>OY728148.1:1183640552-1184336864 GCA_963277665.1 Viscum album | reverse complement strand
AGCACCACATAGGTTTGCCTCCATCTCAAAATGAACGAGTTAATATTGAGGGAAAGGGGATTCGTGGTTTGAAAGTAAAATCGTTGTCAGCTAAACTGATGAAGAAGTTAGAATCATAAGTCTTGAATAACATAGCTGACGATCAGCCATATATCACATTTCATATTAATGAATGGAAACAATGTCATCCAAAGAAGAAAGAAATGTGGATTTTGAATGAGCACAAGAAAAAAAATTCTGTGGTTTTAAAAGACCTTTATTAGTAGATCAGATGTATCAGAGACATTAAAATGGATAGTGGGCGGTCCATGTTTAAATGTGATAACATGATCCGGTTATGACATTAATGGGTTTACATTTCGTAAGAAAGATCAGGACAACAAAAGTGTAGTTCAGAATAGTGGGTTATTGGTGTTCAAAGAAACAATTAATTTTTCGAGTGCTAAGGACAAAAACACTATTTCTACATCAAGTGAATATTATGGAGTGATTGAAGATATATGGGAGGTTGATTACATTAAAATTAATGTTTTTGTTTTTAACTGTAAATGGATTATCGGTTACAACATTGTCAAACACGATGAATTTGGGATGGTAGTTTTTAATATGAATAGATTGGAAGACACATATGATGCTTTTCAAATGGAAATGCATGCAAAAAAAATTTCAATGTAGTAGATCAATCAGATATGCAGTGGGTTGTTGTTTTACAAGGGAAAAACAATATGTTGGTGAGGATGAACTTGATGAAGATGCTGATTTATGTGAGATCCCTACATCCATCGAAATATTAATAGAACATAACGATGAGCATGTTAAAGACATGGTTTGAACCAGAAAGAATGATGATTGTGAAAGAATTTGGGAAAACAATCCATTTCTACATCCAAAAAATTAGAGGTTACATTTGTTTAATTCTTGTTTACATTTATTATTTTCATCAAATTTTAGATATTGTATGTTTTTTCATTATTAAAACATGTATTAAAACATAATAATTATAAGTTTTTGTTTGTTTTAATTTTGTTTTTTATAATTTATCTTGTTTACCATTACATAAATTATATATCTTATATTTTTGTTCAGTGACAATTACTTTACCATGGTTACCATGTTTACTAGGTTTACCATGTTTTAATTTTGTTAACTTTACATTATCATGTTTACCATTACATAAATTATATATCTATTATTTTTGTTCTGTGAAAATTACATTACCATATTTACCATGTTCACCAGGTTTACCATGTTTACCATGTTTACCATGTTGACCATCTTTACCTTCTTTACCATTGTTTAACATGATTACCATATTAAACTTGTTTACTATTACGTAACATAGTACAATTTTCGATTTTTTGATTACAGTAGTATTAAAATATTTGAATTTTTATATTTGTGAACTAATGTTTGTTTTTTCTATTTGAAGGATCATTAGAGATCAATCAGTTTATCAGCCACATGATTCTGGAGACGATCATATTTTTCATACCTCTGGGGTGGAACATTCTCATGCTCCTCTAGATGTTCCCCAATATTCCTGATATGTGCACCCGATGGACCATCCTATATTCTTTGAAGGCTTTGTGTTTCTGGGATATATGGCTTCATTATTTATAGAGTTAATATTTTATGCCTTTTTAAAATTATTTCAAATATTTAAACCCCTCAAATTCATAAATTTATGTATAATTACATCATTTTGGGATTTCTGGTTTGTTTTGTGTAAAAATCGGAATGTTTCCTAAGATTGTAAATTTAACTGATTTTAGGTGTTTTTGTAATCCAGTCATATCTTTTATAATATAATCCCAATTTATGTGATTCATTTTTTGGAGACGTAGGTATTTGGGCTAAAACATTTTTTCCTAGGACTTGATATAATTATGCCATCAAGGGACCCTAAATTTTTCATTTAGTTATAGAATGATTCTAGATGACCATGTATACCCCACATCATTTAACTAATCATATATAATAATAATAGATCCAATTAAAGTAATTCCAATTGTAATGGGAATCCATGTCTTATATAAGTATCATTATTGAATATCATGGATATTGAGATTCATTATGTCTGATATTGGATGGGAATTATTGAATTAATATTTTTGGAAATATCAATGAGAAAAGGTTATACTTAATAAATATTACAGATCTTTCTATATAACCATCCAATTTATTTGAGATTTTGAGGAACTAAATTAAAGTAGATTAGGAGAATTTCATAAGAAGGTACATTTTGATGATTCGAGGAAGAGTGGGGCCAAACAAGAGAAAACATTTGGAGGACATAATCTGTTGGACTGTTTTTCTCCTTTTCCCTTTCATTATTCTATTTTTCAAAGTTTTGTAATGCCCTCTCCTTCCCCATCAATCTATATTTCCTTTACCGTGGTGGGGTAAAAATTTGAGTGATTCTGTAAGTGTAGTTTTTATATTTTGTAATTATTGAGTTCAAGCACTTTATTGAATAATAATTCTATCTTTTTTTTTTGAAATGTGGTTTTCAATTTCATTTAGTAGTTTGAATTATCACGTGTGGTCATTTTTAATTTTTATTTTTGTTATTGATTTTTCCGTTGGTCAATGATCATTATCTCCCTCACCTAGGTTTTGGTTTATATATGATGGAATAGACAAATGATTAGTGGTGAATTACTCGGCGATCGTCAGTATATGTGAAAGTTGTGGTGAATGTTTTTAATTGCATGGGATACACAATACCAGATCAGGTATTACCCCCATCTCAATTGATGATATTTACTAATAATATATTGCACCTGGAAGGAGAGTAGAAAAAACTGAGATATTTTCATGGAATTATCTCACTGTAAACATTTGACCAAAGGACTGAGAAGAAACGATCATGGAATATATCTTTAAACTACATTACAGAAGAGGTTATAATAAAATTAAATAATGATATCATTGAAATAAGAAAATTTCCCCAACCCAATCATCCATATCATATCATAGTTTTCAGTATTTTCTTCTATTAATTTGATTCAATCCATTTTTAATTTTCTTTCCAAAACAAATTAAATATCAGAAACCACCCATATTCCCTCTCATTAAAGGTGATAACTATTTTTTTGGAACTCCTCTCGGGTGACAACCTAGGATACCCACATTACACTATTTTAAGTTAGGTTATATTTTTTTGTGACAACCCACAATAGGGACATGTAAAATCATGGCGTTGTTTCTGGGGAGGCAATAAAAGACTCAAAAAATATTTCCAAAATTGAATGACCTGAAACTCAAAATAATCATTAATTGAATATGATCCAGATATTGAATAGACATTAACCCAACAAAGAAAATGAAACATACCAGAAATCACTGATGAAATAAATCTCTCATATTCATGTGAAACTATTAGTGTTCATATCAAACCTGAAATCGGGGATGGAAATCCCATCCCAACCCTATGTGATCTATGTGCACCTCGATTTTCCATCCCAAATAACAAAATAATTGCACCCATTGAATCAATTGATTTTGAATTACATGTCAATATGATTCATGTTCTTTCAAAGTATCATGGTCTTGTAGGAGATGATCTAAATTAGAACATGTAAGAATTTAGATACACATGCTCATGCATTTGGCTAATAAGAGCACCCAAAGACAAATTTTAGTGGAGGAAATACCCCATATCATTGAAAGGAGAAGCTAAATAAAGTTTTTACAATCAATAACTAGGGGATATCAGTCATTATGAATACCTAAAATGATTTTTCAGGACAAGATTCTTTCCCACATAAAGGAGAACGACAATCAAGAAATAGATTTATATCATCAAACAATCGACTGGAGAATCCCTCTATTAGTACTGGGAGTGTTTCAAGAAGCTATGTTATAGCTGCCCACATCATGAAATGGACGCAAACCAATTCTTTGTGTTTTTCTGCCAAGGACATCTGGATAATGATTGAAATATTATAGATGTCTCATCTGGGGGATACCAGATAGAGAATTCACATGTAGATATCAGTGTACTAAATGAGATGATTGTTCAAAACGTGCAACAATTTTGAATAAGATGAATTAGAGCAAGGGAGGTAGATGAGGTAAAAACATATTCTTCATATTCATTGATTGAAACCAAAGTTAATGACCTTTCAAGGTCAGTTTATCAAATGGTAGTTACTCCAAAAAATGGAAATCAAGCTTCAGCACTGGTATGTAGTTTATGTAATTCTTCTACTCATTATACTAACCAGTTCCCAAAGATACAAGAGACAGAATACTATGATGCACCCTTCCATTCCAGAAAATTCCAAAAGAATCAACTTCATCAACCCTAGGCCCCACAATGATATTTGAACCAACAAAACCAGATGAGATCATTTATTACTAACTAGCACCCCAGTCAACCTCCTTACCATCATCAGTAATTCCCGAACCCCAATCTTTTCCATAAATCCAATAAACAACCCTTACAACATTAAAAATCATCTCACCCACCACCATTCCAAATAAATACTTATGAACAACAAACTACTATCACACAACCATCTATGGAATATCTACAATTCAAGTATGATGGCCTAGAACATAAGGTATATAAGTCGACAGACACGGTGGGATGTCATGAAGAAATCATGTCCAAGAACCTGGGGAATCTTCCATCCAAAAAATTTCCAAATCCTAAAGAGAATATTAAAGAATCATAACAAGAAGTTGAAATGAAATACCAACTTCATCTAACATTGAACATGAAACTATACTAGCTCTTTTGGGGGAGAATGATGCTGAAAATTAAGGAAACCTTGTGAAAATACACCATGAAGAGAAAAAGGAATAGGAGGAGGATAAATATAGGCCATAGAATAAGATACAAGAAAAAACAATGCAACAAAAACAAAGGGAAAAAAATAATTACCACCAAAATTTCCAACAAGGATGATCGAATCAATGAAATTTCATGAAGAAACACTTCATAATGAAATGCTAGACACTATTTAGAAAGTGGAAGTCAATATCGACCCTACATGAAGCTATCATAAAAATTCCATGGTATGAATTTTTTTAAGGATATTTGTACCCAAAATAGTAGAATTAATTGGAATAGAAGAATAAACTTGGGGAGAAGTTTCTCAGCCCTTATCACACTGCTTATTCTAAGCAAATTTAATGATCCATGGAAATTTTCCGTTCTATCCACCATTGGTTCATTAAATTTCTCTAATTATTTGTGTGATCTAGGTGCTTCAATTATTGTATTGCCTCAATCTGTATACACTTATTTTTATATTGGAGACTTAAATCCCACAATAGTGGTGGTCCGACATTGAAACAAATCCACAGTTTTCCCAGCTCGAGTTCTAGAGGATTTCCAAGTGAATATTAGAGATATCTTATTCTAAGATGACTTTAATGTGATAAATAAGGAAGAAGATAAGAAACTGACACAATCAACCATTATATTAGGGAGACCATTCTTAATGAAATCTAAAACCATCATCAATGTCAATGAAGGTACACTCACCATGGAATTTGGGGATGGCATTGTCCACTTCATAATTTTTTGAATCTATAAGGTACCCAATGTATGATTACTCCAAAATTTTACTCTACCATGATGTCAGTACTGAACCCATTGATATATAACATATGTTCCATGATTTATTATACATTAGAGATAATGTTTCCATTAATGAACAAGTGAATGCACAAAACAATGGTGATCCTGATTTTATATGGTATGAAAAGGTAAAATCAGATTTCATAGATGATCTATTGATTGATAGGGAATATGATATTGTTTCTTGTGTGCTGGTCATTAATTTTGATGTGGGGAATGTTAGTTTAATTTCAATTCTTTAGAATCCCTTGAACATGAATTAAAACCACTCCCCAATGATTTGAAATATTTGTACCATATGGAATGAAAGAAATTACCATGGATAATTGAACATAATATGTCTAAAGCCCCCAAAAAATCGTTGATTGAGCTTTTGAGATAGAATTTCAATGCCATACGGTGGTTTTTAGGTGAAATCCTAGGAATAAACCGAAAAATATTATAACATAGAATTTTTCATGAGTGAGATTCCAAACCTTTTAGACAACCCCATAGAATAATAAATACCACCTTGATGGAGGTTTTAAACAATGATATTGGGATGTTGTTGGAATCTAGGATCAACTATCTCACTTAAGATTCATATTGGGATTGCTCTATTCATGTCTTTCATAAAAACTTTAATGACCACGGTCAGGAATGAAAAGAATGAGTTAATCCTTATGTGAATTAAAAATAGCTGGGGAGTATGCATTAGTTTTAGGATGTTAAACCAGGTAACATAGAAATTTAATTTCCCCATCCCCTTCATTGGACAAATGTTCGATAGATTGAAAGGGAGAACTTATTATTGATTTTTGGATGGATTTTCAGGATACATTCGAGAACCCATTTCTCCTGAGGATCAAGAGAAAATGACATTTACATGTTCATTTGGTACTTTTTCATATAACAGAATGCCATTTAGATTATGTAATACTCTAATACATTTTATAGGTGTTAGTTAAGTATATTTTTTTGATCAAATTGATGATTTCATGGAAGTTTTTTTTGATGATTTCACATTTTTTGGAGATTCTTTTGATCATTTTTAAAAAAATCTAGAAAATGTTTTGAAACCCTGCATTTAAAAAAATCATGTTTGAAAATTTTAAAATATTAATTTCATACTTTAAATATATGTTTTACTTAGACATGTAATTTCCGAAAATGGAATAGATGTGGAAAAATCAAAAGTTGAAGTGATAAATTCATTACCTTGCACTACTTCAGTGAAACATGTTAGATCATTTTTCAGACATGGATGATTCTACATAAGGTTTATTATTGATTTCTGTATTATTTTACTCCCACTCTCTATATTTATTTTGAATGATGATGATTTTGATTTAAATGGTTCATATAGGGAATCCATTGATGAGTCTAAGAAGATATTGATTTCACCAACCTTGATGCAACCACCATATTGGGAAGAACCAATTGAGTTACATTGTGATGCCTACAACCAAGCAGTTGGAGCAGTACATTCTCAGAAAATTGAGGGAAGAATAAAAGTCAGTTATATGCCTCAAGAACCTTAGATGTGGCCCAATTAAATTACACAACCCTTGAAAACTGTTATTAGCAGTAGTTTTGGCTTTAGAATGATTTAGATCATCTCTTATTAGAACTAAAATCATTTTGCTATATGTCAATGTAGCTCTAAATACTTGATGAAGAAAGATGATGCTAAAACAAGGTAAGTGAGAAGGATCATAGTAATTCATGAGTTCATTATAGATTTCAAGGATAATAAGTGATCTAAGAACCAAGTGGATGATCACTTTATTAAACTATAGAACACTGCTGAAATCTAATTTCCAGAATTAGACCCTGTTAATGATCAAAATATAGGGGATCATATGTACATGAATGAAGGAGAAGTTCCTTGGTATGATAACATGGTTATTTATCTAGTAACATCTCAGGTCCCATCTCATTTCAACTTTGAAAAAATTCAAAAACTAAAATATGAATCTAGGTTTTACATTTGGGATGGTCCATTCCATTGGAGGATTTCCAATGATCAAGTAAAAAGAAGATGTTTACATGAATGTGAGGTTAAACCTGTCTTTGAGTTTTGTCACACATTAAATTGTGGAGGCCACTTTAGACCTCAATGGACTGAATGGATGTTTTTAGAATCTGGAATTTATTGTCCTACCATTTTTTAAGATGCTCATGAATTTTTTAAAATATGTTAAAAATGAAAATTTATAAGAAATATTAAAAATATTAAATAAATTCCTCAATAGGCACTAATTTCATTGTGACATTTATTATGTTCTAGGTATAGATTTTATGGAACAATCTCTAATGTCATTTGAAAATTCTTATATTTTTCTTCAAGTTGATTATGCTTCCAAATGGGTGGATGTAAAATCCATCAGGACTAACGTTGATAAAGTTGTTTTTGATTTTGTCAAGGATATCATATGATGAAAGTTTGGAGAGAGAAAATAAATCCTCAGTGATAAGTGGATTCAATTATTCAAATGGAAAATAATGACTTTTTTTAAGAAGTATGGGTTGTGTCATAATACATCAACTTCGTATCATCCATAGACTAATGGGCAAGCTGATGTTTCCAATAGTGAAATCAAATGAATTTTGGAAAATACTGTTAATCCAAAGATGAAGGATTAGATCCAAAGGTTTCATGATACCTTATGATCTTACAAGACTACCTACAAAACCCATATTGGAATGTGTACAAAGAGGCTGATTTATGGGAAATGTGGCCACCTACCTGTGGAATTGGAGTATAAGGTGTATTGGGTTGTGAGGAAAATGAATTTTTACCTTGAATGTGATTAGATGGAAAGAATACTGAAGTTGTAAGAGTTAAACGAAATTTTAAGGGTAGAATTTGAAAATTCAATGATTTACAAAGAAAGAACAATAGTGGCCCATGACCAGATGATCCAAATGAAATAATTTTATCCTAGATACAATGTTTTTTTATTCAAATCAAGACTCATGATTATAACAAGATAGAATCGTTCCAAATGGGATGGACCATTTATAAATACTCATATATATCCTTTTGGGGATGGGTAGATTACGAAAAATGGAGAGCACAATCCATTCACTATTAATGGGAATAGGTTGAAGAAATTCATTGGGACCCTACTATTAGAGCTAGCCGAGGAGATCACGCTCCTCTAACCTGATTATTAATAAAATTCATTAGGTCATACCAATCCTTTACATTTTATAGCTTTCTATGATTCATTCTCAAATATTATTACTTGTTGAAATACATTTTAATTCACTGAGTATTGAAAATAATTTAATTTTGTGGGAGGGAACCTTTTTAGTTTTGTATTTTCAGTTGTTATTTTTTTACCTTAAAAAATATTATTCTGTTTGTTTTATTCAATTTTTGTGTATTTTTTTTAGTTTTTAACTTTTTTCGATACTTTTGAGCAAAAATGAATATCATTGATATATTCAAAACCCATTTCATTGAGTGAAGAAATTTATTCCATGAATCTAAGATTGAATGAATGCTGAAATGAGTTTTTTTCATGTTCAATTATTTGAGAATATCATGAAAAGTACCCTAATTATTGAATCTCTTGCCACATTTCACTGTCGTTATCTACTAAATCTCATACTAGTGAGGCCTTTGAACCATTTTTGTAAAATTATTTTCATTCGCCTCGCTTCGTAATGGAACCAGACTGTGCTTATTTTAACGATAATTATATTTATTCAATTCAAAACAAGAGGGATTAGTGTACTTGGTATTTAAATGATTATGACATTTCTTTATTTTAAAGCCCCATTTTTGAAATAATACTTTTTATTAGGTTCTAACATATACATTAATCATTTTATAACTTAGAATCCATGAACATCTTATTAGGCTAGCCACATTACATGCCAATTTTCACATCCAACGTACACTAGAAGTGTAATTGCATGATCTAGTTGATCATAAGTGTGGGGGAAGTTGTATTCTAGTTTACTACATAATTTGGTGATACATTGGGTGGAAAATTAAATGTTGAAGATTGTATGTTTCTACCTCATATTTATTTTTCTTAAATGTTGTTCCATTTCGGGATTGTTCATGATAAGAGATGATGTGTCATTCTAGAGATTATGATGAAAAATTAATGTTCGGCATATCTAGAGCTTTCATGAAAAAACGTGTTTCAATGGATTGAAAATATTGTTGATGAAAATCATAGTTTCTTAAATATTCATAGAGTTATAATGAAAATGGAGTTTATTTTCTATATAGGGGAATATAAATAGACCATGCATGAGTGAAAATTAGAATCTTTTTATTTTTCATCAAAAATGCTAAGCCCTCATTTTTCGGCCACAAAATTTTTAACATCTAAATACTACCAAAAAGATGCCATAGAATAACCCTGATAATTAATCATGATAAACACATGTCTTTAACTTTCATAAGGTGGAGAAGAAGGAATTTCTCAAATATATGGTTTCCCATTCAAGGTTTGCATCAGAAAAACATTGTTAAAAATTTATATTTGCGAGGTGAGGGAAAATTAATTTGAGGTACATGTCTTGTGTGAATGGGATAAGAAATGAAGTGGAAATATAATAAATGATATAAATTGAGAACTTAAAAAAAAATTTGAGACATTATATCATTTCGTTCCATGGTGTGGATTTGGAATATCTCATCGAAATATTTTTAAAATTTTCAATGATTTGATTTTAATTCTTATTTGTCCAGGAGTAAAATTGATAAGTCAGAGGGAATTGATATAGATAATATTTTATAAGTTTTTATATTTAATTTAAATATTTAAACCCTCCAAATTCATCAATTTATGTTTAATTGCATCATTTTTTGATTTTTTTTGGTATGTTTTATGTTAAAATTATATGGTTTCATAATTTTGGAAATTTAATAGATTTTATGTGTTTTAGTAATTCGACCATATCATGTATATTATAATAATAATTTATGTGATTCGTTTTTATAAGTAACCATGTGTTTTGGGATGAAACATTTTCTTCTGGGACATGATATAATTTTGACATCATGGGACCCTAAAAATTCAATTAAATTGGAGAAATATTCTGGATGACCATGTGGACCCCACATCAGTTAATTAATCATAAATTGGTCATAATAACTCTAATTAAGGACATTCCTATAAGAATGAGCAGATACATCATATATATGTATCTTTGTTAAATGTCATGTAGATTGAGAATCAATAAGTTAGATATTTGGTGGGAAACATTTAATGTTTATTTTTTAAAATATCACTGAGAAAAAGTCATCCTTAATAAATATTAAATATATTTATCTATATCCATCCATTTTAATTTAGATTTTGAGGTATGAAAAAATATGAATTGGATAATTCAATAATAAGGGACATTTGGGTAATTCAAAGTGGAGTGATGTAAAACAAGTGCAAAAATTAAATGATCATAATATCCTTGGAAATTTATCTTCTTTTCTCTTATATTCATTTATTTTTCATATTTTTGTAATACCTTCTTCTTAACAATAAATTTATATTACCATTACAATGGTGGTGTAAACATTTTAGTGATTGGTGAAGGGTAGGTTTACTATTTTGTAATTCTTGAGTTCATGCACTTTATTGAATGAAAATTCTATATCTTTTCTGCAAAGTGGATTTCAATTTCTTATAGTTTTTTTTATTATCAAGTGCGGTTGTATTTGATTTATTATTCCTTTAATGATTTTTTCATTGGTTAGTGATCATTATCTCCCTCCACTAGTTTTGGTTTATACACAATAGAGTTGACCAATTCTTAGGGGTGACGTACTCGGCGATCATCAATACATGTGAAGGAGGTGGTGAATGATTGTGATTTTGTGGAAAAAACAAGACCCGATCAAGTATTTCACAAGTTAATTGAGGATATTTAATACAACCCTCTTCCTCAAGGAAGGAGAGTAGTCAAAACTGAGATCTTGGTAAGGAATTCTTTCACAATAACCATTTTAGCAAAAGAGTGAGACGAAATGATCATGGAATCCCATTTTAATTAACTAAGCGGAAGAGGATATAATAAAATTAAAAAAAAAATAGCATTACAATTGAAAAACCAACCCCTAACCGAATCACTCATCTCAAATCATAGTTTTCGATATTTTCTTCAGTTAATTTTGTTTATTCCATTTTTTATTTTCTTTCCAAAAGCAATTAAATATCAGAAACAACACATTTTCCATCTAATTAAAAGTGAAATTTTTTTACGCGCACTCCTATCTGGTGACAACCTAGTTTATAGAAATTAAATCATGTTAAGTTAAGTTATATTTTTTTTATTTCACACCCCATGGCAGGAACATGTCAATGATGATCCATTCTAAGGTGGGGATATTGTAAGACACCAGGCATCTAAGAGTTATGCACTTTCTTAAAAATTTCATCAAAATATATTATTATTTGTCAATGGAATTTTTATAATGTGCCTGAAGATACTCAAGGGTGGTCTCGAGGTTCATTATAGATAATAAATGGGAACTATGCTATATGGTTCATGTCGCACAATTGATGCATAGTTAGTGAAATCATTGATTGTTGTGAGGGAAAATCATTTAACATTGCATATAAGAATTTTTCAAGGTTGTATACTAGTATTTTAATACATGGGGATATCCCCATGTAACCATGTGACTTATTCATCTTGGACAGAGAAAAGAGCATGTTGGCACATAGTTTTTAAAACATTTTCACCAAACCTTGGGGCCCATTAAAATGTAAAAAATTACCAAACATCCCCTTGGGATTTAAGGTTACTCACTTGTGTTATTACACTATTTATTCTCTAGAAACCCTAGTTATGAAAAATTCCATACAAGGAATCTCAAGGGAGACTATTCACTGATTATAGGTCATTTGGAGTGTTGTTGGGTGTGAATTGATGATCTAGGTAAGTATAATGCTCTTATTTCTTCTCTTTTCTGGATTTGGCCTTGTGGTTTCGTTCTTTTTCTTATGAATCACTAAATGCATATTTTTCTTGGGGATATTATGATTGGTCATAAAAGGGTGAATGAATCTGGATCTAAGGATAATGTTAATGTTCCATCCATCATTATACAGAGGGTGGGGGTCTAAATGTTATATCACATTGTTTTATTATTGATTATTTCATGTGTGGATGTGATAATTCTTCCATCATGCTGTCCATTTCATGCATTTAATATGATTTTGTAAAATGGTGGGGAATATGATGAATTTAACTCTTCATTATCTCCATGGGAAGCATTAATGTTTTTAGACCTATTTAAGGCCACCCATGGGGTGCAAAAACATTCTTGAAAATTGAATCATTTTAATATTAACTTTAGTAATGGCATGTGATAAATTATATTCAATGATGAACACATGGTTTTGTTACTTCAGTTGAATAAGGGAATATTAATAGTTGTGTGTATACTTTGATAACGGAATATTGGATCATTTTGATTAATATTCAATGGTTTGGGGGAAATAATGTGATTCTGCTAACTTGTTTATCAATTGTACTCAAAATTAATTATTTGGTCAATGAATGTGAAAATTATTAACATGAAAACTCGTTAATTTCTATTGAAATGATGAATGGGCTAAACAAGTTAATGTATTAGAATTGATGAATATTTTACATGGTAAAAAATATGTTCATTGTTGATTATGATAATGATTTAAGTCATAAAAATGATAAATTTATTAAATAATCAATGAAATGTAATTGGTAAATGTTCTAACAGGTTAAGTATTGATGTTAAATTCAAATGTTGAATAATTATGAGATTTGAATGTTATGTTTATTGATTGTGTATGGTTTATGATATGATATATGTGTTAAATGTATAAATATGCATGTTAACATGTATTGGTAGATATGGGGAATTGTACTTGAGGATCTACACCCACTAATTGAGTAAGAATGAGGATCTAATCAAACCCCATAATGCATGAGTTATGGTCGGAGACCAAGGATATTTTCCCCTAATAGAATCGAATTATGAGACTACCTGGGATGATGCTCCGAGGTAAGAGTAATGTAATTTTTTATGAAATGATTACCACTAGTGAGTTGGGGAAATTGACTAATTCCCTTATCCACAATAATTTTATATATTAATTCATTGGGTAAATGATGTAAACACCAATCCAATGGAATATATGATATAAATGATTGTAGTAATGAAATAACTTAATGGAAAAATTTGGAATAATTATGGAAATACCTGATGTGAAGAAAATGGATCGAATGAAATAATATGGTAAATGTTAACACATTTACCTAATGGAACCCGAGATAACTTCTTGTTACCTTCACATTTATTTGATTACATTCATGCACTATCTTTTTTGATTGGATATTGTGTATAAAATGTTGGTGGTGGCCTACTGAGTAGTACTCACGCCCTTCTCCAACCTCCATCATGTACCAAAGAATGTTTTAGGATTACATGTCAGAGAAAAAATAAATAACCCTGTTTTAGGGAGCTGAGTTGGTATTGGTATGTTCATGGATAAGGATCTATACTTGCTGTTAAAAATAATTTTCATGATTCTACTTTTTTGTATATATTTTTGTGTATTCTTCACTTTTGGAATAATTTTCTATAACAATGCATATTTATCATTTTTTTGTGGTTGTACTCTATTTGGGAAATGTTTTGTAATATTTTATTATTGATTATTATTTATTAATTATTTTCTATATATTTCATTAAATCATATTTTATATTCTTTGGTATAATCTAGTGAAAAATTAATAGTCTCCCCATGTGATCTATTTGACCATCACTTCTAGTAAAAACCCATTGGAATATGAGTAGGCGTTCTTTATGACATGTTATATCCTGACCAGAGACACTAGTTTTGTGGTTTATGTGTCGAGTAAAATACACACACTATATTTTCAGACATCCCATACACCAGTTAAATTCTTCATCACATACCAATCATGAATCTACATGTACTTTCTTCTTCAGTTTATATTATCCTCGCAATATCATGAACTCCATTTCAATAATTCCATGTAGTGACCTTTTGATTTGACTCCATCCGCATGTTAGTGTCATATACACCCTAATTAAAACAATTTTCATTGTGTACTATTACATAATGTGTGTATCGAGTCTTTTTGATCACTTTTCATCCTCAAAAAATTTCATTTTATCTTTGTTGTCATGTTTACAGTGATATATTTCATTTCATTCACACGCTTTATAATAAGTCATAGGGTAGTTATCATTTTTCCAGTAAAAACATTATATTTTAAAGAAAACTATTCATAGTTCACAAAATCCAGTGAATTGTTGATTAAAAAAATGGTTATAAGATGAATGAGATCATATAAATTCACAGGGAATTTTATTTATATGTGAATGGTCTATGTTGTTTTTATTGAGTCCCATAATAGTATTAAATTGGGCTTTTTAATTTCCAAAAAAACCCACCTCTCCTTTTAGACCAAATTATAGTGAAAATTTATTCGGTTCTTGTAACACTGACACACAGACAACACTATCGACATGCCAACAAATTTTAAAATGTCTTTTTTAACTATGTACAACAAAATTCATTCACAATTTCCTACCCATTCATAAGGACTACCTATTCTCCTCTACACATTACCACTATATGCTGGTTAGAACCAAGGATTACCTAAATGAGGGCCCAATCTAGCATAAGGTAACATGGGAGACCTTTTTTTGGCTATAATAACCCATACTTTTTGTAAAAAACGCAAAAAATATCCAATCAAAATTAATTGAAATCTTTCATAATCCTTACATAAACATGAATACTTGTTATAATTCATAACTCTCTATATATTAATTAAAAAATATTTTCAAAAAAAATTACATAATCTTAAAAATAATTAATATTCTCTATCATTATTCGTAATATTATTTCTTACATTACTTAAATAAGATACAATTAGATTTTACCAAACACTATTCTAAATAATGGTCATGTTCGAAAATCCATTAACAAATTTCATTGGAAATAATCATTGAATCCATAAAAACCCACCTTGTGTCAATATAGTACTTCGTTAAATTCATTAAAACACTATCATTAAGTTATAATAACAAATATTGGACAAATTTAACATCATTATAAAATTTATTTAATTCCACATGATATATAAAATCCAGATAAAATATTACACACCAACAATCCACATGGGATTCATATTCTCAACCTTTTAACTTTTTGTTGATTTTAATTCACTATATAATGTATATTTCCATTTCCCACATATTAATAAAAAATAAAACACATATATAATGGTGGAATAAATATTTTATTCAATTTATAATTTTTTCTCCATTTATTATTCTATGACTTAATTCGATCCACATATAGAGATATGAATGAAAATAATTTTTTATAGTAATTATTCCTCAATAAGTCAACTATATTTCTATGTAGGAAAAAATTGTGTATATGATAAGAGTGATTTAACCATTGTATAATTTTCGACCTTCAATTATTCTAGAATATGATACCATTTCAAAACATTTCATCATTGGGATAGTATCAAAAATTTGTTCATTAATAATATACCCTTCACTAAACTCCACAAATATACCCAAAATTTCACGTGAGAATTAATTTAACCCCCCTTTCACTTATCATAGTAATCAAGAAACAACCCATTTTTTACCCACATTCTATATAAATTATACAAGGGTAATAAATATGACTACATTACCTCTTTCGTCGAATATTTCATAAAAAACTAGAACTACCGTATATTAATGAAACAACTTTTAAAAGCATCTTGTTCTTATTATCTCTCCCTCAAGTGGTTGAATCCCATTCACGTTATAATGATGGGTAACATCTTATGATATACATTGAATTATTTTTTTGGTGATCCAACAATATATTAGTAACACATGACACTATAGGATCTTGGATAATTATTCTATCATACTAATTACAAAATAGTTTTCCTATATTATTTAATTAGTTATAGACTTTAGAACGATCATCAAGTTAAATTCTCGGCATTCTGGGAACAAAAATAATATTGAAAAGGCAAGTCATTTATGTGTAACACAAATTAAATTATTAGTAAAAATCACATGGAGTATATTTTGAACAAAAAATAGAAATGATTATATTATAGAACTAAATTGTGTAGAGGTATTCATGCTTATATCTTCATTCATTATCAAATAATAAAATTTCTTAGTCAGTTTGAATTTTTTACAATAATTAATTATATAAATATATATTTTCATTGTTCACATCTACTAGTAGTACATTTTTCACTAATGGTTCATGAATTTCATTCATATGTTTTTTATTGATAAATTAGTAGACTCATATAGTTATCTACATTTTTTCTAGATTATTGTTTTCATCCAAATTTTATTTCGAAACAAATGAGATCCAATTTTTTGAAAACCACTCATGTCACATTGAGTTCTACATCATATGAAAAAAATATTTTTATTTTTTCCACTACACATTCTTATGCCTCTTCTTGATATTTTTGAAAATCCCTTATAGCTTGAAACTGATGATTGAAAATAAATATGTATTTATTAATTGAAAATATTATTTTGATGTTCTTCATATCTATTTCACTCTTACGACCTGTCCTAGAGGGGCCCGTGATGTGACTACCCCAAGAACAACTCCAGTTGGCCAGGTGTTGGTGAATAGCATTGAGCAGGATTATCCGTCAAATGAAACGAGTTATCCTTATCTACCAACATGCATTATAAAATTTCCAAGACAAAGATTCTAAAATGAAAAAAACACTATGTTAAAAAATGCATTAAAATCTCAAAATCCGACCACTAGAGTACAACAGATAATGTACTAGAAAATAAACACGGAAAAATAAGACCACAAAATGAAAATAGAATGTAACCAAAAGTCCAACCTATAATAAAAGTGTTATTGGGATTCTCTTATTAAATATTATAGAACACGCCATGGTATGTCCAATGTCACAAAGAACATGTTGGTACAGGCCTTCCAGAAACTTCGTCAAAATGATAATGATCTGCGCAAGACATGACACATGTTGGAAAATCCAGTACAGGGATGAGAAAAACAATACTCAGTTGGACACCACAAAATGAAAGAGGAATACCCCATAAGAAATATAATAAAAGATATAAAAAATGTAAATACAACATAAGAATGTACAGTCGTCTCAAAAATGTTATATGTCGACAACATGTATAATAAGAACGAACAAATATACTAAATCCTTAAAAAATAATCTATAGGTAAGTCAGAACTATTTACCATCCACATGATTGTGTATAAAGATGACTATTTTCTACAAAAAACACTTATCGAGCAATGATATAATCAGAGACACTCATTAAGAGGAATAGGTAATTTGGGCACTACCCAAATAGTACACATTAGAAATGGAAGACTATGATACACTGAGAGGTGATCTATCCTAGATAATACCACTAACCCAATTTAAATCATCCTAAAACCTAAGGGATCCTACACAGAAATGACCACTAACCATACTGATGTGGATCGTAACATAGGAGATCCTACCAAGAGAATACAACTAACCTTACTAATTCATCCTAATAGAAGGAGGACCAACACCCTTCTCTTAGATGTTACGCTGATTCCAAAAAAAACTAGGGGAGTTAGAGGACCACTAATGTCCTAATAGAGGGATACCATAACATAATCTTGGGATTGACCTCTATAGAAGACTATAATCACGTAATTTCAAAGTAATATCATAATGAAACCTCAAGTAAAGGACCAATGAAATTCTCTCAACTAGTACTTTTTTAGGCTATAAAGTCACCAGAATATCTCAAAGGACCATCTCATCGTCAGGGTTCCAATGTCCATGAAAACCTATCAAAAAGATATACCATTTGAATGTTATGGAAATTTGGAAATTTTGAGAGGGGTTATTGGGCCTATGGACTGACTGTGGTGGTTCGTCACCCGGTCCAGCCACCCCGCTACTGTTGTAGTCGACCATCATTTTAAACTATATTACCACCCCCTGGTGAACCGTGGCACGATAGATTGAGATGACGCGACTGTCGACCTTTCTCCCAGATAATGTGGCCACATGACTATTGGAGAGATATTGGATCTTGGTCGACCACCAGTGAAGAACCTTGTCTGATCCCACTCCAGTAACGTCGATTCCGACCCAACCCACTAGGTGGGAACTGACCCACAGGGCCCAACCCGTCCCACTGGGTCAGATCTGACATGTTGGGCCTGACCTGAACCACTAGACCCATCTCATCTTGGTGAGCCCAACCCACTAGCGTATAGGATGCATAGTCTATATTATTAATGAGGGCATCTGCAACGACCACCACTTATCCACACATATTCCCCACATTGTCATACGACCAACCTATTGAATCCCATACAGCGAAACAGTCAAATCCTTTAGCGGCCACTGTGGTTCCTCCATGGTTCTTCTGCGTGCGCCTCCACCACTATCGGTGAATATCTCAAGTTCCTCTTGTTCCAAGAGTCACCATTCATCTGATAATGCATGAATTTTTAAATTGATTCTGATATGAGTTCCTTGGGAACCAATCTAAATAGATCTAGACTTTTTTTCCACTTTTCCAGCAATCTGGGGATTCGATCATGTTTAGAGACTTTCAAAATATCTAGTCAAGACTAAGGGGTTCCATAAAAGAATAATGAAAATAATATGGGAAAAATTTAATATAACAAATATTTGTGACCATTTTATAAGAATTCATATCAAACGATAATAAGTGTAGGATTTGGGATAGATAAATCCTGGTAACCTGAAAAAATTATCCCATCCCACAAGATGATCAAACTGTTGAATAATATTTATATTGATTGATTCATGTTCATCATAAATAGTAATGAATGGGGAATATATGAATGAATCAAATTCCCTACTTCAATTATTATTATTCACATATGAATGATGATCGATGTGTCATTGTCATTAGGGATGTTCCTTTGAATCGTATGTGATTTGATTATGGATCCACAATCTGTTGCTATCTTTTTTATATATGTATTTATTCAAATCATACTGAAATTCGATGTTCATGATGAAAACATAGAATTATTGAAAAATACCTAATATGAAATGTGTTGATATATTGAATAGTTTTTTTGTTAAATTATTTTATCCACATTATGTCTCGCGAGAACATTTTCTCATTATACCAGCACCAACTAATGTTATGTCACTCTAGGAGTAAAACTGCTATAGTAGGATAAATGGTGCCATCATATTTTTTATCTGAGAAAATTTCTAATAGATATTTAACTTTTTTATTAAAATCATCCATGTGTTCGAAAAAATATTAATATTTTCCAAATAGTTTTCTCGGGCACACAATAACTCAGAATCACACGCTATATTAGTGGATGGTCATGATATCCATAATTATTTTTTATAAAAGTAGTAAATGGGAAAATATTATATGTCCCATTATCCCATATTTGGGATTTACGTCCAAAAATTCCAAACTATGTGCTACTGAAACAGATGATGGAACTAAGAAAGAATCTTAGACTCATGCACCCATGTTCTTTCTCGGGGACTCATAGGATGTCATCAAACACCCTAAAAATTAATCAACTTCTAGTGAAGTATCATATTATGTTGATACTCAGTCTACACTGAGTACTCTACAAAATTCTCCACATCCTCAATGTCCTACTCACCCAAAATGATGAGGTGTGATGGGTCAATCACATACTATCTATGTTATTAAATGTGGAAGATGTCATATACACAATCTAACAATGGTGGTAAATCCAATACGATATCCACCTCTCAAACTCTACATAGTCTCTTGAAAAGGACAATGAAACTCAGATATAGCTTTCCAACTAATTCAAATCTTTATAAACTGCATCAATGTGAGACCTAGAGAAACATGTGGTCTCCATCCTTGATGTCCAAATACCTCTCCAACCTATAATCATAAGTATTATGAGTACTCAGTTCAGTCATCATCCTCTCCTAGACAGTTTTTACCTTCACTTTAGTAGGTCACACGAACTCCGAGCCCTTGAGTGTTGACTCTCCTTGGTGATTCTAGAAAATTGGTGTCTTGCAGGGTCATTTGTACAGATCGTCGATTTTTGAAATTCCAATGCTGGAGTGATAATATTTATTGTACATGAACTCCACCAGTGGTTGGTGATATTACTAACTACAACCAAAATATAACATGAAATCCCACAACATGTCCGCCAGAAGCGGAATACTCCGCTCAATATGGCCATCTTTCTATGGATGAAATGCTGTGCTCAAGGGTAACTAAGTACCAAACACCTCCTAAAATCACTTCCACAATCGGGATAAAAAATAGAATTAAAATATAAATCTATCATCAATGGAACTCTATATATTTTCACTATCTCCAACACATAGAGGCATCCAATGATTTCTACAGAACTCCTGTCTCTAGTAGCTTGGAAGTGGGCAGACATGGGGAGTCGGTCAATGATAACCCAGATGTTATCGTTACCCTAGCAGTACATGGTAAAACCAGCACAATGTCCATCAATATCCCATCCCACTTAAATTATGGGACCTTAAGGGGTTTTTTCATACCTGCTAGAAATTGGTGCTCAGCCTTCACTTACAAAAATGTAAGGCATCATGAAATGAAATCTACAACTCCCATCATAATTCCTGGAAACCAAAAATGATTTCATAGGTCCTGGTACGTCTTTCCTCACAAGGATGTACTAGCAATGGGGATGTATGTAAATCCCTCAAAATCTCCTAACTCAATGCCACTAGAACAACTTTTTTCTCCCCGAAAATAATGATTTTCACACCACCATTCGAATATCCATCTATGTAATACTTTGTCGACATACCAGTATGTAAATTCATGTACTTGGTATCCCCAAGCAATGCCTTAGAGTCTTACTATAAGATTGGAGGTGTCAAAACCATCGATTAGAGCTATGTTATACAATGTCTATCCAAAAACGATATTTGTAATGATGTCGAAATGCTCTAACTCCCATTTCAATAATTCTGAATTAGATCTCTTTATTGGATAATATGTGACCACATACCCCTTAAAATGAATATAGAAAATATCAATTTCAATATTCTGGAGGAACTTTATCCATCACCTATGTCTCAGCCTTTGTTGGGTTTACTGCAACTCCATCCTCCAAGATGACATGTCCCAAAAAATGGAACTCTCAAATCAAAAACTAACACTTCGATAGCTTCATGTAGAGTTGGTGTTCTTAGAGTGTGTCTTGGACCAACCTATAGTGTCTCACATGCTCCTTCTTGGACGTCATGTAAACTTGGATATCCATTAAGAGTACCACCATGAAATTGTTTGTGTAATGCATCATGATCTGGTTCACGAGTATAATGAAAACAATTAGGGTGTTCCCCAAACCAAATGAAATATCCATGTATACATAGTGACTGTAATGAAAAAAGATGGCCTTCTTTGGTATATCCTCAAACAGTACTCACAACTAGTGGTAGCCTAATATGAGGTATATCATCGGTATTGGATAATTTTCCTACACAGTAACCTTGTTCAAGCACGAGTAATCCACACATAACCCCAAGCTCTCATTTTGCATCTTGAAAATAATAGGGGGATACACAGGGTGAAACATTGTGACTCAAAACTCCCCTCCAATAAAAGTCATCAAATTTTACTCTCAGTTCAAGGGACTCTTATTGATCTATATGATATATAAGTGTAGATATCTAGGCTATCTATGGATGTAGACTAATGTAGAATTCCATCTCCTTGCAGATTGGTAAATCGAGAATATGTTCTGGAAAGAAATCCACATACTCTGCCACCAATTTCAAAATTTTAGGAATAATGTCATCCACTAAATTGAGGGTGAGGATAGCCAATGAAAGAATAATCAAATTCTCCTTCCTATGTTTGATTTCATCATGTGATTCCTATATTTTGATTTTAATGATAGAAAAAAAACCCAGTTCAATCACTTCAAACACACTGCACTCAACACCAAAATTAGTCAGTTTGAGCATGAATTGTGGATAACCAGTCTATGCCTAGATTAACATAACAATGTATCAATGTTTGTACGAATTATCACAACTGAAAAATCCCATCCTAAATATTGGTCACTCTACCTACACATATGTGTGATTATTGAGTTTCCTCCCATAGAAGTCTCCAAGCTTAAGGTTCGAGTAAATGGTTCAACTGGAATCACTATGTTCCAAAAATATTCAAGAAAATAATGTAATGACTAGAACCTATGTCAATAAAAACTACAACTATGGGGGAAAAAGGAAAACATTGTGCATCATATCATCAATTTCTCCTTGAGGTCATATGTGTCCATTTCCTATTTCAGGCCTTGACCCTAACCAACAGCTCCCCGAACTTGGTGAAGACCACATGTGGGTGGTGGTGGTAAAATGTCAAACCACTGACCACCTCCTGCTACCCCCTCCTACTCATATTCCATGTCATCCATCATACAGACCCCCATGATCTTTCCTCTAACTCTACCATGACGGTCCCTAAACTGTTCCATGATAATCAATGTGATGGATCTAGAAATATCATGTGATATGTTCCCAAATGCTTCAATAGTAACACCATATATACCCATGATGAATTGGGAAATCATAGTATCCATGAACCACTAATCCTAAGTCTCGGGATGGTACCTAGAAAAGCATGTCCCACTTGGATCATTGTGACTACTGTCGGCTACCTTCTACTGTGGTCTTAGCTAACATGTAACTGATGTTAGCTCCCACTAACAGTGTCTGCTCATCATGAATTATTTCTTCTTGCATGGCTCACTCATGTACATGAATATGTAGCAATTAAAAGGGATACGAATTATTTCCAGATGTCCTAGAATAATAAAAACATAAATGTTTTATCCCGGATGAACAGGTCTCATTACAGGTCTCTGTTGTAGAAAAAATGATTAGTAAACCTCATTGAATAATATTCCACAGTCCTACATACCTACTATAGTTGTAGAAGCTCTTGTATGGATATTTATTGCAATATGTGCAGAAAGAACTCATATCTGATAAGACAACTAAATTCTATCTAGGTGTGAGTTTTGACATCATGAGACTGTGTCACCATTATCCACCATCCCCACAAGTATCCCTGGAGAAGAATCATGGTGAAGAAATCCATCTGGTCAGTAGGCATTCTGAGAAGGCATAAAACATAGGTGACTTCACTAGGAAATACTCAGCCAATTGGGGGTCTAAATCACCCTTATATCAAATAGTTCACTATCTCTAATACTCATGCAATGTGCTCATACTGTATCTAGAATATGGAGGTACTGTAGATTCATTGTGCTTCACCACATGTGTTGATATATCTAGTTCACCACATGGAGGTGCTATTTCTGGTACAATCCCATGTACGAATTCCTCTTTGGTCGATGGACAATCCTCATGTTCGAGAAGTGTAACTCTAGATGTTTTTCTATTTGGAGACATTGTAAAAGAAAACAAGACATTTCATGGTCAATTAAGTATATCTGGAGATATGGATCTAGAAGGAAATGTAAAAAAACCATTCTTATATTATTCATGTACTATTTTTCCCTACAACAATTGTTTTTTAAGAACCATATCGAATGGAGGGTTCCCAATGTCCTGGTGTAGGGATATGTTGATAGCCACCCCCACACTAGAGTATGTGGCCTAAAAGAAATACTCAAAGAAATTAACAATGTTACCTCATGCCAACCTCACAGTCTCCCTATCCGAAATTAAAGCTGACCCCTCTAATACCACTCTTTCACAACCCTCTGTAGAGAATCCCATGACATGACTACCAGAATCCCACATCCAATAGGCCAAGGGCTCATGACTAGCACTGATAAGGCATATCTAAAAAATGAGAGGCATTTTCCTAATATACCTAGACACACACACACACACACATATATTCAATCCATAAATGATTAAATATTAATAATCACAATGTAAAAAATTAATGAAAATCACTATGTCCCATTATTAATGTATAACAATGAATGTACTAGAATGTAAAAACGTTTAAAACAATAACACTAAAATAAATGTATTGTAACCCGCTGTATAACCTTTAGGGAAATAAGTACATGGAATGTTTTCTAAAAGTTGCCAGATCACACCTCAGTTTGTCCAAAATGACAAGGCACTTCCTGGTTCTGGCCTTCCTGGAACTCAATCGAATGGTCAATCATCTACACAAGGCACATCACATGTGGAAAAAGACTATACAAGAATGCGTAAAACAATACTCAGTAGGACACTCCAAAACCAAAAAAGAATACCATACATGAAATACCTCCTGGAAAATAACTTAACGGATGGTATAGTCATATACACATTGGTATATGTATACAATAAATATAACAATAATTTCATTATATACTCAATCCAAGACAAAAATGTCTATAGGTAAGTGACAACCATTTACTAGAAACAATAATCTGATCAAAGCATGCTCGTTCTAGGAGAACACAATCCTCAAGTCATGATATAATCCGAGAAACTCACTAAGAGGTCTCAATCATATGAGCCCCACCCAAATAGAACACATTGGTCAAATAAGTCTATGATTCATTGAGAAGGGATCCTACCTAAAGAATACCAGCAACCAAATATAGATCATCCCACAATGTAGGGTATCCTTCCAAGAGAATACCCCTAACCCTACTGACACGACTCGTAATGCAGGAGATCCTCTCAGAGATTACAAGTAACCCTACTAATGCGGCCTACTAGAAGGAGTACCAAAACCATAATATCATAGGTTATTTATATTCTATAAAATACCAGTAGGGGTGATTGAGGAATGTTCCTTTCCCAAGGTGGGATACCGTAACTCTATTTGGGACTCAAGCTATAGAGTGGACTACAATATATAATGTGTATGTAATGATATACTGAACAATAATGTAATGGACCAATGGAAATTGTCTTAACCTATGATGGCCTTAGTAAAAAAAATAGAAAAATATATCTCAAACGGACTGTCTCATCATCGGGGTCCCAACGCCATAAAAATATCATCAAAATGAAACAACCTTTCAATGATATGGATTTTTGAAAATTTAGACAGGGGATGACTAGGTCTATGGACTTACCACATTGTTAGTATATTGACTGTGGTGGTATACCATCCCATATGGCTACTATATGGAAATCGTGGAAAACTATACCACGATAGCTCGAGCTACCGTGACAGTTCCCCATGAACCTAGATTCTGCTACCACATAGCAGTTGTTGTGACCATAGATCACATTTGACTATAATGGTCAACATTTTCCCTATCCCAGTCCGGTCACCCCTAGTCCATCCCTACACTTGGTGTCTGACCGGACCTACTGGGCAAGACCCGACCCATTGGGTCCTACCTAACCCACTAGGCCATGATAGAATCGTATTCTCAGTCGGGAACACTAGCGTGTGGACTATTCATCTAATCTTCTCCATGAAGTCACCTGTGGTGACCACTATCACTCTAGAAAGATTTCACATAGTGTGACGCAGCCTCCCTGCTTGGTCTAGTAGAACCATCGCAGTTCTAACTCGTGTGTTGTCACTATAGCTCCTCCACCTTCCTTGACATACATAAGCTCATTTTCTTCATCCAATTCCCAAATTATGAAATGGTTGTAGATCTAGGATCGTTAGGTCATGATCTACATAGATCTAATCCATATTGTCATTTTTACTAAAACCTAGGGGATAGACCACATTCAATGAATTCCGAAAAGTTGACCTGCAACCATGAGGGTCCAACGAAGATAAACACAAATAATAGTGGGATAAAATGAACATGATAAATGTTTTATCAATGTTTTCCATGAATTATGGGCCAATGATCAAGGTCATGGAATTTGGGTTTGATAAATCCAGGTATCCCGTAAAAAGAGTCCCATTCCGAAAGATGATAGAATCATAGATCAATCTATTCATTGACAGTTTCATGGGTATCATAGAAAATAAATAAAGTGGAAAATAAAGAAATAAAAAACCACCCTAATTAATTTTATATCTATCAGTAATGAGGAATGGTCAATGATTATACATCTTTGATTAGGTTCCTTCAAATCAGTTGCGCTTTAATCATCGATCCACAATCCGTCACCATTTTTTTTTTGAGAGTGTCCATTATATAGGTATTAATGAAATTCTAGGGTCATGATCATAATAGAAATTCCTTAAAAATACCTAATAGAAATAATGTTTTACATCGAAGAATAAAATAAAAATTATTCAACTATTTTATCCCCAATACATCTCACGACAACATTTTCATATTCGACCCTCACCGACTAAAGGAAAGTCACACCTAGGGTAATATCAATATTATTAGTTCATCTCTGAGTTTAGATTAATGATTTGGGAACCGGTTTACAAAATTTTCAACTTCTTTAGGAAAACCATGTACATGTGATTTTTAAAATATTAATATTTTTCAATCAATTTTTAAAGGCACACAGGGCCTAATAATCATGCATCATCTCAGTGCCTAGTATCAAAATAAATCCCTATAATTTCTAAAAAATATATTTCGGAATGTACAAGACATTACATTATAAATATTAATGATACACTTTCTTTGGAAAACTCATCACTTCATCATTAAGGATGTCTCAAATCACTATAAAAATCCTCTCGTCACTCTCTTGAATTAATTAATATTTTTTTATTATACTCATGTGTCATTATATTGTCTTCCATAACATACATGTAACATCTTATTGTGTGGAATCTTTCCCAAGAGCAGAATACTTTTATTTTTATATAAATAAATCCTTGTAATCCTTATTCTTATTCTTCTTATGAGGTGTTTTTAGCTTATTTCTTCCATTGTACACTTTTATTTACCTTTTCTTCTCTCACTAAAACTAGGAATAATTTGTTGACATATTTCTATATATATTATAGTCCACTTTATATATTAGGGATTGAATTATACTAAAATGGTAATTATGAAAACTCATCTTCTATGTGACCACTTATATTACATTACTAACAAAATGAATCAAGACATTAACATCCATCTGTAGTGTGTAATCCCATTTTCATCAATAATGCCAATTTAAATATAATGGGGTTCATATTTAATTTACCTGTAATCCACATGAAGATTGTTCTTTATGTGTTATCATGCACAGTATTACAAGGACAAAAAAACATATAATCATTCCCAAACTTCTAAGAGCACCATCTATTGCCATGAAATATTATCCATTTTCATTTAACACAATTCTTATGGGATTTTACATCATTATATTAAATGGGATGCTTCCATTTTTTTGTCATTTTTGGAGTTTGTCATCTTTTAGATGTATATATATTTCTTTGTTGTCTTCATATATTTAAGAGAATTTTATTATCAAAAATATTCACATATTTTGACATTGATAATGAATTAACATATGAAGTTGTGTTAGTATAAACAATAATAACTATGTTACAAGTTACCTTGTTATGTTATTTTTTATTATATTTATAAATATATGGTCTGAGTAGTCTCATTTAATTTATAATAGTATTTTTCGAGAAAATACAATCAATAAATGTTTTTTTGGATGACTGATTTTTCACAGTAGCTTGGGTTGTTTCAATATACGCCACTTCCAAATTTCTCATATTTTACTCTAATTCAAGAAATTTTAAGTCTAGGGACACCATTTAATTATTAACTAATACTAGTCTACTCACTTATTAAATTTTTAGATTATTAATATTATCTTGATTCTATCTACTTATTTAATTCAATGTGTTTTATAGGTCATTGATTATTTTTTCCATTAACATCAAATTGACTTTCCCTATAATTGTGAGTAAATTTATGTGGTTCTTGTGGAGAATAGACCATTTTAATGTAATATGTACAAGGCATTGTCAATTATGTCCTAATCCTATAAATCTAGTTTACATCTTTGGATCTATTTAAAAGTTGAGGATTTTTTTATTTTAAGAATATATTGAATTATGATTCATGTTCAAGGATTACAGGACCAATAAAAATTTTTTAACTACATTATAATAAACATGAAGATATAATTATTATTCTTTCATGAAAATTCATTTATTATAAATTGTTACGAAATTCATATTTTAATATTTAACCTCATGGTCAATATTATTCCGGTTAATGTAGTTTTTTCTAATACACAATCAATCTCAACCTGTTTCACAACTCTATCATCATTTTATCAATTCATTCATAAAGATATATTATAGTATAATTTCTAGAATTATAATGTTCATTGATCATCCATGATTTTAATTCCAATTTTTAATATGGTCCATTCATATATGTATTGTGTATAATTTTAAGAATAAAAATTATTTTCTTCCAAAATAATATATATTAATTCATTATCACACACATTACCTTGATATTTTTCTTCAATTGTTGAAATGTTTTCATTGTAGACAACAAAATGTTCTTCCTTTAGTTCAAATAGGTTTGTGAATGCATTTGACATTTTTAAATTTTTTTCATTGTCCATAATAAAAAAAATTATTTCATTTTCTGGTTATACATTTTATTCAAGAAGATACTTTTAAAATCAATGTATATATGTGATTAATTAAATTTTAAAATTATTCAAATAAATTTCAAATTGAGAGAAAAATTATCCAAAAATTTAAATGTTTTCATCATCCTCACTCTATCAAAAATATAAACATGGTTCATCCTTTGATCCCCAAAAATATACTTTGGTGATTGAAACATATCAACATTTTCAATTTAAAATTTTACTTTATGATTTAAATACTTATTTAATATTTCCAAATATATATTTTCTTCATTTTTCAGCAATTTTTTAAGGTCTTTTCCAAAAATAAATCGTTCTGTTTTAATAGCGATAGATTCTAAACATTCCATATTATGAAATATAATATTTTACTAAAATAAGATCTTCATATAAATATTTATAATAATAATTGGGGAAAAATATCAAATCCACTCCAAAGAATAACATATCCATGACACCTCCAGTATAAACCATGTAGGGACATGTATTGAGGAGAGTGAATTAGTGTACCCAACTATTAATGTGATTATACAATATTTTCAATGAGCCCCTATTACTCACAAATGTTTGCAATGGTTATTAGGAATTTATTTTCAAGGCGATCCCAACAGTCAAAAAAAATATTAATGAAAGAAATATAATAAAAAAAACACATAAATTTTTTTAGGGTTTAGATCGATATGAAATACCGAATTTCTTTTTTCCCTACAATTATTGTTAAATAGTTTTTGTTATCACAATTTAACTGAATTTATTACAAGTGTTGTTCAATTCATACACAATTTTAGGGGTTGAATAATCCACTTTCCATAAATTAAATATGGAATTACTTATACTAGTACAATTAATTTTTAATGGACATCCTTAAAAAATATAGAAAAAGATCATACTTCTTCAGTGGATGTCCTTATATCAATTACTGATCTTATTCCACAGCTGAAGGTCATCATGTACCACTATATGAAAAATATAAACTACAATAAATTATTCGTAGTATTATTATTCAATATTCAGATGATATTAATTTTACTCTAACTCACTGGATTATAACAATAGGAAACTTATATGTTCATTAATGAACTACTAGATTATTCCATTCTCATTTAACTGAATAAAATATGATAGTTTTTCTTGTTCTAATTCTTCATTAATGTTTTCATTTTTTTCCATTAAATATACTTCTATTGTTATACTATAAAATTATTAATTAATATTTTTGGGTATTCTTTCACTGTGTTATCTTTATGAAAATATATTTAAAATATTAATTTATTTTCTTCTTCTCTGAAAAAAATTGTGTACTATACGTTGGAGATTTTTCCATAAAAATAAATAACCCAATATTTATTTAAACACTAATAAAACAAAGTTAAAAAAAAATACATCTTCCTCATGAATCCTAAGAGAATTATATAATCATTATTAACCTCCAACATAACATGAAATATATAACATAATATCATTATCTTCATTGTTAAATTAAATTCATGTCTTATTATACGTCATGAAAAATTGGTGTAAATTTCCCCTCATACTCTATTGAATTAGATTAAACCTTGTGATTTATTTGATGTATGGTTTTCATATCGACTTAGTTACCAAAATATTATAACATCCTAAAACATTTTTTTACAATATATACTTTCTCACATACCCAAACAATGTGGTATTTATCCACCTTCACATCAATGAAAATCTATCTTCATGTATTTCACGAACACTAGTATACATAGTTTATACTCCTTATATTCTGAATTCTATTTAATATTATATCGTGTTCCTCAAATTTACTTCATCTGAAGTATTTACATATTTTTTATGCACATGATTGAGATTCATTTCATTTTAGTGAAACATATTCATTTTTCAGAGAATAACTTTATAAGCGTTCATATTATATTCTTTATACAAATCATTGGGCTCTCAATCATTTTATTATGTGGAAATTAAAATTAGATATTTTGGTTTTTGTAAATGATTTTTAATAGTTATATCCATAAGAAAAAAAATGAAACCATAAAAGCATTATATTTATTGATATTGATTCACTTCATTTTCATTGAGTATTATGTCGAGTGAATGTTCATTAATTAAATTTCATGAATAATATTGTTATTATCATACAATTTATTCTATTAACCAGTTATTTACCCTTTTCCTTATAATCATATATGATTTAATTATAATCAATGTACTTCATGATTCAATAAACTCCACAAAAACCCCATTTGTACAACACATACCACTGGGAGAATAACATTCTGATCCACATTGCATGAAAATACTCACATGATGATATCATAGACTAGAATTCAAAATAGATATATTCGTTAAACATAATATTTGTCCATTTATAATGATATTTATAGGTCAAATATTATACCATTTTTAACATTGTCATAGAATACACAGGTTGTCATCGTAGTAGGTAATTACCAGGCGCTGAAGATACATAAGATATTGTAAAGAAATTATCACATTAGAAATATAGAAGTATAGAAAATATTTTTTATGAAAAGTAATTATAAATATACCAAATTAATTTCATGAAATATTAATCAAACATAGAAAATATAATTATTATTATAGGGAACAAACTATAATAATATACATTTTTAACTGATATAAACTACAATCATTTTATAACAAGGTTTCTCATATATGATATTAACACATATAATAAGATGTGAATTTAGAATATAGATATCCCATTGTATAATCTATGGAATCCAAGAGAACATTTACATAATCAATTGTAGTAAAATAACTTATGATATTATTATTTAAAATTGTAAGATTTGATTTATGATATGATATGGGCTATATGTTTATAACCAAAACCTCTATATTATCACAATATACTATGATTGTATCTACACAGTTTTCCTGTACAATATTCCCTATGATAATGTTTTATACCAAACATCATCATTATCTATATTAAAATCCACATTATAATCATATTATATTATATAATTGTATACAACGACCATTTTTAAACCCCTTTATCTAATTGAAAACGAATTTAGGAATAATATATATCCAAATAATGACATTATATAAGGAATATCTATTTCAATCACATTTAATGATTCCCCCCTACAAGTAGATCATCCTCTCCTCCACAGCCCTTGGAAGAATATAATTTATAACATATGTTATTGAATTTTGTTTTATATAATATCTATTATAGATTTATAGGATCTAAAATATATATGAATACCTTACTCAAGAAAGAGGAAACATTACCTCTAGTACATAGCATGGAATAAATGATAGATATAATTATGGGGGAATATATAATTAGGCTGATTATATATTTATCCTAGTATGTAAGTGGAAATAAAATTTATTATATATTTATACCATCTAATATGAGAATAAATACCCAATTTGAATAATTCATATCGTGATATTTAAAAACAATATCTATATATTAAAAATAAAATTCAGAAATTCCTCGTTAATCTGTCATTTAATATATTGAAACCTTGAATATAGGCTTTATCAAATATGTACACCAAGAATAATATTAACTTTACAAATATATTTAAAAAGTGTAATACTGGTATCCAATTTGAAATTATTATTTTTAAAATACTTATATTACTATAAAAATACAATACTCCCACTTATCTTTATAAATTCACAATATTCACTTGTATTTTTGAATTCAAAGAAATATCTTATTAATTCATAAAAAATTATATCTCGATCATATTGCATAATTAAATATTGAAATGGATATTTGTAAATTAAATACATTGTTGAAATATTTTGTTGTTATAGACCCTTTCAATTTATTCTTTTTGAAAACATATAGCAATTCCCCATTTAGGAAAGTTATTTTGATGTCGTTTTTCAAAATTCCAAAATTATGGTATTTTTAATGGTTTGTATAATTATAACAGATTAAATAATTTATATTCATTAAAGGGATTAAAAATGTAAATATTTTTACTATTTAAAAATATTAAGTTATCAATGTTTTTATTTAAGTTCTTTAATTTACAATTAATGACTAGTTTCTTATAAAATTCACATTTACACAAAATTTGGTTGACTCTTTCCAATGGAACTAACTAAGAAAAACATTATTTTTTATATGGAATCCATATCTAACTTTATATATTCTCAATATCAGGGATATTTTTTGGTAATTCATATCTTACTTATATGATATATTTTTTCATTCCTAACGAATAACATCCAAACATTGTTTGTAGAAATTAAACAATATCTCTATAATTATATAACCTCTAATATTTTTTATACATATAACTTTTATTAGTATTTTTCTATAAAAATGTGTACTTATCAGATTTACAAAAATTAGGTTTCATTCAATTATTAAATTAAATTGATATTGGATTTATATTATAGATAGAGTGGGAAAAGTACAAAAATTGATAAGGGGAGAAAATTAATTTATAATGTATTTATATCAAGATGAGTAAAATCTATTGATTATTTTATTAGAATAACTATAGGATAATATAATCATTTAAATACTAAATTTTATTAAAAAAAATTATGTCCAATGCCATATAGTTAAAATAATATCCCACAATATCCTAAGGTAACCTTCCAATATGAATTTATCTGATTTGTGTATTAGTCTAACTATGGTTAAAATTATACATATAACTCCCAAAATAAATATTATGAGAGTAAAATTGGGATTCCTCATAATCCACATATCATGTGGTTTCATTTTATGAAATTTTTAATGAACATTATTTTAGGTAAATGATGAGATTTCCAGAGCCGGACCCTCAAATTAAATTTGATGGTCCACATAAATCATCATTGACCAAACCATGATAAATAGTTTTTATTACTCTAGTAAAACACATTATATTATTTTTTTTGTAATAAGTATTGGGAATTTTGATATAATTCCTAAATATAATAAATATTTACAATTTCATTAACTATAATATTCCCCAAAATCATTAGAAAGAGGCGCTTTAATTTTTCATCCATATTATTTTGACTTTATTTTTGGATAAAAGTAAACATTTGAAAGGATATATATTTTTCTTTCATATGAAAAATATTAAAAATTATAGTAAATTCACTAGTATTGGTAATTAATTAATAACATTCACCATGAAAAAATGTACATATATGAACGTATACATATGTATATATGAGTTATATTATATTATTATTTAATTTCTATTTACCCATAAATGGATATTTTCCTATTTTATCAAATATTATCATGCATAAAAAGATGCATAGTCATTTTAATATAGTAACCCATTAATATGAAGTAATTATATGTGATTTATATTAATATGGCCTATGTGATAATTCCAAAGATAAGTATTTTTAAAATAATTTTTTTTGACTATATTGTTATATATCTTATGGATATGATCATAAAACTAAAATATATAGGCCATTAAACACATTAGAAGAAATATAAAATATTTCATTCATGAAAACATAGAAAATTTTTTCTTTAAATTTTTATGTTGGATCCAATATATCCTTTTAAAAGTGGATTTTTTTAAAATACCTGAAATGTATTCTTGGAGGAGAAAAAGTCATCTAGGAATGACATTGAAATAAAATTTCTGTTTTTTGATGATACATAATTATACTCACCCATTAATAATGATAGTACACTAGGAAGATATAGATTCACTATCTACATGAATAATTAAAAAACTCTTGATCCATTATCTCAAATGGTTACTTCTCCCTTATTAAATATACTATATTTTTCAAATGTTGTGAATTAAAAAATATGTGTTTTAACAATTTGGTATCTCTTTCTAATGATTGTGAGTTATTTTAATTGATATATTTGTCAACGTTTTATTCATATATATATTATTATTCGATTTTTTATTCATCCATACATTCATATTAATTGATTTAACTGCTTTTGTATCCCCTAAAGCATTGAAATAGTGTTTTATTGAAAAATAAATATCATGCCATGTGAATAATTTTGATATATTTAATTCTTATATTTATTCTATTCTGGTGTAAAAGAAAACAAATAATTTTTTTGGATTACTCTAGAATGTATAATTTTCAATATTTATTGAGATATATTCTCATATTATAATATCATATATAAATATTATTGCCATTCAATTTTTTATTTATAAGCATAAAACCAGTAAAAAAATTTACATTGCCTTTTATTGTATGATTATTTTCATGACATGATGTTTCATTATTTATATAATTTATACTATTATTCAATATGGAATATAATTTAATGTACTCCCCTGAAGAAAATATCATTCACTATTATAATGTTTATGGGGAATGATCCATATTTCAAGATGTATTAACTCAAATTGGATTTTCTCATAGAACATTTATTTATTCCTGATGTTTTTTAATTGTAGTATATAATAAACATTGATTATTTTTTCAATAAAATTTATCCAGCGAATATTTTATTAATGTACTCAACTAAATTCCTATAGCTAAATTTCTATTAGATTAACTAGTTCGGTGTAACCCAATATTTATATTCCAAAAAATATTACCATATTCTTTTAAAAATGATATATTATTAATACCACTCCCTTGATTGACCCATATATTCGATCGATATAGGTCTTAACAATTATGATTATTATTTGCATATGTATATAAATTATTTTTTTAAGGAATGATTTTATATCTACTATCACTATAAAAAGTATATATATCTCATACATATATTACATTATTATGTTCATATTTATTCAATAATATTTATCTTATTAATAATGAATTCATATTATGAAACAAACACACATAATTAATTTCCCACTATACCTCATGCAATGTTTTATACTATAATAACATCACATAAAAAATTTAAATTATCTATATGGATATTATAAATACATAATGATCTAGAATCATATGTGGTCAGATATACTAGAGCATAATGTATGTAATATATTATATATTCCCTCATCGTATTCACACATAATTTATTTTCCCATATCCAATGTTATAAAAACATAAAAAATTATCTAAATGATTCATGTGAGTATTGAAGGAATTTTTTATAGTGTGAATATTTCCAAAAATTATAAGAAATTAAGATATTTAGTTTAGGTATATATTTATAATGATTTTATATAAAACCATTGAAATGTTTTTTTAATATTATAGACCCATTGTCTGTAATTGAAATATTTTGAATCTAAAAAAGTGAAAAATTTATTGTAATTTAAAAATATTAATATAATAAAATAAAAATAAATTTTTAAAATGTTTTACAATATTTCGATCAAACATCTATTGAATTTTTTTCCATTATTTTCTGAAAAACACTACTCACAAATAAAATGGTGGGATCCATTATTTAACAATGTTATGCTTGTTTTTATCAAGAGAAAAGTATGTATGAATGTACTGGTGAATAATGATAAATACTCATAGATGTGTAATTCTATGGAACTCTCTCACATTAGGAACACTAGGGAACCCCATGAAAAAACTTTGAATTATCTCTATGGAATAAAATACTACAAAAATCATTGAGTTCTCTCTATGGAATTCAATACTAAAAAAATCATTGAATTTTCTCTATGGAATTCTATAATTTTGGTTTTATATATTTTTCATGTTTATTTATTCTTAATATAACTAACCAATTAATTAAATTAAAACTCCACATTAATTATTAAATTTATGTATACATATTTAATTATGTATTTTAAATGTGTGAATTCATTCGTTTTTTCCTATGAAAACATAAACATATTTATATTTTAATTAATGTTATTAGTCAATAATTCCAAATTATCATTATCTGATATGTGACCCCAATGGTCCTTTTTTAAATCGATAATAAATTTGAATTGGTTTCATAATTATAAAATAATAAGTGTATCTAGAAATATATAATAGAAACCCAAATTAAAGTGATATTTTTTGTCAATCTAATCAACCAAATTTCCATTATAAAAGTCACATTGATCTTTACATTGAGATTAACTATGATACATGTATAACAAATATCATATATAACTTTTTTTTCTCTTCCAAATTTCACTAAATCTTATATAAGTAAACCATCTTTCATTATTACGGAATTCCCTTTCACATAGATAAAACTAAATTGTTTTTAATAATTTCACTATATATCTTATGGATTGATACATTCTATATTCGTTATTCAATTAAATAAGTTTCATATGAATTACCTTATATGAATAGAAATTCAAAAATGATTTTATATATCTATCTTTGTGAAACACTAGACAAGTAATGAACATATATGAAATCCTCTTTTTAAGGGATTCATAGCTTATGTTCACTTATGTTACAATGAGGAAATATATATGAAAATCCAGTTGAATTACATAAATATGGGTAATATGAATAATGTTTTTAAAAACATAAACACAATGAAGTATCAAATATATATATATATATGTGTGTGTGTGTGTGTGTGTGTCCTCCTATTGAATATAATCATAATATATCGTCAAAATGTGATCATATGATAATTGATCATGGATAATATGAGGACACATATATTCTATCTATTATTCTAATAAAAACTACCATGATCTAAGAAAAAAACATAGAATATTGATAAAAAATTACCATTGATATAAATTAAAATAGAGTACATGTAATTAAGAAATAACATGATAGTATTTAGGGAACATAAAAAATAAAAAACATATAAATGGTAATAGAAATTAGAAAAATGATAAAATATTTTACAATAAAATTTGAGTATGAAAATTTCTATATACAACCTCTTCCACCATGTCACGCTCTCCTAGATCTACCACAAGTAATAGGGGCTTTCTACATCCCTACAACTTAAATAGGGAAGTCCACATGTCTATCATGGTAATCATATATGGTTTAAATATGAAAATTAGTTGGACACTACCCAAGGTAAATAAACATAAAAAAATTAAAATATAACAGTGCATGTACTAAATAATAAATTAAAAGTATCAAACATTCACCCAATTTATGTCATCATGCACAACCCATGATACAACATTCCATATCCTTTACTTCTTATGAAAAACAAAAATGGCTTAATTATTATTCACCACGAGTAGAAATTTTATACAATGGTGATGATATATCATGAAATGTTATATCCAATAATAAAAATAAAAATTTAACATTGTATACAGAATAATATTGAAAAATGTATTTGGAAATGACTATACACACTATGAGATATATGACACAGGTTGACCCTATCATGAAACATAATTGTATCATCATCTGAATACGAGGAGAAAGAAACACATTCATAATCTTAAGAAAGTATCAACATTTGTGAAAAATTTAATCATAAGTTATTTCTCAACATCAAATGTAAAAGGATGGGAAACACATACATAGAGGGTGTAACATTGAATATATATCTAAAATATACTTGGAATCATACCTATTATGACACAATAGTATTGAAAAGAAAAATAACACACGATATAAATGTATACTGAATATATATTACTGATGCATACTGAGTAATAATAGGTTTAAATATATATAAAGCTGTTATAGGTTCAAATAACCAATGGTAGGGCCAATCATATCACCCAACCTATTAGAAAGGGCCAAATTGTGTTGGCTAACACATAATTACCATGTAAATTCCCATAAGGGAAACTAGATTTCATTAATGATATCCACTGAATATATGTAATGGAAGTGACTTCCCATGTTCATGTACTAAAAAAATTCTATTCGTAAAATCATGTAGTATATTAATATATATTAGAGTATAAGATACCATAAATGATAACACAAATATATAACATTTAAAAAACTATACAACTGATTAAAACATAGTCAAATTATCTTATTAAACATTCTAGGGGAAATTGTCATTTAACAAAGACATTCCGAGATTCCCATAATAATAGGAAGAATAATAACCCACAATCACACAACCCATGATATGAACTATTTCAGGAACATTCACATAACTATTAGAAAATTTTAAAGAGAACTTTCTATTGGCCTCATGGGGAAATATCATTAATGTATATCACTATATTTGATCTAAATCCATTAATTGTATTAAATATACTATAAGAAGCCTATTTATGATATTTGAAAAGGAGGAATATGAAGAGTTTAATGAATCCAACATATAGACTATATATTGGATCATATTTCCCAATAATTGTAGAAAATGATTTCACAGAAAAAATGTTGCATGATTTGATGTATGTATATCTCATATGGTCACAAATGATTACACTATGGGAATTTGGGTCATGCAAAGAGATGATGGGTGGAGGGTGAATAATTAAATTAATTTTACACAGAAATTTATAAAATATACATTATGTAATCACAATAAATGGGAAACTAGTACTCAATGAACTTGTGTCAGGCACCCATTCACTATCCAACAACCCAATATGGACACACTGGCTTTCCGGTTGGCCGCTAGGAGCTTATATCATATGGATTTGTCCCCAATTACTTCTTGACCCTATATATAGTCCTTGGTATAACATTCTCCAATATTTCATCTATAAAGGATAAATTCATGGGAATTTTGATCTTCCCCAACACATGAAAATTCTAAAACATAGTAATAATAAAATAGAATTAATTATTTGAATATAAAAAACATAATAAAAATTATTTCTAAATATTTAGTTATTGTTACACATTTCAAAAAATAAGAAAGATCCACCATATTAAATTAAAAATAAGTTAAAACTATAATGATAAAAATAACATAAAAATTATTATTCTAATCATAAATAAATTAATTTGATCGAAAAATTTACATATAATTCATTTATTGGCATAAAAATTATTAATCTATAACAAACATAGTATTTAAATTGTAAACACTCATTTCTATGAAATATTTGAATCATATAAAATAAAAGAGCTGAAATTCCAAAATATTCATCTTTAAGAAAATATTTAATTAAACAGAAAAACATAAAAAAAATAATTATTTGTTTTAAATATTGTGAAATTAATGCATACACTCCTAAATTCCAAATGAATTAACATTACAGTATGAGATAAATAATTTTTAATTATAATTCCCTAACAAAAAATAACATCTACAAAAATTGTTTTTATAATATATTCAAATCTATTAAACTAAAATCACATCCTCAACTATTTTAGGGAAACAAAAAAACATTAATTTAAATTGTCCAATAAACCAAATTAAAGTATTCTTATAAAAATGACATCTATAAATAATCACATTACATAATATCATTCTTAAAAAATTGAATTAAAAATTAATAAAATCAAAATTCAAACACATCAAATGACAAAATAATTTTCAGTCCATAATAGAATTTTAAAATTTTAATGAAGTAAGAACTCAATATTTGACAATTAAATCCCAAAAACATGTAGAGAATTTGAAAACTGAAAAAATTATAAATAAATATAACATAAAACCAATAGATAGAAACACTCAATTCATATAAAAAATTACAAATTTGTAATGTTCCCATTCTACAAATATGAAATAGGTCAATTCAATAGAAATCCAATATAAGACCATGCCAGATGTTGAGTATCAGATCTTGTAAAAGAAATATTTTTAAAAAATATACCTTTGAACATATTATTTCCTAAATATTATTTTCTTAAATCAAATAAAATGAAAAAATAAAACACATCAATGTGTTCCAAATATATTGATGAATATTAAAATGGATAAATGTAAACCAGTATAATGAATATATAATTTTTTTATTATTTATAGAGAAAATATAATTATGTCAATGAAATATGGTCAAACATAAATGTCAATGGGACTATCTTCACAGTTATATAAAGGAATTGTGGTACATTTTACCAAATTGTTTCATCATTTATTCATTCTAATAAATTAAAATAAATAATTCACTACAAAATATCCAAAAAATATTGAGTTTCCAATATACCAATCATAAAAAAATTCATTATTTAAAAAATTTCAAGACTCAATAAAAATGTTAATAAATTTTTAACTTTCAAATAAAAACATATATTATATCGTTGTAAAATACTTCCAACCATGAATTAATAAAACTATAATAGTGTGAAAATGTAATAACCTTTCAAAAAATTCAATAGTAAATTTAAATCCAATCATATGGAACTCTTTGCATTAAGGACCAATATATTTAAATCATACATAAACATAAATCACATAATCAATTCAAATAAATCTTTAATTATAAGAAATTAGCAAAAAAAGATTTTTAGATAATAAAAATTGAGAAAACTATTTATTTTTATTAAATTTTTCTTTAAAAAATAATTATCATTAAAAACTCAATACATAGAATTCCAAACTCATACATTTCTTTAATTATTAAAATATAACTAGGCCACTGATCCTCTATTAAATCACAAATAGATTTTCCAATAAAACATTTTTTATATGTTTAATTTTAAAATTACATTTTCAACCACCTAATAAATTCCACATTATTTTATTTTTAAATGCATAAATGCATAAATAATTTAAAATATTTTCAAAAATAATTTAAATATTTGTCAATAATTTTTAATATATTAATTTACATATAAACTTTTAATATTCATATATCGAAGTCATTCCCTGTTATTCATATTAATCAACTTATTTTGAAAAAAATGATAAATATTAATAAGAAAAATTGGCCACAAAAAATTTAAATATATAAAAAAGCTCAAAATTAGTGGATATTTACACTTAAAAATGGAATTAAAATATATTTTAATTCTAAAAAACAAAACACTAAAATTTATATATTGAAATATTTTTTACATCAACAAAATATATTAATGCTAAATTTTAAAAATAATTACCAAAAATTTCTCAAAATGATTAAAACAACATTCTCGTTTTCAAAATCATTAAATATTATTCATCTTTTACAATTGATATTTATCTAGATGATGGGGGGTGAACGAGAATTTTAAAAAAAATATAAATTAATTGTTATATCAGATTCATTAAATATTGAGAATTATAAAAAACATGAGAAAAACAGATATATTTGTATTTGTTCATATTTAAATTATCATAGTCCACTATTAAACCATATTGTGAGATAAGAGTGATAAAACCCAATATTAAAAAATATTAGAATCAATCAATGAAATTTTCAAATTGGGAGTCTCAAACCAGTTATATATATTTTTCACCTAGAGGCTTAAACTCAACAGAAAATCATTTTTTCTACCAGGAGGAGAAACCCGAACTACATACTTTTTTCCCACCTTGTTTCACAACCTAATGCGAGACTCTCTTTATGGAATCATAGTCCAATTAAATTACTATTAATGGGTATTAAATATTCTATAATTAAAACATATAAATGAATTACAATATAATAAATCCGTATAAGGAGATTAAATATTTATCATATGATAGTTGAGGAAGCACATTTTTATTCATAGAAAAACGATCAAATTATTTTTATTCGGATGAGATTCATTTTTGATCTCCAATATATTTTTTAGTTTTAAATTGAATGAATATTTGTTTCCTATTTTCCAATTTTCATTATATTTCAATCCCCATTTATATATAGTTTTATTTTCATAGCTTCTTTTAAAATTAAAATTCATTAATGTTTATCATTCCCAATGATGCTTGAGATTTCTTCCTTGAATGTGCATGATAAATATTCCAATTTGTGTTACACAAAAAATAATTAAAATAAAAAACATGTTATATTGTGTTTGAACATTATAATAATTAATAATTTACCATGAAATATTAATAATCAAAATTATAGTCCCAATGAAAAATATGATAGTTCAGTTGAGATAAATTTTTCTGATTCCAACAAATTTTAATTCAAGAACATTCATTTCCCAAAAACTATCAAGAAAATTAAACCCAATTGAGGACTATTTAATCCTACTTAATATTCCACAAAATGATATTTTGTTGTATTAAAATGATTAATAGGTAATTAATTAATTATTCAATTAATAAAATAATCTGATAAAATGATGTATTCTGAAATATTATACTGTAAATGAAATATAGAACCCTTCAAAAAAATATGAATCAGTAAATAAGTAACCATATATTGGTCATAAGGTATGTATAAAACATTTCCAAATTTCATATTAAGGAAAGTTCATTTTTTCTCAGGAGGGTTGTACATTTCTTCATGATGTACGTACAATTTTCCCCGTTTAAGGTACATTTTTCATTAGATAGGTATATAATTTTCCTCACTTTTTCTCACATTCAGTACCGATGGCATGTTCTTGACTTTTATAAATTTTCACTCCTAGCTAGTTGTCATGGTTAGTTATAAAAGTTTCTAATTTTCCAATCAGAATAACTTCAAATGACCAGTTATAGAAATTTTCAAATTTTCCCCAATGGTCAGTTCGAGACAACCAAATTTTCAGTCAGCATCCGTTCCATGATTTTCAATATTTTTACCCTTGTCTGGTTTCTGGTTTTTCAAAAAAAATTACACACACTTAGTTTTTACATTACATCCTATTATTTGATAAATTTTATCTCATGGTAATTACTCACATTCAGTTCCATAATTTTCCAAACATTCACTCATGGATATCACTCACATCATGTTAAATAATTTTTCAAATTTTCAACTACGAGACCTTTCCAAATTTTTAATTTAAAAACAATTATAAGTTATTTTAAAATATAAATTGAATATAAAATTTTAAAAATTAAATTTATTTTAATTATAAGAAATAGTAATAATCTATTTTGATGAGTTAATTGAATATTATCCCCCATTTTTTCATAAAAAATTTTAAATTTCAGAAATCCCCCCCCCCCAAATTTGAAACTGATAAAGAAGGATTATTGTGTAATGATGTATCATATAATCATGTAATTAATCCCATGTATGATTATTATGAATGAAAGTAACACTTATAAATATTTATAGAACACATAATTACAGTTCCATTTTATTTTTAACGAATGTTTTACTAATTTTAAATGAATAAATATGTATGGAACTATTATATTATATACTAGTGATCTAAGATAATAAATCATATTAAATGAATATTTAGAAAAATTTAATAAATATAATTTTCATGTGAAAATTTAATTCAAACTCCAACTAAAAATACATTGAATGATTAAATTTACATCATTCCATGTAAAATTTTTATTTTATCAAAATTATATTAATCCAGGAATTCAGTAAATATATAATCATTTTTTGATAACGATATAAATTCTTAATTTATATTTCTATTTTTAATGTTATCCCAAAGAAAATTAGATTTAATTCCAATGTTATTATTCCTAAAATATTTTAAGTTAATTATACAAATATTAATTGCACAACTAATGTCATAGAAAATAGGAAACATATAATAATTAAAAGAAATTTATTAATGTTTTTTTTAAATCTATAGGGAATGAGGATTAAATGAAAAAATAACTAAATATTCAGATATTTTAGTTGATATATCAATATGTTTTTTTTAAATTAAAGGGCATTAATGAATATATTTTTCATGTAAATGACACAATCATGAAATTCACTTCAAACATATCTTACATCCACCAAAATCAGAATTAGAATGCCTTATGGAATCATTGTTTGATATCTATATAAAATAAACAAAAAATTAAAGAATTATTAAAATATATAATAATCCTTTAAACTAATTTAATATTGTTTTCAATAAAACAAAATTATTAACTACAACACATGAAAAATAAAAATATTAAATGTGGCCTAGATGCAGTTAAATATAATAGACTTACAATAATTACCCTATAGGTTTTAACATTAATAGATTAATAATATTTATATAAATCTTACATTGTAGTAGTACTCATTGAAGAATCATTACTTTTGGAGGAATATAAAGAACATCTTTAAACTAAATCTTTAGAATAGATGGATTGATTTAGAATAATACCATAACTTAATTGAAATATTTGAAAACCATGGTTGAATTTCAAGTCCCCCATCAAAAAAAAATTGAAATTAAGAGTTCATTATTTTTGAAAATGAATTACAGATTTTTTCATAAGATGATCGAAAAAAATATCATCAAGATAAATTATTATAAAAATATTTCATTAAAACATTTCATAATAATTATTATAGTATCAAATATTACCTTATAAATTTTTTTTTCAAAATATAATAAAATAACCTTTCATACCATGTTTCTAAATTTTTTTGATGCCTTATAGTTATTCCGAAATCATAAAAATTTGATTGGATATTTTGTATTCTATGAACCCATGGGCTGTATAATATAGAATTATTTAGATAAATAACCACTCAAAAAAGGTGTTTTGACATCGATTTGAAAGAATTTAATAAAAATAAATGTACAATATTATAGTAAATTTATAAATACTTATAATATATAAATATGTGAAAAGGATTCCCCAAAATCAATATCCTCCTCATTAGAATAACTAGGATAAACTAATAAAGATGTATTCATAAGTATATTTCTCAATTCATAATGTTTATTTCTAAATATCCTCTTTTTTATAATAACAAAATATTTATTTGGTAGAATGGTAAAGTCTACATAGTATTCCTTGGTTAATTATTTAATATGTCATGCATAATCGATATCCTATTATCCTAATCAATTCCATCTCCAATATTATTAGGAACAAATTCATAAATAAAATCATGATAAATAGAACTATTCAAAATTTACATTCTAGTTTGAACAATCGATTCAACATTGACAATAAAATTCATTATAAGATGCTATATATGTGTCTTCCTTTACTTATCATGAATATTTTAATATTGAGAAGTAATATTATCCTCTTAAATCATTTCATCTTTATTTTGTAGTTTTTTCTCGTCGATGAATAAATCTCTAAATTCTTCATCAATTTTATCAATATAATAATATTTTTTGTTTTATGAATTTTCATCAAAATTAACATGAATTGATTATTTGACCACGCTTTTTTATTGTATACTATATATTACTTATTAATATTTTAAATTCCGAAAAAGTCCTTCCTAATATTTTTCATCATTTTTATCCAATACATACTTTTCATTAAGAGTAAAAACATTTCACCAAAGGGCTCTAAAATTTCAACTCTTCAGATTTGTTCATTTCCAAATAAAATTACATTTATTAATCAAGATGGGTCTTAAAATAATTAAATTTTTATTATAAAAATAAATTTTCAGATATTTTACATATAAATAATAATTTAGAAAAAAAGTATTTATCATGTTCCAAACCATGTAATGAATTGTTCTATTTTTCCTCTCTACTTCACTGTTTCTTTTACTGTTATATGTGTTAAAATACTATGAAATTTTCCATTTTATTCAAATATATTGATCAAATATTTAATCTATAATTCATTACCATTATATGTTATAATATATTTACTTAGGTATCCATTCCCATATTGAACCAATTTAAAAAAGTGATAATATGTGATAATGTCTTTTGTTTACAAATTAGAATGTATTCCCTTGTGTATCTATTAAAATAATTAATAATAAAAAAATAGTGTATCATTAACACCAAACTAACAGATTTAATAGGAAAAAATAAATCTAAATGATTAATTGTAAGTGTTTATATAATTTTTTCTTATTTGATTGACTTGATACTAGATTTTCTTTTCTTATGTTTCAAATATGAAGAAAAAAAAATTACATTCCACATACGATTTATTTAATTGTGAAATTACATGGATCATATTTTACATGTGGATAAACATGAAATTTTCTTTTGCTGACATCATAATTTAGAATATTTTATCATATTTTACTAAATTAAATGATTATAGATGATTATTTATTAATTTAAAAATATTTTTTTGAATAAATGATGTCTTTACAGTTAGCAGAATATAGATATTTTTTTCCATTATAAAAATATATTATTCATTTTGAAATATTAAAAACATTCCATCGCCACATTGATGATAAATTACTATAAAATTATATATCAATTCAATTATATTTAAATCTTTAAAAATAATAATATAATTGAATACTCTAAGGATCGAAAAACCATTTACCTTTCCTTTTCAATTATCAATAAATTTTACATTACCTCAATTAAAATTTTTTAATGAAATAAAACATGAAATATCAACAATATTATATCATTAGAATATTATATATATTTAAAAAATACCACATTTTATATTAAATAGAATACTTTCCCATAAAATAGATTAATAAGGATTTATTAAAAATGAAAATTTCGACCCTATTAGAATAGTGTTTGAATTCATGGGTTTCCCACATTAGATTAATACCTTTTTATAGGTTTTATAGATAACATTATTTTTGAAATGAATGCATTAGTATTTCCAAGAGAATGCAGAATCTCAAAGAACATTGATTAATATAAGGACTTTTTATTTAATATCATATGCATGTAGCATTAGATATACATCCATTAATATGGTTAACACAGAAGGTATTATATATTCTAGGTATATGATATTTTTATATAATACCATATATGTTTTTTTTTGGTTTTACAAACCATAATAATTTTATAAATTTTTACCGTGCCTTGAATAAAAACGGATGGATTTGACATTAAATTTTCTACTTCATTATTGAGCTATTTATTCTCCATAAGAATATTATCAATATTATTTATTTCATTTTCATGAATATTTATCATGAAATTGCATTCCCTCATTATTTTTTCATTTTTATATTGAAAATAAATTAGCTTTCCTTTAATAATTTAATGTTCTATATGAGAATATTTCATATATATATATATATATTCATTTTTAAACCTTCCTAGATTGATTTATTTATATTCTTATTCTACTATTTAATATAATTTTTTTTCTTTTTTACATTATTGTATAAAATAATGATTTCATCAAAATTTTTTCTATAAATTCATCTTCATTATGAAAATCCTCAATAGTGGTGTTTTAGGAATCAGATTCAGATGATGAATGATATGTATATTAACTTACCGAATTTGATGAATCCATCAAACATAAGTACCCAAAATCCTTTTCGGGGACATATTCATGAGTAGTATATGAATACTTATAACCAATACATCTAGAATAAGTTCCCTTCATTTATTGAATGTATTTGTTCCTCACATTGTTTCCTTATTTAATCTAGGGAAATCGGGAATCATGTGGCTCATTTCATATAGTCATAAAAAATTACATCATTTATATTAATATAATATGAACATTTTGTTTATAAATATGAACATACTTTGGATAACATATCTGCGTTCCCCGTGAGTAGGCCTTCATACATCAAATCCATGTTTTGTAAAATAGGGTGTATCATTAATTTCATTATTCAATGACTTTGAATTATAAGATTATTTAGATATACTTTCTCATAAGTGTACTCCATAGAACTCTTAATTTCTTCTAAATATATCTTTTCTATAGGACGCTTCTTAGTAAGTTCTGCATTTAATCATTCAAAAATAATAATGTTTTTCAACATTCCATGCTAGAAAACTCATTTAATTTACAAAAATATAATATCTATGAAATATTTTTTTTAAACATTTCACCATCAAAAATTTTAAATTCCAAATTTCTATCTCTTTATATTCCAAAAAAAATTCTATTTTTTTTTTCTAAGAAAATATTTATAACATGTAAAAATTTTCAAATTTCATTACCAATTTTACATGGTAAAAAATAACTATACCCATTTTTATATATTACATCGTATAAAAAATCATAACCTAGTAGTTAAAAACATACATTTCCACATCATTTATAGAAAATTATTTAGGTATAAATTTGACAAGATTGTATGTATTATCCCAAATCATCCAATGATGAATAGTACATTTCATTAAGATAGATAACACAAAGTATTTTCACTTTATGTTATCATTAACCTAAAAGAATATATGGTTTTTTGAGTTATCCATCCATCATTTGATATATTCCCTACATTAATAAAAATATATTTTCTATTTGATAGTTATTTCATGATTTTATTATTTAAAATTATACAGATAAAGCGATAAGGGTCCTCCTTTGATAATAATTTTTTTCTTGGATGAAATATGGGAAAAAATAATTAATGGCGGTGAATTTTAATATATAAAAAACTAATTTAAAATTAATGTCATATTCGATTTATTAAAGTCATAGAAGTGGAGAATAAATAGAGATAAACAGATATATTTTTATAGTAGAAATGATCAAACTTATCATTTTCCACTATTCACTTGTCTCTCGAATTGAAAGTATTGGGACACCATATGACTAATCTAACGGAATATTACAATAAATGTTTTGAAAATAGAGTTAATTGAGAAACAAGGCCTTATTACATAGGAGGATTAATCCCCAAAATAACACCCTTTTAAACCACATGGTATAACAAAAATAAGATATTTTTTCCTACCTAGATCCACAACCTAATCGTGGGTTTTGGTTAAGAACATACAACCCAATTACCGTTCATTAAATTTTTATATTAACCCATTACAATGATGAACAAATTATTTAATTGAAATATGTAAAATAAAAAAACCAAATGAAATCATCAATTAATGTGAGTTGTGGATGAAAAAATTTTCCTCATTAATATAGGATAAACAATTATTTTTTGACTAAGCGTAATAGTTTTTTTCCAAATTATATATTACATGTATAGCTGAGAAATATCCTCAATCTCATGTCCTTTTCCTTGATCTATCAAACTGCATGTATAATGTTTTCCCTTTTACAAAAAAAATCAATTTTGATATTGGGTATATTTTGTTCATTTACTATTGATGTATGTAACTTCTTCGTTAAATGATCAAGTAGAATATACCATATACCAACCATTGGTTTCCATACATTAACATTACCAAACTTTTGCGGTATACTTAAAAAAATTATACAAACAGATGCCCAAATATCATACTAGTCCAGTGCCACTGGAAACATGGAATCACACACACTAGTGAATAAACGAGCTGCATCATCTCCCACTAGATTCTTCTTTAATGTAACCCTTATTAGACACATGAAACATAATACATATTTTAATGTCTTGGGAGATGGTAACATAAAAATGCGTCAGATTATATTCTCAATAAGGGAAAACAACAGAGTAATGCAAGCATAATCATGAGCATAAGAGTATGAGAACGTTATCATGAAATTATAAGATCATACTATGTATATCAAAGATCATAAACATTAGTAATTTCATAATTCATTAAAGTTAATATGAAATGAATCATAAGGAAATAAAGAACCAATTCCATAAAAGGATAGCATATGAATAAAATATGAATGTGTAAAAAAACACACAATTATATATATATACACGTAGTAGTCTAGAAATTGCTGTCGAGGCCATATTAGTGGACAAAGTCTTCTAATAAACTAGATTCACTACTTGTTGTAGATCTATATTACCGAACTGAGTTAACTGCTCATTCTTAAACTATAATATATAACCAAGTTCATTTCTCATTATATTGATATCTATATCATGATATATAAATCATCACCCAATTAATTTGTGGGAGATATAGGTCCCACACATCTCATAATGAAATCATAGAAACATTATCCAAAAAATTGAAAAACAAGCATATCATAACTCATGAAATAAAATGGGTTTCATTAAAATGTAATGGAATAATAACATGTGATAAAATATAGGATTTATAATCATTTCATCAAAGGATTACTTGTGAAAGGAACCGTGTTTCAAAAAATAACACATGGATGAGAAATAGGTTTCATAAGATTAATTATGTCAAAACATTTACCATTCAAGAAAAATATGGAATGGCCCTTTAGATCATTTACCAGAATGGAATGGTTATCAACAGTTTTCATTTTAAATGGAAAATATATGAGAATTATATTTTGAAAACATATTTTGAGGAAAACATCCTTTCTTCAAGAAAAATAATTTTTTGGAAAAATTAAACATTTTGAAATCCATTTTCCTATGATATTTATAAATGAAACATGAAATTGTTTTGAATAATATTTCTTTTAAAATACTTTGAAATATTATAAATAATGATTGAAATTTTTTTAGAACCATTTACATTAAATAATATGAATGAATCCAAAAAACATTTCAAAATCCATTTTCATAGATAATACATTGAAATATTATAAATAAGTATTTAAAATATTTGAAATATTTTCATAATACATAAAAAACATGTGAAAACCTTTTTCATTAATAATATCATTGAGAACATTTATTGTATGAATCGATAACCAAAAACCATTTTTTGAAATAATTTTTCAATGTGAACCAAATAAAATATAAAAAATATTAAGAATAGATTTCCATTTTATGAAAGAATAAAATCATAATCTTGTAAAAAATCCTTCAAGGGAAAGTCATTAATGAAGGTGGGTAAATTTGTACTTATCAAATCAGGTAGGAAGAAAATTTAATTTTTTAGTGGTAAAAGGATAAAATTATACTTTGTTAAGAAATAAAAAAGGATCTTCATTTTTAAAAATTGGTAAAATAAAAAAAGGAAAAAATTTAATTTAATGATTAAAGGATAATTGTTGAATATTTTGGGAAATACTTTTTATAATACATGATTTTGAACGAAAAAATTTTTCAAACAGAAGAACGGATAAGGGAGAGATTTATTAAAATCACATTCTTCACAATATTATGTATAAAATAAAATAATAATGGCTCTAATACATTAATAAATTATAAATTTCCACATGATTAAAAATTCATTAATTGTATTGAGAGAATGAACATTTGATTTAAATAATGGAATCATAAACATAAACAATCGTGAAAAGCAATTTCAATGTTTCAATAGACTCTTACCAATAATAAATATTGCAAGATACCCACCATGTTAACATAATTACTTTTAAAATATCCTAAAAATAATTATGTTAAGGACATAACATTTCAAAATAATAATATAAAATTCATGGAAAAATATAGGTGCATAACATGAAATGTGTCTCAAAAAATTAATATTGATAAAAAAATTATTTACCAATTTGAAACTTTTAAAACTTAATACCCCCAAAAGAAATAACATAAAATGGATTATAAAATCCATTATATTTTATAATATCAATAATCTAATATATTCATGGGAATTATATACAGCTAAAAAATATTATAGTGGTGAAAAAGGCATGAATCTAACAGAAACAAAAAGGGATATGAAATTTCCCTTAGTATGTGTCTTGATTATCTTATTACACTTACAAGCATGATGAATAATAAATTTCAGATTGTTATAAATATTTTAAATAATAATATTATTCCATATAAAACCATGTATGATTTTATTATGACATTACATTACCCACTTCTTAACAATCATATACTATCGTTTCACTTCAGGTAATATTCCCTTTGTTCTTCAAATTTTTCTTATATGTTTATATCATTTTTACTTATAATTATATCATGATCTCATGAATTGACACCATGATATAAAGATGATTTATTTTAATTATATATTTATTAATATAATTTATATAATATATAAGTATTAAAAAGAATATATAGTTCATTGAGACAGTATGTCGTACATATGCATAAACGTTGTTTCTGTTTTTATTGTGGTATTCAAATAATAAAAGATAAGTACATATATGTATATAAATATATATTATAATTATAATTGAATTTTTATTTTATATATATAATATATATTCAATTAATTAATCCTTAATAAATTCTTTGTAGTGTGTGAACAAATCACAGCACATTGAGGGGCGGTGGTCAACACTTCCACAAATTAAATTATCAGGTTTTCAAAAAATAAAAAGTATAATGATATGTGTTTTAAAAGGATTAATGAAGCATGAATACATATTAAATATAATATATACCATATTAGAACAAAGTTTTGATCAAAACTTCCATCATGAGTGTCAGTAATGAAAAAATGAACAGTCATCATTTTGTGATGTGGTAATTCTCTATACACGTAATCAATATGTTTATTACCTATTTGATGGAACTGTGATTAAGTGTAGATTGAACCATTAGTATAACAAAATCATAGTATATTTAGAATAATCTTCTTACACGCACAATGAATAATGAGATTTTAGGTAGTTTATATGTAAATAAAATAAATTTGATTTTTGGTAAGAGTTACCTTTTAAATTGGGTAAATCCGTTTGGTTTATACGATGGGATTCATTGGAAAAGTTTTTACCAAAATTTATTCATTAAGGATAAAGTTGTGGATTTTATGAATATTATAGGGTATATATTTATTTATCCTGTGTTGTTTTAGAGGTGTGATGAATATGGAGAAGAGCTGCCCTTTTATTGGGGATGGAAAGGACAAACATTGCATTATTGAAAACAAGTTTATCTTACCCATGTTTTACCTAAAAAAATAAATAAATAACCTAAAAATAAATAATGGAATGTAAATTGACAAATAAATACAAGAAATTTTTTTGTACATGTGTCTAGGTCATTATTGACCTTATGATTAAGTTATATTCCCTTATTAAGCTTAATTTTACCTTATTCATTGTAATTAATTTTAATTACACTGAATAATATTTTTTGTTAAAAAACCAATTTGAACTAATTTTAAATTATAATTTATATTTATTCTAAAATATGGAATCTTTTATTTTTAAATTACAATCACATAAGTTGTTGAAATTATTTCAAAATTAATCCCACTGATGGGAAGATACTGTATTTTTTTAAAGTAACAATGGTCAAATGTTTGCTATGTTTTTATATCCAACATCAATGTGTAAATGGTTCAAACGAAATAAATTGGAATAATTGATAAAAATATTATCAAATTAAGTCAATAACCAAATTTTAAATATAAATTAACCTGGTAAATAAATTAGATAAAAAACATGTTTGAATTAAATTTCATTATTTATCTCTATTTATCAAAAAATGATGTTTTCCAAAAACCCCAAATAATTCATCTTAAGTTAATTTTGAAATTATATATTTAAATTATATTTTTCATTCATAAAATTAAATTTCCAAATGTGCTTAAAATTTATTTTAATATTTTTCACATAATCTCATTAATAGAAGTGAATTTGAGAATGTATTATTTTTAAACATATAAGGTATTTTCCAAAATATATATATTTCATTGTCAATATGATTTATTTATATAAAATCATAATGAAAATTTTTTTAATGTTGGTTATTAATATTCATATTATCAAATTTAATGGGTAGGTTATAATAATTAGAATAATAAAATGTGGTTTTGTAGAAACTCAATGTTTCATTTAATGTACACCCAGCCCGCATTGCACATAACATAGAATGAGTCCGTGTTTCGTGTAACGTACGCTAGGTCAGTGAGGTGTTAAATGAATTGTTTCCATAATTATTTAATATAAACAACCTATTTTATGTGACTCGTGAAAATTAATATATCAAAATATTAAATTAATTCTAAAAAAATTTCACTAAATCTTAGGTTGTTACATTATATCTAGCATAAAATGAATTTATCAATAGAAAGTTTTCTTGGTAATCAATTGTTTAATAGTTCAATGTTACTTCCATAGTATCCAACATCTTAATAATGAATACATAAACATCCATTATAAGAATGAATGTTGGAAACGTGAATGTTACCCAGAGTAAGAAATAAGTATGTCCCCACATGGGATAACATAAGTGAGTAGTGCAAATATGGAATTATATGAAAATATAAAATATTAATAGTGAGTGACTGAGGACATAATTGAAAAGGTTGTGAATGATTATATTAAATTTTATTTCCTTAAAGTAATAAAATTTTGTGCATTTATAAGGCCATCAGTTCAAAATAAAATTAAGGTATTTGAAAAACAAAATTTGATCACCATTAAATCAAGGATTAATTGACTTAATGAACAAGAATATATGTAAATATACATACATGATATCTTTTGAGAACAAAAATTTTATTATATTGTGTTATTATTTACTATTTATAATTCATCCATTGAGTCAAGAAATAGATGTCCAAAAATTAACATTGATGCATGAAGCACAAAAATACACATTCAGAAGATATTAAATACCATAATTGAAAGAGATGAATAACTATTTTTATCTAAATATTCATAAAAATCAATATGGTTTATACATTAATATCTAATTATAAAACACCACACTTATTTTTCATCATAAATATTTATTCATAATGAATTATTATACATTAACTAAGAAATCACATTATACAGTGGTAGGCATGAAATCCATATCATTCATTAGTCATGGAATCCATATCAATATCCTTTTTAGAAATTGTTAGTTTTCACTTGACATATATGATATCCTTTTCTAAAACTACACTATGAAAATTTAATAAATAAATATGATGGATATCCTTGAAATAATGTTAATCAATAATTATACATTCTACGATGTTTTTCAATTAAAAATATATACATAAATAATCCCTCAAAAGTATAACATAATATTTTCTTGAATGGTTAACCCTATAACCCTTCTAAATAATGAAATAAAAAATATAAACAATGTAATGAAATCATTTTAACATTGTTCCCCCATATATCACATTGTATCTCTTGATTATCACAATACAAAAATGTGAATAACCACTGTGTAAATTTTAAAGTCCCGGAATTTCCATATAATTTTTTTTCAACTTTATAAAATTATTATGAGACTGCGAAAACTGATAGTGTGTGATTCTGAGGCCTGAAGTGCCTGGAATGATCCGATAATGTTTTTTATGCTTTAATTAGCACGCGTAAGGGGTTTTCCTAAAAAATTAGAAAAAATATTAATTGGTTTCCAAGGTCTGAATTTCAAGGGCACCAATGTGTTTAGAATGGTGTGTTTGGCCGAGGCGCGACTTAATTTTAGTCGGTGCAGGCCTCCCGTGGGAAATTCGTAAAATGGAAAATCCATAAATAAAATAAATAAATAAAGTTATTTTATTTTATAAATGCATATAACTCACGAATAGTGACTCAGATAAAAAATGTGAGACAATAGATGATCTGAGGACGATATGGTCTGTCTATAAAGATACTAACATTGGTCGGCATGGGCCACCCGTGAATGTAAGTTTTCAGACGTAAATAAAATAAATAAGTGACTATTATGTTATTGTAAAATCCATAACTTCTAAAAAGTAACTCGGATTGAAAATATGATCATACTGCTGAGCTTGTGAGGGTGTGTTCTTCTTAGGAAGAGCCTAACCTCTATCAACACGAGTCGATGATGACCGTTAATAATTTTCTGAACATGTTTGGAAAATTTCTGTAAACAAACAATCAATGTTTATTAACTTTTGAGCTGGTGCTCGAATAAAAAATATGAGGGAAAGGTTGAATCTGCTACACTAGGATTCGCTTAAGGGTGTCCTTAATTTGACCTTAGTATGTTTGAAAAAATGTCATGTTTTGCGAATTTTTAAAAGAAATAAAATAAAGTTTTATTTTAATTTTTTTATTCTTATCCTTCATCGAAAAAGTGGTGTGTGGGGCCAGTGATGTGTTATGCCATTAAATGGATTAACCCATCAATCTAACTAATAGAAACATTGGAAAATTAATAATCTTCTTAATTAATGAGCCACCATTAATTCTATACGTCTTTACTTTCCCTCCCCCACTCCTATTTATATAGATCCGGGGAAGGGGTATAGGCACTGCTTCGTCAATAAATGAAGAGCTAGCCAAGTTCTGGGACACCAAACCCTTCTAGGACGGAGCCAAATCTAGCGGGTAATGACAAGTGACAGTAAACCATTAACCAAAGATCGACATATGAGCAGTGCCATTGGAATCTAGTTGTAGAGGACAGCAAACACCGACTCTCTTCCACAAATGTGCGCTCATCATCATTCTTGAGGTAGGGGTTTAATTCTCGTTTCAAATTCAAGTGAATTTTTATTGAACACCATTTTATCATCCCTCTTGTTTACGTGCTAACATGGAAGAAGTGAGCCTAAAAACCCCGACCTTAACCTTCCAGTATCTTGATACACCGTTTAATTCTCAATGGAATACCGCCAGCGTGACGACACCGATCAGCTACGAAGAAGGCCAACGCTGATGCACGACGCAAGAGGAGGTCACGACACAAAGTCATGGTGGTCATCAGAATAACAAGAACCGGTCAGTCGTGAATGAGGTGTGGCACGCCGTCAGGAGCTGCTGGTGAGGAAAGGGTAATGGCTCTATAGCTTTGTCGATCTGGGGAGGCGGCTGATGCTCCAGCCGGCCACGGAAGGAGAGGTGGTGCGACCGACGCATCGCCAAAGAGAAGATTCCATGACCGAAGACGTAGAAGAGAAGGAACCTGCCGTGTGGGTTCTGCGGAGACCGGACAACGACCTTTTGGCACCAAATATTCACAAAACTGAATGTCCTCTAGGTTATTCAGGATACAGAGGGGGAACATTTACCCCCTTGGTATCTTGGGCAGACTGAGGTCGGGCCGCCCCCTTGCGCCTTGCGGATCAGGCGGCCTAGCAGCCTGCCAGCGGACCGTGCTACCAGTGGGCCGTGCTCTGCGTTGGACCAGGTCACACCTCACATGGCCAGGTCAATGCCTTTCGGGCCACCCCATTGCACACCGCCCTTTGCAGGGAGCCCTATACGTGATGGGCCCCCCCTTTGCGGGCACCCTATACAGGTCGGGCTGAACCTTTTGTGGGCCGGAACACCCTTTGTGGGCCGCCATGGCTGGCCAGCCCCCTGTGGCCAAGGCCGAGCCAGCCATGGCCTATCTCATACAGGGTCAATCCAGAACATTCTGAATGGGTGGGATCAGACTCAGGCCCAACCGGGCCAAAAAATACTTAAAGGGACATAACATGAGAATCAAATGACAGTTTGATTAATAGTATATATCATTGGGATCCTTGGATCATGAAATTCCTTTTAAAATACTCCATATGGGGTTTAGAGATAGTTTGAGAATGGACGTGTTGGTTTGAACCCGAATCCAATTTGGCCCATGGGGCTAAAATTCTTATAACTCACAGACCGGGAGTCTGATTCACGCAATGTCTATTGAATTGGAATCCTTATGACATGGAAGTCATTTGGGTTACTCCTTTTTGGATCTTAGTGGTGGGAGAGGTATGCAGGATATCTTGATGGCATATATTATGGAACTCAAGCGCACCGTGTGCAAGGAATCCAGTGGCTGGTAGTTAGGAGGAGGATGGAGACAGATCATATGGTGGTTAGTACCGAGCGATTCTATGTGGTTTAGCACTGATAATATGTGGGTCAGATCCTGTGTGGATCGGTGCTTAGATATCTTGTGTGGGTCAGCAAATACCGATCCAGTCTGGGTCAGATCCTTTGTGGGTTAGCACTCTGCAATACTGTTTGGGCCTACGCATACCGATCATGTGTGGGTCATTGCGGGGGTTAGTTATCTATTGATCCTGTGTGGGTTAGATAATGTGTGGATAATTTCTAGGGTTATTTACCTATCGATCATGTGTGGGTCAGATCCTGTGAGGGTCGTTATGGGAGTTAGTTACTTATCGATCAAGTGTGGGGTTTATCTTGTGTGGGTCACTGCAGGGGCTAGTTACATATTCATATTATGTGGTTCAGACTCTGTATGTTCAGCTGCAGTGCCTCCTGATAGAATAATATGAGCTAGATTCGTGAATAATAATTGTTACTTTTATACATCAGTGAAATCATAGTGTGAGTTGATCCATTTACCTTTGTGGGGATATCTTAGTGGTGTTACATTTCTTGTACTTCTAATCTCGTGGTGTTGCCTTCATTGTGTTACCTATGTGGTACATATACCTTCTTGGTTTTATCATCGCAGTGTTACATGTGTGGTACTTCTATCTTCATGGTGTTACCTATGTGGTACTTCTACCTTCATTGCATTACCGTTGTGGTAATCTTCCCTCATGTATGGGATGAGTATATATTGATAACGTAGTTATATTAATGGTAATATACCTAACTTTAAATGATTGCTATCACTTCGTAATTTGAGATTGAGGTCTTTCATTGTGTTTTTTTCCTTTGTGGAACTATGAGAGACCTACAGGGGTTTCGGGGTCCCTATTGAGTATCCTTATAATAACTCTTGCTCTGGCTATTCCCATCACCTTGTTGTTTCTTGTGAAGACAACATACAATGTTGATCAAGGCTAAGGGAGCTAGGACCAGATGGTGCTCGAAGTGGGACCATTTTACAAGACGTGATGTGTGGACTACTGATCATGACCTATACCAACCACTCAAGTTGGATCCTTTGTGGATGATCCAAGAGCTGTTATTCACATTCTAGTTGTATTTTTACTTTTCAGTTGTACTTTTACTTTTCATTTGGGGTTGTATTCCGGCCCCTTTACATTTAACACAAGTTTACTATAGTAGTATACTTCATGGTTTCATCTTTTTGTGTTATAATATGTGTGTTTGTATAGGATTAAAGGCAATTCTTTCACATTTTAGGGATATACATTTCTGGTGCAAGTCGTCAGCCCCTGGCCTATGGAAGGAAGGCTTGGGGTAGTCATGGCATGGGCCCTGGGGTACGGATCATGAAAAAGTGGTATCAAAGGGGTCGTTTCTAATGAAGAAATATGACTCTAATATTTTCAATTAATTAATAGTGTTATGTGTTATCAGTGTGACTTTCATTTTAGGGAGTCCAATTTTGGTGTGGTAACCGACTTATCCACACACAAGGACCCTGAATTCTAATTTCTGACACAGTACACGGAAGCATTGATTGTGTGTGTTTTATAATAGTTCTTCTTGTGGTTTCTCTTGAGTTAGCTCACTAGGAAAACATATTGATCACGGTGCATCTCTTCCTTATCAGGGTTTCGCCACATAGACAACTATCTTGGATTCTTGAGAGAGTACATGTTGACGGCCCAACAAGCAACGAGGCTCCGATGTAGGCACCTATTACATTATTGGAACCTTCAGGTGGTGTACCAGCAACACCACCACTAATTGGGATGTAGTTACCACCAGCTGCACTGGCATACAATGCTGACTGAAAAAGTATGTTCCTCGAGTTCCAGCAGTAGAGGCCTTTGAGGTTCCAAGGTGAGCCTGATTCACATGAGGCTAATGATTTTCTTGATGAGGTGGTCGAGTTTTAATTAAGCCAGGGCACCATTCGATCAGATGGAGGTCATGGTAGAGAGGCTTCTACATGGCTCAGCCGAATGATGACAGTGTTGGGATTACCCTAATCTTCGGATGAGGTGAATTTTTATTGTACAAGAAAGAGAACATTCCATATAGTATGGGGTCTTTTACCAAAACGGCATAGAGGTGAGTGTTCCCTAGAACTTCTGTAGATTCAGTAAGACGACATGTCGAGATCTGAGTATTCATTTAGACATACAGAACATTCCACGTACTCAATGAATATAGTACAGTCGGTGCTTCGGGGATTGGACCTCTGAGCTAGGGGTGTTTAGGGACATCTGAGATATCACATTTCCTCATGAATTCATACTTATGTTACTGTTCAAAAGAGAACCTTTGTGGTTAAATATTATTTGGAAGAGCAGATGTAGCCAATGAATGTCAACACTGGGAAAGAAAAAAACAGACTCCAGTCTCAAAGACATGGGCGTGTAAAATGTATAGGAGGAGGATGTGATTTGGAAAGATTAATCTTCAGGGGATTAGACATGGAAGTGGAGCTATGAGAGTAGCTTGAGGTGTGTTACATTTCGAAATGTAACAACCAAAACCTCAATGTGGTCCCCACCAGGCTTAGGGAGATGGAGGATAGGAGAAGAGAGTAGTTGCATGCGGTCAAGGAGTGTGAAACAAGGGCTCTGATAATGATTACAGGTATGGTTTATGCCTTATACTAGATATTGTATTAATATACATAAGAACTATTCATTTATTCATTCCAAAAATCTAGTTCGAGGCCTATAGTTTCTGGTTAAACAATTGACTTGACCCTTTCATATAGAGATACCTTTGGGAGGAGACTCAAAAATCACACTTATGCTGACGGTGTGATCCGACCCTTGAGGCATGAGTTTCTATTGGAAACTCTTGGTTGCAGCGTCGAGGCCTTACGACATTAGTTTGGTTATGGAATGGACATCCACATTTCATACATAAATTGACTATATTAGGAAAAATGGTATCCATTTATCTACAATGTTGGAATGGGGTTTTCCTTGGTCAATGTAAAAGAAAACCAAGGTAGCATAGGATAAAATAAGGCATAAAATGGTGCATCCGAACACTCTTTAGTCAGGCAACCATACCCTCGTGGAAGCTGGTGTTTTTGGTTTTTAGTTCCCAAAAAGAGTGGTAGTGTGTGGGGACATCTTTTCAATAATTTTTCCCAGATTACCTCCCTGAAGAGAGTGGGAAATATGATTTGGATGGGTACTAATGATATTATTAACCAGATTCTCTACGGTAGAGTCACGTTTTTCATCATTGATGGAGATGGGTGATCCTTTCCGGTGGACGGAGAAGAGTCTGTAGTGCTTTCAGAAGAAAAGACAACAACGACTGCTAGAGTTTCTCCAGGACTTTGGGTTTGTGATATTTTATACTCCTGGGATGGTGAACATGGTATCATATGTAGACAGCATGAGCTCTGCTCTACAATTATTGAGTGAGGCATCAGAGCAGCTTTTCGCGCAGCAAATATCCTTCATGGATAATGATGGAGTATCATACCTTCAGAATATGAATGTCACTCCCCTAATTAATCATAAAATTCAAGGGGCATACCTTGATTTGTTGACTGTGTGGCCCAACGTGCTTGGATATCCTCAGGACTACCTCTTAACGGATTTTATAAAGGTGGGTATCACATTGTCTTTTTCAGAGGACACATCATGGTACAACTAACTCTTTGGGAATATGTGTTAAAGGAGACTCATACATCCCCTTAGTAGTACATCCTACAGTGATGAAGGTCTACCAGGTCTTCTGGTGTCTATACTGGTTTCTAGGGATGAAAGAAGAAGTGACAGATTTTTCATCATGATACCTCACTTGTCAGCAAGTGAAGAATGAACTGATCCGGAAGAAATCTTATGCCGACAGGAGGAGGGAGACTATTTCTTCTAATGAGTCTCACCTCGACGAGGTTTGTAGTGATTTGTTCGGGGCGATAAGTTATCTTTGAGGTTCATCAGAACTTTCTATATTATCAGCAGAGTGGGTGACATGGGATACCATCTATCTCTTTCCCCACAGATGCACTAGGTTCATAATGATTTCCATGTATTATAGCTGAGGATATTCATCCCTGATCCATCGTATGTTATTAACTATGGAAATTTGAACTATGATGATGGGGTGACATTTACGGAGTTCCCAGTGTAGAAAGAGGATTGACAGGAGTGAGTCCTTTGTGGATAGTCGATCCCTCAGTTGCGAGTTCAGTGGCATCACATGGACCTCCAAGAGAGCCCATGGGAGATGGAGGTTTAGATTTGTTCTTAGTACCTTCATTTTATCGATTTTCTTTTATGTTGAAATTGAAATATGTAAATCCCTATGGTGTGGAGAATTTATTGTCCCGAAATTCTTGTATAATGTTTTTAAATATAAGGAATTACTTGTAGACTGTAAAATCCAATGGTGCATGAATCTAAGGCTTGGAGTGCCGGAATGATCTGTCAATGTTTTCTTAAGCCTTAATTTTAACGTGTATGTAGTTTCCAAGAAAAAAGTGGAATAACAATTAAAAGGTTCCATATATCAAAATTTTTAGGGCACCTTTGCATTTAGGATGGTGGGTTTTCCCTAGCCGTGACTTATGTTTATTCGGTGTATGCCTCCTATGAGAAAACACAAAAATAGAATAACGGTAAATAAAATAAATAAATAATGTTATTTTATTTTTTAAAGTTTTTTAACTCATGAACGGTGACTCAGATTAAAAATATGAGACCACCACTGAGCTCGTGAGTGTATGCTCTCTTTATAAATATACTAACATTGTTCGGCATGGTCCACCAGTTAAAGTTAGTTTTTTGTCGTAAAAAAAATATTTAAGTGACAATTATTTTATTTTAAATTCCATAATTTGTAAATGGTAACTCGGATTGAAAATCCAAGAGTATTGTTGATATCCTGAGGGTGTGTTCTCCTTAGTAGAATCCTATCCATGACCGGTGCGAGTATAGGGTGACTGTTAATAATTTTATGAACATTATTTCTTGTATTTTTAGTAAATGCGTGAGCAACATTTCATAACTTTTGAACCGGTGGTAGGATTAAAAATCTTAGGGAAACATTTAATCTGAAACCCCGAGATCTTCTTATGGGAGTCTTTACTTTGACCGTAGTAGGTTTGAAGAACATGTTAGGTATAGTGACTTATTAAAATTAATAAATTAAAGTAATTTTATTGTTTAATTTTCATTTATATCCTCCAATGGACATGGGGAGTGTGGGGCCAGTGATGTGTTATGCCATTAAATGGCTTGACCCTTCAATTTAACAGATAGAAACATTGGGGAATTACAAAGATTCCTAATTAATGAGAAACCATTAATTTCTAACATCATTACTGAACCTCCCCTCCTCGATTTATTAGATTCATGGGGAGGGATATAGGCACTGTTTCACCTTGCAACGAAGTGTTGACCATGTGCCGAGATGAAAAACCCTTGGACGACAGAGATGGTTTCAGCGGGTGGTGACGAGAGACACTACCCCATCAACCAAAGATTGAGGTACGTCATGAGCCATTGGAAGCTCATTGTGGAGGACCGAAAATACCGACCAGCTTCCACATACACGTGCTCAACATTGTTTTTGATGTAGGGGTTTAATTCTTGTATTATATTCAAGTGAATTTTTATTGAACCTTGTTTTATCCTACCTCTTGTTTATGAGGTAACACGGAGGTCACTGGCCTAACGAACCTAGACTAAACCGTCTTCTATCTTGCTACAACCTTTCTTTATCTGTGGAATACCGCCAGCAGGGCAACCCCAACCGACTTCGAAGAAGGTGTGCGCCGATGCACGCCGCAAGAGGAGTTCACAACACAAAGTCATGGCAGTCATCGGAATGGCTGGCGCTGTCAGCTGCGGAGGAGGAGAGGTGCACCATAGCATGCCACTAGTGAGAAAGGGGTCATAGTTTGACAACCGCAATGATTGGTGCAGGTGACCGACACATCGGTCGATTGCAGAAGGATGGGCATCACGAGAAGCGCCCACCTAATGAGTGGGAGAAGTGGTGCCACCAGTGCGCCATTAGCGAGAACAACCTGCGGCAGAGGAAGAACACACTACAATGGTTCCCCGGTGAGCAGGCGGAACCAACGTGGGACTGCCGTTTCTCATAACTAAATAGTCTCTGGGACATTTAGGATAGAGGGGGGAATGTTTCACCCCTTTACAGTTTGGGCAGAATTCGGTCGGGCCACCCACTTGCGCGCTGCTTCTCACGTGGTCGGGCCGCCTGCTAGAGGACTGCTCTGCCAGTGGGTCGAGATCTGCCCCGGACTGGGTCATGCCTCACACGGCTAGGTCTCCCCCTTGTGGGCCTCCCCTTTTCGGACCTCAATATATGTTTCGGGCTGCCCTTTTGTGGGTTGGGCCACACTTTTCAGTCCCCACATACCCTGTCGGGCTGCCCTTGTGAGTCGGGCTAAACCTCAGCCTAGCAGGCCAAGCCCGCCGCGGCTGAGCACAGACCTGGTCGTATCGGGTCAGTCCGACCGAGTCGGACTGGGGCCTGAGTGGGGCCTAGAAACACATAAAGGGACATATCTTGTGAACCAAATGTATGTTTGACAAACCGTCTATGGAATTGGGATCCTTGGATCATGAAGGCCCTTTTTGTATACTACACATGTTTTTTGGAGATTGTTGGAGTATGGTCGGGTTGGAATGAACTCGAATCCAATCAGGCCTTCAGAGAAATAACACTTCTAACTCACATACCGAGCATCTGATAGACACACCGTATGTCGCGTTAGAACCCTTAAGACATTGCGTTCCTTTTTCCTACTCCATTGTGGAACATAGTGGGGGTCTCGGTATGACAGATATCCCGATGGAAGATTATACAATACTGAAGTGCACCTGGTGAGAAGAATCTAGTTGATAGAAGTGTGGTGGTGGGTGGAGACATATCATACGATGATCAGTACCGATCAATCCTGTGTGGGACAGAACGTAACATGTGTGGGTCAGATCCTATGTGGGTAAGCGCTCAGTGATCATGTGTGGGTCCGCACATATTGATCATGTGTGGGTCAGATCATGTGTGGGTCATTTCAGGGTTAGTTACCTATCTATCATTTGTGGTAAAGATCTTGTGTGGGTCATTGCGAAGGTTAGCTACCCATCGATCATGTATGGGTCAGATCATGTGAGTGTCAATGTGGGGGATAGTTACCTATCGATCATGTGTGGTTTAGATCATGTGTGGTTTATTGTAGGGATTAGATACCTATGGATCCGTTGTGGGTCAGATTCTATGTGGGTCATTACAGGGGTATGTTACATATCGATCCTATGTGGGTCCGACTCTGTATGGTCAGCAGTAGTTCCACTTGATAGAATAAGATGATCTATCTTCATGGATAATCATCTGTACTTTTATACATATTTGAAAACCTGGTGCACACTATATATTTTACCTTCATGGTGATATCTTTGTGTTTTTACATGTGTGGGACGTCTACCATTCTATTTTTGTCTTCATGGTGTTACTTGTGTAGTACTTCAACCATAATGGTGTTATCTTCGCGGCGTTACCTGTGTGGTACTTCTATCATCGTGGTGTTACATGTGTTGTAATTATACCGTTGTGGCGTTTCCTTTGTGGTAATCTTCGACCACATATAGGATGAGTATATCTTGATAACCTAGAAATATTCATGGGCATATACATAAGTAGAGATTATGGCTATCACTTCATTATTTGAGACAATTGTCTAGCATTTTGGTTTTTCCTTTGTGGAACTCTATGATACCTACGAGGGTCTCAGGATCCTTACTGAGTATCGTTATACTCACCCCTGCATGGCCTATTCCCACACCATGTTGTGTCTTGTCCCGAAGATATATAACATTGATCGTGGATGAGCGAGAAAGGACTGGATGGTGATCGGAGGAGGACCATTTGACGTGACGTGATGTAGGGACTAATGATTGTGAGTTGTACCTACCCTTCAAGTAGGATTCACGATGGACGATCTAGGAGCAGTATTTCTATTTCTAGTTTTATTTGTACTTTTCAGTCGTACTTGTACTTTATAGTTAGTCTTGTATTATGACCCCATTACATTCATCACACTTTTACTACAACAGTTTAATTCATGGATTCTTATTATTTCATTCTAGTCTCTGTGTTTGTACAGGTTTAAAGTAAATGAATTCTTGTTTTAGGGATAAGATTTTTTGGTGAAGTCGTCGGGCCCTGGCCTATGGAGGGTATGATTGGGGTAGTCATAGCATAGGCCTTGAGGGATGAGTCATGAAATTAATTGCCTTTGATCATGGGAACAACATGAATTACCATTAATAATATTTTAAATCAGTAGGAAAAAAACTGAAAAATTATTTATTATTTCACAATACATAACTATGGAATCCAAATACATAAAAACATATATTACATCATCCTCAATACATTAACAAGGATTCATCATCCAATAAGATAATAACAGTTTCCATTCACATTTCTTATGTAGTATCTTCATCATCAGTAGTGTAACCATTACTAGCAACACCTTCTGAGTTCTCTTCAAGTGAAATCCTATTGGGAAATTGATATTCATTATAACTATTTCTTCCACACTTTAAACACCTAAATATATAATCTGAATTAGGTAGGCCAATATTCTCAACCATTTAGTTTACTAAACTACTCATTTTACATTATTTTCACTTGTGTTTTGTCCGTATTTTCCAGAAAAAACACCATCTTGTTCTTCTAAGACATTCACTTTGTTGATTCATTCAACAATCATGACATAAAAGAAAATAGAATATTCTTTCCTCCATGGTCTATTTTACCCAAATACTCAACAAACTAAATCTTTCTCTTCCTTGGTGAGTCCTATAGTTGGATAAGGCACACATTTTTAAACATGTTCCATAAAAAATGATTAGGAATGATTACAATATCTTTCAATCTAGTGACCATCCAATATGATTTCTCATTAGTAAATTTTCCAACACATTCAACATTATCTAGTTCATTTGGATTACTATAATTTAATAAAACCAAAATAATATAGCGATCATTTCTTATCATAGAATAAAACCACAGAGTCATAAAAAGAATCACATATATGATTTCTAAATCATGACACGTTCCCTAATCATTGAAACCATTGGTTTATCCATGATTATTAATATCCAACTTATATTTAAATCCTTCCTAAAATTTCATTATGTGTTTGTGAATTACCAAATAATAGTATTCATGACTGTAAAAACAGGGTGAAACACGGCGGGTTTTCATGTACCATATTACCTCTAGCAAGGACTAGATCATCATATCAGTGACTTTAATCGTAGGTACATCTGTGAATGATCCACAACAACTTGTTGAATCTATAAGGGATGTTTTAATAGGAAATCACTCATTTTATCCTTTAACAAAAAAACATTACATATTAAAATACATTTCCTTATCCTTAGACTTCTTATTAGACATTTCCATAGGGTTCTAACAATGGTTTTTTCATCTTAGCTTCATATAGTTAACTAAACCATTGCTATAATACAAACTACATTTATCCTCACTTTTCATACATAATGATTACAAAACTTTTGCAGAATACTTAAATTTATTTTCAAATAGGTGCTCTAAGACCATATTAGTCCTGTGAATTTGGAAACATAGAATCATAAATAATGGTACGTAAATTATCTACATCATCTCCCACTAGGTTATTATTTAATAAAACACTTATTAGGCACATCAATAATAATAAATATCTTACTATCATGGGGGATGGAAAAAAATAGGGTTGAGCTCATATTATGAGTATGTGTAAAAAATGGGAAACCTAATATTAATTATGAGTATAAGGGTATGAGAATATTATCCTGAAAATAGAACATCATACCATGTATATCAAATATCATAAACATCAATCATGGAATAAATCAAGGCTTTTAATAATATATAAATCATTAGAAAGTAGAGAACATAATGAATGATAGCTTAATAATAGAATAAATCCTGGAATTTTTGTAGACACATAATCATCTATAATTATTTACATAGTAGTGAAGGAAATTATGTTGAGGCCTTATTAGGGGAAAAATTACTTTTTTTAATCGGGTTCACAAGACATTGTAGACATGTATTATTGAACCATGTTGACTCCTCATTCTAGCCCTATAATACTAAACCCAATTGATTTTCCAATCCATCCATGTTGATATCATGAGATATAAATATTTACCCTATGCATTATAGGGAAATATAGTTCCCACACAATTCATAATGAAATCATAAAAATATGCACCACAACTTCCTACACAATAATATCACAAACAATGAAATGAAATGTGTTTCGTAAACATATAATCATAGATTAACCTTTGGAATAGGCTGGTTTCATAATTATTTCTTTAATGAATATCCCATGAATTGTATCATGTTTACAAATCACATAACTTGTGGTAGAGAAAATTATTTCATAATAATTATTCTATCAAAACATTTATTATTCGAGAAATAATATGAATGGTACCACAAGATCATTTTCTAGATGGGCATGATTTACAAAAATAGATGTCATCTAAGATGGAAACTATGATAGAAGTTTTTTTAAAAAACATATCAAGAGGAAAATATCCTTCATTCATGATAGATTATTTTTAAAAAAAAAATTTTGAAGAACATTTTACTAGAAAATTTATAAAAGATTCTTGATTTTTTTTTAAAAATATTCCATTTAAAAAACATTGAAAACTTATAAAAATCAGGAAAATAGTTGGAATTTATTTATTTATAATCTCAAAAAAATATGAAAACAATTTGAGGACAATTTTCAATGAATATACACTAAAAATTATAAATCAATATAAAAATATTTAATATTTTTTAAAACATTAAACATTTTTGAAAACCAATTTCTTTGATAATTTATTTGAAAACATTTAATGGATGCATTGATAACCATAAATTTGTTTTAAAATAAAACATTTTAATTGAGAAACACATTAAAAATAATAAATATCTTGATTATTAGGAAAACAATGTATTAAAAACAATAAAGTTTTAATTATATAATGGACTATTCATGGGAATATCTGTTAGAATGGTGGGTAAATACGTACATGACTTACGAGTTAAGAAGAACACTCATTTTTTCATGGTATAATTCTATAAAAATTCCATGTTTTTAAAGTGAAAATAATATTTCATTGATAACATTTGTAAAAGTAAAAATTTGAAAAATCTATTTTATGAACTATAGGATAGTAGTTTCATACTATGGGAAGGCCTTTTTAGATAATATGGTTATGAAGGAACAAACATTTCCGAGTGAAGAGATGGTAAATTCAAAATTTATTAAAAACACTTTCTTTACTATATTATATTCCTAAGAGTATACATATTGTACTAATACATGAATATATTATTAATAATAATAGGAGAATAAAATTAATTAATTTTCATTAGTGATGGATTATATGATTATTAAATGAAAAGATATACATAAAAAATCTCTTAAGGGGATGAGCTTGATTAAAAACAGTCTTACCACATGGTAACATTGAACCCTAATCCCAATGTTGAAAAATTTTATATTAAAATATCATAAAAATATTGATATTTAAGATATATCATATCAAAGGATGTATATAAATTTCATAAACTTATATAAGTGTATAACATGTCATGTTTCTCAAAGAAGAAAAATTGATTCAAAATTATGTTAATGATTTAGTAACTTTTGATAAATAAACACCATGAAATAATTATAATATAATTTATTTTTTAATATCTATAAATTTAATAATAATAGTAATTTAATATATTAATGGGAATTATATACTCAAAAAAATTAGAAAAGAGGTTCATGTATCTCATGGAAATAAAATTTGAGGTGACATTTCCTTTACCCTATGTCATGAATAACATCATAATCATACAAGATTATTTTTAGATAAATGTATTATTATTATACATGATATAAATAGTTATATTCTTATATATAATACCATACATTTCATGATTATGTACTTTTATTACCACTTTATAATAATCTTATGTCATGGTTTCACTTCAAGTAATATTTGCAAAGTTCATCCCATGTGACTTAAATTTTTATATATTTGGTCCTTATAATTATATATTATTTCTATATTATAAACCATGATATAAAGAGCATTTATATTCACTATATTTTTATTATGATAATATATTGAATTTAGATGTATAAAATGGAAATCATGATTCATGAGGACACCAAGATATACGTATGCAAGAATGTTTTTTCATATTTTATAGTCAAATTTATTAAAAGAAAGAAAATGATATATATATATATATATTATAATTGTAGTAGAATTATTTTCTCACATATATCATATATATTCACTAAATTTATACTTAATAATTTCTATGTAGCATGTCTATGAATCACATCGTTTGAGGGGGAGTAATCCACACCTCCTCAAACAAAATTACTGTATTTACCCAAAATAGAAATTATAAAGATATGTGTTGTAAAATTGTTAAAAAAGATTAAATACCTAAAAAATGTACAATATAAAATATTTAAATATATATTTCTATGATAAAATACACCTTGAGGAAAAATAAAGGAAAAATAAACAATAATAATTTCATTTGGCGGTCGTTCTCCATATACATAAACACTGTATTTGTCTCCCATTAGAAGGATGTTTGGGTATGTGTAAGTATAAATCATAATTTAATGAAATAATATTATATTTACGACTCTCATTTTATGAAACATACATATAAAAATTATATTTGAGGTAGTGTAGATGTAAATGAATGGCATATGACTATATGAAAGTGTTACCTTTTAAATCAGGTAATTTTTTTTTGGTTTTTCACCAAAGGGACTCCTTGGTCTGACTTCATCCCAAAGAGATGATCAATCATGAAAAAAAAGGTAATTTGAGAAATCTAATAAAAATATATTATCTGAACCTATGTTTTTTGAGAAGTGTTAAGATGATGGAGAGGTAGTGGGATTTTATATTGGAATGAAAGGATAGATTTTAAAAACATAAAACAAGATAAGGGTTTACATGTTTTTTCCTAAAAATGTTATAAAAACTAAAACAATCCATAATATAAGGTTAATGGATGAATAATTTCTACAATATTTTTGTTCGAATATTTTCAAGTTCATTTAGGCCCTTAAATTTTTGGTTTATTCCTTTGGGAAGCTTAATTTTACCTTAATAATTTTAATTAATTATAATTTCCTTCAATAATGAATTAGGTGAAAACTAATTTGATCTTTTAAAATACTAAAAATTATTCTGATTCAAAATATAGAATCATTTTTTCTAAATTCAAATCATATATGTCGCGTAAATTTATTTAATATTAATCCCGATGGTGGAAGGACACTAATTGTTTTTAAAGTAAGAATGATCAAATGTTTATTATGTGTTTATATCCAATATCAATGTGAATTTTATTCCAATTAAATAAATTGAATTAATTGATTAAAAAAATGTCCAATTAAGCATTTAAATCAATTTTGAATATAATTTACACTTATTAATAAATTTAAAAAACAATGACGTTTTGTATAAAAATTAATTATTTTTAACTATTCATACACGAATGTGGATTCATATAAAGATACCAAAAAAATTACCATAAGTTAATTTAGAAAATATAAATTAAAAATGAAATTTATTTTATCATATAAAAAAAACTAATGTGTCTAAAATTAATTTTTTTCATATAAGGACATTAAATGGAGTTCATTTGTGAAAATAATATTTTTAAACATATAAGAACTTTACCAAAAAGAATATCTTTATTTATAAATATGATATATTTATATAAAAACATTATAAAAATGTATGAAATTCATTTATTACTATTCAAATAACTTTGTTTAATTTATAGTTTAAAATATTTATAATAATAAAATGATGTTTTATAGAATCTTAGTGTTGCATGTAATATACGCAATGTTAGTTTTGTGTGTAACGTACGCCATAGTTAGGGATGGGTGTAACATAATCCATGTTAGTGCATGTGTGAATGGAATGATTGGAATGATGATTGAACATAAAAAACTATTATTTGTGTTGTATGAAATGAAAAATATCAGAAGATTAAATTAATTGGTGAAAAAAATTTCACAAAATCTTGTGTTGTTACATACCCATGTCAGTTACTTCAACAATATATAAGATTAAAATCATTTTTTATAGTTATGTATTGTTAGAATAATTAATATAGTACCAATAAATAATTATAATCCACAATAAATTACCTTGGAATATTTCTATAAAGAATTTGATATATAGTTTTCACATTACAAGAAAATTTTATTCTAAACTCTCTTTTTCCCAAGAACCCAACATGAAACTTCAACCCATATGGTGACCATTTTGTCTAGTATAAAATTATTCCAAACTAATATCTGTAGAATTAAAATAATAAAAATATAATTAATGAATAAATAAATTTGCAAATTCAAGTAAAATTAAAATTTAGAAATTCTACATATAAATAAGGAATAAGAAATCAAGTTTGGAGATAAATTATGACACAAGAAAAATGTGTAAATATATCTATCATAAAGAATATTCTACACTTTTAAATATTTCCTATTATTCTATCTTCATTATTTGTGATGAATTATGAGAATTTTTGTTCAGTCAGTACATTTTTTTATATTTTATGTTAAATTATGTTTATGTAGTCGGTACATACATCACCAAATTTTCACTCACAGTCAGTACACTAAGCAAATTTCAAAAATTTCACTCATAGTCGGTTCTACACATTACAAAAATTTTAACCCATGGTATGTTCTCACATTCCGTTCCATAAATTTTAATTTTCACTTAGAGTATGTTCTAATAGTCAGTTATATAATGACAAATTATCACTCTTGGTTTGTACTCAAGGTCAGTTCCATGCTTTACAAAATATTCACTAACAATCATTTCTCTTTGTCAGTTCTAGGTCTTTTCAAATTTTCAATCATGATCAGTTCTAATAACCATTTCCTAAATTTTCCAAAATTTCACTAATGGATAGGACACATGGTTATTTATATGATTTTACAAATTTTCACTCAATTTCAGCACTCATAGATTGTTCCCCAATTTTCATTATTTTAAAATTTCATAATTTTTTAATTTTTGAAATTGAATACTTTTTCAAAATATAAAATTACTCAGTATAGACAAAACATATGAGAAATTAGAATTATTTCAATTATTAATAATTATAATAAATTGTATAATTTATCCTATTCAAATATAATTTCATAAACCATCCCATATAATGTTAAATAAGTCATGATCAAGATCTCACATGTGAAATAAGTTCTTGTAGTTTTTTATTAATTATGTAACCCAAAGTAAATTATTTATGACCATATTTAATATTTGAATATTATTATTACTCAATAAATAACCATACTTAGTTTATTTAGTCAATCAATCATAGTTAATATTTATATGTATATAATTCATACACATGTCACTAAAACGATGCCTGATCTAATGGAAATTCACATTTATATTGAGTTTTGTGACTCATTATCTATCAGTATCCAAGACACATTGGTATTTTCCATACCACCAACATAATAATCAAAAATAAAATATTTATCATTTCAATACTCTATTTGTATTTTGTAACATCACTATACTCTTTTGACACATACGTTTTTAAACATGTAATGGTTTTCATTTTTTCTTGTCTAGATAGGGAGAATATAGAAATTGGAGGATACATGTAATGGTGAAGTCATATAATTTTTGTAAATATAGAAATAAAATTTATGATTTTGTATCCTAATGGAGATTTACATTCCTTGTAATATGATTACATATGTCATAAATAAAAACATATTGTCAATTTATCAAAAGGTGATAGATTTATCAGCGATTATTGGTGTTTATAATTACACGATGTGTAATTGTGTAACACATCTTGTAAAGTGACGATGATTGTTTTTAAATAGATTGAATATATTAATTTCTCTATTTTCACACCCTTAGGTCCCATACTCTCAACCTAGAGCCATCCCTAACTAATTTTGGGTTCCCTACAATAGTTATGGGTCTTTTAGATCGATGATTTATCCTCATTGCAGTCATTATTTGTTTCTTTCAAATCAACTGGTGTACATTTATAAGGTATATAAATTTTAACCTTTTTCATTGGACCTTTATATAAATAGATTATATCATGAAATGTTGATTTTATTCTAGGTTTTTAGTGTATGATGCTGTCATTCATTATTGGTGGATCCAATTTCTGGTGAGTGTGACCAGAGTTTTGAGGTTAGATGATTCATCTCTAGCCTATTTTTGATAAATTTTATTCTTATATTTTAAAAATGGTATTTATAAATAAATTGGTATAACATTTGTATGATTTTTTTGTGTGTTGGAAAGTTATTATGAAGAATATTTGTTTTTCCTTGGTTTTTGATAAATATAATGAAAAAAGGTATTTTTGAATCATTAAGTGAAATGAGAAAACTGAGAGGGTATGGTTACCCCCTTAAAAGCCAAATTTCACCCCTGTGATTGAAATGGTTTTTGTAAAATTGATATGATTGTGAGAACGAGTACATGGGTTACCTTGGGTGATAGGTGGAAGGTTTAACTTGAGGTCGTCTTCCATTGTGGCAGTTCATATTCAGGGTGTTCCGATTGTCCTAGAGTTTAGATTATTGTATCTATGTATGTATATGATGTTAGGGATTTATATTCTATGGTGTCTCTATTGTCATAGTGTATGGATAGTTGGCATCAGGTACCACAGTGCACTGATCATAGATTTTTTGGTATGAGAACTCTACGTCCGGAAAAATTGTATTCATTATTTTATTGGTACAAGTGCTAGTATTGGTTTTTTACAATTATTTTCATTTACTGTTTACCCTTGATATGCATGATTATGAATTTGATTGATGATATAGAATATTTTTATTAAAATTTATATACATTATTTTGATTTAGAACATTTGAAAAGGAAAATGTTTTCAATTTTTTCAATCAATCCACTTTATTTCAAATCACGCCATGTTTTATTTGAAATGAGCATATGTAAATTGTTATATAAGGACATTCATTGAAGAACCTAGGGAGGATTCTATTGATCCTATTATCTCACCCCATGTGTGTCCCGTTGCGGTGCATATGCCATATTATGTCATCTAATGCAGATAAATGCAAGGATCCATAGTGAGGAAGAGGGTTTCGTATTATATTCCTTGGGTTTCTGGTGGTGATATAGTGGGAGGTTTCACACACTTATAAATGGATAGTTTATTGTTTACATTACACCATGAAATTAGGCTTGTCTCATTGATTTTTTAGAAAATTTATTTGTTGTCTTCTTTCCACTAACATCATATAATTATGAAACCTATATATATTAGTCTTTCATTATTTCTTTCTAATGTGTGTATATATATATATATTTCCATGTTCTTTTTTTATGTTTGGAAAAATAACTCCATTGGTATATAGCTTTATTATAAAGTTATTGTTGGTTAGATGTGGGGATCATGAATTCTATTCAGTTATATAACGAATCGGGATAAGTTCCATGTTTGTGGGTCATCCAGGTTGTTTCGTTACAAAGTTGTATGAGAGTATGTCTTTCATCAAGAGTCGTTATCTATGGGAATCTGTGAGATTGGTGATTAGAATGTCATGACATGAGAGGTATGTTTTGATTAGTTCCTGGAAAATTAATGCCTTGATGAGACTCATGTTTCCATGGGTGGTTGGATATATGAATCTAGTGTTAAATTTTTTGAATAATAGTTTCGTCTTTTGGGATTTACAGTTTTAACTATGATTTAATATTTTTTATGGTTGTTCTTTCTATTTCAGTGTGGTATAGTATGCCTCTCGGATGTCATTCATTAGTTCCTCAAGAGAATTTAGTTTATGATCTTCAAGTTAATACACCAATAGATCAGAATATAATAAAAGAAAAAAATTATGTGTAGTTCGTTCTATTGATCCAAACATACAAAGAATTCATAATGTAGTTGTTGATGTATATCATAGATATGGAGGATAGAGAGATCGATTATTGGAATTATTTTCTGAGAAGTCACTATACTATAAAATAATAAACAAAACTAAAGTGGAAAATTACTATGTATATGTGTCTAATCAAATATTTATCATTCTATTGAAACCTATAAATTTCAAGGGGAATTCTGAAGCGTTGATGCTTAAGGGATCCAGTAAGCGATGGTTAGATTCCATATTCCATGTAGATAGATGTGTGTACATTGATTGGAAGGGTTTTAGTATCATATTCTTTCAAAAAAAATTAAAGAGTTGATGATCTTGAAAATTTATCTAATGTTCATCCTTTTATAGTAGGTAGGAAATTTAGTTTCAACATAAAGAAACTTCTTTTTTTAACTTGATCGTTTTCCTTCAAATGTTGTAAATAAGGTCCAGTTTTAGTCTCAGAAGTAACTTTAGGGTTGGAGACATAATAACATATCACATTTATTTATATTATAGGTTTCTCCCTATTATGAGACGGTAGATATAAATATGATGGTGTATATTAATAGTGTATCGATGTTGGATTTCGAAATCTTCTCTCTCATCTAGTTTCAGCTTCAGTGACATGCATGACTGAAAGAAGAATTGAAAGGATCATCGCATGAGTGGTGGATGTGGGTCTCAGTTGTGAGACTCCTCCACACATTCTAATATAGCCAATAGAGTACCTCTAACATTCTATCAGTTTGGAAATGTTGGGCCTAATAGATGTTTTTGTATTATGCCTATGAATATGTGAAACATGTGGGTATGCATTTTCCATTTACAAAACTTCTGTTAGGCTAAGTCTATGCATCATTATGTTCATAGTTCATCCACTAAAAATTTATAATGGAGGTAGTCAGATGCTTGAAAGGCTATAGGACTCCAACCACATGCCTCAAGAGTGAAGCACATTCACACAGTAGATCACTATCTACTAGAAGTCGATACATGTACAAAGATAGTGAGAGGTGTTGTATTTATTAAATATTCTATAGTGATTGTTTTATTTGATATTGGTTCCTCTCACTTCTTTATATCTTAATAATTTGTCAATATTCATAAAATTCCAACACAAATTTTTTATTTTTTATTTATTTAGATAAAATCATTTTTATTTTGAAATATTAGGGGAGTGTCATTATTATTCATTAACAATAGTCGATGCCGTGTTATTATGTGATTATCTTATTATTGAGTTGTAAATGTTTGATGTCATCAACTGTATGGATTAGATAGTAATTACTCAATTTTAGGTTGATTTTTATCATTTACATGTTTCTTTTTATGCTACCAATAAGATCTATCATGTATTTTTGGGGGAGTGGGACCCGATGTATGGTCTTGTAGGGCCTTCCCACCACGAAATAAGAAGTTTGTTGTATTCAGCTGAGATTGAGAATGATGATGTTTCATCTATTATTGATCATATGGTTATTATTTTGGAATTTAATGAAATATTAAAATACAAAATATGATATCCCATTAAAGATAAAGGATGATTTTAGGGTTGAATTGGATCTAGGGACAATTCCAGTATCGATACATTCATATCGAATGGAACTAAAGATGCTAAAGAATATTAATATTATGTTGGATGTCCTCTTTGGAAAAGATTATTTCTCAGTAGTATTTTTCCTTGTGCATCACCTATAAGATTTTCGATGAAGTATGATGGTTCACTTCAATTGGGTGTGCACCATCAGAATTTGAAAGCGATAGTAGTTTAGAAAATGTATTCATTTCTTTATAGTTTTTAAATATTGATATTCAGTTCAGAAATCACCATATCAGTTTTCAGTTTCTAATATACTGATGAAATATTTCAAGAGGATATATGGGCATAATGAAGATATTTTTATGCCTTTTGGTATGACTAACAGTCAGTCAATTTTTTAGGGATTTTATTAATACAATCATAAATCAGTATCATTAATCCTTTATGGTAGTGTTCATAGATGAAATCCTAGTTTTTTGAAAATTTTTTATTGATAATGACCACCATATGAGGTTCGTTATGGAAATAATGAGAAGTCACTATATATATTAAATGATTTTAAAATATATCTTCTAGATTCAAGACGCAAAGTATATAGGGAATAATATTTCTGAACATCACATATCAATTTACCATAAAAAGGTGATGGCTATTTTATCCAAAAAAGGACATCATAATTTCATTTTGATTTAGTGTTTCTATAGAATTTATAGTAATTATCTATGGTTTGTTAATGGTTTCTCTAATATAGATTCACATTTGAATTTTCATTCAGGGATTACGGTGAAATTCATTAGGGATGAGAATCTTCAATATTCATTTTATGAACTAAAATGAATTCTGACATCGACTCTTGTATTGATATTACCTAATCCAGATAAAGGATATATGGTGTCATGTGATGACTCTGTTATAGTTTTGGGTTGCGGGCTTATGCAAGATGATGATGGGGTGGGGTATGGATGTAATAATCTCCAAATTCATGGGAGTATTTACCCAACACATAACTTAAATTATTTCATGGTTATGAATTTTATTAAGTGATGTCATCTCTATCATTTAGGGGAGAGGTTCTCAAAATTTTCTAATCATAATATTCTGTGTTATATCATTTCTCAGAAATAATTGAATCCTTGACAATTATGATGGTTAATTTACCATCAGACAATTGAATTCGAAATCCCCTATACTCAATGGAAGTGTAAGGTTTTTTTGGATTCTTTTTGACAGAAAATTATGAACCATGTAGTGAAAGAATCATCTGAATAGTATAGATTGATGTTTATTTTTTCATAGTTTTACATTGGGTTCCAGGAATAATGTGAAGATATCTCATTGAAAAGTGTACAATTGACTTATTCTTTTTTATTTGATTCTTCATGAAAAATAGCTTGACAATGAATTCTGTGGAATTAGAGAAACTCTTAAAGGTGGGGAGACCATTGCTAATTTTTTGTTCTCTAAAGAGAATTTAATTATCTTCTAGAACCATTTAGTGGTACAACAATTGGTAATGAGAGATGTGTTTTGGGATTGACATAGATCCTTGTGGGATGAGAACCAATGAAGCACAAAGATGATATATGAAATGTGTTGGACATTAGGGTGGCCTAGATTCACATGATACATTATTTTGTTTTTTTATTGTTATACATGACAAAATGTTAAATATTACCACAGACACCATTATTTTTTTTAATAAACATATAGTACCTACATGCAAGTGGGATGTGATCTCTATGGAATTTTCTGTTTGGTTTCCATGTACTCCGAAAAATAATAACCCGATAAGGTTTTTGATTGTTAGAAAAAAAATATTATCTCACATTATACCCATTAAGGATACAACCAATGACAAAGAGTTGGTAAATATCTAATTGAACAATATTGATCAGTTTCATGAACTTAAATATGCTATTTTTTCTAATAGAGATCTCTGATTCACTTTTACCATTTGGAAAGGCCTTTAAGAGGTGTGGTGATCTATGGTTCTTTTTTGTGCTTGTGTTCTTGAAATTGGTGGGCCTTTGGATGATCACTATTTGATGGTTGTGTTTTTTATAACAACAGTTTATATTCCAAGATTTAATTGGATCCTTTTGAGGCCTTGTATGGTCAGCCTTGTAAATATTCATTCTCATAGTTATAGATTTGTGAACATTCCAGGAGTAGAAAAATAATGGTTCTAGATAAGACATCAATGATTCATCTGATTCATTATAAGATGGAGGTAAAACATATTAGGAATAAATCTAATACTGATAATCATTGCATGTGGTTTTATTTTTCCATTTCTGACTATGTGTTCTTGAATGTTTCACCATGATTGGATCATCAATATTTTATAAGGAAAATTAATCATTCTCCTCATTTATTGGGTCATTTCAGTATTCTAGAACAAGAGGAAAAGTTTCCATACCATTTTCACTTCCACCGTAGCTGACGTCGATACATAATGTTATTTATGTATATTAGTTCAAAATATTTTGATATGATCCATCTCCGATTATGATATGTCATGATCTTGAAATAGATCAAGACAAATCAGTGACAGATCATCCAGTCTGGATAGTCAATTCTGAAAACAAGGTACATAATAAGAGGGATAAAAATTTTGTTTGAATGCTATATTAGAATGGTTATCATTATCATGGAATATAGGAGCACATAGAACAGATGAGAGAGAAATGGACTCATCTTTTTTTAGCATGTGGGATTATTTATAGGATTTAAAAGGATATATTGTTTTATAATGGAATGTTTGTATCATCTCATTATCCAACTAATAGTTTTTTATGCTTTTCATGGTATTCCTTCTTCATTTTATGGGTATAGCCGAGAATAAAATGGGAGGATACATTTAATGGTGAATTCAAAGAAGTTTTGGAATTTATTGGAAAAAATATGTTGATTCTTTAGCCTATTAGAGATTTATAAACCATGTAATTTGGTTTCACAATGCGTAAATTATAAAAGATTAAAAATTTTATTTTTTTCATAAGGTAAAAAATTCCCAGAGATTATGTGAGTTAAAATTTACATGACTTGTGATTAGAATACTCAGCTTTTAATATATTGGTGATTATTTTCAAACAAGAAGGATAAATTAATTTTTATATCCCCCCCCCCACTTTAGGTTCATTTTTTTCATCCTGAATCTATCACTGTGTGAATTAGGGATCCCTCAACCCATTCCAAGTCTTTTTGATTGGTTATTTATCCTCATTCTTGAAATTATTCAATGTTTTTGTTGTAGAGGGTGTATTCTCTTGAGATACATGGATTGAATCCTTTACATTGAGATATTCATCTAAAATGAATCCATATTGAGATGTTGATATGAATCATGGGTTTCTATTTAGGTTTTTGGATTTTATTTTTGGTAGATCCCATTTCGGGCTTCTACAACCCATGTTTTGTGGTTGGTGGTTCTGTCTCTACCTTTGTCTGACAAAATATGTTGTTTAGTTTTTATAAGATTTTATACAAATGAGTTATTCAGAAATTGGAATAATTTTTTGGGTCTGTTGGAAAGGGTTTTTGACAAAAAGTGGTTTTTACTTCATTTCTGATAAATGAAAATAAAATATATAGTCATAATGCATTAACTGAAATATGTAAAAAAGTGGTTATGGTTGCCCAATTTAATTATTAATTGCATAAATGTTTTTGAATTTTTTATTGAAAAAATTGAGATGATTTTGAAAACAATCCCATGGGTGGCCTTGGGTTCTAGGTGGAAGGTATAACTTGAGGCCACCATCCATTGTGGGGGTTCAATATTAGAGAGTTACTCTTATAATAGAGTGTAGAGTAGTAGATCTATGTCTTTATATGATGTTGGGGTTTCAAAAATAGGCTTGTCTACGTAGTATAGGAGTATAGATAATATGATTATTGTAGTGCGGGGAACTGATCAATGATTTTTTTGTATGAGTAACCTACTGCATGAACCCTTGTATTAATTAGTGTTTTGATATATGATCTTATACTATTGGTTTGTATTGATTTGTTTTTAAATTATTTCCTTGATATTCATTTTGATTCTTATAAAAGATGATATGGAAAATGTAATTTGAAATTGATTATCTTTTATTGTTTTAATACAATGTAAATGAAAAATGATTATCATTTTCATTATAAATTTTTTTTCTGATTGTCGTTGCATGTTTTATTTGAAATGAGAATTTGACTAATGATATAAGGAGACATTATACAGAGAATCTAGGTGGGATCCTATTGATTCTTTTAGCTCACACCAAGTGACCCGCTTTGGTTATTTGTATAACATTTTATGTATTACAATGTAGGGAAATGAAAGGATTTCTAGTGAGGTTGTAAGTTTGCATGTCATCTAAATAGCATAGATGGCAGTGAGATGGTTGGAGGTTTCACACACTATCACATGGTTTAGTTTCTTGTTATTGTAATCATTTGTAGTTTTAAATGTCCCTGTGATATTTTAGCTGCTTCACTAGTTCTTTTATCAATGTATTATTATTATTATTATTATGGATCTAAAATATATCAGTATTCCATTGTTTATTCAAACATTGAATATATATATATATATATATATATCCATTTTATTTATATAGGTTGGGTGAAATCATCCCCTTTGTGATTATTTAGATGCCCGGGTTTGTGTCGGCAACCCGTGGGGATGAAGAACTCTGTTTGGGTATGTAACTAATCAGGACGGGTTCTTTGATTAAGGGTAGCATGGGTTTTTTTGTTACATTATTGGAACATAAATTTGGTCATATTCTATAATAAGACAAAAAAATACCATCCATGTGTAAGAATCCTATATTTACAACAATATAATTCAATTAAAAAATGATTTGAGATTTTTCTTATGACCCTACCTAAACTCAAGATCCAATATCAGAGTAGGATCCCAACATTATCATAATCACTCCACCACATATACTATAGTACTTCACCTTGTTATGGGTGTTAAAATAAATAGTTTTATTGACTATTCTCATTAAGTTAAACAAAATTGGACCAATCAAGAATATATTGAAACATTAGCATGAATCATCCATATATAGAACATTGTAAACCTAAAATACGATAAAAGTAATAAATGTTATCCTACTTAATATTTGGGAGATGATAAATAGTTTCTATTTGTTATTCAGGGGTGTACAAAAATATTCCTCAAATTTATTTTATTTGTAGAAAATAATAATTAATGAATATTTGAATCTATATGAAAATGAAATCTATAAATTGAAAAATATATCTATGAATAAATATAATGCAAAATGAAAGGAACCTTAGAAAATATATAACAATAAATATTATCTTATGGCCTTACATAGACTATAATAAACCTCCATTTGATAACATTAAATTACGATATAACTCGCTATAAGGCATTATATATGCCCATGAGTTACTGAATCAAATTTTGAAAAACAATTCATTGTTATAGTTTTATATCATTTCCCCATACACAAAAATTTTTGGGGGGATAATTGTTACATTTTGGTGTATATTTTAAAACTATTATGATAGTGGGTTCACTCACAAAACAATGAACCTTTTTTTTTAAATTTCATGCTCTATTATTACCTTTTCAATACTGTTGAAATCAGAAAGAGTACTAATACTAGTTATCATGTGATGAATGAATTAATTGAAGTAGATGTATTTTATAAATTTCTACCTATGGAACTATATTACACTATATTTTATATAGAATATGTCTTTTATATTATTATTTAAATATATACGTAGAAGATATAGAGATTTCTTTTTCCAATATGGTATAAGGAATAAAAATATGTATTAGGTTTCTTGGTGTTGAGATTGTTCCCATAGATTTATTTTTCACATAACATGTATGGTAAAATCAAAACATACATTTTTTAAATAAAATATACCTAGTGTGAAACCTAGAAGAACACGGACAATAATTTTACCAAACATGGGGTGTTAAAACACACTGTCTAAATCCAGATGATAAAGGATTTTCATATAGTTTATGTTATGGAAAATGATATCAACGTCTTACATTTTATGGTCATGTGGCAAGGAATTTTTTAACCCTCTATATACATAATTAAAAGACCATTTTTTGTTACTTTGGTGTTATGAAATAAGGGGCGATGTTATAAATTTTAGGTTTATTCTATTATTATTAATTTTCCCTATTTTGTTTTTGAAAAATGTTTTTATAAAGGCTCATAATGAAAATATATCAATTAGAAAAATTCTTGAGAAAACCATGGTGATGAAATACAAATCATTAATGAGGTAGAAAACATGTAGAAACTCTTATGGAATGAATTTAATTAAAAAACCATTAAAATAAGTGCAACCACAAGTTAGAAAAAATTATTGGTGCTTAAAAATGTTATTTGAAAATGTTTTTTAGATTCATATCATAAAAATCATGTGGTTATTGAGGGTTTTTATTTATGTTATAAGTTATTACTTATGAAGGATATTTATTTTCAAGTTTTTTCATTATTTATTACACCTTTATTATCAATTTATGGAAGAGAAATATTCGTGGGGAGATCACCAATGGGATTTTACAACCAAAATATTAAATTCATATAAGATAGTATGTTCCATATGAATCATAAAAATTCAACAATAATGGATACATAGATATGTAGGAAAATAGTTATATGATCCCACTTTTGTAAGGGAAAACCTAGATCATAATTATTAATTTAAGGAGGTACACATAGGTGAAATAAAATCATGCTTCAGTACGTGGTGAACATGGAGATGGTTGATCCTTTTCATGATTTCTAGGAAAAATCACTTCAAATAATAGGGGAATATTTAAAAAAAATTAGTCAAGTTACATTGAAACAATATTACAAGGTTTTCCTTCACCACTATAATGATTTATAACCTATAAGAAGTGAGACATTGAAATTTTATTTTTGGTTGAATTTTTAAATTACCAAAATTAAAAAATATTGATTTTCCTACGTTAGGTTATTATTTGTATATAACATATGGGTGCTTTTTTTTAACTTTTTTTAAATTTTGGCCCTGAATCCTCATTTTATTATTAAAACAAATAATAGACCTATTTTAAATGGGTAGATGGAGACCCATTACATAGCCTGAAGGCCCAGTGGTCTTGAAGCCCATTACATAGACCGTATGCCCAATCATTATATAGAAGTGTGTCAACCAGGGAGAAAAAAAATCCGAAAAATATTGTTGAATCTTTTCCTTTAGTCTTGGATAACACTTTACTTCTATACTGACATATGCTCAATATTGCGAATTAAGTGATCCTAACCAAGAGTTTAGTGTCTTATCATTATTTATATTTTGATTAAACACAACAAATAAAAATAAACCATTAAATCTATAATTTAATTTAAAATGAATATAACATTGATGGTTGTAATCCCTATCCATCTATCAAAAATAGATTCTCAAAACAATAACACAAATTTGGATCTATATTTAATTAATTCATACTTATTTGTTTTTGAGAAATTATTCACTATATAGAGATCCTATTGTTCAAAATTTTTCACAAAATTATATTACCATTCAAGTCAAAATTGGTCCATGACACCTTGTTTGAGTCAAATCACAACATTCAAAGAAAATTTAATACCATATAGTTTTTAGTTCATATACCTCGGAATACTATAAAAATCGATGTTTTGTATTTGTACACTAAAAACACATTTTACTTGGCTACTATAATAAAACGATATTTATAAATAATTTTACAATCAACATCACAGAAGTCCTATAAAGCTGACCTTAATTAATAGGAATTTATATTCTTCGAAAATACATTTTCTCTTAAAATTTTTTTCTTATTTTTATGAAAAATGTTTAAATAATTTATACTAATATATGATAATATAAATTACAATATAATGTTAAATTAATTAATATTAATGAAAATATTATCATTATAATATTTTAGGATATTTTTCTAAATATATTTATCTTTCCATGAGTAGTGAAATACATATATTTTTATTCATGTATTAAGAAATATAAATTTTTATATATAATGGGTTAAAAGTTAAAAAAAATTCATATATATAATGAATAATCCAATTTATTTTTATTTAAATATATAGTAGCCATGACATTAATGTAAAAAATATTTGTACATAATAATAAATTTCTTAGAAAAGTATTTTTTGGTCATATATTTTATATTTAATTTTAATTAAATTAATGCTCTTCTGTGATTTGAAATTTGAAAAATATCATACATATTCTTTTTATATTAATTATAATTTGGTAATATGGTCAATATAATTTTTGGCCATAATGAATTTAAACTATTGTAAATAGTTATAATCATAGTAATAACTAAAACTGTTTAATTAAGGTTAAAACTAATTTGAAAAGTATCAAAAATCTACCTAATACATTAATGTACACATTTTCATGAGTATAATTTATCAATACTCAGCTATGTTTCAAATATATGTGAAAATGAATCCATATTCTTTGATAATTAAGTACGTAATGTTTTATGTAAATAAAAATACAAAATATTACTCACATTATTAATTTATTTATCTATAGTTGTCTTCATTAATGTCTTTCAAGAATTTTTTAAATAGTTGTAATTTACTAGAAATCACATAGGGATAAAAATAATTTATGAATGATTATTAATGGTTATATTAATAAAAAATAATTTATTGGGATGGCGTTATTTTATTTCTATATTTAATACGTATATAATTTCCTTAACAACATATAGAACGATTACAGAGATATTATGTAAGAAACCAAAAATTAATTTAAGTGACATGATAAACAAAAAATGTAATATTTATTGAAGAATAATTGGTTAAATTTTGTTATTAATAATAATAATTTATAATTGATGGTTAAATATTTTATATTTGAAAATAATACCTGTATTGATGATTTAATATTCAATATATATGAATAGATTTTAAAATGTCATTAATGGTATTATTATGTTATATAATATTTTATTAAATAATACATAAATCATAAAAAATATAAAAATTAGTCAAATGAAATGAAAAATGGTCTAAACGTTCACAAAATTAGCATTTATAATCTAATTGTTACATTAGATGAATGTTTATAAATATTAGTTATTTAAAAATGTTGTTCAACAATTTACCTTAAGAGGGGTAACAAGGGGTTAAACTAAATAGTTATGGGTTAAAATGAGCCAAATATTTTCAAAAACCATATCTGATGAATTTATTTAGATCATATATAATATTTATTTATATATTAATATTATATTGAAACACTATAATATAAGTGTAACTTTATGTTATTTTATTGTTTTGAAAACTATAAGACCTCCCCTTCACTCCCATATAATAGGGAACCTCCAATTATCTCAGACTATTTTTTTTACAAATCCAGAAATAGAAAGACCTACCAAACATCATTCATAAAATAACTACCCTTGCCAAAGAGATCATGTTTTAGGATGAATACCATCCTTAGAGGGATCTAGTTGTAAGTAAAAGAATGTTTTCCAAATATGTTTTATAGAATTTTACTGGGGGTTTTAGTTTTATTTTTCTTCTCCCTCCTTAAAAATATTAAAACCATTGTCATATAAGTATATAAGTATCTTACATATACAATGATTTCATTTCATTAATTTATTATAATTAATCCACATCATTCATCAATAAAATGTAAAATGAAACTATCATTCATGTGTATGGTGGACTATCACCTCATGAAATGACATACTTTTCACCATCAAAACCTCTTTTTAAGTGTTTTATTATATATGATATTTTGGACATAATTATCCTTCTATAATGATAATATGTCGTATTGTTTCTGTTGGATCGAATAGTATATATATATGTATATTAGATGGAACAATACAAGAGGGGGGGGGGTGAATTGTAGGTTTAAAAACCTTTGAGTTTTAGCAATAGAGAGATTAGTTTAAATGATCATAAACTAATACAAATACAAACACCCACAATTGTATTGAATATAAAAGGTATGATGTATTGTAATACTAATGTAATGTAAAACAATTGTATTCAAGGTGAACACAATGATCAGAGTAATATATAGATGAATGATTCTACCTTAAAGCGTATAGAATCAATCAATACAAAATGTAATAGAATGATTGTAATTGAAACAATTACAATTGAATATGTAAAGAAGAAAGGAAACAATACAAATACCTTTCTAATACAAGTAACAGCGGAAATGTAAAAGTATTACAATTCTTTTAACCCAAAGAGAAGGGTTATCCTTTCACCTAGGATAAAAGGTCTGTCTCACCAACACCTTGGTGAGCCCTCGATCCGATGATCGGCACGTTTGTCTGCCTATCCCTAGAAGCCCTCGATACGATGATCAGCACGTCTGTCTGCCTATCCCCGGCAACCCTCGATACGATGATCGGCACGTCTGTCTGCCTATCCCCGACAGCCCTCGATACGATGATCGGCACGTCTATCTCCCTATCCCCGGAAGCCCTCGATTTTGTAGGTAGTCGGCACCTCTGTCTTCAAATTACTTGAAATCCCTTGATACGATGATCAGACGCACACGGAAGATGAGAGAAGTCACATTGTCTCTCCCTAGAATCTTGGTAGTTCACAGAATCTCTTCATTCATTCTCTTCATTCATCAATGTTCTCTCAGCTTCAAATGACCTCCTATTTATAGGCCTCGGGTTCCAACGGTCATATTGCCTCCAACAGTCATATTGAAACAGAAAGCATGACATCGTTTTGATTAGTTTGTAACTAACTCAACGACATCGTTTTGTTTGGACAAGAGATATATAGAAATGAAAAACATGAGTACGATTCATATGTAGTGAGTGTTTTTGACTAAGTACCAAAACAAATAATGAACATCAGAATAGCAGAGTCAGTACTATACGATTGACAGAGTCAGTACGATATGATTGACAGAGTCAGTACGATACGATTGACAGAGTCAGTATGGTACGATTGACAGAGTCAGTCCGATATGATTGACAGAGTCAGTATGGTACAATTGACATCGTACGATACGATAAACATGATAAAAGACAATTTTTAATTTACAAATATATGATAGAATACATTTGTGATTTCCAAAACATGATATAGAAGTAAAAATAATACGTTTGACTTAACAATCTCCCCCTTTTTGGAAAGCACAACACACAAAGTAAATGTAACAAGAAATACTTATATCCCCCTGAGTTATTGAAAACTCTTCTGAATAAGAAATTGAATACAACTAACTCCCCCTTAGGTATGGACTTTCCTAAGGATTGTATTCGTAGATTTTCCTTAAGAGCATTGTAAAGCATTCTCCCCCTTTGTAAAACATTCTCCCCTTTGTAAACATTCTCCCCCTTTGTGATTTACAAAAAGAAAGGAGTAATCTTGAATTGTCTGAAAGAGTTAGTAAAGCAATACAAGACAATGGATAAATGAAAAGGATCATAAGAGTCATTACAAAACAAAGACAAGTTCCAAAAGAATACAAATACAACAATAATTTGTTTTCTCTTTCCTTCTCCTTCTTTATAATCTCATGAAGAACAACTTTCATCTTCTTGATCTCCTTCTTGTCTTCAGAAATTGATTCTCCTTGATTGAGAATCTCTTGTTGGTCCGCAAAAAAATGATCTTGATTTCTGATAGTCTCCTCATGGACTCTGATTACTTCTTCAAGGGTATCAATTCTGTTTTGCAGATTCTTGTTATCTTTGGACAACACAGAATTTTGATTCTTCAGCAAGACTATTTCATCCTTGAAAGGTGAAACCTTCGAGAATTCAGATTAAAAAACATTCATTCTTTCATGCAAATATTTCATTGAAGGAACATCGACTCTTTGAGAAGACAAAAGGTTCAACCTTTCAACCGTTTCTCTGTCAAGCTTGTTGAAAGCAATTGCATGCTCATTTGATAACCTTCTTATATCTTCAATAGCAATTTCATGATAATTGATTGAGCTCTCTGTTTTGTACGACCACTTGGTCATTTCATTGCATGCCTTCTTATGAGCAACCGAACATTCTAATAGAACTTTCAAATCGGCTTATATTGACAAAACATTCTTCCTCAATTCTTTTACAGATCCAAACTTCTTATTTTGATTGTCAGTAATAAAATAAATCTTCCCTTCCATCCTCTGGAAATAAGGAATGGTCTTCTCAACCCTTCTTAAAACATGAACAATGTAATCACTCTTCTTGAGAGAGATTGTATGCTCTGAATCAGTATCTTCATCATACGATTCTCATTCATACGATCTGCTTGAGTCAACAACTGGCTGTTTTCCTTTTTCTTTTTCTTTCTGCTTTCTTTCTTCATCCACTTTGTCACTAATGACAACAACTTTATCAGAGTGAGATGATTTAGTACCTTGCATTTCTTGAGATGATATTCTGTCCGGATATCGTGCCTGATCGGCATGAGGAGTTTGTTGAACACCTTCACTCAGCTTTTGAACCGATTCCTCTCTACTCTTCTTTGAACTTTGAAGAAATTCTAAAAGAAAGTATCCTTCTTCTTCTTCCACTTCTTCTATCTCTTCCATCACTTGTTTTTGTTTTTCTTTCTCAGGGAGACTCTGTACGATGGGCTCTTGATGCACTTCTTCTGTTAGTTGGGCACTAGCATCCTCAACCGCTTTCAAGACTTTTGAGATATCAAAGTCCTGAGCCTTTCTTTTTAAAAGAACCTTCTTCTTCTTTTCAGCCTGAAGAGTTTCTTCTACCCTTAATCTTTCTGCAAAAGCCTCAGCAGGGTCAAGACCAAACTTCGGATCACCTTCCTTTCTCTGTTCCTTATCTTTTCTCCATTTTGCTACAACCTCCTTACTGTACCTTGGCTTCTTCTTCGGCTTTGAACTGGTTTGCGGATCAGACTTTTGAGTAACACTGGTAGATTGAATGTCTTTGGCAGGCATATGTGCCGATTGATTCTGAGCCAATTCAGCTTCTACATCTCTGACAAAAAGATTTGAATTCAGATCAAAAAAAACATTCAGCTTTTTCATCGTACTCTTACTAATCCATGAGGGCTTCAAATCCATGGGGTTTCCTTTAAAATGAATGTTAAAGAACTTCATACTTTCAAGAATGAACTTCGTAAGGATAGATGGATACATAATCATCTGGGACTTAATCCCTCATGTCTTGACATTCTTAATGGTTTCAAAAACATATCCCATGAGATTTACTTTTCTCATATTCACAAGATAGTCAAGCATAATGATATCAGAAACTTTCAGAGTTTCTCTATCCCATTTCCTTGGGATAAGAAAACCTTGCATCCATAAAGTTACAAAATGATTGTCCGGAGAAAGACGAGATAGTTTTCTCTTTTCTTCATTACTAACAAACAAAGTCCTTTCAGCACTTTCTCTATTAAACGTACCAACTTCCTCTGGTAGTCTGTGCGATGGACAGAAAGAATCCCCTTCTACAGAAACATTCAGAAAATGTGCCGCTTGTTTCACAGACATAGACAATTTTCTATCGTACACAGCAATGTTTATAGTCATGTCTTTGTCGAAAGAAACTTTTTTGTAAAACTGACAAACTTCATCAAAAAGAACTGGATCTTGAGAATCGGGCTTTTCAACACACAGATGTTCCCATCCTTGAAACAAAATGAACCTCCTGATTGTAGAATCGTACGTATCGAAAAAATCTGGAGATACTAACCTTTCTCTGTTAAAGTCTTTTTCTATAAAAGTATTTGAAGACATTTCGGCAGGATTGTTAGCAAGGGATTGAGACATAAAGGTTATGCTGATGAGAAGATCGTACGATGATTTATAGCCGGTGGAGCAGAGCTTCGCCGGAAATCCTGAAAAACAAATGTGGGTTTGGGGAGGGGAGGGGGCTATTTATAGGCGATAATGAGGTGACCGTTGATCTTCTATGGTCGAAAAAGGGTGACCATTGATCTTCTACGGTCAAGATTAGAGAAAACCAGATCAAAGGTTAGGATTAAAACAAAGAAATTTTTTTAAAAAAAAATGAAAAAAAACATATCGGAGAACATAAGGTAATTGTTGGTTTTGATATAAATCAAAAGAAAATACAATCGTAAAAAAACATCATCATGCCGATGGAAAACAAAGTAATTACTATGAACTGACAGTAGGATAGAAAACAATCTTGTTACCATGAACTGACAATACGATGGAAAACAATCTCGTTACCATGAACTGACTGTACGATGGAAAACAATCTCAATACCATCATCGGTTAATTCAATCCCATGATTGATTGATACGATGGAAAAGAATTTCAATACGATCATCGGTCGATTCAATACCAAGATTGATTGATACAATGGAAAAGAATTTCAATACCATCATCGGTCGATTCAATACTATTGATAAGATGGAAATGAAATTCAATACCATCATCGGTCGATACAATACTATTGATTGATTGGTACGATGGAAAAGAAATTCAATACCCTCATCGGTCGATTAAATACCACGATTGATTGATACGATGGAAAAGAAATTCAATACCCTCATCGGTCGATTCAATACCAAGATTGATTGATACGATGGAAAATAATTTGATTACCACCATCAGTCGATACAATACTATTGATTGATTGGTACGATGGAAAAGAAATTCAATACCATCATCGGTTGATTCAATCCCATGATTGATTGATACGATGGAAAAGAATTTGATTACCATCTCCGGTCGATAGTAAATGATACTATAAAATAGTCAATACGATAAACAGGAAAAATGAACGAAACGATAAAACTGTCAATACGATAAATAGGAAAAAAATACACAATCCAAAGAGTAAATAGATAAAGAACATAAGATAAAAAGAAACGTAAAAACAGAAAGAAATGTCCTCCCCCTTTCTACGAGGTGTTTCATACTATTAGGAGAGATGTAAAACAGGAAGTAGATATGAATGATTACTTTATTGTAATAATTCCTAGATTCTGTTTTATATATTCAAATCTATCGGAAGGTAAAGGTTTTGTAAAAATGTCAGCAAGTTGTTCTTGCATTCCGATGAATTGTAAAATAATATCCCCTTTTTGTGTGTGATCCCTAAGAAAGTTATGCCTAACATCTATGTGTTTTGCACGTGAGTGATGTGCTGGGTTTTTACTAAGAGCTATGGAACTTGTATTATCACAAAGAATTTGAGTTTTAGAGAATCTCAAACCATAGTCAGTGAGTGTGTGGTACATCCACAATACTTGAGCACAGCAACTTCCAGCTACTACATATTCTACTTCAGCAGTGGAGAGTGCTACTGATTGTTGTTTCATGAAGGACCAGGAAACCAAAGAATCTCTTAAGAAATGACATGTTCCAGATGTACTTTTTTTATCCATTCTACAACCACCAATTGTTTCTTATTGGTACACTTCTCATTTTCCTGAAAAAGAAACAATTAGATTTTCGGAATCCAAAATTGTTTGGATCCAGAAGGGTTAGATAAAAGAATTTTAGGAATCCAGATTTTATTTTTTGCAAAATGAGCTTTATGAAATCCTAAATATTGTGTTTTTTTAAGAGAACAATCTCTTCTCCAGTGTCCACCACATTGACACATAGAACAGAAAATGGTTTTTTGAGGAACAAAATAGTTATTACTAAAAACAGGTTTGGAATAAGTATAACCAAGACTAGAACGATTTCTCAAAGGTCTAATTTGAGAATACATCCTATCAGAGTTTTCTTTTCCATGAGTAAAGATTGAAAAACACTTTTTCAAGGATAAAATCTCTGACTTTAGTTTTAAAACCAAATTCTTATTTTCCAAAACATTTGAATTTGAACTATAGTTAGGCTCTAAAATATTTTTCTTTGAAATTACAGTTTCAATATCCTTAGAAAGTTTATCCTTGTCAGATTTAACATTCTCAAGGGTTTTTAAAATGCTTTCAAAATCAGAAGTTTTCACAACAAGATCTTTAGAAAGATCTGATACTTCTTTAGTCAAGATTGAAATTCTAGAATTTTCTTTTTCAAATCTCTTTTTAAGTTTAGAATTTTCATTTTCATGTAACTTTGCAAATCTAGAGACCTATTCAAAAGAAGTTAATGTATCATCCTCTGATGATGAGGATTCATCATTTGAAGATTCATAATATCTATTATCAGTACAATTTGCATTCAAAGTGACATTTGTAATAGCTTCAGCATTATGTACCTTAGCCATGAGACAATGATCTTCAATTGGTAGTCTGGCTAGAAGTCCAATATTTCTCTGTCCTGATGTCTCATATTTTGAAGAATCATCTGAGGAATCACTACCACTTGCACTCCATGTATCATTTGCTTTCAAGCCTTTCTTTGTCTTCTAAAACCTTTTCTTGTTTCTTTCAGAGTGTTTCTCTTTTATATCTTTCCTCTTCAGTAAAGAACAATCAGGCCTTATATGTCCTACTTTCTTGCATTCATAACATGTTACCTCTGAATCTTTCCTATATTTATTTTTGAATCTATATTGAAAATCTTTCTTTCCCAAGATCTTGTTCATCCTTCGAGCAAGATTAGCTAACTCATTTTCCGAAATATTACAGTCACTTGAATCAGATATAACAATTTTCTTGGATTTAGACCTTGTAATCCATTCAGGTGTTTTAGCTTTAGATGCAAAAGCTACACTTCCATTCCCATTCTTCTTCTTGTTGAAATCAGTGTCTCTCTTCATTCTTGTCTCATGCTGTAGAAGAGTTCCAAAAAGTTCATCAAGAGTAATCTGGGAAACTTTTCTATTTTCATCAATAGCTGTCCTTTTTGACTCCCATTCATTTGGCATAATATCTATAATCTTATCAACAAGAGCTTCATCATCAAGACCTTTTTCTCCCATAGATTGTATGCTGTTTACAATTGTCATAAACCTTTGTTTCACTTTACATACTGGCTCTCCATAAGGAAAAACAAATCCATGATACTCTGCTCGAAGCATTTCTCTCCTTGTTTCTATAACCTTGGATGTACCAAAATGAGTAACTTCTAATTTCTTCCAAATACAGTTGGCTGCTTCACATGAAGATATCTGACTATATATATTCCTGGTCATAGAGCATAATAAATTATTGTGTACCTTTTAATTCAGTTGATATTCTTGCTTCTCTTGGTTTGTGAAAGTGCTAACTTCTTTGTCAGGAATTTTGTAACCCACAGTAAGCATAATAAAATTGTCTACACCAGTATTGATAACGAAAGTCTTCATACGATCTCTCCAATACTCATAATCATTCCCATCAAAGATTGGTGGTCTAGAAGTATTCAGATTGTCTATTGACCCAATATTCATTCCTACCATCTAATACAACTAAAACAACTTTTCCACTCCACACGTTACTGTAGTAAGTATTCAAGATAGTAATAAGAAATAAAGCTAGTAATATAAACCAGTGGAAAAACTCCTCTAATACAAATTGTTCGATCGAATAGTTTATATATATGTATATTAGATGGAACAATACAAGAGGGGGTGAATTTTAGGTTTAAAAACCATTGAGTTTTAGCAACAAAGCGATTAGTTTAAATGATCTTAAACTAATACAAATACAAACACCCACAATTGTATTGAATATAAAAGGTATGATGTATTGTAATACTAATGTAATGTAAAACAATTGTATTCAAGGTGAACACAATGATCAAAGTAATATAAAGATGAATGATTATATCTTAAAGCGTATTGAATCAATCAATACAAAATGTAATAGAATGATTGTAATTGAAACAATTACAATTGAATATGTAAAGAAGAAAGGAAACAATACAAATCCCTTTCTAATATAAGTAACATCGGAAATGTAAAAGTATTACAATTCTTTTAACCCAAAGAGAAGGGTTATCCTTTAACCTAGGATAAAAGGTCTGTCCCACCAACACCATGGTGAGCCCTCAATACGATGATCGGCACGTCTATCTGCCTATCCCGGGAAGCCCTCGATACGATGATCGACACGTCTGTCTGCCTATCCCCGGAATCCCTCGATACGATGATCGGCACGTCTATCTGCCTATCCCCGGAAGCCATCGATACGATGATCGACACGTCTGTCTGCCTATCCCCGGCAGCCCTCAATTTTGTAGGTAATCGGCACCTCTGTCTTTCAATTACTTGAAAGCCCTCGATACGATGATCGGACGCACAAGGAAGATGAGAGAAGTCACAGTGTCTCTCTCTAGAATCTTGGTAGTTCACAAAATCTCTTCATTTGTTCTCTTCATTCATCGTTGTTCTCTCATCTTCAAATGACCTCCTATTTATAGGCCTCAGGTTCCAACGGTCATATTGCCTCCAACGGTCATATTGAAACAGAAAGCACGACATCGTTTTTATTAGTTTGTAACTAACTCAACGACATCATTTTGTTAGGACAATAGATATATAGAAATTAAAAACATGAGTACGATTCATATGTAGTGAGTGTTTTTGACTAAGTACCAAAACAAATAATGAACATCTTAATAGCAGAGTCAGTACGATACGATTGACAGAGTCAGTACGATACGATTGACAGAGTCAGTACAATACGATTGACAGAGTCAGTATGGTACGATTGACAGGGTCAGTACGATACGATTGACAGAGTCAGTATGGTACGATTGACATCGTACGATACGGTAAACATGATAAAAGAAAATTTTTAATTTACAAACATATGATAGAATACATTTTTGATTTCCAAAACATGATATAGAAGTCAAAAGAAGACTTTTGACTTAACAGTTTCATACCCTTATATCCATTGAAAAATAATAATGTTTCCATTCAGTTATTTTGGACTACCATATCCGTAAATTGATGGTATTTGTTTTTCATAAACACATAACACTGATTGTGCATATAAGTTTATGTAAAATGGTAATATGATATTTGTGTTATTTAATCATTTTATAAGAATAAGATAATACATACCATCATTCCATCATGTGTACATAAATGAATGAGACTAAAAAAATAAAATATCTTCATAAATAAGTAATATGATATGTGTTTTAAAAACATCATTTTATAGTCATCATTTTACGCTATCAAATATGGTTTGGGATTCTAAACTAAACATCCTAAAAAATGATCTTAAAGGTAAATGATGCAATAACAAAATAAAATATGGCTAAAAATTAAATAATATTATTAATGATAATTTAATTATCTTGAAAAGGGTTTTCTATAAAGTAAATAAAAATATCATTTTATTATTAAGGAATTAAATAATGTCTGAATCTATATTGGTTTTAAGGTAATGGATTTTATTTCTCATTTTACTTTATTCGAAAAATTAGTTATTTTCAACACATATTTTATTTTGGATGTTGTGTAAAACTAAATTATTTGTATATTTATCTTTTTTATAAATATATTTTAATTTATTCCCCTCAGTGATATATTTATTTAAATGATATATTTTTAGAATTAATACTTTATCATAAAATTTCATATAAAATGATTTAGTGATTTATTTCCAAAATTTATTTCTTCTGTGCCCATATAATAAAAATTATATTTTCAATATATATTTATATAAATTTATTAAAAATAAAATTTTATGTCTATTTTGACATTATTCATAATTTTTTAAAAAAAGAATCTTTTTACATATTTCATTAGAAAATGTTTTGAAAAAAAGGAAAATGGAATGATCCGTTTTAACATATATGAAATGAATAACTTTCCCACCTATTTTGAAGTTATTTTATTCTTGGGTTATTTAATAATAATCATTTTTTAAATAAACACCTTCCTTCTAATTATGTTTTTGAATTTTAGTCATGAATATTTGATTTTATGGAAAGTTATTAGTCAATATCCAAAAACATTTCCCTTACCAGTAAGAAATTATATATTTTGATTTTGATGATTGAAATGAATATTTGTATGTAATTATTTATGTTTTTGTCCTTGTATAGTGTTTATAATGATAGTTGAGTTGAAAAAATAATATCAAATGCATTTTTTAATGATTATCATCTCTTAAGAATCATGTAAGATATCAATCATATAGTTTATTCCAATTGTAAGGGTTACTGTAATAGTTCAATAAAGATAATTTTAGAGTTTACCTACTCGGGTTTTCTATTAATTATAAGAAGTTCTAATAGAAATCATTTATTTCAAATTTTATCTAAATGATATTTTTTGATGAAATCAATATGTAATTTTTGGGTAAAAATGAATAGTTTTATAAAAATGATATTCACAGTTTCACATTATTTCTATCAAATTCTCATTATAATTTTTTATTTTTGTGACCATATAATGTTTTAGAAAAAATACTTTGCTATGTTGGGTTCATGTGTATGTAAATAAATAGGTTAGAAAAAAACATATTTCAGTGGAAAAATGTTTTTATGAACTAGTTATTTTAAAATGGAAAAACATGTTTTTTACTTTTATGTCTCTTAATAAGTGTTATGTTCTCAACTATTATTTCTAATTTTTTTTATATGGTTTGAGGATTTGTTGGAACAATAATGAATACTTAATTTGGAAAATTAAAATTAAATTATCATGGAAAACATAATCACTTTATTACATGGCTATTATTTTATAATAATCTTTTCCCAATTCAGTAAATCTATCATCCTAAAAGATCCTTGTTTAAGTAAGTTATAAATTATTTCAATTTTATGTTGTCTATTTTGGATTGTTTAAAATGGGTCCCATATATTATTATCAAATCATAAAGTTTAATATTTATAATTGAAAAACCATATTCATTGATTTTGAGTTTGAGGAATTTATAGTAGTATTGTAACATCCCAAGTATGTAACGAATAATATATTTTCATATCTATGTCTATTTATTAATTGGATAGTGTATTAGAGGCTAAAAATGAGAATAAATTCAATCTTAATCATAAAATACTCTAATATTTTTAAAAGATCGGTTTTCCTCCTTTTGTTGGATAAACATTTTTAAATCAACCTTTTTACAATTTTATAAGATTTATTTGAAAAAACAACTTATTATTTATTATTGGGACTTTGAAATTTACTTTGGATAATGTTTTGGTATTTTTCTCACAATGTTCATTTTTTAATGAATAGTATAAAATACTACATTTTACTTCAAAACTACTTTTTCATCTAATTTAATTATATGGTTAGATTATCTTTTTATTTAGTTTTAATGATTAATTAGAATATATTTTTACCATTTAATCCAATTTTGGTCATTTTAATTAATTTTACTATTGAATTGGGCATAAAAAATGTCAAACTTTTGATAGATATTTTTTCTAATGAGCCCGCTATTTGTTTTGACAACGAGAAATAATTTTTAAATTAATTTCTTCAATTTATTTGTTTAGAATTTGGTAAAATGGATTCAATATTTGTAATCATAAGGTCAAAATCATGTAATTAATACTCTTTTGTTTTTGAACATTATGAATATTAACAACAGTAATTATCTTTAATTATCTGGATTAATTAGTAATCGGGTAGTTAAGGGTAATGAAATAATATCATAATAATATAAAATGTCACCACAATGTGTCCAAATGAAATTGGTTGAGTCATGGACGACCATGGGATTCCTTGTGCCAACTTTTTTACCCCATGTAATCACTTTTGTGTGATAGTGACATTTTATCATTTTATTTTTAATGAATGGAAAATATAACAAAAGTATGTAACACCTAAGTAAAAAAAATTAATATTATTTAAATAAATGATCTCATAGACTATAAATATTCATTGGAAAGATAAATAGATTTTGTAAATCATGGTATATTTTTAATAATTTTTAGACATTAAATAAATAAATTTATTTATGACACCATGATGATGTAGTGATTATCTCATTAATTAACGATTTAAATAAAATTAAAAGATAATGTAAAATCTAAGACATAAATATGTAAAAAACCTATTGGATGGTTGGATTGCGAACTCTTATCACTTTATCCTCGAATTATATCATTGTAGGACCTTTAAAATCCGAAATTCATTTTATAATAAAATATCATTTTCTGTCATTCCAAGAGTGCACCTCCTCCCTCTTATAAAAGGCCCCCACCTCTACCCCCTTACCCACACCTCTGAAGCCATTTTCTCGGCCAAAATCTGATCATTTTATCTCTCCACATCCCTTTATTCATCCTAGAGGCCTTACCTTAGGCATAAATCTCTTCAAAAAATTCCTTTTGGTAAAATCCAAGGGGAGTTACCCATTTTAAAGGTAATGTCTTCTCTTATGTTCTTTTGTTTTATTTTGCTTCTCCAACCCCTTAAAAACGTTTTATTCCTAAATTTTGTTACAGCACAAGTATCATAAATATACTAAGATGTTTTTATGATAATTAGTTGATTTAAACTTACACATACCTTTGTCTAATGGTTAAATAACATACTGTTTCTGTGAGTGGGGAATTACAGCCTCGTGAAACAATGATTGTTCAATTTTATTTTAACACCTTTCATGGTGGCCATTAAGATGCCACTATATTTATATATGTTATATATTATGTTTATTTTTTCATTATGCTTCTGTATTTTTCATTTATGGAATACCTTTATGGTTTCCATTATGGTTAAACGTGAAATTTTCATTTTAGGAAGTGCGGACTACCGCCCCTTCAATGTGATTTGATTCGTTAATGCCATATGTGGGATGTATAAAGGATGGAGTTAATGATATTATATATTATATTACACACAAATTATAATATACCTTTATATCATTATGATTTCATTCTGTTAAATACTAAGTAGAAATGAAAGTAGTGTTCATGCGTACGTACAGCTTGACATCTCCATTAACAGTGCATTTCATTTCTTACCTCTAAATGTTATGTAATATTATAAATGCATGTATATACTGGATATATATGATATATATGATATCTAAATCATGAATATAATTATGGATGTAATGGATATTTTACCACATGAACAACTTGTAATTATAAGAAGTTTATTTTTTTACTCAAGTACCAAAGATCGACAAAACGACCATTATTAACTTAAATAATTAAATAATGTTCATAACATGGTAATAAGTGATATAAAATGAATAATTAAAATGAAAAAGGGTCATAAGAAAGTATAAATTAACTCCAGTTTATTATTCAGGAGATTAAAAAACGATCGAGTCAAGTCGGACACGAGTTAAGGGGCTTCATCTCAATCTCCTTTCGTTGAGGAATATTTTGTTTTATACACAAATTTCATTTATACGGTGTATAATCCCCTTTGATTTTTACTTTTATTCAAATTTAATTTTTTATATGACGCGTTTTACTAAATGACAGAAGGGAATGTGTTTTTCTTACATATGCGACGACAACGAAATCTCCGCCGTCGTGACTATTATTTGAGTTTCAAATTCCTCTATAAGCCAATTTTTTTTAAATGAAAAATACGTACCATGTTTTAATTTAATTTTATTTTTGTATTGAAAATGGTTCGGAGTATTTTTTTTTATTTTATAAATTTGTATTTGATAACTTGTGATTGAAATGTGGAAATGTTATGTTTCCTTTATGCATGTTTTATGTGATACAATTATGTTATGGTTCTTGGTCATTGTTTATGAAGACCGGTGGTTCTATGATAAACGAAGGGTGGGTGAGCCTGAGATAGTTGTCCAACACATTGGGTAATGTGAAGGAGTTAAACTCGATGGTTTCTCCAGAGATATTTAAAGAATATACTGTAATGGGTATTCCAAACGTAACAATGAGGGTTACTCCCAACGTAAGAATATCACGAATGCTTCACGTTGCCATTATTTCTTATGATTTATATGAGTTATACAAAAATCTTATGATATCACGAGGTATTTCAAAGTGATTATGTTTTATGAGTGATGAAATATGTCATTGATTCTTATGTATACATGGACTAGGGTTTTATTTCCGTATTTTTATATCCCTTACTGAGCTTTTTATGCTCATCCTACTTTTTTGAAATGTTTTCCACAGGTCAAGGGAAAGGTACATGATGTGATGATAGAGTCAACGTAGTGTCAATAAAGAATCCATGTTTTATTTTATATATGTTTTCTTTAATGAGAAAATTTAATATTGTCTTTGATGTAACGCAATTGTTTAAAAGTAGAATTTGATGCATGATTTATGATCTAATTTTCTAAAACTCAAAACCTGAAAATATCCTCAATGTGTATTCTTGAAATAACTCAAGATTAAGTAATTATTATGGCTGGGGGATTATAGTTGGTATTAGAGGTTGGTTTAGATAAAATTACAAGTTAGAATTATATTGAATTATTTTCCAAAAATATTATTTTATGGTCAAATTGAAATGATATAGCATTTAAAAATTACCATGTTGCTTCATCTATGACATGTTTGTTCAGAATTTTTTTCCGTATAGGAAACATGGTAGTAGTGCTAGGAAGGAATACAAAAGGAAATAACCTTCCAAATCATCATTTTAAGATGGTCAGAATTATATCTGAACAGTTTGTTGCAGTAATGGAGTAGTTGAATCAAGAGATACATGGTGGTGGTCTCCATGAACACGATAAGCCAGATCAACTGCAGATGAACATGTCAGTGGTGGAACATTTCATGAGGAAACATCCCCCATCATTCAGAGGATCATATGACCTTGTGCTAGCTGAAAGGTGGATTAAAGTACTGGAGAATATTTTTGATGTCATGGGGTGATCAGACAATCAAAATGATAGTCTTGTTGTTTACTATTTGAAGGGTGCAGCAGATCAGTGGTGGTCGATGGTTACAAATATCAAGGATGCTTATGAGATTGATTATCTTTACTGGGATGAATTCAAAGGTTTGTTTCTTGAAAATTATTTTCCTAAGGTTGATTGACTTAGGAAGGAAAAACAATTCTTAGAATTGATGCAAGAGGATGACTCAGTGGCTGCTTATGAAGAAAAGTTCACTCTATTGGCAAGGTATGCTCATAATTTTAGCCGAGTCCATGATAGTAAAATCAATCATTTTTACTTAGGATTAAATCCAAAATAACGAAGGGCTTTAGTTTCTCACGAGTTCAAATGTTTTGAAAATCTTGTTCGATGTGCTGAGAATGTGGAAATGGAGTTTTCCGATTATCAACTGTTCTATAAAAACCATCAGAAGAAGAGACTGTGGTGGCATGAGAAATGGAAGAATTATTAAAAAACTTATGATGGTAAGAAAAATAATTTTTCGGTTTGAGATAAATTTGGTAAAAAGAATGCTGGGGAATGTGTTTTGAATTTTGGAAAGTGTTACCGATGTGGTAGGATGGGATATAAGGCTCGTGATTTCACTGAAAAGATCAGGGTGATGGTAAGACCAAATTTTATTTATAGATAGTGAAATGTTTCATGTGAAATGATATGGGTCATGATGCAAATGAGTGTTCGAAAAAGAGCTTAATTGATGGGAAGCAGTCAGACTACATGTTGAAGGGTGTGGTGAAATCCTTTGCAACTACATCAGAAGATGTAGTGCCATCAAATGATGTGGTATCAGGTACATATATTGTTTTTTCAGATTATGACAATGTTTTGTTTGATTCAGGGTCTACACATTCTTTCATCTCTGAAAAATTTTCTTGTAAATTAGGAATTCCATCTCAAGAAATGACTCCTAAACATGTGGTAAAAACACCTGGGGGAATTATAGAGGTGAAAATAATTTATATAAATCTTCTTATCCTTATCCGTTGAAAGATCCTACTTGCAAACCTTATTATTTTACCTCTAGAAGAGTTTGATGTTATCCGGGTTATGGATTGGCTTTTTGTTTACCATGCTAAGATTGATTGTAGAGCTAAAGAAGTTTATTTTCAGAATAAATTTCAGTTTGTGTACAAGAATGAACACTTACTTTTGATAACATAAAAAGATGTTGTTAAACTTATAAAAGATGGAAATGAATGTTACCTTGCGCATATTGTTGAAAACAATAGAACCATTCAGATTAATGATGTTCCAGTGGTAAATGAGTATCCTAATGTTTTTCCTGATGCGTTTCCTTGAATAATACCAGATCAGGAAGTTGAATTTACTAATGACATAGTTCTTGAAGCTAAGAAATTTTCAAAACCCCCTTATTGAATGGCTCAAATTGATCTTTTAGAGTTTAAGGAGAAATAACAAGATTTATTAGAGAAATGTTTCATTCGACCTAGCATATCACCATGGGGTGCTCCTGTATTATTTGTTAAAACGAAAGACGGTTCAATGAGACTTTTCATTGATTATAGATCCTTTAATAACATCATTGTTAAGAAAAAATATACTTTTTCTCATATCGATGATATGTTTGATCAGCTCCAGGTAGATCAGTATTTTTCAAATATTGACCTAAGATCGGGGTACCATCAGGTGAAGGTAAAGGAAGAAGATATTCAGAAGACTATGTTTTGTACAAGATATGGCCATTATGAATGTGTTGTAATGCCTTTTGGGTTAACCATTACACCTAGTGTATTCATGGACCTAATGAATAGAATTTTCCATGAGTTCTTGGATATGTTTGTGGTTGTTTTCATTGACGGTATTTTGTTGTTATCTAAATGTATGGAGGAGAATGAATGTTATTTAAGGGTTCTTTTGAAAACCATAATAGAAAAGAAATTATATGGGAAATTCAGCAGGTGTGAGTTTTGGATGCAACAAATTTCTTTCATTGGTCACATTGTTTCTAAATATGGAATAATTGTTGATCCTACAAAAAAAAATATTGTTGAAGAATAGCCAATACCCACAAATGTAACATAGATTCGTAGTTTTCTTGGTTTGGCCGGTTATTACCGACGGATTATTAAAAAAATTCATGGTTTTCCTGCCCATTTACTAAGCTAACTCGGAAGGGTGTTAAGTATATCTGGACAAAAGAATGTGATGATTGTTTTCATGAATTGAAATGAATATTGCTGAATGCTCTGGTTTTGGCACTAACATCTAGGAATATTGAGTTTGTTATCTATAGTGATGATTTATTGATAGGACTTGGTTACATCCTAATGTAGAATGATCAGGTAATTTCTTATGCTTCTTTTCAGTTGAAAACTGATGAGGTAAATTACCCTATACATGATTTGGAATTAGCTGCTCTTGTTTTCACCTTAAAAATTTGGAGGCATAATTTATATGGAGTAAAGTGTGAAATATATAACGATCACAAAATTTTAAAGTATATATTCACCCAGAAATAATTGAACATGAGACAAAGGAGATGGCTATAATTAATCAAGTATTATGATTGTATAATTCATTATCATCCGGGAAAATCAAATAAAGTGGCTGATGCTTTGAGTTGAAAAAGTAATAATTCATTAACCATGTTATGTTTTGAACGTGATCTTTTGGTGTTGATGAACATTGGCATTGAAGTTGTTGGTACATGAAGTTCTTCAATTTTGTTTCACGTTTCAGTGAGAACATCTCTATCAGACAGAATTAAGCAAGCTCAGAAGCCAGACAATAAGATGCAGAAAAATGTAGAGCTGGTTTATAAGGGTTTGTTGCCTGAATCCAACATTGATAATGATTGTGTTTTGAGATTTGGGAAGATATTTTGTGTGCATTTTGACTCACAGTTGAAGAGAGTTGTTATGTGAAGCTCATAGTTCTCAATTTTCAGTTCATCCTGGCAGTGCTAAGATGTATAGAGATCATCGAAAGTGTTACTAGTGGTATGGAATGAAAAGAGATATTGCTGATTTTACTGTGAAGTGTTTGACTTGACAACAAGTTAAAGCAGAGTAGAAATTACTGAAAGGGATGCTTCAACCTTTACTAGTGCCAAAGTGAAAATTGGAGAATATATCCAAGTACTTCGTTGGGGGGTTGCTGAAGACACCTCGAGGTAATAATGTAATCTCGGTTATTATTGATCGCTTGACTAAATATGCTCATTTCCTTTCTATATGAGATATTTTTTCACTAGATCATCATTCTAGTCTGTATCTTAAAGAGATAGTCTGGTTACATGGAGTTTCCCTCTCCATTGTATATGATTGTGATCCTAGGTTCACTTCTAACTTTAGGAAAGGCCTTCAGAAGTCGTTGGGTACAGAATTTAATTTTAGTATAGCTTTTCATCCTCAATCAGATGGACAGTCGGAACGAAAAATTCAGAATTTGGAGGAAATTCTAGGTGCTTGTTCGATGGATTATCATGGAATTTGGGACAAACATTTTTCTTTGGATGAATATTCTTATAATAACAATTTTCATTCCAGTATACATATGGAACCATTTGAGGCAATACATGGGAAGTTGTGTAGAACTCCATCTTTTTTGGATGAATTATGTGAAAGGAAGTTTGATGGGACCAGAATTGGTAGAAGAGTTGGCAAAAAACGTCCAGATGATATAGAAACACATGAGAACATCTCAGAGCTGGCAGAAATGTTATGTGGACAATAGGAGGAATGATCTCTCTTTTGAGGTTGGTGATCATGTCTTCCTCAAAGTTTCACCATGGAAAAGTGTGATGCGATTTGTTAAGAAGTGAAAGATGAGTCCAAGATTCATTGGACCATATGAAATTCTAGAGAGAGTTGGATAAGTTTCATACCAAGTGGCTTTACCTCTGAGTTTATCTCAGGTACACAATGTTTTTCATGTTTCAATGTTAAGGAAGTACATGCCAGATCCATCTCATGTTTCGAGTCATGAGGTTGTTCAGCTGGAAGAGAATCTATCTTTTGAGGAACAACAAGTCCAAATTATTGAACATAGGGATCAAGTGTTGTAGAATATGGTGATTAATCAAGTAAAGGTTTTGTGAAAAAACCACATGTTTGATAAGGCAACATGGGAATCTTCAAATGCAACGAGAGATAAATACCCCAACTTATTCGATAAGTAAATGAATTGCGGGGATGAAATTTTCTAAAGGGGGAAGGATGTAACATCCCAATTATGTAAATAATAATATATTTTCATATCTTTGTCTATTTTTGAATTATATAGGGTGTTAGAGGCTTAAAATGAGAATAAATCAAATCTTAAGCATAGAATACCATAATATTTTTAAAATATCATTTTACCGCATTTTGAAGGAAACCCTATTTTAAATCAAAATATTGACAATTTAATAAGCTCTATTTTTCAATATAATATTATTATTTAGGATTGGGACATTTAAATTTACTTTGAATATATTTCTGGTATTTTTCTGACAATGTTAATTTTTTAATGAATAATGAAAAATACTGCATTTTACATCAAAACTGATTTTTCATATAATTTATTTATATGGCTATATTATCTTTTTAATTGATTTTAATGTTTAATAAGAATATATTTTTACAATTTTATCCAATTTTGGTCATCTTAAATAATTTTACTTTGTAATTGGGCATGAACAAGTGTCAATATTTTGATAGATATTGTTTCAAGAAAAACCCGCTATTTGTTTTGACTATGTGAATTATTTTCAAATTATTTACAGAAATTTCTATGTTTGGAATTTGGTAAAATTGATTCCATATTTGGAATCAGGAGATCCAAATTATGAAATTAAGACTCTTATTTTAGGACATTATGAATAGTAAAGATGATAATTATCTTTAATTATCATGATTAATTAGTAATCGGGTAGTTAAGGGTAATAAAATAATATCATAATAATATAAAATGACCAAAAAATGTGTCCTAAAGCTACTGGTTGTGTCATGTCCGACCATGGTATTCCTTGTGCTAGCATTGGGACCCTATGAAACCACTTTTCTATGATAGTGACATTTTATCATTTTATTTTTAAAGAAAGGAAAATATAACAAAAGTATGTAACACTTAAGTAAAACAATATTAATTCTGTCTAAATAAATAATATCTTAGACTATAAATAGTCCTTGAAAAATTTAGAAATATTTCCTACATCATGTTATTTTTTTATAATATTTAGACATTAAATAAATAAATTTATTCATGACACCATGATGATGTAGTGATTACCTCATTAATAAACGATATAAATAAAATGAAAAGATAATGTAAAATCTAAAATATAAACTTGTCAAAAACCTATTGGATGGGTTTATTTAGAACTCTTATCACCTTATCCTAGAAATATATCTTTTTGGGACCTTTAAAATCTGTAAATCATTTTATAATAAAGTAACATTTCAAGACATTCCAAGAGTGCCTCTCCTCCCTCTTATAAAAGGCCCCCACCTCTACCCCCTTACCCACACCTCTCAAGCCATTGGCTCTGCCAAAGTCTGCAGATTTTATCTCTCCACATCCCTATATTCATCCCAGAAGCCTTACCTTAGGCATAAATCTCTTCAATAAACCCTTTTGGTTCAAACCAAGGGGAGTTACCCGATTTAAAGGTAACGACTTCTCTTATGTTCTTTTGTTTGATTTTGCTTCTCTAACCACCTAAAATATTTCAATTCCACTCTACTGTAAAAACGCAAGTATCTTCAATATACTAGGGTGTTTTTATGAGAAGTATTTGATTTACACTTACACACACATTCATCTAATGGTTAAAGAACATATTGTTTCTGTGGGTAGTGAATTACTGCCTCACGAAACGATGATTATTCGATCTTCTTTTAACACCTTTCATGGTGTCCATTAAGATGTCACTATATAAATTTGTGATATATGTTATGATTATGTTTTAATTATCCTTCTTGATTTTTCATTTATGGCATACCTTTATGATTTCCATTAAGGGTAAACGCGATAATTTCATTTTAGGAAGTGCGGACTACCGCCCCCTCAAAGTGATTTGATTCGTTAGTACCATATGTGGGATGTATAAAGGATGGGGTTAATGATATTATATATATTATTATACTGGAATTAAAATATACCTTTATATAATTATGATTTCAATCAATTAAATACGAAATATGAATGAAATTAGCATTCATGCGTACGTACAGCTTACCGTCCCCATGAACGGTGCATTTCATTTCTTATCACTAAATGTTTTGTAATATTATAAATTCATGTATATTATTGATATATATGATATCTACATCATGAGTATAATTCTGGATATAATGGATATTTTTCCCCATGAACATATTTTAATTATAAAAAGTATATTTTTTACTCAAGTACCAAAGATCGACCAAACGACCGTTGTTAACTTAAATAATTACATAATGTTCATAACAAGGTTATAAGTGATATAAAATGAATAATTAACTTGAAAAAGGTTCTTAAGCAAGTATAAATTAACTCTATTTTATTATTCAGGAGGTTAAAGAATGATCATTTCAAGTCGGACATGAGGTAAGGGACCTAGTCTCAATCTCCTTTCATTGAGGAATATTTTGTTTTATACACAGCTTTATTTTATATGGTGTATAAACCCTTTTGAATTTTCCTTTTATTAAAATGAATTTTTTTTATATAAAGCATTCTACTAAATGAAAAAAGGGAATTTCTTTGTCTTACGTATGCGGCGATAATGACTTCTCCACCGCTGTGACCATTATTTGACTATGAGCTTCCTCTACAAGCCATAACATTATTTTAAATGAAAAATAAATACCTTGTTTTAATTTTCTTTTATTTTGGTATTGAAAATGGTTTTGATAATGATTTGATTATAAAAATGTGTTTTCGATATCTTGTGATTGAAATGTGGAAATGTTATGTTTTCATTATTCATGATTTATGTGATACAATTATGTAATGGTTCTTGGGAATTATTTATGATGACGGGTGGTTCTATGATAAACTAACGTGGGTTTGCCCAAGATATCTCTCCATTGAATTCAGTAACACGAAGGAGTAAAACGATAAGGTTTATCATAATAGATGTTGGGAATATACTGTAATGGGTATTCCAAACGTAATAATGAGGGTTACTCCCTACGTAAGAATGTTATGAATGCATCAAGTTACCTTTATATCTTATTATTTCTATGAGTTATTCATAAATCATATGATTTCATGAGGTATGTTAAAGTTCTTATGTTTTGTGAGTGAAGTATTATTTCATTTATTCTTATGTATACATGGACTACAGTTTTATTTCTGTATTTTTATGTCCCTTGCTGAGCTTTTTATGCTCATCCCATTTTTTGAAATGATTTTCACATGTCAAGGGAATGGTACATGATGTGATGATAATGTCGAGGAAGTGTAATGAAAGAATCAATGATTTATTTTAAATATGTTTCCTTTAATGAGAAAATTGAATATTGTCTTTTAGGTAAGCACCTTGTTTAAAAGTGGAATGTAATGCATGATTTATGATCTAATTCTCTAAAAATCTAATCCTGAAATGATCCCCAATGTGTATTCTGGAAAAAACTCAAGAGTAAGTAATATTTATGGATGAGGCCTTATAATTATTCCAATTGAGACTAAGTTAAAATTATATATAAGAATGTTTTTATTTGGAGAAGAATGAGAGTTATGGATACATTTTTTGGGAATTTTTTAATGGTTGATCATATGTAAAATTTAAAGAATTTTCTTATAAAGGTCATGAGTCATTTTTTGATTGTGGTTATTTGAAAGATTTACATATCTTTAAAAAAACATTTTTGAGGATTAGATAACCCTTTGGGTTAGTATATAATTAATAATTTTGGTAAATAAGGTATCTTGGATAAATAGATATAAAAATGTTTGGTGGTGGAAAATTTATTCATTGAAAAGATGATGTTTTCGGAGATATTTAAGATCAGCTTAAAGATTTGCATTCATATTACTCTCTAAAGCATATTCATGATATTTTTGGTGAATTTCACTACAATATATAATTATGTAGTGATATATCAATGATATTAATGGTATTTGGGGAGATTATTAATTGATTTTAGGTATATATTACAATTAATATTAATATAGGGTTTAATTTGAAAGATTATTTCGGAAGGATACTATTCAATTTTTTGTAATGTTAGATGAAATGAATGATATTAAACATAAGGATAATATATTATTTAGTTTTAGTGTCACTAAGGATAATTGGTATATAGGATTAGATATTTCATGAATACTATAAGTTAATCAATTTATTTAATTGTTGTAATTTTTTATATAAAAATATTATTTCAATATATGATGGTTTGTCAATATTTTGGTATTATCTTACCTTTTTCTTAGAATTTATATTTTAGTTAACATCTAAATATTTGAGGTATTGTATTTTATCATTGTATAGAACATTTTATTTGTTATAAGATGATATTATTTCCTTTTCCATGAATAATTCATCTTGAATACTCATAATCTGGAGGAACAAATAATATTTATTTATAATTGATTAAATAATAAAATTATACATTCCAATTGATTATATTGTTTATGATCATAGCCAGGATGGTAATGGAAATACTCAAATGTAATAGCAGGATCCTAAAATAATAATGTTATCGTATTAGCATTTTTTTTGAATTGATGTTCTTTTTGACACCTCTTTGGTTTATAGTTTTTTTCACTATCTTTTTCAAGAACAATCACTTTCTTGAGATCATTGTTCTATGAAACTAAATTATAGTATTTGAAAATTATTTTTTCCTCTCTATATACATAAATTATAATCTTCTACAAATGATCTCATGTTTTTAAATATATTTATTTGTTATTCTAGGGGAAATTAATATTTTATATTCCCACTTTTCATTATAGGAAATCTGACTTTTCCCAACGCTTCTATAACAATGGTTTGTAAAAACTGTTGGTATAGGTCCCCTTTCCCAACTGTTTGGACAAACTTTTGGGAAATCCCACATTGAGGTCATGTTTTCAAATGGTTTTCCAAAACCATTGGGAAAGGGTATGGCCTTCCCAACGGTTTGGCCAAACTGTTGGTAAATGTCCACTTTGTGGCCACTTTTCCAAACGGTTTTCCAAAACCTTTGGGAAGGGGTCTTTGTACCCACCCTTTCCAAATGGTTTGGCTAAACAGTTGGGAATGGGTGGGTACCTATCCCAACCGTTTGGACAAACCATTGGGAAAAGTCCCCTATACACCAACATTGATCCTAGAATCAAGGACATATAACAACGGTTGCCACAACCGTTGGTATATGTCTATACCAACAGTTTTGACAACCTTTGGTACAGGTCCTTTTATTTTTTATTGAATCTTCTTACCGAGAACATTATATAAATCATAATTTAATATAATTATGAGAAAACATATATATATTTATGTAATTATGTTCACAGATGTCATGTTAGGTTAGTGGTTAGGTCGTTCAATGTTAAACTAGGGGTCTTGGGATCAAATCCCAGGGAATGTTTGTTTTAAATACATAAACCAACAGTTTTATGGAACTGTTGTTATAAATTTTCATATTACTTATACCATTGGTTTTCAAAACCGTTTGTATAGGACTATACCAACGTTTTTGGGAAAACCGTTGGTATAGACATATTCCAACGGCTTACTTGGCCATGGTTCTCCAAACTGTTGGTATAGGCTACACCAATGGTTATGAGGCCTATACCAACAATTCCAAACCGTTGGTATAAGATAGTTTTCCATTAGTGTTTAAAAAGGATTTTTTATTTAATATTTTAATATTGTGTGTCTTGATAAATGGTTATTCAAATTTTAATACCCATTGTTACAACGAATAACTAAAAAAATATAGGATTATATTAATTAAGGGTGGAGGGGGTGTAATACCCTATAATTTTAAGACATTAAGATTTTTTATACCATACAAATTAATCAATATTAATCCTACAAAACCATGAGTTCTTATTATTTGTATATGACCATTATAAACTTGCCATTAAATTAGTGGATATGAATAAGAATAATCACATTATTAAATATATATACAATGTCAAAAATAAACAATAATATTTTCATTAAATATTAGGAAATAATAATTCATTTTTTAGTAGAGTCATATTTTGTTTCATAAATTAATATTTCCTCAAAAATAATTTCGATTTACTTCTATGGAAAAATATTATAAAAAATGAATAAAAAATTATAATATTTATTTTAAAAAACAAATTAATTTTGGAAATAATCATGTTAAAAATATAAAATATAGAATTTTTTATACATTTCTTAAATGTTTGATTTTTTTATGAATAGTTAAAAGTATAGATATTAAATGAAAACTATTTTTTTCAATAATTTGTAAAAATAAATTTTATTAAATAATTATTTTAAAATAAAACACAATTCACATTAATATTGAATAAAGGAATTAAATTAATATTAATTAATTATATACTTCATGTTGGTATAAAACCATTTTATACGTAAGAAAAAATGTTTCAAGAAAATTACTCTTCATCAGGATTTTCCTGGTTATTTTTAAATTAAATTCATGCAATTAAATGAATTTAATTTAATACAATGTATTAAACATTTGGAATCATAATTAATAATATTAGGTAATAATTTAAATGCAACGTTTTTCATAATGAATAAAAACAAAGATAAATAGTTATAACAATATTAAAGAGGAAAACCAGTCAATTATGTTTATAAATAATCTGAAAGGCCATAATATTTATTTAATACATTAATTCTCTATATATAATGACATTATATTATACATAATACTCTATTTTTTTAAATAATGTCCATCTGAATCCTTTTACATTGATAATGAACTATATAATATTTTTTGTACTGAATAATACAGAATTTCTCCCTATTACATTTACATTTCTATTACATGTTAACATAGAGACAAACTTATTATGAATGAATATTAATTTTCATTTTTTAAATTATGAAAATAAATTCAATATTTTAATTTATTTCTAATTTTTAGTGAATATATATTTTTATTAAAATCTTTTGAAACAGTGACACAATTCTTGTTTAAGGAGTAGAAATATTAATGTAAATTGTTTTTAAAATTTAAAAGAAATATATTTAGAATATTTATGGTGTCACAATAATTTTAATGTTAAAATTAATTTATGTTTTATGTTTTATGATTGTATATTTTAATTTAATACCAATATTTATTTATTTAATGTATGAAATAAATGAATTTTTCAAACCATTATTATGAGGATATTTTATGTTATATAATTTTTTCATAACAAATCTATAAATAATAAATTTAAATAAAATGGGATTTTTAAATCTAAAAAGGTATAAAATATCTTCCATGTACCATTTATTATTCAATATTTCCATATGTTTGAATTTATAACCATTATTGGATGTACAATATGTCATCACAGTTATGGATAGAAAAGGGTCACAAGGTGTTAAACTTAAGTTATAAAGGTTTAAATGACCAAAACACTTTTATAACTACTATTTTATGGGTTTATTTATATCATATACCATATTTAATATGAAATTTGGGTAATTTGGAACCAAATACCCTTGAATATGTGATTTTAATATTTTATTGATCAGAAAATTATAAGAGCATCACTCCCCTAACTTACAAAAGGGTACTTTCCCTAATATATTACTCACAAATTTTGAGAAATATATACCATCCATGTCCTATCCATATCCCTTACAATCATACGTAAACTTGTCTAAGAGGTATTATTTTTTAAAAAATACCCCTCTTATAGGGATTCAGGTGTAATTAAAAAAAATTATTTTCCAAATAAGAGCTATAAATTTTAACCATTTTTTTTATTTCATATTACACATAATTTAAAAATATTAAAACCAATTTTATATAAAAAAATTATTTAATAAATTACATTTATATGTTTTTATGTCAATATTTAACCCTTAATACATCTCCATATCAAATAAAATTTGAAATGAAAAAATTATTCGTGTGTATTGGAGACTGCTGCCTCTCAAACCAATGTACTTTTTTTTCATCCAAACCTTTTATAGATGATAATAATAATGTAATTAATATAAATATATATTATTAAATAAATAAGAAACATATTTTAATGATCATATATCTTCTATTTTTGTACATTTCTATACCTTTTTTAAATGCTAACATCGTTCAGCCTTGCGTATAGATTACCACTTAAATAGGGGGATGTGATTCATTTATCATAATGACAAAAACTAGATACCAAATATAAGTGTATTTTATAAGATAATACACTATATATGATATAATAATAATTATATAAATATAAAATATTACTTAAAATCGTTCCCTCATGGTTTTTGAAAAATGTAAATGTCACTCATGTGTATGTATGAACTACCATCTCAATAATTGCAGAGTAATTAATTTATCATATCAATATTTCATCATTGGTTATAAAAGTAAAATTAATTCATAATATTGATAATTATTTTATGAATAATATTTTTTATATGAGTTGTTATTTATTTATTGGACCATGTTCATCCAACCAATTTTTTTTTCAAATTATGCACCAAACTTCATTAAAACATCTTATATATATTTAAATTTTAAATAAAAAAGAAAATACATTAATAATTGATATAAAATTGATAATGATATTGTAATGATAAATATAAAGTATCATATGAATGTAAATAAATTATGAAAAATAATTTTCCACTAATTAAATAATTTATAATGCTTAACAGTTTTTAGGCACAAGAATTCAATTATCAATTCCCTTTCATTGAAAATTATGCTATATTTACCACATGTATTATTTTTTGTGGGATATAATATTTCTATATAGATTTATTTTATAATAATTAAAAATAAATTTATATTTTTCAACTAAAAATTTTATGGGTTCAAATGTTTCTAAATTGTAAGGGATATGTTATCATTATAAAACATTTTAAATGTCTTGATATTTCTATTTCTAAATAATTTTCATCAATGTATATATTTTTAAAGTTATTTGATAGTTGTATTTATATAGACAAAAATATGTTATACATGGTCTATTATTTATAATTTTTTTCCATAATATTATTAGAAATTTAATTATTTTATAAATTTTTTAAGGAATAAATTAGCACAAAAGAAAAATGAATGGTTACTTTTAACCTATACATCATCCATGGTTTTTAAGACCACCTTAACTGGTATATGATGTTCTCATTAATTTTTATGAATCCATTTTTTATTAAAACAGATACACATTTCCTTTGTTTAGAGTATTTTAGGTTTTAATATTCATAATTTAATGTAAATGGGTATATTAATAATAGAAAATGATTTTCATATGGGGTAAAATATATGTTTTTATCAGTTAAATTAAGGGAAAGTGGAAAATTATTTGTTTTATGCATTTTATGGTCCATAGAAATTATTTATGACGATGCTTGATCATTATATATCACTCCCATTAATTGTGTAATGGTTCTTTTCTCAATTAAAATATGTTATATGTTGATCATATTTATTATTCAACATGTATGGGTTATTTTAAATGTTATTGTATGATTCATAATAACATGATTTCTTAAAGATTATAAATGACTTTTCTAGCATTTCAATTGAGTTTTCATGAAAATATTTTATTTCAAAAGTAATAATTCATGTATATTGTTTTAAGTAAATAGTTATTCCTACTTAGGCTAAAAAATATATTTTTTACAATTTTTTCATCATTTTTCATATATTATAAGAAGAACTCATGATTAATAGAATTTCCTTTCTATTTTATGTAACACTATTTTTTGGAAAAAATTGTTTTCCTAATCAGATTTCAACTGTAATTAAATGATTGTTTGATCTAAAGATTTATTACTATAATGGAATACTCTCTTATAGGATCTCATATATTTTAAACTGAATAATTTTTTTTATATACAGTTGTGTACATTTTTTGTGTTCATTCCACATTTTGATGTATTTTTCACTGGGTTTATAGAATAGTTATAACAATGATGAAGAATTCATAAGTAAAAGATAAAAGCTTGTAATAGTGGGAAAATAGTCAATTAAAGATTTTGGTATTGTTATATATGATCTTGTCATATTCCTCGACAACTATAATCAAAATAGGTCATTGGGTATTTGAGATATTCATTATTTTAATTTGTAATTATATAATTCAGATGAATTAAATTGGGTAAAATTTATTTGTATCAACACTAGATATGTAATGTTAATATTTTAATCAATATATTTCATTGGTGAGTGTTTGAAGATGTTTTATTTTGGTGACCCCAAAAATATAATAGAATTCCCACACTATATATAAATCCCATGAAATTATATAATCAAGTTTGATGTTTGTTTCATCAGTTTTGTGAGGGAACTAAACCCACCAATTATAAATAATTAATGTATAAATAATTAAATATAATTAAATTCCTCAATTCCAAAAAACTTTATAAATAAACTCAATAATTTTATATGTGGTAAATAGATCATAACCACTAAAAAGATATTTATAGTGTATATAATCATACCAATATAACTATTGGTGATCCCAAAAATATATACATATCATGATGTATGATGTTAAAATGTTGGATCTATAATTTAGAAATATTGTCTCCTATTATTTGTAAAAAATAATACCATTAGACGTATCATCACACTGCCTAATAATATTAAAACCTAATTATCATTGAAAAAATGATAATAAAAATAATTTCATGAACTAGATATCAAAGAGGTTCAAACCCAAATCATGAAACATTGACCATAATAATAAAAACTAGTTTGGGAAATAATAGAATTCCTAAATAGATTATATTGATAAAAATAGTGTTTAATAAGAATAATAGAAAATAATTATAAATATAGGGAATATCTATAAGATAAAATAAACCGACATTACTTATTCCTATTATAATTTTACGCAATCTCAACTCAACATATCTAAAAATATATAACTCCATTACTATTCGATAAAAATAATACCCTTCCTCTATTTTTATAAAATGATATTCGTTGTGATGGATTATGATGAAAAAATGGTATCTACCACAGTCAAAATTAATCACATTTGTTAATGGAAATAGAATTAACTCAATATAACAACAAAGGGAGATCTAGTATTCTTGATCAGTAAATTAATATAACTTAATACTCTAATAAATAATGTCACACTTAAATTACCTTATCATAAAAATAAATTTACTTTTTCATTATTATATAGAATGTTGTCTTTGAAATAAGGTAATATATCTTATGAAAATAAATTTAATCTACAATCACATTATATCATTAAAATTTTAAATCATACAACCACATGTAATTTAAGCCATTTCTAAACAAGAAATTACACCATATTTGAAAAAAAATCACAAATAGATGAATCCATCACATTTTATGAAATAAAACTATAACATTCTTCAATACTTGTGTTTATGTAGTAGTCAAAAGCTACCCATAATCTCATGATGTTCTCAATAAACTGATCAAATAAAAAAACCTCAGAAATAAAGCAATGTAGAATTTACATTATAATAGTATCATAAATGATTTCACCACCTATATTACCATATATTAAATCCCATACTTATAAAAATAATATAAATCAATATATATGTATAATAAACACATTTAGTAACACTATGTTTATTATTGACAAGATTTTGTAATAGGAAAATTAATTTCCTCTAATAAATGTACCAGAATTGATCACTACAGACACCATTTTTTATATTTAATATTTTTTTCCCAAAAATCCAAATATATATATATATATATATATATATTATTTAATTTACCAAAATTTGTAATTTTACCATCATATATGGTTAACTGTTCAACTACCACAGGTATAATGGAAATCATATAAACTATATAAATATTTTCTGTGTTATAGAATTTTGGTTTTTTTATTAACTTTTTTTCTATTCAATATTGAATAATTTGTATTATATAATATCAGAAAATTTTTCTTTTTAAAAACAATATAGTTAAATATGGTATTTTGTTTTTATAAATTAAATATATTTATATTATATTAATTCTATATTGAATATATTTTTAATATATTAATACTATATTGAATATTTCAATGGGTCACTTCATGAAAGGTGGAGACATGGTTATTTAATGAAAAAGATAGTTTTATACCATAACTAGAATATTAAAACACATTTTTAAAATATATTATTCAGGTAAATAAGGTGAATATTGTTTTCAGTGAACAAAATAACATTCAATCATATATTATTGATATGGTTCTATAATAATTTATAGATAAATTATGGCATTAAGAAATTTTGAATAAATTAATGGAAAAATTTTAGATAAAATAATTTTTTCTATAATTAATATAATTAAATATTTTTTGCAAATAAGATATGTTAGAAGGTATATAATTATAATATCACATTAAAATTTTCATCATTTTAATTCTATTTATATATAGATTGTTGGTGGTCATTGTTCCTGAAGATTATGTGTTTTTAATTTTTATTGTGTTCACCATTATCCCAACATGGAATTTTAAATTTTTATTTTTATATTATCTATAAAATTTTATATATATGTGAGTTATACTAATAGTTATGGTAAATGAAAAATTTCATATTTTTTATAGAAAATTCCTTATATTACATTATGTATCAAAATTTATAGAAGTTCAAAATTATAATATGATATATTCAATACCATGAAATCAATATTAATAATATATCATATTGTCTAGAGTAATAAATGACACAAGAAATAAATGATGTTTAACTAAATATGTATAAATTCCATAACCATTGAAACATATTCTATTGATGTTCTAAAATTATTATCATGAGTATATGTGGTCATTAGGGTAAAGAAAATTAGGATAACAACATATATTTTCAGTTTCTGAGGTATTTCAAATAAATAATATTCTATATTATTCCCTCAACATAAGATCATTATTAATTTATATAGCGAATAATTAAAATTCATACTATGTATAATCGCATGATTTTATACTGTAATTATGGTTACATGTGTCAGGTTCATCAATAAGTGTATGAAATTTATGGATTAATATGTAAATGAATTATAACTTCTTTTTAATGTAATGATACATCAGTATATATTTTAAAATCATATGAAATTCAAGAAAAAAATCTATCCACAATTTAGATGTAGGAACATTCATCTAATATGATGAAGGAATAAATAATTCCTGAATGGATGGTTACATTTAATGTCACCTTTCATTGAATAATTTTTTATGAAATAAATTATATTTTTTTATTAATATTTGTATGAGATTATTTTTGAAATTTCATAACATTGTCTATTTATTTGTTAATGATGTGTTTTTGGATACTACATTTTCATTATAAAAAATACATAATACTGTAAATATAATGGATTTGGGGACCCAAAAAATGGTGCATCAAATGGTAAAGTAGTTTGGATAGTAAAATTCATTGGGTCAAGAGAACCACACATCCATTGGAAGTAGATCATCCTTGTGTAAATCATCAAAAGTAAATAAAATAAAGATATTTTATTTTATTTTATTTAAGATTTCAATATTATGAAATAATTTTTTTCCACTTATTCACATGTGATTTAAGATTAAATTATTTATTGTGGTAATATACATTTTCAAACTTATAATCAATATCCATGGTTCTTAAAAAATATTTTAGATGTATTATAAATATTAATGGTTTGAATTTCATCACATAATTTTTTGATTTTTACACATGAGTAATGAAATTTTGATAACATTAATAATAATTTTATTTGTACATAATTTAATTTAATTGGAATTTATAAAGAATCATTTTCAATTGGTGGAAATTTAAAATTTAATGAAACATAAATCTAAGCATCAATCCATATTTCATCTGAAAAAAATAAGAGTTACAACCCATGGGACGTATTGTATATTATCTAATTCATTCACTATTGTTTTAGGGATATAATTTAAATGAATCCACATGAGATATTTGATTTTATCTCCTTGAATCATTTTTTATGCATTAGAAATTGTATAGTAATTAAAAGGAACTTGTTTAATTAATTTTATGACATGAAGAGATTATATAAATGATCTATGGAACATTAATGAATTTATAAGTGGTAAAAAGGATTCATGTGTGAATTCAAAATGGTATGGAGATCTCACACCAAGAATATAATTCCAGGATTACATGTATAAATTATTTATAGTTATATTTAATTTCATAATTTTAAAATACTATTTTATATAATCTATTGATGGATACAGGAATATGTTTGGTGAATATTTTGTTACATCACATATCCTGTTGAAAATATTTCCAAATCATTATATTGAACCCTTCCATTATTCTTGGATTAATTTGTGTTGTATTTTATCTAGGTATCATGAAACATAGGTCAAATGTTTTTAAAAACCACAATATAATTTTATTAGATTTCGTTTTTATTTTCCTAATACAAAAAGAGTATTTTCAAATCCAACCAATATATCGATGAATATGACATTTAATTATTATAGTGAAACATAGAATAGAACATATTGAGTATCATATAATAACTATTTAAGGGTTTGAGGGGAGATAGAGTCACATGGATATATAAGAACACAAACAAATTATCGAGGGCCAATCCACTCATTAGATACACCAATTTCTTCCCTTATATATCATGGTGTGGAAATATAATCTGATTGAAACCCAATCATATAAGGGGTTAGTATTTAAAAATTTAAATTTTCTACCTCATTAGTGGATTCATCTAAATTGACAAATCCATTCTTGGTTTGGGTCCATATTTCTATTTGGAATTGTTATAATGATAATAAATTCCAAAAAAAATTACAAAAATGAATTAAAAAAATAATAAATTTTTTCAAATCATTTTGATAACCGTGGAATACATTTTTAATGTATTAAAAATATTTTATGTTATTATAATTTTTCTTTTTAGGAACTATCTTAGATAGAACCCCGCATGGGATGGTTATAAAGAAACGTGTGACACCCAAATCATACATTCAAAAGTACATTGGTTAGAGATTAACAAAAAGGGTAACTATAGCATATATCGGTGGTAATATAACTATAATTTCTAGGGAAATAAAATTATTCCTTCAATAAAATTCATATAAGTAGAAGGAAATGTAAATCTTTCACATCCACAAACTATGACTACCTGGAAACATATCAAACCCCGTAAGATATAAATAATTATTGTAAACATAAAAAAATTCACTCCATCAACCCAAACTTCAACACTGAAAATAAAAATTTCATTTTCTTACAAAACAAATCATTAAAACTAGATAGGTGTGGGCACATTTGAGTACTATTTATGATCAAATTTATAAATAATTCATCATATATTTGGATTTAATGTGAATGGGACAATATTTTATAAATCAACTCAAGAGAGGAAATTCTACAAAAAATAACATCGTTCTAAACGAAAATGAAAATACTATATAAATATAGAATCATATTTTATTACAATCACTACTAATAACTAAATTTTCTAAAAAATATCATATATTAAATTAGTCCTAAAAATATATAATAAATGGATCATTATAAAATAATAAGGATGGGGCCAATAAATTTCACTACCAGACTTATTTGATATTTCAGAGGTCATTCCAACTCAAACTGATACATAATTGGAAGGATAACCCATGAATACCTGATTATGAATTTATGAATATAATACAATTCATAATATCACATCCTTTTGTATCACTATTAAACAATCATATTATAATCATTAAACCTTGTCATTATATTCACCACTATACGACCATAATTTTATCATTCAGGTATTTCTAAAACAAATTATTTCACCATTACATAATATTAAATCAACTCACATGATCCAAAAAAATAAGATCAAATATAAATGAAATAAATAAAAGGAAAACATAGAAAAAAATAAATTAAAATTACAAAAAGATGATTGAAAATGAAAAAGAGTTATCATCTCCATATCATTGAAGATATCAAAATCAATTAAATATTTACTATCATTATGAAAATATTTATCTTATGTAATTAATTAATTGACCATTTCATTATTAATATTATAACATATATCATCCCATTGTCTCTTCGTATCAAAAAATGAATGAAATTCTATATTAACAAATAATTGATTAGAAAAAAATATGATAAATCATTCATATAGTCTCGTAGATAAACAATTAATCATAACTGGAGTTCTTAAACAGTAATGATTCGAGAAAAAATTTTCATAAATATTTCAATCTTGCATAAATGTTTCAACCTCAGTGAATACCTATTAGTAAATTTATTATATTAATTTAAAATATAAAATTTAATTCATAAAAGGCTGAGAGATATTTATTAATTAACATTCATTAAAAATAAAATTTTAAAAACAAGACTGTGATATTAAATAAAAATAATGCATCTTACAATGTAAATAATTTTTATGAAATAATTCTTGTATATGGAAACTAATCTGAAACCATCCCCATAAATTACCCTCATGTCACAAAGATAGAGAATCACGGATAATTATAGTGAGAATGTTAAAATTTAGATACCAAATACACAAATCCTTAACCATTTACCAAAATCAACCATATTAAGGTTAAAATTACCATCCAATTCAAATTTCCTTTATAAATATATATTTAGCCACATTGATTTCATTTTCATATTTACACGACCAATACCATGTAAATATAAATTTTAATTTACATATATTATTTAGTAAAAAAGGCATCACTACAAACACATCATTGATATATAAATTTAAATAAAAAAAAAATATCAAAATATTATAATTATATATTTTTAGAAAAATATTATTATTTATTATTCAGCACATGTTAATTTATAAAACATATATTAAACTACTTTCATATTGTTTAGGATATTATCAAAAAATATCTGTCAGTAATATATAAACACTATTCAATAAAAATGTGTAATTTTAACATATAATTCATGGTATTCTGACTAAAAAGAATGAAATAATAAATGAATTAATTTTACAATATACCCTTCATTTGTACAAAAACCTACAACATTATTCCCAGGAGAATCATATTATATTAAATATAACCAAATGAAATTATAGTAAATTCTTCTAGAAAAATCCATATCCACTGCTCCCAAAGAAGGGGTAAGATAATTCCATGTCGGAGAGGCATCTTGAAGGTACAGTAATGTGTTGGCTTCCATAATATAGATTGGTAAAATAAATGTATCACGGTAAAGGGAATTCAATAGAAGTGTTAAAATCAAAGGGGATGATGGTGAGAAAAGGAAATAAATAAAATTGGATTCCAATGGTTAGATTTGAAGGTGATAATATTAATTCTCTTTTTAGGTCAACACGGATAATTAATAATATTACAGATCATACAAAAAAACATATTAATAAATATGATACAATGAGTGCATAAAAATCCCACATCATAATTGAGAAGATTAATTTTAGGTAAATATAATTGAAACATAAAACCAATGATTCCATAAAATTAATATGCAAACAAACTACATAGAATTAACCACTAATACTATAACCATTAAATGAATAAATCACAATCACTATTTAAACCACTTATTAAAAAGTTTAAAGATGATTCAAATAAAAAAAATATTTGTAACAAATTAAGAAGGATTCAATCATATAATATGGATAGTCTTATATCTTAAACAAAGACCATGAACCGTAAAAAATATTTCCAAACACCACATAGATCTTGTTAAGAATAAGTAAGACTAATGAAAGTATAGAGGAGCCTTGAATTTAAATTTTTTTAATGGAACCACAACATAAGATAGATTAATGGTGAAAAATATATATTTCATGTTCACTTTTAAGAATTGTAATAAAATACTTCAAGATAATTCATTATTTTAAATCTAATTTAACTCTATTTAATTCATTAAAACATTAGATAGACATAGTTAAATGACTATTAAAACATTATAACATCCAAATTCCAATGAATCATATAACAAACCTCAAACATCCACCATATCCACATTCATCCAAGGACAAGACCGCGATTCAACCTATGAACCTAATCATATTGAACTCTATAAATATTATACAAATGAATTCAATAAAATGGTAATTATAGTATAACAAATATTATCATGGAACAGAAAACACTTTTATGATAATAAGGGTAGTTGGAACACTCTAACATATTATGGTTTTTATCCGTGATTCCCATAAATAATTTTAATCCAAACTCCAATATGGCTCTACACAGAGTGACCCTAAACACCAGGATGTTATGACATGAATATGATTAATATAAAGGATCACATAATAAAACATCATTCCATAATTGAATATATCATGTTATTACCAATAAACATGACCACGTGGAAGAAAAACTAATCCCTCATGGACTTAACCTAATCCCATAAGAAACATATATCACCTAAAAAATACCTTCATGATGTAACTCCACATTAAAACTATCGAATCTATTACTGTCACCTATAATACTTCCACTAAACATTTCCAGACTCCCCATACACCAATAAAACCAATAATTAAGGGTCAATGTAATTTAATTACCTTATATCATCCATGTATAATTTTTACGTGTATAATTATATTAAGCGATGTTTATACATGTTAAAAAATCAAAGGCTTCAAATAACCCATGTTTTTTTGAATATATAAAGGAACATGTATCACATTTTACTTATAAAATTTTATACCTTTATCATGAGTTCCCCTCAACACATGTGAGTATATTATAATACAACTCATGGTAGTCTTATTGAGACAATTAAAAATGAAAAAAAAACATTAATCCAAAAAATAAATATTTGAATGGGGACATTTTAATTAGAACTATGTAAATAGAACAATGAGATCCCTATGGATATATGATGGTTCATCATCTTCTCAATTTATAATTTAGTAGAATAACTCCACAATTATATCGTTATTTGTTAATTTTTCAATACATTATTATTTATTCATTATGTGAATGTATAGATTGGATGTGATCACATCTTATATTTAACAATAATATAAATAAAAATGGGGTAATTAATTTATATTTATGACTAGTATATTTTGTCATATAAGACAAATATATTATTTAAAATGATTGTTCTATAGAATCATATTTCCCTCCCAAAAAATACAAGTTAAAAAAAATTGAAAATAGAAATATGATACCAATAATAGATTTCATTTTATTATTTAAATTTAAGTAACATTTCGTGGTCCTCATCGCCCATAGTAGAGGGTGAATCTTGATTGTGGAGAGTTCAAATAAGAGTGGTTACTGACATGAGTAAAATTATCATGTAATAATTTTCCATATCTTCATGGGTGAAACCTATGATGATAAAATGATGAAAAAGTCAATTTTTATGATTTACTAAATTATAAAATAAAATAAAAATTTCCATGCCCCCTAAATAAAAAATTTATATATAAAAAATACTAATGAATCTATTCATGGATTAAGGGAATTTGGAGGCTTCCAATGTTAAGTTTTTGGAGTATTTCTGATATCAAACTCTAATATCATTAAGTTCATTTCTAAAATCCAATAATAGGATTTCAATGTCTCATTTGAATCAAATTTATTATAAAATAATTACTTCAATTTTACATATTCATTAAAAAAATTTCAACATTTCTTGTAGTATCTAAATATTAGTCACTATAGAGATATCGATAATTGAATTCATATAGCTTTGGATGATAGTATTGATATTTTTTTTAGTAAATTAGATTCTGATCTCCCCAAAATCATATGTTGATATCATACTCTTATATTAATTGATACATTCTCTCTATTTAATGAGTTATTTGGAGACATTAAATTTCATTATGTACAATGATTAGTTTAACCATATTACATCACGTAATAGTGTCATAAATAAATGGGTTTGACGTAAAATAACTTATAAAAAGATAAATTTTTTATACTTATATATGGGAACCAAATTTATCTAATTTGGATAAACATTTACAGATATATCATGGATCTTTGTGCCCTATATTCTCACTTTTGAATGGTTGGTGGCCTTGAACATCACTATTTATGATGTCAAATCCTTGACCGGAATGGGGTGATAGGATATGAGCCATTCCTTCCATGGATTCATCCTTGGAGTTCAATGCATAGTAATAATTTCCGTCACATATATAAGGAGTGTTAATGAAAATAATTCCGAAATCCATCTTATAGTTTAAACTGGTTAATTATGTTGCTTGATTATGTGGTAAGGAGACTACCTATGGTTTCGGCAGATAATGTTTGTTAAAATGTTTGGAATATTTGAACATTGCACGTATAGGGTGACTGTAAAGGACTCTGCTGATTTTTGGGTTCTCAAGGGTATATCATTATCATGATATAATTCATCTTGGGTTCAAAATATACAATATCCCATGATAATAATGACGTAATATACATCAATTAAATAATGCATCCAAGGCTCATTTCTTTAGATAACCAATTCATATCACATAATTAATCCCAGACTCATCCCCAAGGGAATCTAGTGCTCATCAAAATAGGTAAGGTACTCAAGATTATAACATGACTACTTAAAATAGATAATAAATTCATCCCACATAATTTTTAGGCCCAAAACATAAGGCACCCTTGTCAAACAAATTAGGGTTGGAATTTTGAAAAATTTGGAGGTGTAAAAATTATAATTCCATGATAGGGATATTTATATATTTTGGGTCTGATGTGGATGGTCCCATATATTCTCATCATGTTTGGATCAACCACATGCCTATAGTTTTGTGGGGTCGCTTCTTTTAAATTCTCATCAGGTACTCACACAATCACAAGTTAGCCTCTTATGGTGATGAAAAAGTCTAATAGGGACATCATATTTTTAAAATGCAGGTACAAAAATACCCCAAAAAGGTAGTAAAACACAATATTCTACAATTATAGATAGAGATATAGATCAATATCTATCTTTTAATTGAACAACAAAGAGGCATCCTACATACCCTATAACAGAATAGTGATGGAGACACCCATAGTTTTATTTGAAACCTTAAGGTCATGCGGTAGGAAAAAACATACAATTTAATGTATTGTTTTCCAAAATCCTTTTTAATTAAAATATCATAAACAATGGATATTGTAGTGATTTAACATTAGTGAATCTTGAGTGTTAGGGAAATTCCTTCATAAGAGGCATCCCTTAATTTTCCCTCATTGATTATAATTCCGGACACCTTGGAAATCGTATGTTCTACTAACAGGGTAAGACTATTGTTTAATTTCATATGTTACGGATTTTTTTTATTTTTTATTGTAATGTGAATGGTAAATTAGATTAATGTAGTTTAAGGTCTTATAACAAAAAAAACATGGTTTCTTGTGTATAGATCCACCCTATAAAATTTAGGGTGGTATGATAGATGAACTTATGGATACTTTATACACTCATCATATGGAGAGCATTTTGGTTTCCCGTGATGATTAAATGAGACTACAAAACATGCAAAATGATTGAATATATGAGGAATGAGGGTCCATTGTAAGACACCAATATTTTATGAAATATTTTTCTGTAATTTAATTTAATATTTTCTATTTTTTCTTTTATGAAACAAAATATTTAACATGAGTTACTTTCAACAGATAATTTTAATGAAACATGACAGATTATTAAATTATTATTATTATAGTTTTTACATAGAAATTAAAATAGTTGTTATGAATATGATTAAATAAATAATTAAATTATGGATGACACATGTATATATAATGAATTACTTTTTGACAAAATATGTATAAATGAGAAAAAAATCCTTTTGAAAATAAACGGATATCTATATTAGAAAATTTATTTTTTAGTGAATAAGTTTATTTGTTATCAATAAATTAATGAAATAAGTATTCATTTACTATTTTAAGGAAATTAATATATTATATATAAAATAAAACTTTTATAATTAATCAAAATTGGTATTAGAGAAATAAATAATAATAGATCCAATTTTATGGTAAAAATGTATTTTTTGTCACGACCCGTCCTCGGGGCCCGTGCCATGACTACCCCAAGCCCGCCTTCCATAGGCCAGGTGCTGGTGACTAGCACCAAGGCGTAAATCCCGATAAAGGTAAGGCATTGCCTTTGTAAAGTAAACAAGCACCATAGAGTAAGAAAGCGGAAAAAGTAAACAATAAGTAAAAGCTTGAACAACAGTAAGTGCGGAAAAGTAGAGGGGGCCGGAAATACAATCCCAACTGTAAAGTACAACTGAATGGGAAAAAACAACAACTGAAAAGTAAAGCCGCAGTGTCAAGCCATCCTCTGGATGTCCCACCTGAAGGGTGACTACAGATAGCCTCCATAGCTCCTCGGTCTAGTCGTCCGCTCCGAGTACACTCCGCCCAGTGGTCCACCTACAGGTACCTTCCTGCTCCGCAATCCTCCACCGCGATCAGCGTTGTACGCCGTCTGCAACCAACACAACGTAGTGCGGGCATAGCCTATGGAGGGGTGAGTATAAGCTAATTAGTAGGGACCCTAAGACCCTCGATGGTCTCCCAGAATCCACAAAGTATAAACCACAAATGAAAGATTCTATCACGAAGTAACATCCGACACTACTTTGGTATATGCCGATACATATACCTAAGTAATCAATTCTCACTCCGCTCTAACATCCGAGCCCAAGTACAACCCAGTCCACACAGGAAAGAAAAATGTGAAATCCACACAGGATAGCTCAACACAATCCACAAATGAAAGTAAAACGTAAATCCACACAGGATACCACAACACAATCCACAAAGGAAAGTAAACAGAGTTTCAGCTCACACAGGTATACTTCTTCGAATGACGATAGAGATGATCATTGATCCATCTAAGCCGTCAGACCCACAAAGGATCTATAGGTACTAACCCTCGCAATGACCCACAAAGGATCTGACCCACAAAGGATCGATAGGTAACTAACCCTCGTAATGACCCACAAAGGATCTGATCCACAAAGGATCGATAGGTAACTAACCCCCGCAAAGACCCGCACAGGATCGGGCCCACACAGGACCTGTCGGCGCTAGCTCACACAGAACCACTGAGGGATGACCCACACAGGATCGGACCCACATATGATTGGTCGCACTGACCAACAAAGGATTGCTGAGTGTTGTAGTCGTCGAAGTCGAATCCACTGAGGATCTCTTAACAGTCGTCGTCGTCACAGTAGCAGTCGCATACATCACTAGGGTTCCCGCACATAGAAAGCTCTTTCGGAAGGGTCCTCTCCATGAGCTGAGAGGCTGATACATCAACGGACTCATAGTCCAGAGTTGATGTATCCAAAAGTTCTGTATCGTCAACAGGAACTCAATGTCGCAGATGGCGCGTCAATCGGGCTCCCGGTCTGAGAGTTATTGGCTTTTTCATTCCAGGGGCCCAGTTGGTTTTTATGTAAAAACCAACCCGACCATACTCCACCTGCGTCCAAACCTCGGGCGGAGTATGCCAAAAGATCCGTCTCACTTAGAGGAAAACAATGAAGGTGACGGCACGTCGATCGAACGTCCGAAGCTCAAGATATAAGCATTTTCGCACCGAGGGCCCGGTTGGATTCGTGTACGAACCAAACCGGCCGAACCCAAAGAAATCTGAAACCTTGAGTGTGATATCTGTAATCCAAGGATCACATCGACGCAAATGGAGCGTCGTTCGGAGGCACATAGCTCACGTTATGAGCAAAAGTCCGAAAAAGTCCGAAGACAGGGGGTCTGGGCCCGGACCGACCTGGCCCAACCCCCCTGGGTCGGCTCGAACCGGGTGGACCCAACCTGGGTCCGACCCGGTTTGGCGCGGACCGGCCGGGCCGGGACTGGTTCGGATCGGCTGGGCTGGCCGCGCGGAGGAACCGTGCGGCGCTGGCCCCCGCGGGATGAAGCGCAGCGGCCCCGCGTGGGGCCACGCTGGATTTAGTGGACGCGGCAAAGCCATGTCCCGTGCGTGCCATACCCACGCGGCCACGGGTCCACTGGCCGCCGCCGCCGCAACTTCAACCATGGCGGCCCTGTCTGGGGCCGCGCCGGGGCGCCGCCGCCTCCGGCCGCCCGCGCCGCCGGTGGGTTCCGCGGGACACCGGAGTTGCTCCGGTGGTCCAATTTTGTTTCCGTCTACGCCGTAGCTCCTCCCAGGTCCCGTAATTCACTGCGGAAACAACGAATCACTTCAGCGGCATGTTTTTTCGTCTCCCGCCAATCCGCACATCTACGAAGAACTTCAGAGGGATTTCGGGCCGTGTTTGTTTGGCCCACACCCTCCGCGTTATGTGATAAAAATCGGGAAGAAATATTCAACACATGAATAACAAGAAAGTAAAAAAATTTAATAGAATTAAAATTGAACTTGTTCCGCGTTCTTTGTTTCAAAAGAAACAATCATGGGAATATAAATTATTTCACAAACCCCTACCTCGTCAAGTCGTCGCACGCGTTTTCTTCGAGGAATTGATCGCCACGGAAGGAGGCGATTGCCGCATCGCGGAAGGGTGTCGTGTCGTCGTGGAAGGGCGTCGTGTCGTCGTGGAAGGGAATCGCGTCGTCGTGGAATATGGTGTCGCGTCGACGAACTCCGAGGTTCAAAAACATATAGATTTAATTAATAATAATTAAATCCATCTTGTTGTTATAAAACCACAATGAAAATAAAAGGAGCACAAACCCCTACCTTGTCGTTGTCGATTGAAGGATGTCGCGGGGCTGGATTGTCGTGGAAGAACGTCGCGGAGGAAGAATTGTCGACGTCGCGGTACTTGGCATCATGTCATCGATCTCCGAGGGCTCAGCGTTCTTCGCGTTCTTCGCGTTCTTCGCGTTCTTCGCGAAGGAGGATGAAGAACTTGAGGTTTCTGTCAAATCCTCTAAATGAACCACACTTAAGAAGAATAGTGTTGGTCTTATTTTATTATTATGCCAACAGATTGTAAACAGGTTAAGAAAAGATTAAATTAATTCATAGAATTAATTCACGAATAAAACCGCCCAATTAATTTGTGCGTTAAGAATTTAAGAAAATGCGTCAGTTGACTTTCATGATGAAAGGTTTTCACGGGGGCGTTACTTAGCGGAAAAGAAACGATGGGCTCGTGCGGGCCTCACCCCACAAATATCCTTCCAAGTGGGTAGGATATTTTTGGATAGCACCCTATCTGCAACAACTCACCTTAAGCAGCTTTAAGTGGCTTTCAAGTGGTATTAAGTGAAATAAAGTAATGTTTGTCGTACCAATTTTTTTATTTCTTAACTTTCAGCCCAAAAATTAAAAACCACACCCGAGCAATCGCAACTCCGGAAGAGGCGTTTCGAAGCAAATATCGGCGCTGCGATTCCATCGGTGCCCTAAGAATTCGATTTCAAGCACCGGTTCAGAAGTTAGAAAACCCTGCTCGTTCGTTCACTGAACGTACCCGATCCAAACTTCAGAAAATGATTCAAGGAACACTGGGCCTCGAAATCAGGTGCCGTCAAAAACTGCGTTCTTGTAAAATTCCCAAGAAAATTAAGAAAATGATTTTCTTGAAATTTATGGGTCTTTACATCACTCTCACATCAAGGCTTTACATCCCCGTAAAGATACATCATAAGCTAGGGAAACAAATGTGGGTATTGGGCAAGCATCTGAGCCTCTCGCTCCCAAGTTCTCTCCTGGAGGTTCCCATGCTGCCATATGATGCACACAAGAGGAATCGATCATCCATGTAGGAACCGCTCCTGTCGATCCTCGATCTACACCAGGACCTCCGGAAATGTCGCCCCATCATCAACGTCTAGCTCCCCGTGGTCAATGATGTGTGTATGGTCGTGCACATATCTCCTCATCTGGGATACGTGGAAGACGTCGTGCACCCGGTGCAACTGAGGTGGTAGAGCCAGGCGATAATCCACCTCGCCAATCCTGCTGAGGACCTGGAATAGTCCGATGAAGCATGGAGATAACTTGCCTCCTCGTCCAAATCATCATAATCCACGTCGAGGTGAGACACGCAAGAATACGTGGTTGCCATCCTCGAACTCTAGTGGCCTCCGCATCCTATCAGCGTAAGACTTCTACCGGCTCTGAGCTGTCCTCATCCGCTCATGGATGACCTGGACCTTCTCTGTCATGGCCCGGACCATCTCTGGTCCCACAAGTGCTGACTCCCCAGGGTATGTCCAGCACAAAGGAGATCTACAAGGTCTACCGTACAACACCTCATAAGGTGCCATCCCGATGGTGGAGTGGTAGCTATTGTTGTACGCGAACTCCACCAAGGGTAGGTGGTCCTCCCAGCTACGACCAAAGTCGAGGACACATGCGCGGAGCATGTCCTCGAGAGTCTGAATGGTCCTCTCCATCTGACCATCCGTCTGAGGGTGAAAGGCGGTGCTCAGATGAAGTCGTGTCCCGAATGCCTCCTGCAACCCCTTCCAAAGCTGATAAGTAAAGAGAGCATCCCGATCGGAGACGATAGATGATGGCACACCGTGAAGACGTACACTCTCTTGGATGTAGAGACACCCCAAGCTCTCCACTGATCCCAGCTCTCTGATGGGTAAGAAGTGAGCTGACTTGGTGAGTCGGTCGACAATCACCCAAATGGAGTCGTGACCTCTGGAAGTGCATGGAAGTCCAATCACGAAGTCCATATATATGTCATCCCACTTCCACTCTGGTACCTCCAAGGGCTATACCAATCCTGTTGGTACCTGATGCTCTATCTTCACCTACTGGCAGGTGAGGCATCGAGAAATGAACTCTGCCACAACCTTCTTCATGCCTGGCCACCAGTGCTGTCGTCTGAGGTCCTGGTACATCTTTTTCACTCCAGGATGTACCGCCAATGGAGAAGTGTGAAACTCTCTCACCACCTCCTCTCGTAAAGAGACTGGTACCAAGGTACGTCCTCTGAAAATTATTTCGTGATCTGCTCCAAAGGAGAAGCCATCAGGTGCCTGTCCTGAGGATATCTGTGCACGCCGCGTCTCACAGTCAGCGTCCACATGCTGTGCCTCTCTGGCCCGCTGTCGTAGTGGAGGAGTGAGTGTGAGAGACTAAAGGAATGCTGCTCCATCTCTATCCACAAGGGATATCTGCAAAGCGGCTAGCTGCTCTGTCGCCTCCTCAAGTAGCTGAATGCCCGTCATCCTGCTGAGAGCATCGGCTACCACGTTCCCCTTCCTAGGAGTATAGACTATCTCAAAGTCATAGTCCTAGAGAAACTCGAGCCATCGCCACTATCTCAGGTTCAGGTCCTTCTGAGAGAAGATGTACCAGAGACTCTGATGGTCAGAAAAGACTGTAAAGTGCTCGCCCATCAGGTAGTGTCGCCATGTCTTCAGACTGAAGACCACTACTGCTAACTCCAGTTCATGGGTAGCATAGTTCTGCTTATGCGGCCTCAAATGACGTGATCCATAGGTGATCACTGCCCGCTCCTGCATCAGGACACATCTGAGTCCAGTCCCAGATGCATCACAGTAGACTACGTACCATAGTCCTTCCTCAGGCAACCTCAAGATAGGTGTGCTGGTCAATCTCTGTCTCAGCTCCTGGAAGCTCTGCTGACATCTGTCTGACCACACAAAGGGTTTCCACTTCTTCGTCAAAGCCGAGAGTGGTGCCGCAACTCTTGAGAAGTCTGGCACGAATCTCCGGTAGTATCCAGCTAGTCCCAAGAAACTCCACACCTTTGTCATGCTCCTGGGTGGTCCCCAAGCTAGCACTACCTAGATCTTCACAAGATCCACTACAACTCCCGCCTCAGAGATGACGTGCCCCATGAAGTGGACCTCGCGTATCTAGAACTGACACTTCGAGAGCTTTCCATAAATCTGGTGCTCTCGGAGTGTGTCTAGTACAACCCGTAAGTGGTAGGCGTGCTCCTCCTCACACATCGAGTATATCAAATGTCGTCGATGAAGACTACGACAAATCGATCGAGGTATGGCTGGAAGATCCTGTCCATGAGGTCCATGAACACTGCTGGAGCATTGGTTATGCCGAATGGAATATCTAAGAACTCATAGTGGCCATACCGACATCTGAAGGCCGTTTTCTGCACGTCCTCATCTCGAACACTGAGCTGATGATAGCCTGACCTGAGGTCTATCTTCGAGAACCACCATGCTCCCTTGAGCTGATTGAAGAGGTCATCAATCCTCGGTAGCAGATACTTGTTCCTCACTGTCACCTGGTTCAGGCAACGATAGTCGACACAAAGTCGCAAGCTCTCGTCCGTCTTCTTGGCGAACAATATCGGGGAAGCCCAGGATGAAACGCTGGGTCGGATGAAACCCTTTCCTGGCAAGTCCTCCAATTGTACCCGTATCTCTCTAAGCTGATTGGGGGCCATCCGATATGCTGGAGTCGATATCAGGGTTGTCCCAGGGTACAAGTCGATATGAAAGTCTACCTTTCTATGAGGAGGAAGCCCTAGAACGTCATCGGGAAAGACGTCGGCGTACTGATCCACTACTACAGGAAAACTAGGACTCCGCAAGTCAACTGCTCCTAAGATGAGGCTAGCCAACTGATGAGTGATGGGTTTTCCACTCCTCTGCGGAAGTCCATCCTGTGCTGCGAAGGCTCCCTTCTCACCGGTGTAGGTGAACCTGCTCCCGTCGGTGTGTACACATCGCACCTTGCGCCTAATACAGTCAATCTGTGCATGGACTGTAGATAACCAATCCATGCCCAAGATGACGTCGTAAGGCCTTGATGCTGCTACAAGAAGATCCCAGCCGATGATCTCACCTCCTAGAGTAAGCTCACACTGTAGGCACCAGTGTGTAATCGTTGATTCTGCTCCCATAGGAGTCTCTAGCCGTAAGGATCGAGCCAACGGCTCTGTTGGAATCTCCGAGCTCCGAACAAAGGCAGCGGCTATAAAAGAGTGACTCGCTCCTGTGTCTATATGAACTGCGGCAAGGGTGGAATAGACACAGATCGTACCTCGAATCATCTCGGGCGCGTCGTGGTCGTAGGCCTCCGCTGCCTGGAGCTGTTCCTGTCTCTACCCGCCTGCTCCCTGTGGCCGGGGTGGACCTCCTGGTGGTGGTGTTGGTAGATCCTCAAAGAATCTCCCACCACCTGATACTCGGCCATCTCATATGCCTTGTCCGCCTCCTCCCTGCAGACCGCCACGGTCGACCCTCTGCCTCTGCCTGGGTGGCCCCTCAACTGTCTGATGCTCCTCGGCACGGTGGGTCGGGCATTCACGAGCCATGTGACCCTGTCCGCCGAAAGTGTAGCACTGGCTGCCTCTCGAAAGACTGGCTCCGCGCTGTGTGCCCCGCACTACTAAGACAGTCTCCCGAGGCCGTCTACGTGAGGGTCTGGTCTGCCTGGACCCTTGAGTCATCTGTCGACTGCCCGCTGGGGGAGACTCTGCTACGTGCTGCCCTGCGGTAGGTCTCGCCACGGGATAAGTCTCAGCAAGAAAGATCTCGATCAAAAGGGCTCGCTCCAGTACTCATGCCGGGGTCGGGATGCTGAGGGAGATCAGTGATGCCCTAATCTCGTGTCTCAAACCCTACTCAATGGTCCGGGCCCGAAAGAACGGGTCCCGTACCATGTCAGTCGAGTAGCGCGAGAGCTCGGTGAATCTCGCCGAGTACTGGGCGACCGTCAAGCTGCCCTGCCGCAACTGAAGAATCTCCTGGATGTGCACCGCACGGAGGGTGGCCGGGACGAACTGTGAGTGAAAGAGGCCCTCAATGTCTGCCCAAATGAGAGAGGCCTCATCGTGCACCTGTAGCATCAAGCTCCACCATCGTCCTGCTACTGCGTGCAGTAGGCTTGCTGCAAGGAACACCATGAGGTCTACGGGTGCCCTCACTAGTCTAAAAATTCGTACCACTACCTCCAGCCAGTCCTCAGCTACCTGGGGGTCCGTCTCCCCACGTAAATTGGGTGGTCACTGGCGTTGGAACTCATGCAGTGCACTGAGGCGACGTGCATCGTCAGTGGCTGGTGCTGGATGTATCGGTGGCTCGGCGGGTAGTGGTACCGCTGGTGCCTCTGCTGTTAAAGGGCCCTGTACCGAGGCCTTGTCGCTCGGCGGGCTGTCGTCATGCTCAACTCTCAAAACCCTAGCTGGCTTCCTTCATGGGGCCATCCTGAAAAGAAACAGGTGTGCCACGGTCAGAACAGTATACCTGGTGAGCTGATACAAGTAATCACAAAGAAAACTTGAAACACACATGCAATTAATGTTTTCGTGCATTAAGTCGGAAATCAGAATTCATGGTCCTGGTGTATGGATATGTCGGTCGCCGCACCAACACTGGACTCCCTGGACTGATAACCACACTCAATACGCTAAACATTATTGCTTCACATAGCAGAAAGATCAGAGTCTGCGGTAGAACCGAACTCCTATGATACCAATTTTTCACGACCCGTCCTCGGGGCCCGTGTCGTGACTACCCCAAGCCCGCCTTCCATAGGCCAGGGGCTGGCGACTAGCACCAAGGCATAAATCTCGGTAAAGGGATGGCATTGCCTTTGTAAAGTAAACAATCACTATAGAGTAATCATGCGGAAAAAGTAAACACTAAGTAAAAGCTGGAACAACAGTAAGTGCGGAAAAGTAAAGGGGGCCGGAAATAAAAGCCCACCAGTAAAGTAAAACTGAAAGGGGAAAAAGAAACTAAAAATTAAAGCCGCAGCGTCGAGCCATCCTCTGGAAGTCCCACCTGAAGGGTGAGTACAGATAGCCTCCATAGCTCCTCGGTCCAGCCGTCCTCTCCGAGTACACTCTGCCTTGTGGTCCATCTCCATGTACCTTCCTGCTCCGCAATCCTCCACCATGATCAGCGTTTTCCGTCGTCTACAACCAACACAACGTAGTGCGGGCATAGCCCGTGCATGGGTGAGTATAAGCTACTCAGTAGGGACCCCGAGGCCCCCGAAGGTCTCCCAGAATCCACAAAGGATAAACCACAAACGAAAGATACAATCACGAAGTAACATCTGACACTGCTTAGGTATATGCCCATACATATACTTAAGTCATCAATTCTCTCTTGACTCCAACATCCGAGCCCAAGTACAACCCAGTCCACACAGGAAAGAAAAATGTGAAATCCACACAGGATTTCTCAACACAATCCACAACGGAATGTAAAATGTAAATCCACACAGGATAGCACAACATAATCCACAAAGGAAAGTAAACAGAGTTTCAGCTCACACAGGTATACTTCTTCGAATGATGATAGAGATGATCACTGATCCATCTAAGCCGTCAGACCCACAAAGGATCAATAGGTACTAACCCCCGCAATGACCCACAAAGGATCTGACCGACAAAAGATCGATAGGTAACTAACCCCCGCAATGACCCACAATGGATCCGACCCACAACGGATCGATAAGTAACTAACCCCCACAATGACCCACACAGGATCAGGCCCACACAGAGCCTGTAGGCGCTGGCTCACACAGAACCGCTGAGCGCTGACCCACACAGGATCGGACCCACACAGGATCGGTAGCACTGACCCACAAAGGCTCGCTGGGTGCTGTAGTCGTCACCGTCGAATCCACTGAGGATCTCTGAACAGTCTCCGTCGTCACAGTAGCAGTCGCAGCCAGCTCTAGGGTTCCCGCACACAGCAAGCTGATTCGGGAGGGTCCACTCCACGAGCCGAGAGGCTGATACATCAACTGACACATAGTCCAGAGTTGATGTATCCAAAAGATCCATATCGCCAACAGGAAATCAACGTCACAGACGTCGCGTCAATCGGACGCCCGGTCTGAGAGTTATTGGATTTTTCGTCCCAGGGACCCGTTTGGTTTTTAAGGAAAAACCAACCCGACCGTACTCCACCTACATCCAAACCTCGTGTGGAGTATTCCAAAAGATCCGTATCACTTAGAGGAAAACAACGAAGTCGACGGCACGTCGATCGGACGTCTGAAGCTCAAGATATGAGTGTTTCCGCTCCGAGGGCCTGGTTGGTTTCGTGTACGAACCAACCCGGCCGAACCCAAAGTAATCTGAAACCTTGAGTGCGATATACTGAAACGACCGTCTCGATCCAAGGATCGCATCGCCACTAACGGTGCATTGTTCGGAGGCCCTAATCTCATGTTATGAGCAAAAGACCAAAAATGTCCGGAAACGGGGGGTCTGGGCCCGGACCGACCCGGCCCAACCCCCCTAGGTCGGCCCGAACCGGGTCGACCCGGCCCGGGTCCGGGTCTGACCCGGTTTGGCGCGGCGCAGCCCGGCCGGGGCGCGACCCGGCCCGGCGGGTCGGCCCGGGTCGGCCCGGCCGCGCCGGCCGAGCGGAGGAACCGCGGGGCGCTGGCCCCCGCGGGATGAAGCGCCGCGGACCCCTGTGGGCCCGCGCTGGATTCATCGGACGCGGAAAAGCTGCGTATCGTGTGTGCCGGACCCGCGCGGATGTGGGTCCACTGGCCGCCGCCGCCGCGGCGGCCCTGTCTAGCGGCGCGCCGGGGCGTCGCGGCCTCCGGCCGCCGGCACCGCCGCGCCGGCGGCCTGCGCCGCCGGTGGGTTCCGCGGGCCACCTGAGTTGCTTCGGTGGTCCAATTTCATTTCTGTCTGCGCCGTAGCTCCTCCCGGGTCCCGTAATTCACTGTGGAAACAACGGATCACCTCTGCGGCATGTTTTGTCATCTCCCTCCAATCCACACATCAACAATGAACTGCGGAGGGTTGTCGGGCCGTGTTTGTTTGGCCCGCAACCTCCGCGTTAGGCGATAACAATCGGGAAGAAATATTCAACACATGAATAACAAGCAAGGCACAATTTTAATAGAATTAAAATTGAACTTGCTCCGGGTTCTTTGTTTTAAAAGAAAAAATCACGGGAATATAAATTATTTCCAGAAACCCTACCTCGTCAGGTCGTCGGACGCGCGTTATTCGCGGAATTGATCGCCGCGGAAGGAGGTGATCGTCGCGTCGCGGAAGGGCATCGCATCGTCGCGGAAGGGAATCACGTCGTCGCGGAAGGGCGTCACATGGTCATGGAATACAGTGTTGCATCGACGAACTCCGAGGTTCAAAAACATATAGATTTAATTAATAATAATTAAATACATCTTGTTGTTATAAAAACCACAAAGAAAATAAAAGGAGTGAAACCCCCTACATTGTCGTTGCCGATCGAAGGTTGCCGCGGGGCTGGATTGTCACAGAAGAATGTCGCGGGGGAAGAATCGCCGACGCTGCGGTACTTGGCGTCGCGTCGTCGATCTCTGAGGGATCGATATTCTTCGCATTCATCACGTTCTTTGTGTTCTTCATGTTCTTCGCGTTCTTCGCGAAGGAGGATGAAGAACTTGAGGTTTCTGTCAAATCCTCTCAACGAACAAAACTTAAGAAGAATAGCATTGGTTTTATTTTATTATTACGCCAACAGATTGTAAATAGGTTATGAAACGATTAAATTAGTTCATAGAATTAATTGACGAATAAAACCGCCCAATTAATTAGTGCGTTAAGAATTTAAGAAAATGTGTCAGTTGACTTTCATAATGACGGGTTTTCGCGGGGGCGTTACTTAGCGGAAAAGAAACGGTGGGCTCGTGCAGGCCCCACCCCACAAATATCTTACCAAGGGGGTAGGATATTTTTGGATAGCACCCTATCTGCAACAACTCAGCTTAAGCAGCTTTAAGTGGATTTCAAGTGGCTTTAAGTGAAATAAAATAATTTTTGTCGTACCAATTATTTTATTTCTTATCTTTAAGCCGAAAAATTAAAAAACACACCCGAGCATCGCAACTCCGGAAGAGGCGTTTCTAATAAAATATCGGTGTTTTTATTCCATCGGTGCCCTCAGAATTCGATTCTGAGAACCGGTTAAAAAGTTAGAAAAACCCGCTCGTTCGTTCACTGAACGTACCCTAGCCAAACATCGGTAAATTATTCCGGGCAGACCGGGCCTCGGAATCAGGTGCCGTCAGAAACTGCGTTCGTGTAAAATTCAAATAAAATTAAGAAAAAAATATCCTTGAAATTTATGGGTCTTTACATTTTTATTGAAAAATGGTTTTGTCACATTATTTTGAACATATAATAAAACTAATTGTTAAGACATTATAAAATTAATATGATAAAATAACAGATTACATTGTTAATAATAATTTAAAAATAATCTAAGGATGAATTGTTTGTATTATTTTGAAAATTTTCAATTTTTGTTGAATATTGAAAAATATTGAATTTTTATTGACAAAAACATTTTGTTATAATATTTACAATGACAACATATATTTTAAAATAGTTTTAATGCTTACTAAATTCAATTTAATAGTAAATAATCAAATGTAATTCATTGGAATAAATTTATTATTCAATTTGATAGAAATTAATTTTATGTTTTTGGTGTTTTTTCATTAAAACCTTATTTCTAATCACCTTTGTGGGATTAATCATTAAATAAAATTTGAAAATTATTTGAATGTAATTCTGTAGAATGGATTTTATATTTTTAATTATAAAATTTATTTTTTACAAAAATCAACAGTGAAGTAATATAAAATTAATTATCAGAGTTTAGGTAATAATGGGGATTTGAGGGGGTTAAATCAATATTATAAGGGTTGAATTGAACTAAAATTTTGAAAAAACCTACATTTATAGAGACAAAAATCTATCCTTGTTAACATATGATCTATGTTTAGTAGTTTTTGGTACATTTTTTCTTTAATGTTACATATATAATTAGATTATTGAAGAAAAAAAACAAAAAAATGAACCTTCCTTTATATTAAGGTCAATAATGATTTGGGATAGGGTGAAAATTATGATATGTTGGAAATATTAATTTGAAATATATATTAGTAATGTATAATGACGAATTTGTTTAGTTTTTCAGTGGAAATAATATTTTTAATTGCTTAATAAACCCTAACATAATAATAATTCAGTTAGTAATAAAATAAAATAAATGATACTAAATTTATTAAAAGTGATTTAAATTGATTGAAATAATGTAATTGTAACATCCCAGGTAAATATAAAACATGAAATTTTTCATATTGTTTAATATTTGTGAATTAAATATTAGTTCTACTATATAGGGGATGCTATGTTCTATGGCGTACCTGATACTCAACAATGGGTTTCTTTGAAATCCTATGTTTCACACTAATAATATAATATTATTATTTTTAATGGTAGTAAATGCCTAGCCATTGTATTGGATGGAATGAATAGAACTAACTAAAATATTATTATATATGTTTGTTGAATATTTTTAAATTTATCTAATAAAAGATTGAGGCATAAAATAAGTAAAGAATTCGATTTTAAGCATATATTTTCTAATTCACTAAAAAGTCGATTCAGCACCTATTAATGGAGAACCCTATTTAAATCCTATTTTTTCACTTTTATATGTTTTATTTTAAAAAATCAAATTCATATTTATAATCAGGATATCAAAATTTAGTTTGGATGAAATTATGGTATTTTTCTGATAATGTTCATTTTTTAATTAATAGTGAAAAATGATGTATTTTAATTCAAAAGTGCCTCTAAATATAATTAATTTATATGGTTTTATAGTATTTTTAATTGGTTTTAAAGTGTAATTAGAATATATTTTTACCATTTAATATAATTATGGTAATTTTATGTAATTTCATATTGAAATTGGACATAAAAATGTGTCAATATTTTGATAGTTATTATTTCATAAAAACATGCTTTTTGTTTTAACGGTGGGAATTAATTTTAAATTAATTTTTTCCACTTCAGTGTTCTGAATTTGGAAAAAATGCATTTCATATTTGGAATCAGTATGTCCAAATTGTGTAAATAGTTATCATTTAATTTTTTACATTTTAAATATTTACTTCATTAAATATTTTATTTATGATATTAAACGGTAAAAATAATAAGTAATGGTAAAATATAATATTATAATAACATTATATTACACTAACATGTTTCCTAATCCAATTGTATCATAAATATCCATCCATGGGCATCCTTCGGTCGAATTGGGACTCCATGGGGCCACATGGTAGGAATAATTACATTTTATATTAATTAATATAAAGTAAAGACAAAAATGACATAAAAAATATCTTTTAGTAAATAAATTTTTACATGGGGTTATATAAGTTATATTTTCAACTATAAATATTATTTGGAAATATAAAAATATTTCCTACATCATGGTGTTTTTTTTATAATTTTTGGACATCAAATAAATTAAATTATTTATGACACAATAATGATACAATATTTACCTCATTAATAAATTACATAAACATATAAGATTATAAATGTTAAAAAATTATCAAAAATCAGTCCAGTTCTTATTGGATCACTTTATATTGACCATGAGTCTTCATAACATGGATATTAACAAATAATTTACCTTTTTAAACTCAATATGAGGTTATAATAAAATAATTGATTCAAATATTCCTAAAGATCCCCTCCTCTCCCTTATAAAAATCCCTCACTTCTATATCATTGATCACACTTGTCAGGCCTTTGGATCAAGAAACCTCTGCTAAAAGAACCTCCCAAGATCCTTATATTCAACATAGAATACTTACCTTAGGCATAAAACAAATCATGAAACTATTACGGTTCAATCCAAAGGGAGTTACCCGATTTAAAGGTAACATCTTCTTTTAAGATCTTTAGTTTTATTTTACTTCTCCAAACCCTAAAATGTTTTTATTCCATTATTTTTTAACAAAACCAGTATCCTAAATATTCTAGGATGTTTTTATGAGAATTATTCTAACTACACTTACACACTCCTCTCTCTAATGGGTAAAGAACATACTGTTTCTGTGGATGAAAAACTAACACCTCTGAAATGATGATTGTTCAATTATCTCTTACTACCTCTCATGGTGGCCATTAAGATGAAAAAATGTTTATATATGATAGATATTATGTTTTTGTTTACTTTAGGATTCTTTATTATCAATTTATATCATACCTTTATGTTTTCCATTGTGGGTAAACACGATAATTTAATTTGAGGAAGTACGGACTACCGCCCCCTCAAATTCATATGACATGTTCATATCATACATGGTACGTATAAAGGATAGAGTTAATTATATTATATATTATAATATAATAGAATTATAATATAACATGTATCATTATGTATTAATTCCATTAAAATTTGAAATAGAAATAAAATTGGTGCTAATGCGTACGTACAACTTACGTCTCCATGAACGGTGCATTTCATTTCTTACATCCGAATATTACATACTATTATAAATACATGTATATAATGTATATATATGATATATATGATATCTAAATCATGAATATAATTATATATATAATTAACTCTTTACCACATGAACAACATGTCATTATAAGAAGTCTGTTTTTGACTCTAGTACCAAATATTGACAAACCGATCGTTATTAACTTAAATTATTACATAATGTTTATAGAATGATAATAAGTTATATGAAATGAATTATTAATGTGAAAATGGTTATTGATCAAGTAAAAATTAACTTTATTTTATTATTCAAGAAATTAACGAACAAATGGGTCAAGTCAGACACAAGGTTAGGGATTTCTTATCTCTTTTTTAATTCCGTGAGATTTCCATTCCTCACCACTTATTTATTGCATGTGGGGTATTGTGTACTTAAATTTGGTATATATTATCATGATTATATTTATATTCATGTAATTCTATGATTAATTTTGTGGTTATTAAATTTTTCTCAAATAAATCGATTGATTACAACGTGGTATGGTTTTTCATCTCAAATTTATTCCTGTGAGATTCACGCTAGATTATACACTATTTATTTTTGTGTGGTGGATGTACTTCCCAAGATTTTATTCTTTGTGTAATATACATTAATTTATGAGAATTTACATATTAATTTTGTGATATTTATTTCATGGGGTGTATGTTTCGTAACTAACCAAATAGGTGAGGGAACCTTTCACCCTCCACTTATTAAAAGACTTATTTTGGTTATGTCTTTTAATTCACATCTAATTATATTGGGATATGTTCTTATATATTATTATTGATGTAAATTATATGTCCAAGTTATGAAATATCCTTTTCTCTCTCATAAAATTGTTTTATGAATTTTAATGTGACGTAGTTAGGCTGTCATATTTCTATAAGGAAAACTTCTTAACCCAATTTCAATTTTTGGGTTAAACATATACTTCTTGATTATGTCTGGATATGAATATGTGCGAATAACCACTGACAGTTTTAAACATAATATCCACTAATATTGGGTGTATTTATATTTTTCACACATAATTAAGCAATTTATTTATCCTTAATCTAAGTATACCGTCTTTATAAGGGATTTCATATCAATTTACATTTCCATTGAACCTTCATTGTTGATACGCACCAATTCACTCTTATATGGTGTATATACTATCCTTTGGCATATTATATTATGAATAACATTATTCTAATGATATTATTAAGGTCTTATTAAATTTTATTCCTCAATTATTTATATTCAAGGGTCTCTCATTTTGTTAAAAACTCTTTAACTAAAATATCATTTTAAATGTTTTAAAGGTTTATTCTTCTAAATATTTTACATTAATGTCCATGTTTTAAAAATGGTATTAATTATTTATTCATATGGATATGAATGTTTTATAATTTAAATTTCTTTCAAAAGCATCAAAGTTTTATGGGAAACATTTATTCAAAAATCTCTTTATTTAATATGTCAAATGGTCTTGAAAATGGTTTGATAAAAACTTTGATATTTTTTAATGGTATTGAAATGATTTATTGTGATTGTAAATAAAATGTTATTATTGAAATGTTTGTATTTTCAATACTTTATCTGTTATTATTGTATTTTACGGGTGGTTACATGGTAAACCAAATGAGGGGTACTTCCGTGATAAACTAGGATGGTGGTTATGTTATAACCTCCAATACATTGGGTATGGATGTCAGTCGTATGGCTATTCCATTTAAGTGATCTGTGTGTAAGTTGTCTGTATGGTTATTCATTTTAAGTATGTGTGTGTACCATGTTGCCTTTATATGTTATATTGTTCTTTGTATGGGTTTTATGGTAATATTTTGGTTACAAAAGTGTAATAAATGAACATTTATTCATTGATGAGAATTTACTACATCACAAAGGTGAAAAGTATTACTTATGATAAAGTATTAATGGATTACTTATTGTTTTGAAAAACTAACAGTTTTCATTCTTTGTGTATCACTTACTAATATTTTTGTGCTCATCCCAATTTTTTGAAATGTTTTTCACATGAAATAAAGTGTAATAGGGCCATGGATGGGATCGAGGAAAAGTTATGTTGTCGAAAAATGGAACTAGATCTTACTCTTTTTTCCTAGAGTTTTTATTTTATGAAAAAATGTATACTGAGTAGAATTTTCTAAATGTAATATTTATGTTATCCAGATGTTATGACCTAATTCTCTAAAACTCTAAACCTGAAAAGATCCTCAATGTGAATTATCCATTTAATTCATGATTATGTAATGTTAAAGACTGGGTCCTTATAGTTGGTATCAGAGGTTTGTTTAGGAAACATTAGGGATGACTGGAACACATGGTTAGTCCCTATGTATATTAATTCAGTTAAATACTAGTTCTATATCTTTTTTCAGATCATGGAAAGTATGTTAATAATGGAAGGAGGAAGATCTCAAATGAAATTCCTATATCTTCCTGATGACTTTCATGCAATAAGTATTACAAAGTCATGTTTGGATGATTGAGAAACATTTTCTAACATAAAACTCACTTGCAATTTTTTTGAGATATCAAACACCTCCACTATGCCCTGATATCATCTTTGATCATGGGTTGTATTTAATGAAATACTATTTTCACAATATTCACATATTTTCAAGAAGGGTAAATATTTTGAAGGAATTTTCAAATATTTTAACTTATCACACCATTTTTAAGAATAATATGATTTATAAAAAGGTGATGAAGAAGGAGACCCTTGCTCAACCTAGTTAAATATGATTTTAAAATATAGTCACTCAGCACATAATTATGATATTTTAAAAGGACCGCTGATTGAAATTTTTTACTCACACTCCTTCCAACATGTTTATAAAAATCATGTTTTATCAGATGTTTTGAAATTATATGTCATACATTATTATTTTCCAAAACTATTTTTATGTGAACAGCCATATGACCCATGTTATACATGGTGTATTTGGATGAAGGGAGAAAATGATTTTGAAGGATCTCTAAATCACTATTGAAATTCATGGACCATCTACCAACATGAATAAGATAACTATGACAACAATTGGACACCACGATCAAGGTATGATGTCCTTTATTCAGGGGATCGTTTCATTTTATAACATGGTGTTAAAATTAAAAAAATGACAATATATATAAGACATAAATAATTAAGATGTGGAGATAATAATGTTTTGAGACGAAAATGAGAGGTATAAGGAAACCATTGTGGTTAAAACATGTTAGGGTTCTTTTTTAGTTTTATAAAAAGGACAACCCATATACGGCGTGACAACCCGTCCCGTCGTATAATGCTGTGAATATCAAACCCAAAACCAATGTGTGATTAGGATTTAACACCTACCACTATACTATGTGAAGTATCTAGTTAGTATGACTTATTATTTTAAGTTAAATGGTTTTATGGATCAAAAATAAGTTTACTTTGGGATGATATGTTTTATCAAATGAATATCCATAGTATAGGAAAATGATTTGGTGATTAAGTGATAAAGGCTACTTTGTAAGACTTTCTCTCTTCTGAAGAAAGACAATATTCCCAAGGAAAATAGAATACTATGGAATTTCATTTGTTGAATAATGGTTGAAATTTTATTTTGGAAGAATTTATTTTTTTGTATTTTTGGGTTATTTATGGGAATGATTAACCTATTATAAAGAATATGCGGTTAGGTTAATTACACTATAGTATGAGACATTAAGATTAATATATTCTATTTGTAGATAAATATTAATAATTCACTAGAAGACTATGTGATAGAAATCCTTCAGATATTTGGGTTTCAATTTTAGTTTGGATTATTTTGAAGAATTTTATAGACTCTTGTTTGTTGAATGGTATTTTTTGAAGTTCGGGTATTGATTGAAAAATTTTGGGGATTAAGAGTTGTTTTTATTTTTTTAAAATATTATCCTTTTTATGTATTATATGATATCATACTAACCATTTTTTTAGGTAATGTTTAATGTCTAGGGAAATATATAGTTCTTCATTGTGGATTATGTGATTCTCAAGAATATGATTCTTAGGCTTTTGATGTGACCAAGTCTTTTTGAATGCTCGTTCTTTGGAGAAAAGAGTAGTTTTTGGTAGAAACATATTGAAGGATGAAACTATACATTAATGTAATTATATTTCCTTATGTTCTTATTCTATATATTAAATGTATTCCACAATATTATGAAAAGGGATGTGAAAAAAACATTGTTGGTTTACATTTCCAACTGGGAAATCGAAGACCATTTAACACATCATATGTTTGTGATTTTCTGGTGGTTAACTTTCACCTAATCATGTTTTCTATCGCTCTCCATTAGAGCATGGACGTCTGTTCTCACGTCCATATCTATTTATACCTACATGGAATCCGAGTATGGGTTATCTCAAGTGACCTTTTTTTTCTTCTCTTTCATTCATTTAAAGTGATAGTTTCACGGACTCTTTTTCCGATGTGAGACTTTTAATGAATCTTCCAAGCCTAGTATTAAAATTTCAAGGACGAAATTACCAAAAGTGGGGAAGGATGTAATGTAACACCCCAAGCTTCTACGGTACTCTTTTCTTTGAATAATGTGATAGCGTGTGTTGTACGCAACACCGACTTCTAACACACCATAACTAATCAAAATGGTCGTTATGAATAGTAATACCTACTTTTTGAAATTTTATATATTTTATATTTTAAAATGGACTTCATTTTTGGATTCGGAATATTGAATTTAGCCTAAGGTGAAATTTTGGTACTTTTCGGATAACTTTAATATTTTGATGAATTGTGAAAATTATTAAATTTTAATTAAAAACAACTTTTTTAATCGAAATAATTTATATTGATAAATTATGAATTTGAGTGGTTTTAAAGTATATTTAGAATATATTTTTACCATTTAATACAATTTTGGTCATTGGACATAATTTCACAATTAAACCGAACATAAACAGGTATCAATCTTTTGATGGTTATTATATCTTAAAAACACGCTTTTTGTTTTGATAGTGGGAATTAATTTTAAATAAATTTCATCCACTTCTGTGTTTTGAATTTGGAAAAATGGATTCCATATTTCAAATCAGGATGTTCAAATTGTGTAAATAGGTAACTTTTATTTTTAGACATATTGAATAATTACTTCGGTAAATATTTTATTTACCATGGTTAAAGGGTAAATCTGGTAAATAAGGGTTTAAAAATAATATTATAATAATAAAAAATTACCCTAAAACGGGTCATAACCTTATTTTTTGATAATTTTTCGACCATGGTCATCTTTGGGTCAATTTGGGGACCCAATGGTGCAACTTGTAAGTGATAGAGACACTTTATTTTAATTAAGTTAAAATGAATACAAAAATGACACAAGCATATATCTTTTAGGAAAACAATTTTTACATAGGGTAATATATTTTGGAATTTCGACTATAAATATTAATTATAAAGATAAAACTATTTCCTACATAATTATATTTTATTTATAATATTTAGATATTTAATAATTTAATTTATGTATGACACAATGATGATGCGGTAATTACCATAATAGTGAAAAATTAAAATAATTGATATTATAAATACCCAAATAAATATAATTTGAGACTTTTAATGAATTAAACTATTTTTCTAGGATAATAAGACATATTATTATTGATTTAATTGACTTTTTTCGAAGTAATAATTCTGTTATAAGTTTCACAAATATCAACTATTGAATAGTGTAAAAATTGACATAAAAGAGTTTTTAAAACAAATATTATATTATTATTTGATATTAAATTCCTAAAAATTTATGGTTCGGACATGATACTTATATCATGATAGGTGTATCATTAAGGGACCATTTGGGGGTCTCTTGGATGTATATTGTATGTTTATTAACCATATAATATAAAAATACAAAGAGACATTGTAAAAGTGAAACTAATTAACTTAGAGTTAAGTCTTAAAAATAAGGTTAATATAGTAACCGAAACCTGTATAAATTCTCTTGGTTGAATTGTTTAGGACCTATCCCCACCTTAACCGTTGAATAATAAACTTTGGAGACATTAGAAACTGAATATGAATTTATTATAAATTAATATTTCTAGCTTTTCCAAATGTGCCCCTCACCCCTCTTATAAAAGGGCACTCCCCCTTCTCATTACTTCACACCTTCAAAGCCTTTGGGTTCAGACAAACTCTGCCCAAATACTCTCTCAAATTCCCAAAATACAACCCAGAGGCCTTATTTTGATCAGAAATCCAACCTAAGGAGCCCTTTTGCTCAAATCAAAAGGAAGAATCCGAAGAAGAGGTAATGTTTTCACCACACTTTTCAAATTAATTTCTTCTTCCACTTATTCTTTCTTTATTATTTCCATTCTAAAATAATAACTCCAGTATCTTATATATACTGTGATTTTATTATAAATATGGTACAACCATATTCAGTATTCTATCCACCCTTTGAATTACATGTCACCATACGTGCGTACGTATGACTTACCGTCTCCACGTCATGGTGTAATTGTTATTCAATATATTATTATTTGGATGGGTATAATAATGATGTGTAACTCATGTAAATAATAAATATAACATGATAATGATTCTTTATATATGATATACCTTCCAATTATATATTATTTTAATATCAAAAGAATGATATTGTCACTCGTGCGTACGTACTGACTACCATCTCCACGAACGCGATGAGATTCATTCTCCATCGTATCTATTCATGTATAATTCTCATTTGATGATTAATAATAGTTATAAGGACTTGATATCATTCTGGATATTATTAAGATACAACCTATCCATTACAAACATAGCTTATGTAACAAAACATATAAAAGAAAATGAGGTAGTTAACACCCGAAACAACGATAATACAAAGATATTATTAACAAATCAATGTTAAAATATCATATATGATATAATATTAATGAATATGATTCTTGTATAATTTAATAACAATTATTTCACCATTATACAGGAGGTTAACCTACCCCTACCAAGGAAAAGTACAAGGTAAGTGTTTATTTCACAATCTCTTCATTATCCAAGGTTGTTTATACGTAATAATCTACGAGGATCTCTTTATTATCCACATCCATATTTTTTAAATGTATTTCAAAACATTTCTACTATTTACAAGAATATGGGTTAAATTAATTTATACCCTTGTTTTACTTTTGTATAAGTGGTTTATAAAGAAATCTTTCTGTCGTTTTCCAAACAAGGTGCTTTTTAACCATTTCGACAGAATTAAGGTAAGAATGTTTTTTTAACTTATACGGCGGGTGCGGTTATTTTCCGCCATTATAAAATCGTCAAAGATTCCCTTACAAGTTTATAAGATTATTTTCAAAAAAAATGTTTTATTTTATAAATATATGACTCTTAAATTATTTCAAAATAGAAAGAGATATTTCTCTAAAAAGAGTTTTGATTTCATCTATGTCAACATCCTTTGATGGATTTTACGCTTAATTGAAGTTTATTTATTATGATACAAAATGTATATATTATATTGAAGGTTTTGTGATACGTTTGACTGTGGATGTTCTATTTTTATACCATTCATAGTTTATGGTGAATGTATTGACATTTCATATGCTAGTTTTAATACGAATGTTTATGTTTTGTTTAAACTTTTTTCATATGGGAAGGCATTGGAATTAATATGTGACGGGTGGAGCCCTCTATAGCTCCTCGATGCATCGGTAGGTCTCATGAGACAAAATAGTGTCTTGGCACAAGGCCTTGGCAAAATATTATTTGTAGTCTTGGCACGAGGCCTTGGATATGTGGTTATGATAGTCTAGCATTATGCATTCCATCATTATGAAAGTGGTTATTAATATTACATGTGATAATTCAATTAGTAGAATATCCATGTGAATAAGTAAATGGCATTATTTCATTTTAATTTTTCCATTCTATGTTGATGTTCATGTTTAAAAGGATTTTGTTTTAAGTTATACATTACCTTAAATGTTTATTCTTATTTTTGAAAGTTTATGCTATATTGTTATCCATACTGGGCATTTGAGCTCACCCCTTTTCTATGTTTTATTTTTCCCATGGTATGAAGAAGTAAATTATGAATGACCTGCAAAGATAGTATGCGGAAATATGAGTATGGAATATTAGAAAAGTTGTTGTTGTAGTTTTTATTTTTATGATGTAATGTAAGACTTATGAATATATCTAGTATTTCCAAGGCTACTAAACCAATCGGTCTTTCGAGATTTTATCCTTCTTGTGATCATGCCAATGTTATGTAATAATGCACCGACTCTAGGTAACTGGGGTCGGGGAATTACAGTTGGTGTCAGATGAAGTTTAGTAAAAACCTTGGAAGCTAGATTTAGATAAACTCTGATTAGAGCACATAGATTTATGATGGAATTTGAGGATTAGTATAGAAGAACTTCCTAGAATTTTGGTATTATAGAGATTTTGAGATTTTTCCGAGCAATACATCCATGTCTGGATACGAGCAGGTAGATGAGGCTCTGGCACAGATGTACCTAGGGGTAAAACCCGAAAACACCGCTTTGAGCTAGACTCGAACGGGAATTGATGCACGAAAATGGGCCTTGCTGCACTCTTGGTTACGAAACTTCCAGGGGATATGCTTAGTATAACTCTCATTTTTTTACAAATCATTATGAAGGGTTTATGAGTATATAAATCCTCAAAGAAAACATTTTTATGATTATGGATTATATCCATAAATAGATCAATTTATGTTAAGTGTTTTATAAGCATGGAATTATGTATTTTGATTCATAAAGTGATCTAGTTTATGGAATTGTTTAGAAATGGAGCCTAGTGGAAGAAATCGAAATTGTATCAATGCATGCACTCCATGTAGGGATTGCCCTCCTGCTCAAGATAATTATAGTGGAGCTGGTGATACAACTGGTGAAGATCAGCTAATCACCATACTGGGACATCTCACTCAGGTTATGAATAATAACCTTACCCATATGGGGCACCCTGATCCATAGCGTGGAGGATCAATGTTAGATCGATTCATGAGGCAACAGCCACAAATGTTCAATGGGAGTACAAATCCCATAGTAGCTGAGCAATGGATATTTTTCCTAGAGAAAATATTTCAGGCTTTGGGGAGTAGTGAAAGGGAAAAAGATATCATTGCAGTTTACCACCTCACTGGAGATGCTGATCAATGGTGGTCATTGATTCAAAATAAGAAGGAATATGATGAAGTGTCAAATATGGAATGGAGGGAGTTCAACGATCTGTTTTTAGAAAAGTACTTTCCTCGCGACCATCGAGTAGATATGGAAAGGCAATTTATGAGTCTGATATAAAGGGAGGATGAGAATGCCATAAAGTATGAGGCTAAATTTACAAGGTTAGCTAGGTATGCATGAGATTATTTACGTAACACAAGAAGTAAGATTGATCGTTTCTTTGATGGGTTAAAACCATTTCTCCGTCGAGCATTAGTCTCACAATCCTTCTCGTCGTACGAAGACATTGTCTCATGTGCTATCAAGACCGAAAAGGAATTTTCTAAGTCTTATAACTTTAACACAAAGCAGGAGAAGAAGAGACATGCTGATCAATCTGGGAATGGAAATAATGGGATGAAGGGAAATGTTGAATATCCATCCTATGGTAAATGTGGTAAGAAACACCCCGGTACTTGCTTGAAGGGAATGAGAGTCTGTTACAAGTGTGGTGAAAAAGGCCACCAAGCTCGTGATTGCAAGGGGAATAAGGAAGCAACCAATGTTCAGTGCTACAATTTCAGGGAGATGGGGCAATATGCAAATGAATGTCCTAAGCGTCAGGAAAATTTACCTCAGAAATGGACAATGGATCAAGGCTAAGCATATGCTATCACTACTGCTGAGGTAGAAGCTCCGAAAGACGTGGTGGCAGGTAATTTAATGGTTTCTCAAGTTTAGAAAATGCATTATTTGATTCTGGATCATCGCATTGTTTCATATCTTCCCAGTTTTCTAAGAAAATTAGATATTTCCAATTTGATTTAACAAGGGATTTGTTAGTTAAAACTCTTAAGGGAAGTATCATTGCAACAATGTTTTGTGAATCAGTCCCCATTAGAGCACATAAATGTTCTTTATCTATTGATCTCGTCATCATACCTATGATTGAGTTTGATATAATCCTCGGTATGGACTGGCTTTCAGACTATGATGCGAAGATTTATTGTAAGAATAAAGAGGTTACGATTCTTGATGATGATGATAAGGAACACCTTATCTTTAGAGCAGAATCATCACCACCTAATTATTATTTAGATCCACCCCCATTAGCTCAACTAAATTCAATTATTGGGGAGGTAGAGAATGAAATAACTGTGGGTGAGGAAAGGAATGTTCAAGTAGAGGATGTACCTGTTGTGAAAGAATTTGTAGATGTATTTTTTGAAGATTTACCTGGACATCCTCTAGAACGAGAAGTTGAGTTTTCCATTGATTTAACTCCTGGATCAAGTCCTATATTAAATACCCCTTATAGAATGGACACTGTAGAATTAGTTTAACTAAAGACACAACTAGAGGAATTGAGTAATAATGAATTTATTAGCCCTAGTGTTTCCCCATGGGGAGCCCCTGTTCTTTTTGTTAAAAAGAAAGATGGATCTATGAGGTTATGTATCGACTACATGGAGATCAATGCTATAACAATAAAGAACATGTATCCCCTACCACACATTGATGATTTATTTTACCAACTGCATGGAGCTCAATTATTTTCAAAGATTGACCTTCGATCTCGATACCATCAGTTTTGTGTGAAGAAGGAAAACATTCAGAAGACAGCATTTCGAACCAGGTAAGGGCATTATGAGTTTACTGTAATGCCTTTTAGATTGACTAATGCACCATCTGTATTCATGGATCTGATGAATAGAGTTTTCAAGGAGTATCTCGGTGAATTTGTGGTGGTATTTATTGATGATATCTTGTTATGCTCCAAAATCTACGAAGATCATGAAAATCACATGCACATTATCTTGAAGACTCTGAGAAGGCATGAATTATATGGGAAGTTTAGCAAGTGTGAATTCTGGCTTCAGGAGATTTCTTTTCTTCGCCATATTGTCTCTAAGGATGGAATCTTTCTTGATCCTTCTAAGACCAATGCAATCCAATAATGTTCATCACCTATGAGTGTAACTGAGGTACGTGGTTTTATTGGTTTGGAAGCTTATTGTCGACGTTTCGTCCAGAATTTTTCCCAATTGGCTAACCCATTAACGAAGCTCACACGTAAAGGTGTTAAATTTGTTTGGACAAAAGAGTGTGAAGAATGTTTCGAAGAACAGAAGAGAAGATTAGTCAATGCTCCTATATTGACTCTACTATCGGGGAATCCTGTGTTTGTTATTTATAGTGATGCATCAATGAAAGGAATTGGTCGTGTATTTATGCAGAATGATAGAGTTATTGCCTATGTATAGCGACAGTTGAAAAATCATGAAAAAAACTATCTTAATCATGATCTCGAGTTAGTAGCTGTGATCTTTACTTGGAAGATATGGAGGAACAACCTATATAGTGAAAATGTGAGATTTATACTGATCATAAGAGTTTGAATTATATTTTCTCACAAAAATAACTCAACATGAGGCAAAGGAGATGGCTTGAATTACTCAAGGATTATGATTGTATGATACACTACCACCCGGGGAAGGCAAACAAGGGCGCAGATGCTTTGAGCAGAAATGATCATGGAGTTTTGATCAATATGAGAATTGAAAGGGATCCAATTTTCTTGGATCTACTGATGATGGACATGGGAATAACCAGGGAAGGAGAAACATAAATTATTTTTCAAATGGTTGCCAAACTATCTTTACTAGAAAGGATTAAGAGTTCTCACACCGATTTTGAAGAATTTCAAAAGAAGATTAAAGCTATGAATGATGGGAGACTGAGAGACTTTGTGTATGAAGATGGAATTTTGAAATTCGGGAAGAGGCTTTGTGTTCCTGATATACATGATCTAAAAAGGGAATTGCTGGATGATTCTCATAGTTCCAATTTCTTTATACACCCTGGGAGCACCAAAATATATAGAGATTTGAAGGAACATTTTTGGTGGGACAATATGAAGTAGGAGATTGATGATTTTGTGTCAAGATGTATGGTTTTTCAACAAGTTAAAGCTGGAAGGCAACACCCTGGAAGAGTCATGAAACCTCTTCCCATACCGGAGTGGAAATGGGAAAATATTACGATGGACTTTGTCATGGGGCTACCAAAGAATCTTAGAAGGAACAATGAAATATGGGTTATTTTTGATCGTCATACCAAGTCAGCACATTTTCTTTCTATAAGAGAAGATCTACCACTGGAACGTCGAGAATGAATATATATTAATGAAGTTTTGAGACTTCATGGAGTACCCCTATCGATTGTTTCTGATCGTGATCCCCATTTTACTTCATGATTCTGGAAAAGTGTTCAGAAATCCCTGGATACTGAACTTCATTTGAGCACTTCCTACCACCCTCAGACAGACGGAAAATCAGAATGGACTATTCAAACCATATAAGACATGTTGAGATCTTGCTCACTTGACTTTCAGGGTATGTGGGATCTATATTTTCCTTTGGTAGAATTTTCTTATAACAATAGCTTCCATTCGAGTATTAAAATGGCACCATATGAAGCGTTATACAGAAAGAGATGTCGCAAACCAACCTGTTGGGATGACGTTGGTGAAAGAAAACTTGTAGGTCCAGAACTGGTGGAGGAAACGATGGAAAAGGTGAAGGTAATCCAAAATCACATCAAATCAGATCAAAGTAGGCAAAAGAGATATGCCGATAATCTAAGGAAGGATTTGGAATTTCAAGTCGGTGATCATGTTTTCCTGAAGGTATATCCATGGAAGGGAGTCATACATTTTGGTATGAAAGTTAAATAGAGTCCCAGGTACACGTACCTTTCGAAATTCTAGAACGAATTGGGGATGCAGCTTACCGATTGGCAATTCCACCAAGTCTCTCCAAAGTTCACGATGAGTTCCACGTATCTCTATTGAGGAAATACATGCCTGACCCAACGCATGTACTACCCTACGAGGAATTAGAACTGGAACCCGATCTGTCTTATTGCGAAGAGCCCTTCAGGATTCTTGATACGAGAGAACAAGTACTGAGAAACCGGACGATGCGTCTGGTAAAAGATTTGTGGAGAAACCATAAGATGGAAGAGGCAACGTGGGAACCCGAGGAACTTATGATGAAGAACCACCCGAGTCTTTTCATGCGATAATATTCTAGAAATTTCGATGATGAAATTATTTTAAGGAGGGGAGAATGTAACACCACAAGCTTCTATGGTACTCTTCTCTTTGAATAATGTGATAGCGTGTGTTGTACGCAACACCGAGTTCTAACACACCATAACTAATCAAACTAGCCGTTATGAATAGTAATACATACTTTTTGAAATTATATATATTTTATATTTCAATATGGACTTCATTTTTGGATTCGGAATATCGAATTTAGCCTAAGGTTAAATTTTGGTACTTTTCCGATAACTTTAATATTTTGATGAACAGTGAAAATTACTACATTTTAATTAAAAACAACTTTTTTAATCGAAATAATTTATATTGATAAATTATGAATTTGAGTGTTTTTAAAGTATATTTAGAATATATTTTCACTATTTAATACAATGTTGTTCATTGGACAAAATTTCACAATTAAACCGAACATAAACAAGTATCAATCTTTTGATAGTTATTATATCTTAAAAACACGCTTTTTGTTTTGACAGTGGGAATTAATTTTAAATTAATTTCTGACACATCATTGTTTTGAATATGGAAAAATGGATTCCATATTTTGAATCAGGATGTTCAAATTGTGTAAATAGGTAACGTTTATTTTTAGACATTTTGAATAATTATTTCGAAAAATATTTTATTTACCATGGTTAAAGGGTAAATCTGGTAAATAAGGGTTAAAAAATAATATTATAATAATAAAAAATTACCCTAAAACGTGTCCTAACCTTATTGGTTGATACATGTTCGACCATGGTCATCTTTGGGTCAATTTGGGGACACCATGGTGCCACTTTTAAGTGATAGGGACACTTTATTTTAATTAAGTTAAAATGAATACAAAAATGACACAAGCATATATCTTTTAGAAAAAAAAATTTACATAGGGTTATATATGTTGGATATTCGACTATAAATATTAATTAGAGAGATAACATGATTTCCTAGATAATGATATTTTATATATAATTTTTAGATTTTTAATAATTTAATTTATCTATGACACAATTATGATGTAGTAATTACCATAACAGTGAAGAATTAAAATAATTGATATTATAAATACCCAAATAAATATAATTTGAGACTTTTAAATAATTAAAATAATTTTATAGGATAATATGACATATTAGTATTGATTTAACATACTTTTTTCGATGTAATCATTCTGTTATAAGTTTCACAGAAATCAACTATTGAATTGTGTCAAAATTGACATAAAAGAGTTTTTAAAACAAATATTATATTATTAATTGATATTAAATTCCTAAAAATATATGTTTCGGGAAAGATACGTATATAATTATAGGTGTATCATTAATGGACCATTTGGGGGTCTCTTGGATGTATATAGTATGTTTATTACCCATAATATAAAAATACAAAGAGACATTGTAAAAGTGAAACTAATTAACTTAGAGTTAATACTTAATGATAAGGTTAATATACTAACCCATACCTGTCTAAATTCTCTTGGTTGAATGGTTTTCGACCTATACCCACCTTAAACATTGAATAATAAACTTTTGAGCCATTATACACCGAATATGAATTTATTATAAATTAATATTTCTAGCTTTTCCAAAGGTGCCACTCACCCCTCTTATAAAAGGGCACTCCCCTTCACACCATCAAAGCCTTTTGTATCGGCCAAACTCTGCCCAAATACTCTCTAAAATACCTTCAATACAACCTAGTGGCCTTATTTTGATCATAAATCCAACCTAAGTAGCCCTTTTGATCAAATAAAAATGAAGAACCCGATGAAGAGGTAATGTTTTCCCCACCTTTTTTCAAATTCATTTATTCTTCCACTTCTTATTTCTTTGTTATTATGATTATAAAATAATAAGTCCAGTATCTTCCATATACTGTGATGTTATTATAAATATGGTAAAACCATATTCGGTATTCTATCCACCCTTTTAATAACATGTCACCATACGTGCGTACGTATGGCTTACCGTCTCCACGTCGTGGTGTAATTGTTATTAAATATATTATTATTTGGATGGGTATTATAATGATGTGTAACTCATGTAAATAATAAATATATCATGATAATGATTCTTTATATTTATATACCATCCAATTATATATTATTTTAATATCGAAAGAATGATATTGTCGCTCGTGCGTACGTACAAACTACCATCTCCACGAACGCGATGAGATTCAATCTCCATCGTATCCATTCAAGTATAATTTTCATTTGATGATTAATAATATTATCTAGGGACTTGATATCATTCTGGATATGATTAATATACAACCTATCCATTACAAACATGGCTTACATAACAAAACATATAAAAGAAAATGAGTAAGTTAACACCTGAAACAACGATAATACTAAGATATTATTAACAAATCAATGTTAAAATATCATATATGATATTATATTAATGTATATGATTCTTGTATAATTTAATAACAATTATTTCAGAATTATACAGGAGGTTAACCTACCCCAACCAAGGAAAAGTACAAGGTAAGGGTTTATTTCACAATCTCTTCATTATCCGAGGTTGTTTATACGTAATAACATACTGTGATCTCTGTATCATCCACATCCATGTTTTTAAAAACGTATTTCAAAAAATTTCTACTATTTACAAGAATATGGGTTAAAGTAATTTATAACCTTGTTTTACATTTTATAAGTGGTTTATAAAGGAATCTTTCCCTTGTTTTCCAAACAAGGTGCTTTTTAACCTTTTCGACAGAATTAAGGTATGAATTGTTTTTTAACTTATACAGCGGGTGCGGTTATTTCCCGCCTTTATAAAATCGTCGAAGATTCCCTTACAAGATTATAAGAATATTTTCAAAGAAAATGTTTTATTTTATAAATATATGACACTTAGATGATTTCAAAATAGAAAGAGATATTTCTCTAAAAAGAGTTTTGATTTCATCTATGTCAACATCCTTGGATGGATTTTACACTTATTTGAAGTAGATTTATTATGATACAAAACATCTATATTTTATTGAAGGTTTTTTGTTATGCTTGACTGTGGATGTGCTATTTTTGTACCATTCATATTTTATGGTGAAAGTATTGACATTTCGTATGCTAGTTTTAATATGAATGTTTATTTTATGTTTAAACCTTTTCATATGGGAATGCATTGGACTTAATATGTGACGGGTGGAGCCCGCTATAGCTCCTCGATTCATCGGTAGGTCTCATGAGACAAACTAGTGTCTTGACATAAGGCCTTGGAAAAATCGTATTTGTAGTCTTGGCACGAGGCCTTCACTATGTGGTTATGATAGTCTGGAATTATGCATTCCATCATTATGAAAGTGGTTATTGATATTGCATGTGATTATTCGATTAGTATAATATCCATGTGAATAAGTAAATGGAATTATTTAATTTTATTATTGGCATACCATGTTTACGATCCAGTTTAAAAGGATTTTGTTTTAAGTTATACATTGCCTTAAATGATTATTCTTATTTATGAACGTTTCCGCTATATTGTTATCCTTATTGGGCATTTCAGCTCACCCCTTTTCTATGTGTTATTTTTCCCAGGGTATGAAGAAGTAAATTATGAATGACCTGCAGGGATATTATGTGGGTATATGATTGTGGAATATGAAGAAAATATGTTTTTGTAGTTTTCATTTTTATGATGTAATGTAAGACTTATGAATATATCTAGTATTTCCAAGGCTACTAAACTAATCGGTCTTTCGAGATTTGATCCTTCTTGTGATCATGCCAATGTTATGTAATAATGCACCGACTCTAGGTAACTGGGGTCGGGGCGTTACATGTAAAATCTCAGGTAAATAATGAACACGAAATTTTTCATATTTATTAATGTTCGTGGATTAAATATTAATTCTACTATGAAGTTGACTATATGTTCGATGGCGTACCTGATACGCAACAATGGGTTTCATTGAAATCCTATGTTTCACACTAATAATATAATATTATTATTTTAAATTGTAGTTATTTCCTAGCTACTGTATTGGTGGGAATGAATATAAGTAACTAATATATTGTTATACATGTTAGTTGAATATTTTTACATTTATCCAATAAAAGTTATAGGCTTATAATATATAAAGAATTCGATTTTAAACATAAATACTTTAATTCACTAAAAGATCGATTTACCGCATTTTAATGGAGAACCCTATTTCAATATAGTTTTTTTCACTCTTATATTTTATATTTGACAAAATAAAATTATTCTTTAGAATTTGGAAATTAAAATTTAATTTCGATGAAATTTTTGTATTTTTTTGATAATGTTCATTTTTTAATTAATAGTGAAAAATAATGTATTTTAATAAAAAAGTTCATTTTAATCTAATTTATTTATATGGTTATATTGTATCTTTAATTAGATTTAAAGTTTAATTATAATATATTATTACCATATTATCTAATGTTGGTCATGGGAAGTAATTTTAATTTTAAATTGGACATATACAAGTGTCCATCTTTTGAATGTTTTTATTTCTTTAAAACAGGCTATTTGTTTTACCAGCAAGAATTAATTTTAAATTAATTTCATCCACATATGTGTTTTGAATTTGGAAAAATTAATTCCATATATGGAATCATTAGGACAAAATTTTTTAAATAGGTAAATTATATTTTTAGACATTTTAAATATTTACTTCAGTAACTATTTTATTTACCATGATTAAAAGGTAAATAAATAAGTAAGGGTAAAATATAATATTATAATAAAATTAAATTACCCTAACATGTGTCCAAATCATATTGGATGATACATATCCGACCATGTTCATCCTTGGGTATAATTTGGGATCCCATGGGACCACATGGGAGTAATAATGAAATTTTATATTAATTAATTTATAGTAAAGACAAAAACAACACAAACAAATATCTTTTAGTAAATAAATTTTTAAATGGGTTTATATAAGATATCATTTAGAATATAAATATTATTTGAAAAGATAAAAATATTTCCAACATCATTGTATTTTTTTTTATAATTTTTGGATATCAAATATATTATATTATGTATGACACAAAAATGATACAATATTTACCTCATTAATAAATGATTTAAATTAACAAGATTATAAAATTAAAATAATATCCAAAACCAGTCCAAATATTATTTAATTATTTTATTTCAACCATGGGTCAGATTAAAATTGATATTATTGTATAGTTGTCTTTTTAAAACCAATTATGAGGTTATAATAAAATAATTGTTTCCAACTTTCATAAAGAGACCCTCCACACCCTTATAAAAACCGATCATTTCTAACTCATTACTCACACATATCAAGTATTTTTCTCATAAAACCTCTACTTAAATAATCACCCAATATCTCACTCATAAACCTAGAAGCCTTAACTTAGACAGAAAACACATCAAGAAACCATTTTGGTTCAAACCAAATGGACTTACACGATTTAAAGGTAACCTCTTCTCTTATGTAATTTTTTTTAATTTTACATCTCCACCCGCTAAAATCTTTTTTATAATGTATTTTGTAACAACACTAGTATCCTCAATATAATAATTTATTTTTATGATAAGGATTATAACTACACTTACACACCCCTCCATCTAATGGTTAAAGAACATAAAGTTTCTATAGGTGGAAAACTAACACATCACAAAATAATGATTGTTCAATTATCTCATACTGCCACTCATGGCGGCCATTAATATTGCACTATGTTTATATATGATATATATTAGGTTTATGTATCCTTTATTCTTATGTATTTTTCATTTATATAATTACTATATGGTTTCCATTATGGGTAAACACGATAATTTCATTTGAGTAAATGCGGACTACCACCCCCTCAAAGTGATATGACTAGTTCATACCATAAGTGGTACACATAAAGGATTTAGTTAATTATATTATATATGATACTATAATGGAATTATAATATAAATATGTGTAATTATGTTTTAATTCCATTAAAATATGAAATGAAAAATAAAGTGGCATTCATGCCTACGCACGGCTTACCGTCTCTATGAATGGTGCATTTCACTTCAAACATCCAAATATTACGATATATTATAAATACATGTATATACTGGATATATATGATATATATGATATATAAATCCTGAATATCATTCTATATGTAATTAACTTTTGACCACATGAACAACATGTAATTATAAGATGTCTATTTTGACTCAAGTACCAAATATTGACAGAATGATCGTTATTAACATAAATGATTAAATAATGTTTATAACATTGTAATAATTGATATAAAAGGAATAATTAACGTTAAAAATGTTCTCAAGGAATTATAAATTAATTTTAGTTTTTTATTCAGTAAATAAAATAATGAACGGGTCAAGTCAGACACAAGGTAAGGGATTACTTATCTCAATTTTAATTTCATGAGATTTCCATTGTGCACCACTTATTTATTTCATGTGGTATATTGTGTACTTTAAATTGGTATATATTATCATAATTATTTTTATATTAATGTTTTTCTATGATTCATTTGGTGTTTATATACTTTTTCTCATAGGACTCGATTGATTACATTGTGGTAATGTTTTTCACCTCACTATTATAACTGTGAGATTCATGCTATATTAGCCACTATTTCCTTTAATGGGGTGAATGTACTATCCATGATTGTTTTCATTCTGTAATATAATTTAATTTATGGGTATTTACATATTCATTGTGTGATCTTTCTTTCATGGGGTGTAAATTGCTTAAGTTACCAAATCGGTAAGGGAACCTTTCACCCTCCTCTTTTTAGAAGGCTTCTTTTTGTTATGTCTTTTAATTTACATATTATTATGTTGGTATATGTTATTCTATATACTTATTGATGTAAATTTAATTTCCATGTGATGAGATATCCTTTTCTCTCTCATCAACATATTTTATGAATTTTAATGTGACGTCATTTAGCTATCGAATTTTTATAAGAGATCTTCTTAACCCAATTTCAATTTTTGGGTTAAACATATAATTCCTAATTATATTGTGCAATGAATATGTGGGAATAACCACTTATTTTTTACACGTAATATACACTTATATTGGATGTATTAATATTTTTCACACATAATGATGTAATTGATTTATCCTTAATCTAAGGATACTATCTTTATAAGGTATTTCGCCTCAATTTACATTTTCATTGAGACTTCATTGTTGATATGCACCAATTCACTCTTATATGGTTTATATACAGTACTTTGGAATATTATATCAGTAATATCCTTATTCTCGTGATATTATTATGTTGTGACTAATTGTTATTCCTCAATTATTCTTATTATAGGGTCTCTCATTTTGTTCAAAACTCTTTAACTAAAATATAGTTTTAAATGTTTGAAAAGGTTATTTTTCTAAATCATTCACATTAATTTCCATGTTTTAGAAATATAAATAATGATTTATTAATCTGGACATGAATTTTTTGATATTTAAATTTCTTTCAAATGTTTCATAGGGGTATTGGACACATTGATACAAAAATATTTTTATTTAATATTATAAATGGTTTTGAAAATGGGTTGATAAAAGCTTTGATTTTTTTCAATTTCTTGAAATGATATCTTCTAAATGTAAATGAAATAATATTAGTGAAATGTTTGTGTTTGCAATAATTTATGTGTTATGATTTTATTAGATGGGTGGTTGCGTGATAAATCCAATGACAGGTGGTGTCGTGATAAACGAGGATGGGTGGTTATGTTATAACCTCCAATTCATTGGTCATGGAAGTCGGCCGTATAGCTATTCAATTTAAGTGATATTTGTGGAAGTTGGTAATATGGTTATTCTATTTAAGTATTTTTATGTCCCAAGTTACCATTATACGTTATGTGTTCTTTGTATGGGTTTTATGGTAATATTTTGGTTACAAAAGGGTAATCAATGATCTTTTTTTTCATTGAAGATTATTTACTACATCATAAAGGTGAAAAGAATTACTTATGATAAAGTATTCTTGGTTTAATTGTTGTTTTGAAAAAACTGTCTATTTTCCTTCATTGTGTATCCCTTACTGAGCATTTTGTGCTCATCCAATGTTTTTGAAATATTGTTAAAATGATATAAAGTGGAAGAGGGTCAAGGATGGGATCAAGGAAAAGTAATTTTTTCTAAAACATGGAACTAGACCTGACTCTTTTTTTCAAGTGTTTTTATTTTATAATGAAAATGGTGACTGAGTAGAATTGTCTACATGAAATATTGATGTTGTTATGAAAATATTATGACTTAATTCTCTAAAATTCTAATCCTAAAAACTTCTTTAATGTGAATTATCCTTTTAATTCAAGATTATGTAATGTTTAAGCCTGGGTCCTTATAGTAATAATTTATTTTTTGAAATTAATATATCATGTTACACATGTTTTTATATGATGTTCTAATTCCATCATTGTATTGATATTTTCAAATACAATTTCAATTAATAATATCTACATTGATATTTGTGATATATTATAAAAATTTATAACTTATTAAATTAATTAAAATCACTAAAAAATATATTATAAAAACTGATTTTTAAATGATAAAAAAAATATTATAATTCCATTCAAGAAACATTTTTTATAATGATTTTATTGACCTCTAAATATTAACAAATATGTTAGCATTGTTACGGTTAAAATTGTGTTACTTTAAATTGCATTGACTTATGCCAAAATAAATATTCCACACATTTAGAATTTAGATTTGATAAATTGGATTTAATAATAATATTAATTGGGTAAAAACTATCAAATAATCCACATTTAATTTTTTATGAAAGGATACATTACCTTGGATTATAATACTAGTTCACATAGTGAAGTCCAAAAATATTAAAAATAAGGAAAAATATAATTTAATGAATAGTATGATTAAAACCATTGTTTTATGGAATGGTGATGGTTTCGATAGTCCATATTATACGTCTATCCCATTAATATTCAATTTTGGATCCACTATATTCTTCCAATAGTTAATTCTTTTGAGTAGTTATAAAAATTTCACTCCTCCTCAACTATAAATGTACACCGCCTATCATCATGTATATACACATATTAATCAATTTTGAAGGACCAAAACATGAAAAAATAAGTTCTAAACATCCCAAACCTTATTCGAGTGTCCTTTTTGTGGGCATAAATCTATCTTTGGGGAGTTAGTAATAAACTTACGAGAATACCTGAAGACGGGTTATTATACATGAATGTGCATCTTTATTTAAATTATTTTCATAATTGTAACAACTCCTCTATATTTTTCATATTAATGGACTTGTTATGTTAGTTGAATTTCATACAACAATCTCAACTTTCTTAAAATGGGTTACAAAACCATCATTCGTGTGTATGGTGGATTACTGACTCAAGAACTAATGTTGCTTGTTTTTTCATTACAAACCTTCATGGCTGGAAATAATGATGAATATATAGTTTATATTTGATAAATAAGATATTTATAATGTTTGTATGATTCTGGAAATATTATATCAGTCGTACCTTCATAATTTTCATTTTTCCCGAATGTGATAACATCACCCATGTGTATGGGTGAATGTTGCCACTAGAAGCGATGTGATTCAATAATGCATTACATTAAATGTACTGAATATGTATAAAGAAAATTTATTAAATATATGAGATAAAAATGACTCAATAATTATAATATATATCATTTCATTTTCATTCTTTCAATTTTTCAAAAAATGGAAACAATGATCAAGTGTACGTACATCCTACCATCTCCATGAACAATGTATTTAATTTTCTATAACTAAATTTCAAGGATTAATATAGATACATATTAAATGGATATATATATATTAAATATATCATGTTTATATTTCTAGATATGATGAAATTATTATGAAATTAAAAGGACTGAAAAATATAACCAATCAAAACGTATTCCAAAAAAGTGGTTAAGACCCAAAATGTGACATTATCATGATATTGTTAATAAACATGTAATAAAAAATTTAGAGATTGTCATATAATGAAATTTTTATGTATGGTTCTATAATACATGTATAATAAAATTATTTTTATTATAAATTTTATGACTGTTGTTTTGAGATAATGTAAATTCCAATGGAATTTGAACCTTTTCTTTTACTAGATGGGTAATTTTAAATAAAGTTAGATTTGGAATTAAATAAAGGAATTTGAAAAATTATAATCATTTATTTATGATGTGTTTTAATCAATAAAACATTTCATAGGTCCTCTATTGAATTTTAGTATCTCAGTCTCTGAAATCTCATTTTTGGGTACCCAGTCATGGAAGAACGGTGTTTATGAAACTCTATGTCATCCAATAAGAAACTATGTTGCTATGGTAAGTAAAAAGTTGTGAGACACAAATTCTTAGCAAGATTTACTCAAACCATGCACTTTGAAATCATGTTTAGTGACACTTTGGCAGTAATTGGGCCCTATTAAATGCATGGCTGGCACTTGGCTAGGATAACCTTATAGCAAAACTGTGAGATGTGGTTTCTTGATTAGGGATACCACTCTGTTGGCACATGGTTTGGAAAATCCATTCAACCACATTGTTTGACTATCTTATTGGGTGTGAAAATGCATTTGTACTATTAATTAGGTTAAAACCTCATTTATAATTTCCTCCTCCTCTAGTTATGTCTGAATCCTGTACTCCCCTTGTTGAGCTCTCATTATCCCATGATAAGGCATTGAAATAACTCATGGATTCGTTATTCAAATCACGTAATGTCAATATCTATGTACCTATATCATTAATCTGTAGAGTCATTTTCAATTTTTCTTCATTTAAAACCTCTCACATACACAATTTAGGTGTAAGTAAATTTTTCCGATTTTTAGGAAAATTGTTCATTTTGTCAATTTCTTCCAAACATGATCTATTAAATATTGATATTGGAAGGGTAGGTCATACAATGTATGCGGTAGGTGGTATATGAACTACTCAGAATAAATTATTGTTTTGTAATTTTTTTTCATTTTGAAACATGATGTGATTTTCTCTATATTTTATTATTATTGGTTACTTCATATAAAAATGAACATTGCACCACGATATACATCATTTGATTCCAATTTGGTATTTTAGAAGATAATATAATCAAATATTGAAACCCCTTGAGTGTTTTGTATTGTTTCTATTTTATTATGTAAATGTTCCAAATTCTTATAACTTATTCTAGTCATTAATTTTGGATTGAAAATTGTTTTCCGCATTTCACACAGTTGTAAAAATCAAGAATATATCCTCAAAATTTCCATGATAAATTTTTTTGACATGAATTTTCATGTTGGGTGGTTTTTTATTAATTAATTGAGTTATGTTATTTTAATTGGATGTTTAATTATGTTCTGTGAATAGTTTTTTAAATAGTGTTCTTCTATTATAATGAATCTCCACGACCGAGGTGCATTATCTTCTAAAGCTGAAAAGTAATTATTTTTATTTCATAATGTTCATGGATAAATGATTTGATTTCACTGATTGGTCCATGCTATTTTTAGTGTCTGGAAAATATTGTTTACCTATAAATGTATGTTCCCACATATTTAAATCACCACTTTGATAATGGTTTCTTCTAAGTGACTTCTTGGACATTTTTAAAATGAATTTTCATAATCAATTGAAGGTAACATAATTTTGTAAATAGAATAGAATATAAAAGAAGGATATCATTACATTTAATGAAATTTTTAGTGTGGAATGACCTGGATCCCTTTCAATTATTTATAAGGGTGGTAAGGTCGTTCCTATTTCTTATGCATTGATTATGGTTATTTTGAAATGTAACTCCTTGAATGAAATTTAACTGAACCAATGGAAATATGAGAGGTATTACCTAATGTGTTATATTATAAATATTATTGTTCCTGGGTTACATATATGGGATTGATAAATTAAATTCATGAGATGTATTTCCTCAGGGATTATATTACAAATACAGTGATGCCTTGATATGGGCTTGATAAATGCAATGCAAAGTAATATTTCCTGCTGGATGATTATGAAAAAATTCATAACCCCTAATACATTGGATGTGGGAAGATGGTAAGGGTCAACTTGAGCATGGATTATCATGTTCCATTAAATCCGGTGTTGATCATGACTTCTCAAACCGTTGAAACATTATGGGCATTAGGCGGAGTAGCCACATACCATGTTTAGAGTTTATCCCGAGGGGCACACTCATTATCTTGAGTGTTTTAGTATAAAATCCTGAACTATATGGGGAGTTTGAGAATTTACTTTATTTCATTAGATTATGGGCTCTTATAGACTAGTTAGGGATATATATGTTATCCCTCGGTCCAGCCATCAACTATTATTCCAGGTATATTCCCATTAAGTGTTAGTATAAACATGGTTAATATAGGTAGATTAAATATATAACTAAACTATATTTATTCACTATCTATATATAGTTACGTTTCATTCTTCTTATTCTGGATTTTAACTAAAAAATGTATAGCCACCATGTGACTTTGATGAACCTGACTGGGTGGGTTGTTCTTCATTTTAGTTTTGTTTATTTACTCTTATTACCTACACTTCTTTACATTATACATGGACTGGATTTAGGGGTAGACATAGTGGGTGGGAACGAACTAGAATTATTATTATCTTCAAACCATATCGAGCCTCCATTACACTATGATACCAGAGTAGATCATATATTTAATGGACCTTTGTTAATTGATTTTATAGTTTAGCTTGTATCTAGGAGTTAGGAGAACATGAATGAGATGGAGCTCGTGATCACCTCATATATCTACCATGGGGATTTTCTTTGATTTATTTATTTATGCATTGTATTGTATCACTACAAGTTTTATGTTTTATATTATGTATCAGAATCATGAAATTCATGCATATGTGGTATATTGACATAGGGCATGTCATTTATAATCATTTTTTGCTATTCATCCACTACTTTGTATTTCATTTTTATACAACTTCTGATATTTTGTGATGTTTTTTTCTTTTATACCTATTTTTTACAATGGAATGAGGGTATAATACCCCCACTATGATGTCTTTACACCCTCTATGATATTTGGAATCCTTGAGAGTACATAGAGGTTAGCATGAGGGCATGGTTGACTGGTCTTGCTACCACTTCCGTGGTCAGACAAAATGGGATGTTGCAATGCTTTTTGAGAGCCTTCCTTTTTTCCATTGTCATACTATATGGGGATGGTAGAAAAGAGTCTAGGAATGTGTCAGGACATGCTAAATAATCATTACTCAGGGTGATCAACCCATCTTTAGGGAATGATACACGTGTCTAGGGAATAGACTGTTGTTCAAAATATTTTTTATGATACATTATTTGATTTTACCATGATTTATTAGTCTATATTATGTATCACATTGATTTATGGGATTTATGTAATTTTTTCTTGAACTGTTATTAAAAAGTTGAATCATTACATGCATAATATTAACAATATAGAAATTAACATGGAATCCATATTCCATGGAATGTAGTTGCATTTCTAGCATGCCTACTGATTATGATTTTGTACATTAAGTGGCATGCCATTCTTTAATTTTCATCATTATAATTTCTTATATACCTATTTTATGTTTTAATTTAATGTTTTCATCTATGATTATATTCTAGGTTTTCTTTTTATCTATAATGATTATCTATGTTTATTCCTTATGATTCAATTCTATAACATTATATATATATATGTATGGATGAACGGATAAATATTTTTTTATGATTAAAATGGACCCAATTTTAAATTATAAGGTGTATGGAAAATTTGTAATTTGGAAATGATAAACTATACACACAATCCATATTTGATCTTTATACATGTTTAAAAATCCTTGTTAAAATGTAAAATTGTTTATAATGATTAAATTCTATTGTGAATTTGTTTTGATTAATGGTAGAAAAATTCAAAATTAAAAGGTGCATGGGCGCTATATTCATTCATTAATGGCCACCCATATAACTAAGAAAATTTATATCTAAACATTTTATAATTGTAAATGGGATTGTATTTCATGAATTGGGTGATACACAATAATTTATAAAGCATATGAGAAAATTATAGATTGGCTGATGGAAACACACATAATTGAACTGTTTTTTAAATTACCATCATAAATTTGGAAATGTTTAAAGATATAAAATATATTTGTATTTAATTTAAAATGAATTGGTTTACTCTTAATATGAACTACATGACCAGTAAACATTTGGGTATGTATGTTATGAAGTGAAAAAATTTGGGTAATTTTACTTTCAATAATTATGAAACTACTATTTTGTTTTATTCTGATGAATGTACATTAACTTAATGAGACCCTCATAGGTTTCCCTATCTGTTATAACTGGATAAGGAATTTTTACTATAAATTTATGAGTTATTGTTGGGATTCCAATTTATAATGAATGTTTAAAAAGGAAAATTTTTATATATTTCATGTTTTTTATTTGTGAAATTAATTGAATGATGTAGCAGGTACTTTTTTTATGACTGTCACTTTATGCTTTGTTTTAAATCATTAATAATGTTAAAATATTAAAAATAAATAAATGAATTAGACTTAATATGAAACCCTATGTAGTATATATTGTTTAGAACCTAGTGAAAGTGTCAATTGAGTTTCAATTTGTGTAAATTTGGAAATAAAGTGTAAGTGTTTTCCTTAGGACTATATTCACCTTTTCAATGTCTTGGATGATAGGATCTTGATCTCTAGTCTTCTGTTTGGAGTGACTTGGTGATAAGTTCACCATTTTTTATTGTTTAAGGAGATATAATATGGTTGGTATCACACTTAGAGAATACAATACTTGAAAAATATTGTGGTTTTTGTACATTTGGTGATGTTCTTGTGTTTTTGTCCATTATAGGAGAAATAGTTTCACAATTAAACCCTTGTTCGGATGGGTGTTCAAGGTATTATTATCTCTAATTATGATCATGGAAATTGTAGAAATATCATTTTTAGTAAGGTAGACATGCCTATGGCATGGTCAGATGCTTCGTAGGTTTTGTTACACAATTTACTTTTAATTAGGTGACTAATGAGGTAATAAATCTATTATCTAGTCATATGAGATCAAACAAATTGGAAATAGTTTTATGTATGTACCATTTGATACATGAATTCATAGGGATTATAAGAATATGGAATATATCTAGGATGTTTCTTCTCTATTTTGATACCTCATGGTAGTATTTAATCACTTACAGGCTGCCCTTTGTGTTCTTATGAAACTACTGAACTACATTAGTTCGGTGGAGATGTTGTGATTTTAGTTATTTTTTACATTCTAGGGTCATATCTTGAGTTGGGGTGAAAATGCATGGAACGAATCGATTTCATCACAGTGGATGGGATGAAATCCAATATGATTGGGTGTTTTAACAAGGTGGTAATGTTTTTTTACATCTTATATATGTTGTGACATGGTTATTGCAACTCGTACGGGGGACACACCTACGTTTAATGTGAATCACAGGAAGTGTCCATGTGGGTAGATGGTCTATCTATTCTTTCTATGACCAGGACACTCTTATGATTGAGGGGGGGGGATCATATTGAATCTCGTAAGTGGGTCCCTCTAGGTAGAAGTAACACAATAAAAAATACCATTTGTAAATGTTTAGTCTAAACTGATAGCCTTTGTGGATTGCATGTTTTGAATCATGTCATTGCATAATCAATAGCATGATATTCTAATGGATTTATGTGTATGAAAACCTTATGAAAACACAATTTTTAAGGTTTTTACTTATATTTCTAAATTGTGAATGATACCAAGATCCCTCATGGGGTGAATGCATCATGGTTCTATTAATTACGACGTATCGATAAGTGAAGACACCATAATTCAATAATTCAGCCAGCAGTGGTATAAGTTTTTATAATTTAGATTTATTAGTTGGATTGTAACCATTAAAATCAATTTAGTATTATTTGATAAAAAATATAAGCATGACCCCTCTCTTGATTAAATCCTTAATGCACTAATAGACCATCAATATTACACAATGAAAATGTTTGAAAAGTTGTTTGGATGGTTTGGGTGAGTTACCAGTGTTCCCATTGATCCCATTGTTTTAATCAAGTTTGGGTTATTACTAAGTTGTACTTGGGTTCCCATGTAATATTTACATGGATGGACTCTCAAACATGAAGTATTTTTTCATTAACGTGACTACTATGCTGATTTAGGATTGGTCTTAGACAATGATCAAATGAGGATGTTTTGGATTTGTACTAATGTATATTTTGTATGTATGGAGATGAAAAATATTAGGTTAGTTCTATGAAATCCATTTCATTTAATCTAAGGAATCCCATTACATGAGGTCGATCTCAATGGGTTTTCTTAAAGAGGTTGATGATTCGAGTTGGTTGGATCTGGTTACCCATTCTTCAAGCTGAGGAGTGATATATTTAAATAATCAGATGATGTTTCGATCAAGGAACATATCTTGAGGCCTGGAATGGGATTCAGTAAATGTGATCGTGGTAAACGTGTGATGTCTTCAAAAAAGGAATTTTGGTTACTCTTCTTTAAGGAATGTACCTAATACTAGCATTTCAGTATGGTATGTCGTAGTGGGTCATCATATTATCGTTCTCATTCGATGTGTACTATCATAATGAACCTGTTCAAACATATTATTGTTTATGGTTGGTGTGGTGTAAGGTCCAATAATAACTTTCGGGAAGCTTTCATGACTTGTTTCTGTTTGTTTGATTAGAAATCAATAGTTCTATTAATTTTGGGACCCTGATATGACCTCTGATATGTTGGGATTCTCTCAGTTAAATAACTCATGTTAGGAAAATCACTATAATTAATATGGTCATTATTTCAAAAAAAATCTAATAGTGGAGGTAATGTGGTTCAGAATTGAATTTTTTATATCTTGAAGCCTAAGGTGGGAAAGACAATTGGTATTATGTTTAATGAAAAAAATAATGAACATGTATCTATCCAAATGTTTTCATGTATGCACCGTTTAGAGGTTCTGGTTAAAAAAAATCGATCCAGTTTTGATGGATTATGTGGTGTGAGATTATGAAATGGTTGATGGTTCATTGGGAATTTTAAGATAGAATGAATCTGTTTGAACTGAAATTCACAAACCATGTAGGTCAGGTGATGTTTTTTATTCTCAAAGGCTACTCGGGGATGAGAAGTTTTATGGGGGGGGGGAGGTTGTACTGACCAATGTTTTGAGCCAATGTAAATTTCAAGGGAATTTGAATATTTTAATTTAATAGATGTTCTATATTTTTAAACTGAGATTCAGAATATCATTCAGCTATTTCGAACACTCTTATGTGTATTTTAGACATTGTTGAAGGCATTAAAGGTTTCATGGGTGCTCTGTTGTTTTTTGGGAGCACTAGGATCCAAAACATCTAGTTTGGGTAGCCTAAAATAGTTACATTGTTTATCTGAAATTGTACGACCTCTAGAAGAAAACCATTAAACTACATCAATGGAATAGAAGTTCCCTACATAGGCAAAGAACAGTTTACTGAAACTGTTCACATTGACCACACAATAAGTGTGAATTAGGTAGTACACTTATAATATTTATCGTATGGATGACACACTTCTTGGTGATCGATGTGGAAGAATCCACGTGAGGTGGTTTCTTATGTAGGGTGTGTCATAATGTTGGTGCATGATTTGGCCATGTTATGTGGAAAAATAGTGCAACATGGCTTATGGGGGAATAATTATTTTCATACACTTAATTAGGTATAACCCTAATTTGAATTTTCTTCCCCCGTCTCTATTCGTGGGTATCTCTTATCCACCCCATAGTGTGGTATCCTTATCTTCAACCTTGAAAAGTTGATATCTCATGGATCTGTCATATAAATCAGGCCTCATCAGTCTCTATCGATCTACTTCGGTACGCTCTCAAGTTATATTGAATCTTAATTCATTTATTTTACTCTTGGATGTTATTTTTGGGTGTGATCCTAGTTTCCTTTTTTCAATGAAATTATCCATTAAATCAATTTTATCAAAACACCATCTAAAAAATCATGATATATGATTAGTAGGTCAGCTTATGTATGAGTTTGGTGGTCTATGACTTATTCCCATTTTTTTTCAACTTGTAAATTTATTCATTCTGACTCACATTGAAATTTTCCATGTGTTGATTTATTATTTGTTCCCACATATTAAATTGAATGTTTATTCATGATATACATCCTTTGATTCATGTTTGGTAGTTTGGAGTATAAAAATATCATATACGGACTCCCCATGGGTGTACCATCTTGTATTTCCATTTGTAATTTCATGTTATAAGTTCCTGAAACATCATCAGTGCATTAGAATTGTATTAATAATGGTTTCCCCATTAACATCCTTGTCAAAATGAGAATGTAACCTCCCAAGTTCCATTTCTAACATTTATAAAATGAAAATCATTGATGGGTGGTATTTTTAAAATTAGTCTTTGATGAGTTGATTTATGATATTTGAATTTTATATCTAATTATGTTTTGTGATTTTTTTGGAAGTCATGTCATGTTTTAATAATAGACCTCATCGACAGAGGTGTGCTATTTTCTAATATTGAAAATTGATGATTTTTAGGTCATAAAGTTCTTGGATTAATGATTTGATGTCATGTATTGATATATGGAATGTTTATTTCTTGTCCTATATTATTTACTTATTAATGGATATTACCATGTAGGTAAATTCCCTTCTTTGTTCAGGGTGCCTTTTATGGAACTTCATGAGCAGTTTCAAAATGAATTTCATTATTTTTTGAATTTAATTGAATTTCCTAATTATAATATTATATGTGTGATAATTTTCCTTACATTAAATGAAATTAATGTAGTTCAATGACATGACTCCCTTGAAACAATTTATAAGGGTTGTATGGGCCTCAATTATTACTTACTATATGTGTATCTTTATTTTGAATTATAATTACTTGATTGTAATTCGACATTACTAATGGATATATGATATTTATTTCCATATATGTTCTATTATAAATATGATTGTGACATTCTTATATATATTAACTTGATAAATGCAAAGCGTTATAAGTATTTCTTCTTGGATTGTATTCTAATTACGATTACTCCTTTATATGATCTTGATAAATGTACAGAATGAGATGTATTTTCTAATTGATGATTATGATAAATATGATTATTCCTTATACATAGGTTGCGAGAATATAGTAAGAATTTAGTTGAGTATGGTGCATCACACTCCCATACATCAAGATTGAGTATATTATCTTGCACCAGTGATAGTGTAGGGGGGTTGGGCTCTAGTGCTACGTACGATGATTAGAGTATTTCGATGGAGAATCACTCCCCATATGGAGTTTTATAGCATGGTGTATCTCACTCTATTGAGATGTAGGTTATGTACCTTGTTGTGTGAGATTATAGGATTATTTAGACAGGTTATTTATTTCAGAGTTTGTCACTAATCCACCCATCAACTAGTATTCGAGGTATATGGCTATTGGGAATTAGCACACACATGTTTTATATAGGTGGATTATATATACAGAAATACTTATATATAATTATTTTTGTCTATATAGTTAAAAATCAGGAATCTTATTCCAACTATTTCTTGTAGAGCCACAATATGTCCTTTAGGAACCTGAGAGTGTGAGTTGTTATTTATTTTAGTATTATTTATTTTCACTTATTACATATGATGCTTAAAATTATACATGGAATGGATTTAGTTATAGACAATGTGTGTGGGAACCCACATGGACTTGTATTATCTCACACCAAGATCGAGCCATCGTCCCACTGGGGTACCTAAGTTGACCATATATTTTTCTTAAATTGGTCGATTACCTGTGTTGTTTAGATTGTATATGGGTGTTATGGGCACATGACTGGGATGGAGCTTATGATTATCATGGAGAACACCCATCATGATTTTATTTATAATATTTATTTATTTATTTTACTATATCACTTCCTACTATATGTCTATTTTTATATATTATGTATCATCCTTAGGAAACACATGCATATGTTGTATAATGGGGTTGTACATGTGGTTTATATTTAGTTTATATTATTCTTATGCTACTTTTTCTTCTTTTTTGTACTGCTTTTACTATTTCCATATGATTATTTCTTTTATACTCTTATTCTACTCAGTCATGAGGTTATAGTATTTAGACCGTACCATTTTTACACACTCACTGCTATTTTATGGCCTTTAAAATATGAGGAGGCATGACTGGGCTTAGGTGGAGACCAATCCAATTACCAGTTCAGTGGTTAGACAACCTAGGATGTTACAATACATGAGTTAGGAATGATGAAGATGGAATTAAAGGTTTACTATAATGTATTTCCATCTCAATTTTTTTCTTTTGTGAGACACATTCGATATTCACCACATATTTACATAATGCCACATATATACTTACCATAAATTTATTTTATTATTATAATAATTAAATTTATTATCATTTAAATATCCATTTCATGATCTCACTTTTATAGTGATTATAACTAAAAGTTACCAATGTGGTATTAGTTTTATGTTACAATCTCATAGTTATTAGGGGTTTCTTATAATTAAAATTCCAATGATGAAATATTATGAGCTATATTTCAGGTAAATTGTGAATATTCATATTCTGCATTTGTTTCAAAAGAATAAAAACTTTACCTTAATTTCACTATCATTATGTACTAAATATTTCTTATGAATTGTTTTATGAAAAATATTATTTTCAAATCGATAATGCTATTTCTTGTGAGATAATTATCTTATTTTTTAAATGGGTTTTGTTAAATATATGATTTAAATGAAGAATGGTAATTTTCCCCATGAAATGATTCAAATGACTGATAGTGCTTCATTTATTTGATTTCAATTATGATCTCATGGAAAAGGATTTCCCAAAAGTTTTATGAATTAAAAAGTTTTATTCAATGAAATGTTGTCTTCTTCATGAAACCTTCCAAGAAGTCCTTAAAAGTCATTCTCCATCTATGATGAAATCTTTTCATGTAAATTTTCATTTTTAGGTATAAAGACCAAGGATACCATTCTTATTCATTCTCATAATGGTTTAGGATGAACAAATTTATATGAAAACTGATTCTCTTCCATGGGTTACAGAATGATAATATTCTTATGAAACCCACTTATTTTTCCATGGTTTGTTATATGATGAATGATGAAATGATAATGAACATTTTCCCTTATCCTTAGGTTATGATTTAATAAAATGATTATAAACCCATTTCATTTCATAGGTAATGATTTGGTGAAGTTTTTAGGATCTTGATTCATACATATGTATGGTTTCCATTAAGTGTTGGTGGTTATGATATTACCAATCATGGTTGCTACATTATTAATCAGGACAATTATAATGTTATAGCCAATAATGGGTGGGAACTTTATAGTCCTCAAATTAATTAGACAATAATAAGTATCTCAGTAGATAGACATTAATGGAATATAGAGTGAACCTTGTTCAGTTAGGGACTTTGTCACCTCTGATGATCTGGGGAGTGCACCTTGATTACTATATTGTTATAAGAGAACTTTATTAAATGTTCACAATGTTCTTTATGAACCTGATTAAATGTTCAACATGTTATTTATGGACCTATATATCATGTAAATAATGTTATGCGTGAAACTATTTTCACTTCAATTTTTTTATGTGATGGCCTGATTTTATGTCCATAACATAATTAGTTATCCGGATTTCATTAATACATGTTCATATTGTAATGAGTTGATGTGTTTGAAAAAAAAATATACCTATCATTTCAATTTTATATTCTCATAGACCATGTTAATTAATTTACTTATGATTAATGGCTTATGAACATCTAAACATTATTACATGATTCAATATTATGATATTTTATTTTCAGAGTATGGTTTTCATATATTTTAGTCATAATCATACATTTTTGTTCAAGTTATTCATACAAATATACCCTGTTTACTCATATTGAGCTACTGAGATAACCATTTCTTATATTTCCTTTCCCTAGGTTATGAATAATGGATTTATATAGGGTTTTGTTGGGAAGAGTTATAAATGGGAAGATTATTATCAGATAAATTGAAGATATTTTAGGAATTAAATATATTTTGTACACTGTTTTATATGTATCTACACTATTACAGTCATTAGGCCTGACTTTTTCTAATTTGTGAATATTAATCTATAAGTAAAATATCCATGTATGAGAAGCCTGAGTTTCTATAGATTTTTTCCAAGGAATTATTTTTTAACCATTGGAATCTGTGATGAGAAAAACAATGTGAGATCCATTTTTATTTTTTCAAGGATCTTTATAGGGGTGTGAATTAGGACAAGTATATTAATGATTCAAAGTACAAGATATTTACTTGTATTATTTTAAAATAATGGAGTATGTGTTTTCCATGAAATTACACCTTAAGACTATATATTTTAATTGGATGTGGCATTGGACTAAAGGTACATAGGGGTAATAACTCTAAAAATGGTGCATTTAGTTGGATTCAATCAACACCTAGTACAAAAAATGGGCATTTTTTCCACCTTGATTAAAACAACTAGGGGAAATTAATTAGAAATTAAATTAATCTTTATGAACCATCATGAATGATTAAAATATATTATGATAATGGATAGCTGATATTTAGACTAACGTTTCAAGAATTTAATTCATTTTTTTATGATTTAGACATCATATAATATATTTCTCAGGATTTACTGGATTTACAATATGATTAGTGTCTCTCACACTATGATTTTTTTGTTTATTCAATGTAATGAAAAAACTAACTGGGATAAAATTGATTCTGATGTAAACATTATAGATTATTATCAATGTAGAATGATGGATGGAGTGAAGGATATTTTATTCATGTCTATTATGTAATCACAGAACATGATTAACAATATGAACATTAACAAAATCCCAGATTCACCCAAGAAGATAATGATATAGTGCGTTGAGATTTTGGGTAATATAGGCCATGGAAGAATAAAAATTTAATATCCAATAATCTAGAAATATGTTAATATGTATCTAGTATATTGATTCAATGGAACTGGTAGGTGCATTAAATGTGTAAGTGTTGTTCATAAATCATGGGAATATTGAAATGTGATCAATCATGTGGTAATTATAATAGAGGTGAAGAGGACTCCATCTAATCACATCATATTCTCTAGTGTTTAATCTAAAAATATTTTGGGAATTATGTGAATCGTTGTTTTATGTGGAAAGACATTAAAGAGAACCACCAAGGCTATATAAGTAATGATTTTTCAATTGATGATGAATTGATTTTGAATGAAATATGAATGTAAATAGGTATTAAGGAAAAATATGATGAATCACTATTAATAGTTTTAGAAGTGGTAAGAATGATGTATTTTTTTATTGAGACTCATGAATTATGGAATATATATAGATGGACCACTGTATGTTTTTCATTTAATAATTCAAAGAGTATGTTGAATGATGATGATGACTAAGATAAATTTTTTAATGGAAAGTTTATATTTTATAGAAAACACGCGATTAATGGAATTTAATCTTTAATATGATCATGATATTGATAAAATAGATTTTTGTTTGGATATGGAGATTATGGTTACTAATAAAGTATATTGGATAATACTAATTAACTATAAACAAATTAATGATTTATTAAAAAGGTGTATCATGTTATCTTGAATTATGTTTACAATTTTTCTGGATTGACGGAATATAATCAATAATCCTTTTTATAAGTAATGAATCAATAAGTATGTTTGTTTTTAATATTGTTTTAGGTTAATTTAGTTTGTTACCATGTTTTGAGAGTATATATGATGAAGATATGCCCATGTTTGGTACATGATAATAACGAGCTTCTATATGAAAAATGGGGGATCAATGTTATTTTTATTTTTGGATATTTAGTCTCATTAATTATCATGTTTTGGATTTTAGTCTTCTCGAATGGTCATATGCTTAACCATTTCGAAGATTTTTTATGTTTAACATTGAATGAGTTTTTAGGGGATAATGTTTTATTTTTCAATTTGGAGATTCAATAATTTGAATAACCTGTGCTAACCATTTTTTATTTTTACTAGAGAAAGAAAGAAACAATTACATTTACTTTTTAATATTAGCATCCATTGGTTATTCAAATATTAAAAACTAAAATTCATTTCCTAGAGTAATATATGATGTGGAATTTGATCAAAGCACATCTAAAGGGTGAAATTGAATTTATGAAATAGAATAAAATGATGTTTTTATTTATTGTAATTAAAATTATTAATCATTAAAATTGGGATCATGGTTAAAATATTTTTTATTCATTAATAAATTTTTCATATATCAAATACCATTTTCACACCTCATTGTTCAGAAAATTTATGGTTATTAACCATCTCAGTATCAACACATCCATATTATCAACATTCTCTATCTCTATCGATCTGTAGATGGGTGTTAGTTTTCTCTTATATGTCCATGTTTTCATATCCCACCTATGTTATACAATTTTAAAACCTTGTATGTGTTATTCTAAATGATGTCTTCACATTTGTTTCTATTTTATAGAGGTTTTTTTGTTAAACCTATTTACAATGTGTGTCGCTATAAAATAATTTTCAAATGATAAACCTATGATGACCAAGATGAATTTTGAGGGTAAATATAATTTTAATGAGGGTATAATGTTACACAATGATATAATGAGATTTTATTTTCATATTAATTTAATTTTTATATATATTCCTTTTTAATAATCATGACATTTATATTTAGTTAAATAACACATTGAGTTCAAATGAATCATTATGTATTGTTAAAATGTTATTCTAACTGTTTCACCATTCCATTGGAATGGCGTATGTGAATAATATTTAAAAAATTATAAAAAGATATTATACTCATTTATATAAAATAAATTCTTTGTTGAAAAAATAATTATAAATTAAAAATCGAACATTTTAAAACAAAAAAGAAATATTTCCTGGAAAATGATATTTATGTGAAAAATCATGTTTTATATCAATAAATTAACAAAATTAGTTTTAATAATTATTTTTACGAAATTAATATATTATATATTCATCAAACGTTTTAGCATTCATATTATATGTCTTATTGAAAATAATTTATAAAAAATCCAATTTATGATTAAAACAATATTTTTCAAAAAAACATTTATGTCACCATTTTGTGAACATTCAATAAAATTAATTATTGAAAAATTTGTAAATTAAATTTTAGAAAATTAAATTTAATTTTGATATATTAATTTGAAAATTATCATAGTGTTAATTTTCTGGATATGTGTGAACAATATAAATTTTTTATGATTAGTGATAAATATCAAATTATAGTTGAAAGCCTACTTTTCATTTGATTTATATATATTGTAAAACTATAATTTGAATTAAATTTATTGTAAATTGTGTAAAATATTATGTAAATTAATATAATTTAGATAATTTGAATCAATTTCTTCTTGAATTTTTATATCAATACATCTCATATTTTTTACCTTTTCACATGTAAACCATTCTTTCACATAATTTGTGTAATATTAATTTAAATTTAAAATTTTATAATTAATTTAATTGAACATGGAAAAATGGATTTCATATTTATATTAATAGAAGTTTATAATTTTTTATATTTTCAACTTTACTTTTTAACAAAATGAATATTAAATATAGTAAAACATAATTGTGACAGATAATATAAATATGGGTGTACTAGATGTGAAATTAATAATATATGGGTTAAAATGACATTCCATTATTGTATGAAGCCAATTTTCTCTCTATATTTATACAAATATGACCTTATTATATATTTTTATATGTTTTTGGGACACCTTTTCATGAATCTGACTTATATAATATGTTATGTAAATAAAAAGTCAATAAATAAACCATCCAAGCTTTTAATATCTAGAATGATTTTTAATAAAGACCAAAAAAACCTATTTATTAATATAAATATTATTTTTTAATATACATTTGATTTCTTTATAATTATTTTTTATTTTATATTTTTAGGGGAAATAAGTTCATTAAATGCTTATGAAATTCCAATGTAGTATTTTTTGTTAATAAATAAATAAATGAAATGATACTAAAAATATTAAAGTGGAGTATATTTAATGTATTATTATGTTACACTATTTTATTATCATAATATATTATTTTATATAGGTTTTAACATGATAGATTCTAATTCCATAGTTTTATTAATATATTGAAAATTTAATTAAAATGAATAATGTAAAAATTGACAATAATGATTTTTTACGATGAAATATAATTTATTAAACGATTTCAATTCTCGAAAAATTAAATACTCTATCAATGGATGTTTATTTTATAATAAATATTAATTATTCTCTATTTGTGGACCACTTGTTATTTTATAATCACACTATTTATAGGTAAATTTTAAAAAAGTTTATTAGCAATGTAATGGTTAAAATAGTGTTTTTACACATGACATGGTCTTGTGTTAAAACTAATATTCAATAGACAAATAATTTTTATTCTAAAAATTGGATTTAATAATTAGAATGAAATTTTACTGTTTATCTAGTATATATCATATTCATTTAGTCTTAATGGATAAACTACCAGGGTTAAAATTAATATCTATAATAGTGAAAACCCAAAATGGTAAATATAAGGAAATCTAGATTTTTTGGAAAAAACATTAAAAACATCTGTTTTGTTGTTTATTGTATGTGTTTATAAAATATAATCTCTCAAACTTAATTAAATCAATTTTGTAGAATTTTTTTTGTATTATTTACCTCCCAATAGTGAATACATTTGGGTATTTACCAATATGTCACTCCTAAAATATAAATGTCACCACCTATCCGGAATTCTTAAAACCTATAAAGTCATTTTAATCAACCAAATATTACCAAATTCACATCTCAATATCCATACAATCATATTAAGTTCCTTGTTTTTTGTATAAATACATCTTTTGAAGGCTGTAGTGAAAACATAAAGAGAATACCCTGTGGAGAGGTAATATTCTTCAATAAGAATATTTAATTTATTTATTTATCCATATTTTCAAATTGTTATTATACAATGATTATATAAAAACACAAGTATATTGAATATACCGATATGTGGTTATGTCAATTGTATGACCTATAACCATCTCTAATTCTATCAAATGTGTTATAAAATCATCATTCGCATAAGCAACCAACATGTGAATAGTTTCCATTCATTTTTCCATTACCACCTATTTAGTATGTAAATAATAATGTATTTATTTATTAATATATGATATATATTCTATTTATTATTTTATTATTATTTTTTATTCATTATATAACACGTACCATCATAGTTTCCATTTTTTGTGAATACAATTACATCGCTCGTCTGTATGGAGGACTAACACACTGGGAAGATATGTGATTTATTCATACATTATGTTTAATGTATTAGAAATGGGTTTAATAAATATTTTTAATATAATTAAAATATCAATGATTCAAGAATGAAAATATATATCATTTAATTTTCATTCTTTAAATATGAGATGAAATAGGAAACAATATTCATGTATACGTATGACCTCCCATCTCCATGAAAAATGTATTTCATTTTCTATCCCAAAATCTGATGGATTAATATAAATAAATGTATAATTATATTATATATATATATATCATCTTTATAATTCATTGGAAAATGGAACCATGATCAATGTATTGGGACCAAAATTAAACTAATTAAAACACATACGAAAACAAAGCTATTAAAACACTAAATGTGAATTTGGGATGGGATTGTTACGAAATGTGTTATAAGAGGAAATACGTGTATCACATATGGTTTTCTATATGTAATTATATTTATGTAATTATATATCTAATATTATATTTATCATATTGGATGTTTGAATGATTACTAAGGAATTCAAGCCTTACAATAAGGGATTTCCGTCTTAGTTTTTAATTCATTACGACACATTACCTACTCACAAAATATTTAATTTATATGGGGTACACACTAAAATCAATTTATATAATGAATCATAAAATAAATGTTATTATTATTTACTTATCCATTTTATTATATCTCTTTCTTGGGCCAGATGATTCAATGTTACCAAAGTAGTAAAATTTTAATCTTTCAATACCATCGTTAATCATGATTGTTTATGATTATGATTCCAATGATTAAATATTATAATCAACATCTCAATAATTTCATGTGTTTTATTATCCTATATTTACTTCATTTGAATATTTTTTTTCCATTCATTTTTATTTATTTATATACTAATTAGTTTTAAATATTGATTTTATGAAAAATTATTGTTTCGAAAAAAAACACTATTTCTACTAAAATAATGTTTTCAAATAATGTTTTTAAAAATAGTTTATTAATATATATTTCATTGATGAAATGATATTATATACATGATATTTTTAAATAGTTTCTATATATTACATTATAATGTATCATGTTTATTATCCAAGAAAAACATATCCAAAATGTAATATATTTTAAATCTTTATTTTCAAAGAAATATTATTTACCTTATGAAATAATTCATGTATGCTTCCAAACTCAGTATTAATTTACGATAACATAATTTTTTGTAACATATGGGTTTCTGTGGATATGAATGAATAATACCATTCATATTCATTATCTGAATCGTTTTTGATGGAATGATGATTATGAAACCCATTTCTCTTCTATAGGTTATAACATGATAAAAATTTTATTAAACACACTTATATTTCCTTGGGTTATGAATTGATTAAATGAAAAATTGATTATGAAAACATCATTTTCCCACAAGTTAAGATATTATGAAATGTTTATGAAACCCACTTCATTTTATGGGTTATGATATGGTAAATGTTATGTGATCTTATGGAAGAAATGTGTATTATTTTCATTCTGTGATATTAGTTACATTATAACTAGGGATAGTGGTTATGTTATAACCATGGACGGTGGTCACATTAGAACCATATATGGATGGGAACTATATCCCCTCTACATGATTGGGAAAATATTTATATTTTAGTAGATATATCAGATTACAATGAATAATGAACATAGTTCAATGTGGGACTTTGGCCATTATAATGGCCTTGCGAGTGAACCTTGACTAAAATAATATTATGTTTGAACCGGATTACATGTTCAAAATTTAATGTCTAATGTTGATTACACGAGATGAATATATTTTTTGGGTATAGTTTTATGTACATAATGGAAAAGATGGACCCAGATCCATTTTTATATGTTTATGCGGGGGAATGGTTTCATGTTATTAACTTAATGACTAAACCTATTTCCCTTTCTAAATGTCACCAATGTTATAAGGTGATGTTTAATCCAAAAATCAATGTATTATCCCAATATTATGGTCACATAGATCTTGTTCATAAATTTCCATTTAATTAATGTCTTATAAACTTCTAATATTTATTCAATTACTCCAAATAAGGATCTTAGATTTTAGGGATGGGGTTTCATTTATTATGCTCATTTTCTCATAATATTATCTTCATACTATTCATATGTTTCTCCCAGATTTACCATAATTGAGCATCTGATATCACCATTTATAATTTATCCTTTCCATAGGTTTTTAAGATAGTATTTATGAAATTTATTTTTTTTATTACTACTAAGGGCGGTGGGATATATTTATGGGAGACATTGAAGGTCTTTCAAGAATTACGATGATCGTGTTCCAATATTCTCGTGTCAAAAAATATTCATATTCCCATGAATGTGTGTCGGTAATGAAATTAAATTTCATAAATAAATTTTCAATATACATGAATGATAATCATAGGTCAGTATATCCATCATATCAGTCGTTATTAGGGTTTAATCATGAATACATATACTTTTAGTGTGTATAGACGTAATTAGAAATCCTCTTTTTTAAATTATTTTCTACAGAAATAATAAATAATATAATTTCATATAATGTAGTTTTATGAAAATTTAGGAGGAGGATTATGAATTTGATTAACTAATTATTTTTTATTTTTCCAAATATGTGAGGAATCATAGTACCCATTGAAGGGGTTTCTAAATGATTGAGGTTTTTGGAAACCCCAAGTGGCATGATAGATATTCCTATATCATTATCGGTACTATTTTTGGATGGAAATCTAATAGAATAACTCTTTATAATGAGACCATATATTATATGGCTAAGGAGTGGTGGTTTGAAAAGGACTACTGGGTGTAGAAATCCATGTTCGTAAGGGTGTATTAAGGTTTGTTTTTTAAAAGAAAAAAGCTTCAACTAAAAGTCCAATGTTCAGGATCCCCATATGATGTGGGTGAAATTTGTATTTATAGGAATTATGAAGGATGGAACATATGCTTCATGAATTATTATTATATTTGAGTAGGTATGAGCTTCATAGTGATTGAATGCAAGCTCACAACACATCTGGGTTTTTTGAATGGACTTACAATCAAAAATCATGTTATTACAGTGTTTTATATGGATGTTTTATCATGAATTTTCTATGATCAACCATTTTTAACATTGAAACCTACTCAGCCCCTTATTATTGAAGATAATTAATTACCGCCTATCGAGTGGGATTTGAAGTGGGATAATAAAATCAACTTATAAGGAACATATTTTAAAATCATGTTATGTGAGGTACATGTTTCGTGAAACTCAACCCCACCTCTAGAATATAATAATATGAATGGAACTCAATGTGGACATATAGATTTCATCAAATGATCAGTTATTCCTAAATTTTCTAAAAAATTATAATATTATCTATAATTATATTCTCAAATCATTAGATCTAATAACACTCATTCTTCCGTGAACATACTTTCCTTTTTCTTCTTCCACACACACGGCAGAATGTTCAAAAGACATCTCTATGAACTAATTTATAAAGAACCTATTCATTGTGAATATGACCTTCATGAACCAACCATTTAGTGTTTTTATAATTATATTTATATGGGTAATGAAGGAATTGAGTCTCTTTGTGAATGACGGAGGGATATGAAATGGAACATTGACATCATATAGAGTTTCCATGCCAGATCAGATCATGGAAATCATAATAAGATGTAAATGGATGATCAAAGGGAAAATTAACACATTTATAGGATTCCTCTCTTTGTATTTTTTAGAAGTGATGATTTTTCAACCCAATTGATGATTTAAATTCCCCTTTATGTTGGTTAAAAATATCTTTTTGGATATACAAGTGGAATAATTCCCTTTATAGTCATTTCATTATGGGAATCTCCAAAATCATATCCCAATACCTCTAGAATGTTATTTAAATCATTTATAGTGACGATTGATCCATAAAAAGATCTCCTCTATGATATAATAGTATCATGAATATGAGATTTATATTATTCCTTTATGTATATATAAAATTAAGGGACATAATCTAGTGAAGAAAATTCATCTATGAATGAGCATGTGTGTATTAGTTATTCTAGTAAAGTGATGAATTATTAGAGGAACAAAAAAGGGTCGGTCTTTATGATGTTGTGTGTACTTCATAATTCCGTGAACATAATCTCCCCGAAATCATATCTGATAGGATGAGTACGTGGTCCCCAAACCCCAAAACCTAAATCATTTAATCATCACGAAGGGTATATTATCATCCGTTTGTGGGAAAACAATAAAAATTATTAGGATCCCCATTTTGGGGGAAATGTGTGGTATTTTATCCAAATATATATTTTCTTAGAGGTCTTAGAATAAGTCTTATTTCATTACAAGGTAGTATTAGATGTAGTGCCAATGGGCATACATATAATAATGAAAATAAAGACATTACATTCTAGAGGATGTATTAGAATTTTTCTAAATAATACTATATAATGATTGTTAGGGATCACCCAATAGTTCACATAATCAAATAAACATGGGATTAAAGGATCTTTTGGGTAGTCCTAGAGGAAATTCAAATCCTCCTACGACCTGAACCTATGAAGTACCACACCAATGAGGTCAAGTCATATTTGGTTATAGAAGTATTATTCTATGTGTTTATAATGGATATCCATGATTCTTATCTAGTGGTGAATCCCATAAGCTTTTCAATATTGGGTATATATGAAATGGGAACCACATCAACATAGTGGTCATGGTGCTAGTGAATCTCTAAATACCACTAAGGAATACCAATATAATCAAGACTCCCCTACATGATTTTTGGTTTGTTCAGTTTTTAAATGGATATATTATGACACAAATAGAGGGTTATGAAATACCAAAACTACATTACCCCAGTCATAACTGACTTTAATCCATATGTGGAAAGCCTATCCCAGAGTATTCCCCTTAAGTTGGAGCGGGATTGGTAACATAAATGATTCAGGCAGGCATAATAGTTCATATTTTATCCAACCCTATTTTGATACGTATGATTTTGGATTAAGTATCAATAACATCAATATAGTTTTGAATCTCATAGAATTTTTTGGTGGGGTACTATTTCTATGGATTAGTAGAAAAGTTATTGTGATTTGTATAATCCCTACCAATTATCCCACAAATTCAATCGCCTCAAATTCTATGCATTGAGGTTATACACTATGGATCTCTATGTGTTACACCTGAAAGATAATTAAAATATACACCACATTTCATCACAAGATTTTTTATGACATCATGGACATATCACAAATTGATGCTCCCATTGGGTAGTTTGACAAAAATATGTAGAGATATGAGAGAACCTACTCCAGGGATTGGGTGAGATATCTAGTGACCTGGTAAGATTATGAAAAGTAGGATCCCTTATAATGTGGATGTGGGAATTTAATTCAAGGAAAAGTATTCAATGTAGAATTTTTTTCCCATGTAGGCCTAGGAGCAGTAGTATCTATTAGGGATTACAATCATTTATGAGATTCATATATTGGGGTAGGTGTAAAGGTAGACTAATGGTTATTCTATAAGTAACCCAAGGAGCAGATTAAATAATTTGGGATTGATATGAGAGCCCAATGTGGAAATATGTATGTTCCCTATAAATATTTTTGGCCTACATGAAAATTTATAATTCCTCAATTCCTGGGATCAATGGTATTTCATATGAAAATTACACTCTTACTGGGTATGGGGAAAAAATTAGAGGGGTTTCCTAGTTAATTATAAGTTATATCATACCATGGACGACTTTAGATATACTATTATATAGGAAATGTGATTGATAAAGGTGATAGAAAAATGAAATACACTCCTACATAATGACACAACAAAAGACAGATTAGGTGATGGTGTTTTTTTGACTTACCCTCTAATGGTGATATCCTTAAGAGTTGATTGGGTAAAGGTTCAACAATAGGTGAGTTATAGGGTGATCTATCCATCAAGAGTGATCCATATCGATACTACACTAGAGAGAATAACATTGTGTTCATGAGTTATGATACTTATATTGGGATGTTCTAGATAATATTCAACCATTGGGATATCACTATAAGTCTAATTGGTATTTTAAATGTGATCAAAAGATTCATAGGAGGGAGATAATCATGTTATATATCTTTGGGATGAAAATAATATATCGCGACTACATGCGATAGATGTGGAACACCCATCATATGTAAATGTTTCAGACGGACCATCCTCTACTGAAGAGGCATCAAAAATATTAAAAATGCTAGGAATTCTTCCCTAGAGGTCATAATGTAACTCATTGTATTTCTTATATTATTTGGGACCAATAATTTTTGTGTTTTGGATAGACATATTTACTAAATCATAGTAGAAAAATGTAATCTAATTACCAATAAACCTATAATAATTGTTTATATTATCTTAAATATAAGGACTCCACCACTAGTGTATCATATGTTGATTGCCTTAAATATTGATATTATGGATGGCATTGACTCTAATGTGACATATAGGTTGACATATGGGGTTGAAACAAGAAGTATTCATTGGGATTCTTCCCCAAACATTCCCAATACTTCATCCCCACCACCCATTATATTTATTGTATGTATTATCTATAAGTTTATCTTTATATGTTATTTCTCAACGGAAAATTATACTTCACAATCCTTTTATCGCAATGGATGTATATCCTTCATTAGGGAAAAATCTACCTCAGGCTATGCTGGAGTGCCTGGAGCCCAACGCTAAGGCAATGAATACCAAAGATGGACCCTTTGAGGGGGGGGGGACTAATGAGGATATTATTGTTGCACTTACCATAATGGGAGTATACCCCGAAGCAGTTGTTGAAATCCCTAGGGTGGGACCATATTTTTTGACAAGGAGGTGAGTATGATATAATTATCTGGGGTCGATTATTGTACCTTTGTGTTTTTTTGAAGAGGTTTATTCCAAGTTATCACCTATTGTAAGAAGATCCAAAGTATAAACTCACATGTAACTAAAAAATATAGATCCTTATGTTTATGGTGGAATATAATATGAATCCTCCACATAAAAGGATGATGACATTTTTCTTTAGGATATCAACTGTGGCCCATTAAAATTTTAGGGATACCTTTCTTTTGAGATGCTTTTGGCCTTCTATAAATATAGGTACACTCCATAAGAAATGGATAACCTAGGGTCTGATGTGGTTCCAAAGAAATATTTAAGATGAAATGGGGTATGTATAGGTGTAAAAAACACTATAACATTAAACCCCTCAATCCTATTATTTGGTTATATGGGAGCCCTCTTCTACTAGTTTATGTACATAACGATCAACAGACTGGACAAACACACAAAAATGTCCCTATCTCTTGTCTCCCTAGTTGAATATATATATCTGTATTGAATATTTCTTGTAATTTTCTAGTATTTGTCCCCATATGTATGTGTTTCCTCTATTTATATATCTATTTTGGAGTTCTTCGGACTGGATCCACATCTATTCTAACAACAACTCAACATTTCTACAAGGGAGGATATAGTCCCCCACTTGGAAGCTAAACAAGAGTGCCCAATTCCATGCTAACTCATATTCATTATAATGTCCTTGAATTAGAATCCAAATAGGGTAGGATCTACGTTTAGATGAAAAAAGTGCATTCTTTGGAAGAGGAAGAGCTCTAGAAACTAGTCTTCCTACATTGAATCATTTAAATTCTTCATCATTTTAAATACATGATCAAGAAATTAGTACCCTGTGAAGAGTCACAATGAAATTTTTAATAATTGATGCACTCCATCATATATATAGACGTAACCATTAAAACTTCATTTAGACATTTTTTTTTTGTTTTTATCAATTTCATGTGTTATTTTTTGACTCATCTTCAACATATTAACAAGATGAAAAATATTTTACATTTAATCCCACATGATTGATTATCAAGGTGAGAAAAATGAGCATAATAGAAGACCAATCAACTAAATGATAGTTCCAAAGAGAGTGTGATGGTTTTCTATAAAATATTTTCATCGATCACCTCTAATAACCATTAATTTGGGAACGTGGATTTTTGTAATCAAATGTTTTTTATGCCCTATCGATGACTAGGATGGTTGAGAGTGAAATAAAAGCTTTATTGAAATTCCATATGAGTTAGGGGAATTTATAGGGAAGTAAATAATTACCTCAATAGGATACATTTATAAGTGGGTAAAATATATTTAAGGATTATCATCGACCAATATCAAAACACAGCTTCCACAACCGTCTTTCTAGAGATATCTTTTCCAGGACATGTTCCCTCAACTGGGAGGTGTCCAAATTTATTCATCTACAATATATACAAGGGATTTGTTCTGAGAAAAATGGAGGTGCATAATCCCATATGTTTACCTTTATCAATGGTGGGGGTCGATTTTTTTCTAGGAATTATCATTATAGGGGGATTGTTTGGAAATGAAATATGGAAGTAGATCGAAATTTGTGGGCCAGAAAGTGTGTCAATTGAGAATTATTATGAACAAGAAGTGTTTGAACACACTTCAGTATATGACATCATACATCAAGGATATATATGGGAGAAAAACAAATATATGGAAGGTGTTTAAGGTAGTGGGAAAAAATATTTCAACCTGGTGAAGTACATGAGAGTAAATATTTGTTTTTTTCTTTAGAGAAGATTCAGAGTCCCCCATGTCCTTTAGTTTAAAGGTGTATACATTTTTAAAAATATAAAATAGTCCATGTTATGTTTGTTTTAATATTAGGGGTACTTTATTTTATGGTCATCCGGGTACGACCATATGGAGGTGAAACTGAGGGCTGTTCCACAAAAATGCGATGGTTACAAGGAGTTCCTAGGTGGACCCAATTACAACACAATTAAAATCAACTATGAGAATAAAGTTCATGATTACGAATAATAATGATAGTTCAGACACCACTACATATCCCATCCATGGGAACCATGTCATTTGTTATTATATAGAAGGTGTGGGGTGACTAGGACTGAAAAATATAGTTCTCTTTGGTGAGTGAAAAAATTACAAATTGTTTAACCACATGTTATATAGACGTGGACCATTCATGTGTACATATTGAGACAAGAAAATTGGACAAATAGTTTAATATAATTTTATGTGGAAGAAAATAGGTGAGGGGATAAAAATTTTACCAGTGTATTTTTCAGAATCCTATGTGATTTGTAAGGGAAAACTAGTTTTATCCAATAACTTTTGATGATTCCCAAGAGATTCATAACTTTTCTAGTTGGGCCATTATATCTTTCATTGTTGTAGAGGATACATGGTTAGTGAAATCCTATTTTTAATTATGTTTCTCATTGTGGACTTTCATCATTAGAATTGTTTTCCTATTTCATATGGTTGTTAATGTTATTCTAGTAGGACCAATAGGGGGATGCAATTTATGTTTAGATAAATTTGGATAGATAATGATAAAATATAATGTGACATATCTTTGATATAAACATGGGAGATATAGTACCTATAGTGTGGTAAAAACCCTGACCTGATTGGAGGGGGAAATTTCTATTATAGTCTATTGAAAATGAAGTGGAGAATTCATTATATAGTCAGGAAACATGGACTAAAATTCTAGAGGATATGATTTTTATTTCATGAGTGGTTATGTTAACCATGGATGAATCGTTGTTAAAGGAGGAATTATTCCCCCCAAACATCCCATCTAATGGAGAACACAATTTTTGTGTCTTTGAAACCATATTATTGTGTTGGTAGTCATGTAATTTCTCTAAATTATTATTAAATTAAAATAATATAATGGGTTATCATATATTCGTTGGTGGGACCATGATTAGAGATCGTAGAATTCAGGAGGTATCCCAAGAAATAGGAAGAAATCCACACAATATTATAGAAGATGGAATGGTAGTAGAGTATCACTAGGAAGGAAGATCCAACTGAGTTTATAATCATGGTTTCATATAGTTTTTAGTAATTTGGTAGAGAATATAATATGAGTTTTAACATATTATGTTTATGAAAAGGGGAAATGTATTTCCTATAACACCCTAGGTAATATGATCTTAATGAAAATAGATGGTATGTGGGAGAAAACAATATCATCACATACATAGGTGACCTAATAAGGAGAGAACAACATATTTAATGTCATATGTGTTTACCATTGTATAATGTTTAAGGTCTTAATGCTCGGACCATTATGGTTTCCACCAGTTTAAATTCATAGGGCCTAGACAGGGTGGATTGATTCCTCTGTATGGTCATAGAGTTTAGGCCATTGTGTGTGTTGTAGAACATTTTTTATGGTGAAATAGAGAGTATAAATAGGACATTAATGTGGGGATGATGAAACTGTATGTCTTAGAAACTTCATCAGAACTGACTACACATTGTTTAAGGTTGTGATTCTTAGACTCGTAGGATATCATCCCTGACAATTATCATGAATCTCAGACATTTATGGGGGAATACACCATTATTTAATAATCCCACATTAGTCGTGATATTTTTGGTAACTAGGGAGTGGTGGGAGACCTCCCTTATCAAATGAGTGTGTCTAAAGATGGGGAAAATAAAAACCAGCTTACTAAGGATTCTATGTTACTAACTATAATGAACAATCCCTGATAGACAAGAAACACCAATTGATAATACACTCAACACAATGGGAAATGACCCAATAACTCAACATGTATAATGAATGAACAAAAGAAGATAAAATATTAGAGTATAATGGATAACAAAAATACAAATCCATGAGATTAAAAACATCAATCCTATATAGAAAAACTATAATGTGAAACAATATATGGCTAAACCGATTCTCCATGTGACCATCACTCATCACCAATATATTTGAGTAATATCGTGAAGAATCCTAAGAGCGGCAAGGAAACTAATTGATTCCATTTCCATAACATGTGTAATAAAATCCCAAATCTACAAATTCCAAAAGGAATAATTATGGTGCGATAAAAAATCCATATATGATTTCACCAATGAATTTATACAATGTCTTAGAACGGAAAATGTTATATCTAGATATAAAAAAATCCATTTAACATTGAATTTTTAGAAGATAAAATAGTTTTTAAAATATCTTTTGGCTTTCATAAAAAAATCCCATATTCATTGAAACAAAGAAGATGATGAGTACTAGAATAATAGCTTAAAAACAAAAAAAATGTCATCATTCTCTATACCTTATGATATTCTAGGCATCAACAACGAATGAAATAAACCTTCGTGTTTAATAAAAATAACATCTTTGGGACCAAGTGAATGTAAATACATACTAAAATTCATAAAGGAACATTGTTCCATGTTTAACATGTATCCATATAATATATATTCCTTTCAAGTGTTTTGTTATCAACATAATATAACCATGTTTCATTTCACACTAATTTGACATATCCAATTTCTAGAAAAACCATGGATCCAAATCATCGATGATTTTTGAAAAACATTTGAATAAAATACAATAAATTTTTGAAACATTATCAAAATGATGAATCAAAAAAGTCAAGCATAAAAATAAATTTTAGAATCAAAACAACATTTACGTCTATTCATCAAAAACATAGTCTTCACAAACATATTTTTAATGAAAACCAATTTAAAAAAAATTCTATATGAAAAAGTACAATTTGATTTTAAATCAATCAAATAAGATAAATAATACAAAATAATTTACATCAATATCATGTAAATATTAGCCCAATACATTTTATAGACACACCTACTACATTATTGGAGAAAAACATACCACCATTGAGAAAATAATTTGGAAAATTGTTGATTTGGTCACCCCATTCCAAGATACATAGGAAAAATCATAAAATCTCTATCAATACCTTTAGATCTAAAACCCATTGAAAAATGAAGTTACTACAAGAAATATAAAGAAGACAGTTATGAGGATCTAATTAGTGGACAATGAACTGAGTAATTAATTATATATATCATGAAGAGATCTGTCATGATGAATTTAAAATTATCATGAATGCCAACATATAACCCAGTAGTGAATTTTTAGAGGATTATATTAAAGATAAATGATAAGTAAGGGGTGATAAAAATAAAAATGACCAAGCGGATGGTGATAAATTCCATAATTTAAAAGGTTCAAATTTGGAAACATAGTTTGGCCACATGATTTAGCTACTCTGATCCAACCATGAATCATTGTTACCCTATAAAAAAATACACATGACTACCTAGTAAGATCCAACATTTTTTGGAAAATCATTAGCATGTAATAATACACCTCATGAAAGCTTTCCAGACACTGACATAATTACATGTAAAGTAGCACGACTTAACAGAATGTGATCAAACCAGGAAAATTCCAATAGATCCTCACATATCTATACGAAATGGTTACCACATGTTTAGTAATAATAGTTGTCCTAGACCATGCTCATAGAATGTTTCCTCTAAAAAATTATTATTTAACATCCCTAATATTATAAAACCTCTAGAAAACCCAAATGAATATTCCATTATCAAACTAATGGATAAATATGTACTATATGGATTAAAGAATATATACTATAAATTCTTCATGCCCCCAAAATATTCTCATGATTATATACTAATAAAAATAGAATAAAACAACAACACCATCAATGATTCCAACTCCCATGTTGTGTTGTTGCCAATTACACATTACTAAAGTACACCGAGAGGGAAAATTGTTTTACCTCGTAATACCTAATATTGGGGATCTATAATATAAAAATATTTATCAACAAATGTTTACATAGTATATATGTCAAAATTTTTCTATTTTATCACATGGGATGTGTTTTTTTATAGCCCCTCTTATGTGAAACATGATAAATGTCCTGAAATTGTTTTATTAAGTTGTAAAGTAAAAATGATATTATACCATTACATGCCACAGAATGATCCCAAATGGAAAAAAACATAAATTCTAATATACCTTGGTTACCCAACCAATTATGTCCTAGGCTTGGTGAAACATTGAGAAATATCCAATCACTAACCATTGATGCTTGTGGGAGATGATGATGGTCCCCAAACAGTTTTATATGATTATGAGTAGTCCCTACCCTCCTATGGATAACATATATTCTTTTCATCATGTGAAAAATAAGGCTTAAGATATCAATGTAAAAAGCTCCCAACTATTTCCAAGAGAAGGGAGATTAACATGGACACATGTCAAATTCTTCAATGGGTTCCACATTAACAAAATTTTCATTACTATTATTTCAAGAAAATTCAACAATGGGGAGATGTATATCACAAGAAACAATAAAATAAATCATTATTTCCCTAAACATATCCTAAAAAATATAAATATCAAATGTTGTCTTTCAAACTATATATTGAATTTGTTTGATGGTTAATTTTAATTGGGATATCAAAACCAAATGAAAACTTATGAAAATAAATTATATAAACCACATGTGTATATAAAAATCATTCATTGAAGTAACACCATGAAACCTCAAAACATATTGAATATACAAGGTCCAGAGATTCCCTAACATCACATTCTCCTAGATAGAGAGGAAATAAGACAATTTAATTAGTTGATCAATTATCACCCCAATAACATCATTCCCACTTAGATTATGTTGTAATCCAATGACAATGTATATAGATATTTCATCTAACTTCTATAACAAAATGAGAATAGCATGCAATAAACCAGTTGGTATATAATGCTCAGCCTGCATTAAATCATAAATAACGCACAATGATACAAATTACATAATATATTGCCTATCACATGACACTAACATTGATGTCACATATCATGATAAACCATTATAGTCCAAGGATTTGTTGTAAAGACCATATACCGAGTAGCCCAATGGTGTAGGTTACATTATATAATTTTAATAATACAAAAGAGATTACATCCCAAGGGATAAAATATTTTAGTATTCATGAAAAAATATATAAATATATAAATTTCAAATTAATTTTGAAAAAATACAATAAAAATAGTGAATGTAAATATTTTCCCTCCCTAACACATTTAAATATTCCTAATTATTATCTTGGGGAATTGAAATTAAACAACTGTTGATCTAAAATGATTATTAAGAGTTATGTTCAAATGTATAAATTTGGTGTAATAAATAATTAATTAACATATTATGGTATATAACTAAAAAACATTCCCTTAAATATATATTTTTTTCGTAAAGAATAATATGGAATGAATAAATAATGATAAATGAATTCCATAAAAGAATTCATATTGATGTGAAACATAACAATGGATTTCATAACTATTCAAATAATCAAATTGAAATCAATAATAAATCTCATAAGTATTTAATTAATAATGATTAACATCATAAATTTACCGTCACGACCTCATTTAATTGTATTTTACCTAAATTCTTAAGGAATATTTCAAATATACAGACTAGTTTTTCTCTTGAGATCTATAGATGAATCTAGAATCTATATAATTATAGGTCCCACTAGTCACATAATAAGTCTAATGAATTCATCATTCGAATAAAATATACAACTTAAATGAAATTCCTTATTCCAAATCTATTTGTATATGATGATCTAAACTACCAAATATCAATACATTCCCCACCCAAACAGATCATAAAAAGGCCTTAGAATGAATAAGGATGATATCAATACAAAATATTTCTATTCTAGAATATAAGTGTGAATATCAATGAACAATATAAAAATCATAAAATGATCGTTAGAAACATTCATAAGGAAAATACCCTTTTCAAACTGAATATCAATTTGAAGAACTAAAAATGACGATGTTTTTATGGAAATCATTTTTCTTGAAATTAACCGAGGAACCATGTAAATAATTATTAAATCTATTGAATTTTCATGATGGTGAAAAATTACACTCCTTCCAAGTACATTAGAAAACTACTTTCCCATTTTCGGAAAAATGATAAAAATATACCTTGTTAAAAAAATGAAAATAAGATTCCATATAATTTTCACTAAATAAGATATAAATTGAAGAAAATTTAATAATATATAATATTATAATATTAAATATATTATTAAAAATATTTTAATTAAAATAATGATAGTAAAGAAAAATATTCCTAACCGAGTAGAAAAACAAGTCTGTTTTCCTAAAAAACAAGATTTTAGAATCATGAGTAATTAAGATTGGAAATGAATGTACAGTATTAAATTTATATACATAACATAAATAAAAGAATTTTCTTATATATATATATATATATAAAATTATTATACTAGAGTAAAATAAACATAAATGATCACAAATAATGATGAGATTTTATAATAAATAGCTACCACATTGGTTACATTTGAACCTTATCCCCCATGAATTAAATGACATAAAATGAATCATTAAAAACAAAAAATATTAAGGTAATAATGAATTATAATATAGTAGGAGATGTAGATACACCATTTCAAATAATACAAGTTTATAATTTTAACAACCCAAACATTTATTAATGAAATATTATTTTTGATCTAATTAAATGACTTATTATGTAAAATGGTTATGTAAAACATATCCACTTCCATGGTATTATGTTTTTGTATTTTAAAATATTGTTATGAATTGTTTCCATGTCTAATATATCCATTGAATAGTCATCACGTGATTAGTAAATATATGGTTCATTAACAAATTCAATTTACTCTGAAAAATGATGTGATGGGCTAATCAAGTAGAATTTCTCCGAACAAAGCCCATTTTTTGGAGTATAAAAAGGAGGTGGCATCACTAGGATTATTTCTACACCAAGCCCAAGATGATATTTAACACATTAAGCTTGAGCAGAACTGCCTATGAAAGAATTGGAAGTTAATAGAGATTACCACCCAAGGGAAGTTATCTGAGCCTCCCCATGAGTTTTTCATAATCGCACACCATACTCATCGGTCTTATGTGGGTGTTATAAGGGTTTATTTAACAACACCCTAGAACTATGATTATGTACATTACTTTTGTATAGATAATATACATTCATTTTATTGTAGTTACATTGAAAATAGTTTTTAATGAAAAATTGAATTTTTAGTTAATATTCAATTAAAAAATCTATTTTGATGAGTTAATTGATTTTTTAATAAAATTATATTTTAATTATATAATATTTCAAAAATAATTTTTATTAAATATAAAATATCTTATATTTTTTATTAATACAATTGTATTTTTTAATGTTTGAATGTTATTTTTGTCAAAACCGATGAATTTTTTATAAATGTAAGTTTTTTTTAAAATTTAAAAATTCACTTATTTAGAAAATTATTTATAAAAATAGTATATTATTTTTGGAATCATGATGTAAAAATTATCCCACGGTAGATTTTTTCATAATTTTATGAGACAGTGGAATATTTGGGGAAAAAATACATATCGTTTAAATATATAATGTGTTTTAAAACAACATAATGACCCAATACTAATGTAACAAAATACAATTAAAAAATATTATGAAAATATATGTTTTATATTTAAAATAATTCGATTTTAAATTTTTTGATAAATATATGGTGCCTTATGGGACCCTCCAAGAATTATAAATTATTATAACTTTTTATAATGATTTCCTAGGGTGTGTGACTCACCTCCATATACAAAAGACTAATATATTAATATGTTCAAAAAAATTTCCTTATAAAATAATTTTTTCCAATATTATTTGAAAAAATCCATGAGAAAAAAACCATTGGTTGGTTTGTGGTTTTGATTAGTTTAATGTGTATTTTCCAATACCTAAATAATAAAAAATTCCTACTATTTACCTATACAAATCAACCCAAAATCCATCTTCCTTTTCACAAAAAACATTTTTATCTTGACCAAACTCTTCCCTCTACTCTCTACAATCCTCCCATCGCGCCCCAATCTTCTAATAACCCTCTCTCAAGCCTCTTCTAATCCTTTGGGATCACATTTCCATGTAAGGGATTTCTTCCTCCTTCATTGTTGTCCAAGTTTCATTATGTTTCTATACCCTTGTCATTTCAATTATATATGTTGGGGTATGATTTTACAACTCCCCTGTATTTCACTCTAAATGTTTTAATAATTAAAGGCATATTCATGTCTCATTAATTCCTCAAATGTTAACTCATTACCATATTAAAATTCATTAATAAATTTCTTTCTTCTGATTTACATTCTAGAAATTCTTTTCTATTATTTATATAAATTCCATTACACATTTTCCTACATGTATATATATGACTCTTTACTATCCATTTTATGTACATATGATGATACACCCCTTTATCTCTCATCAACCATTTCTATGCAATCCTATGTCACATTGTTATGCTGCCAAAATTACCCCAGGATTCTCCAAGACAATGTCATTGTTTAGTGAATACCATGCCCATTTCATTATCAAGGGTATTCACATTTATGCACATTTAAATATTTATTATATAGTTTCCTGTATTAATTACACATTATTTTATCAATGAATAATTTATGATGTTTAATGAATCCATGTTGTATGATCCATGTGGCACGCTTATGCATGAAATGTAATTATTAAGAAGGGTGTGCCCTGATAGTGCTTCATTACATTGGGTAAATATTAGTATGATGAAATGTTAAGTGAACCAAGTGTTTAATCATGTTAATTAAATTTAAATAAGGTTTTACTCATGCTCCATGGTCAATTAGAAATCTCTCATTCTAATATAATGTTAAATGTTGATGCCAAATTTCAATGTTATGACAATCATGATTTGTCATGCCTTTATGATCTTGTTTCTCTTATGCTATATTGATATGCCGATTTTCTAAAATGTATTGTATTCATCATGTTATGTATTTTTTACTCCCTTACTAGGATTTATATCTCAACCTTTTCTTATGTATGTCTTCAGGTTATCCAATGAAATGATAATTATGAAGGAATGTGTGTGGTCTAGTAAACGAAGTATTCAATAAAGATGTGTATTTCATGTATTATGTTGTTATGTTATGTTCCTAAGACACAAAGACATGATACATCTCGATATTCAATGTTGTATCATTTAAATGTTTTATGTAATAAAATATGTTTATGTGTGAAATTAAGATATGGTTTTCAGTAGTTGGAATTAGAGGATATGTTTAGTTATTTTGGGATTAGTATTAGAAAACACAAGTGAAAGCCATAGGAATATGTGTTAGTATAATAAATACATCCCAAAATTCTTGTGAATATTGTGTAAGTTGTTTATCATGAAAATACATCATTTTCTTGATACAATCATGTAGAGGTGGCTCTCTCACATATGTATCTGGGGGTAAACCCCAAAAACACCGCCTTGAGAAAGACTCGATTTGGAACTGGTGTGCAACAATGGGCATTGCTTCACTATTTGATACAACACTCCTCGGGGATATGCATTGTTAAATTAATAATAATAGTATGAACCATTATTAAGGCCATAAAAAATACACCTATTAAAATATTTTGGGAGGTAGATCAGGGATAACATAGATTGAAACCTAGAAATTCATAAGTTAATGAAATAAAAGTAATTGATAAGTAAACCATTTTTATCTATGGATTATCATTTATGTGTTACCCCTATATTTCATTTTATTACATCAAATGGCTGGTAATAGGTGGAGTTGTTCAACAAACTTATGTGAAGATCAATGTAATGACTATTCTAATGAGATTCCCAATATAATGGGAGCTGGAATTGTGAACTTTATCACAATAATATCTTAGTTAACTCATGTTTTGAATATATCCATGGGTCAATAGTAATTTTAATACCCCCTAATAATTAATAAGTAGCAATCAAGAGCTTCATGAGAAAATTTCCTCCTACATTTAATGGATCATTTGATCCCTCAATCTCTGAATAATGGATCAAATCCATTAAAAATATCTTATCCATCCTTTAATGTTCTAAACTAGTGAAGGGTTTTCTAAATTCTTATCATATGGAAGGTGAAACTGATAAATGGTGGAAATTGATCAAAATTACGTTGTGTGAGGAAGATATTGAGGCATTGTAATGGAAGAATTTCTAGAAAATGTTGTTCGATAAATATTTTTCATGCACCATCCGATATAATATGAAAAGGGACTTCCTTTCCCTCATGAAAAAAGATGATGAATATGTCGGAGCATATGAGGAATACATCAGAAGCATTGTACAATATGACTCCATCTTTTTCATTACCCCCAAATTCATGGTTAAAATATTATTCGGTGGTCTAAAACCTATCCTACGGAAATACCTAGCAATCTGTGACTTTGATAGCTATGAGAAAATTTTCTGACATTCTCTCAAGTTTAATGTAACACCCGAGGTTTTTATTAGTAATATATTGTTTTTATATATCATCAAAGGAATATTTCACAACATACTAGCTTGGCTTACTATACACGCAATCACGACCTTCCTCGATAGCTTGCGTCGTACGCAATACCGAGTTTCACTAAACAACGATATGCTATTAAAATATTATTAAAACTAACTGTTATGAATAGTAATAACCACTTTTTGAAATTTTTTAAATTTTATTTTTCAAAATGGACTTCATTTTTTGACTCGGAATATCGAAATTAGCTTAGGGTGAAATTTTGTTGATTTTCAGATAACATTCATATTTTGATGAATAGTGAAAATTACTAAATTTTAATTAAAAACAACTTTTTCAATCGAAATAATTAATAGTGATAAATTATTAATTTGAGTGGCTTTAAAGTATATTTAGAATATATTGTTACAATTTAATACAATTTTGGTCATTGGATGTAATTTCACATTTAAAACAGTTATAAACAAGTGTCAATCTTTTGATAGTTATTATCTCTTAAAAACACGCTATTTGTTGTGACAGCGGAAATTAATTATAAAATTAATTAATGCAACTTATATGTTGGGAATTTTGTAGAATAGAAATTATTTTTGAATTCGGAAGATCAATTATAGCTTAGGGTGAAATTTTGGCATTTTTCTGAAAAACTTCAATTTTTGATGAATAGTGAAACCACTAAGTGGTAGGTTAAAAACTGAATTTTGCATAAAACTTAATTTTACCGCTTCTGTGAATGGAATTTCGAAAATCCGACAGACACAGTTGATATCAGTAAGTAAAATGTGGTTCAATGAGATAAAAATAATTTTTTGGTGAATAGTAACTTTTTACTTTTTTTACCGCGGTTAATAGTAAATAGTGTAACTAAGGGTAAATATGATATTACTATTACCCTAACACATGTCCTAATTCTATTGGATAAATGTAATTCGACCAAAAACAAGCTTAGGAATAAAATATGACCATTTAGGCCCACTTGGATTAGATTAGGACATTTATTATTATTTAATTCAAAGAAGAGTTAAAAGAGTTAAAATCAAAGTTTATTTACTAAAACATTTTTAATATAGGGTTATACATAAGATAAATTCGATTGTAAATATTAATTAGAAATCTAAAACGATTTACTACATAATTGTATTTTATTTGTAATTTTTAGACATCAAATAATTTAATTTATTTATGACACCATGATGATGCAGTAATTATCTTATTAATGAAATATTGACATAATTGATATTATAAATACCAAAATAAATGTAATTTAAGACTTTTTATGAATTATAATAATTTTATAGGTTACTATGATATATTATTGTTGATTTAATTAACTTGGTTAGAACATTTAATTTTGTTATGACTTTCACAAAAATCATATATCCAATAGTGTCAAAATTGACACACAATAGTTTTTAAATCAAATATTATATTATTAATTGTTATTTTATTCCTAAAAATCTAAGGTTCGGCCAAATGACTTATAAAAGGATATATATATTAATAATAAACAATTTGGGGTTCGTTTGGCATGTTATAGTAATTGTATTAACCATATAGTGTAAGAAAACAAAAAGACACGGTAAAAGTTAAATTATTTAACTTAAAGTTAAATCTAATTGATAAGGTTAAAATAATAACCTAAACTTGTCTAAATCCTATTAGTTGATAGGATTTCGACCCATACCCACTTTAGCTTCGAAATAAGACCCTGTGGATCTATTATAAACCGATTTTGACTTTAATATATAATAATTGTTTGAGATATTCCTAAGGTGCCCCTCTCCTCCCTTATAAAAGGACACCTCATCCCCCTCCTCCTCACACCAATTTGAGCACTAAAGCTCGGCCAAACCCTGCTAAAATCTCATCTCCACTTCCCTAGAATAATCCTATAGGTCCCGGTCTTCTTAAAAGACCAATATTAGTTCCCTAAGTGGAGGATTCAAAGAAGCGTTCCAAAGAAGAGGTAATATCCATTACCGATCTTTTCAATTTCTTTCTTCTAAAACTTCTTCTTCTTTAGTTGTTTCAAATAAAGTAATAACATCAGTATTACTTACATAATTATATGTTATTATAATTATGAAACAACCCTAATTCACCTTCTATCCATCCTACGGAAAAATGAAATCACCGCGCGTGCGTACGTACGAAATATCGTCTCCACGCCGTGGTGTAATCTATTTTCCACCATCACCTTACAAGGATGGGTATAATGGTGTAATGAGTAACTATTTATTATTATTATAAAGTAATATTTATACTGAAATAACATATATATACTCCAATACAATTCCATGATCATAGGAACAATATCATCACTCGTGCGTACGTACGGAATACCGTCTCCACGATGTGAAGCGACTCGTTCTACATGATCATCATTACATAGTAATTATATAAATGAATTTAATGAATAAATATGATACATGTTACACTAATACCATTCTGGATATAAGGTATCTATCACCTTAAAAGAAGAATAAGAATTTATTCGGCAAAACATGCATAAGAACAAAAGGCAATAAAGACCCGAGTAACAAGTAACAATGAAATATTACTAACAAGAAAATAAGAATATGACCATATATGATATAATATAAATATGTATGATTTAGGAATAAGTCAATAACATTATTTAAACTATTATACAGGAGCTTCGGACACGTACAAAGAAAATCGGACCTAAGGTAAGGGAATATATCATAATCTCGTTTTATCCGAGATTGTTTATACTTTGGTATTTACTGGGGTGTATTTTATCATCCACATCCATGTTTCCTCGATATGTAATATTATTTCCATCCACCTACAATTTTTTAAATCCAATTTTACCCTTTGGTGAAATTTTACTAAAGGATATGAAAGGAATCTTTTGTCGTTTTTCGTACGAGGTACTTTTTGACTTTTCCGACAAAAGTACAAAGAATGTTTTTTTAACTTATACGGCATGAATGTATTTTTAAAACATTATTTCCAAGAAGCTTCCTTTAAAAAATTTCAATTTTATTTTTAATCAACTTCTTTTAGTTTAAAGTTGTATGACATGCTAAGAAAGGAAAAATGTTTTTGAAGTAGAAAGGATATTTTCTTCAAGAATGGAGTTCAAGTGTTTTATCAAAATTATTTTCCATCTAAGATAATAAATGTTTATGTTTTTATCCTTATTATTACATTTATTTGATTATGTTGTGATGGAATTATTTTTCTGAATTCCTTTATCTTATATGAATTTTTTTATGATGTCATGTTGTTTAAGAATCCCATTTTTATTACATGGGTTATGCAAAGATGTATGATTTATGATTTTGTGGAACACATAATAATGGTATCATTATGAGATGGGTGGGACCTATATCTCCCTCCAATGTATTGGGTAAAGATTTTATATCTCATGAGATAGACATGGCTGGAATGGTAGGTTATACCGATTCAGTGAAACAGGACTGAAACGAGGGTGACTCGGTTCAGAAAGGGACTTTGTCCACTAAGATAATCTTGGCAATGAGTCTTGACTAACAAGAAATTGTTCTCTATGATTATGTGTGTATTCCACAATGTTTCATGTTTTAGGTTATGATTATTGTGATTACATTTCACTGCCATGATTTATCCCATGTTATGAAATTATGCTCTCTTTTGCAGGTTAAGATTTCCAAAATGTTATGTTCTTATGAATATGATGTGATTGATATTTATTTTGTTTACCTTTACTGAGCATTTGAGCTCACCCTTTTATGTTTTCTTTTCCCCAGGTCTGGAAGATGGATATTAAGTAGAATATGCTAAAAGGGACCCCAGATATGATGAAATAAATGGGAGACACTGTAGAAGATTTATGAACCAGTTGTTTATGTTTCCCAGTTTCTAAAGACACTATACCTATACGGTCCTTTGTGGTTTTGTCATATGTTGTAATAATTGTGCTTCAATTTTTATGTAATAACATTGTATGTAAAGTATGGGTCGTTATATTTGGTATCAGAGGAAAGGTATAGTCAACCTTTGGAAACTAGGATGTGAAAGCCTTAGTAAGAACCCTAAGGATAAGTCTAAGCATAGAACACAATCTTAGTGTTTTAGAAATGGCCATGAATAACCTAGGATTAGACCTTAAGTGTAAAAATTTTATTCTTGAATTATGTGGTTTTCCTATTATAATTAGTGTTTCACACACTATTCTTCTTGGTTTTAGTCAATGCCTGGAACCCGAAGGAACCGTGTTAATGCGGAATGCGATGGGCAATGAAATGATTGTCCCCCTGAGCAACCAAACGATATGGGAGCTGGAATGCAAAATCTTGTAGCCATGATCACACAACTTTCTCAAGCTATGAATCACGTAGGACTTCCAAACGAGCAGAGGAAGGAGCAACATTCTGTTGAATCCTTCATGAGGTAGCGTCCACCTTCTTTCAGTGGGTCTACTAATCCATTAGTTGCTGAACAATGGATTAGTACAACTGAAAAGATATTTTCAGTTCTTCAATATTCTGAACATGATAAAGTCATCCTAGCAGTGTATCGTTTGGAAGGAGATGCTGATCAATGGTGGAATCTTATTAAGAATATGAGGCAAAGGGATGAAATTGATTCTATGGAATGGGACGAGTTAAAGAACATATTTTTCAATAAGTACTTCCCTCGTATTCTCCGAACAAAGATGGAGAAAGAGTTTCTTGAACTGAAGAAAAGGGATGATGAATCTGTTGGTACCTATGAAGCAAATTTTACAAGACTTGCAAGGTACGCTTCTGGTATTATTATCCAACCTGAGAGTAAGATCGATCGATTATTTAGTGGCTTAAAACCAAGTCTTCGAAGGGCGTTAGCCATAAGGGACTTTTATAGATACGAGGAAATCATTCGATGTGCTCTCAAAGTCGATATGGAGATTGGAGTAACCCATCAGTCACATGGGTTTGATAAGAAGAGGAATATGGAATTCAAAGGAAAATCTAAAGAGCACACTGAAAAGAAGATGATCTTTCCCTTATTCTCAAAGTGTGGAAATAAACATGGAGGGAGTTGTCTTAAATGGATAAGTAAATGTTTCAAATGTGTAAAGGATGGTCATCGGGCATTTAAATGCCGCGATAATGGAAAGAAGATGTCTAATGATGCAAACAAACGAAGGGATACACAGAATGATCCTACTACACTTCAATGTTTCAAGTGCAAGGAGATGGGGAATTATGCCAATCAATTCCCAAATCCTCGGGTTGATGATGAGGGTCGACGTCAACAAAATCATAAGGCTAAAGGCAAAGGAATGTCACATGCAATTTCTATCAGCGATGTGGAGTACGATAAGGATGTGGTGAAAGGTACACTTACCATCCACTCTAAAGTAGAAAATGTTTTATTTGATTCTGGATCCACCCACTATTTTATTTCTGAAGAATTTTCTAAGGGTATCACCATATTATCTCTACAATTAGATGTTGAGTTAGCTATGACAACACCTAATGGCACAACAGTCGCATCAAAAGTTTATAATTCTTCTCCGATCGAAGTTTGTGGGAAAGTGCTTCCTGCAAATCCTATGATCCTTCCTTTAGTGGAATTTGATGTGATTCTTGGCATGGATTGGCTTTCTCTACATGGAGCTCATATCAATTTCCAATGAAGGGAAGCCACATTTCATATTCCAGATCAATCTATGATCGTCTATCGATGCAAGGATGAATATAACCTTCCAGTGTAAATTCTTTCCATCTTATGGGTCTTGATTCCACTAAATGAAGGTTATTTATCTCAAATGGTTGGTGAGAAACTTACGATTATGAATATGCCCATCGTACGGGAGTTTTATGATGTATTTCCGGAGGAATTACCGGGTCTTCCACCAAATCGTGAAGTTGAGTTTTCAATAGAACTCTTACCGGGTGCTTTGCCTATTTCAAAGACACCTTATAGAATGGCCCCAATTGAGTTGCAGGAATTGAAGAAACAACTCCAAGAGAATATTGATAAGGGATTCATATGCCCTAGTGCGTCACCTTGGGGAGCACCTGTTCTATTTGTTAAGAAGAAAGATGGATCAATGAGACTCTGCATTGATTATCGAGAACTTAACAAGATCACTATCAAGAACAAATATCCTCTCCCACGCATTGATGACTTATTTGACCAACTACGTGGAGCTCAATACTTTTCCAAGATTGATCTTCGTTCAGGGTATCATCAATTAAGGGTCAAAAGGGAGGATATACCAAAGACGGCTTTCCATACAAGGTATGGACACTATGAATTTATAGTGATTCCATTTGGTCTTACTAATGCCCCTGATATCTTAATGGATCTAAAGAATAGAGTCTTTAGAGACTATCTTGATCAATTTGTGGTAGTCTTTATAGACGATATTCTTGTCTATTCAATGAGAAAGGAAGAGCATGAAGATCACTTGAGAATTATATTGAAGACCCTGAGAATGGAGAAGCTTTATGCCAAATTTACCAAGTGTGAATTTTGGCTTCAAAAAGTTGCATTTTTGGGTCACATAATCTCAAAAGAGGGGATATCTGTGGATCCAGCAAAAACAGAGGTTATTGAAAGATGGTCGAGACCAACAACAGTAACTGAGATCTGATGTTTTCTTGGTTTGGATGGATATTATCGACGTTTTGTAAAAGATTTTTCACGATTATCTAATCCACTCACCAAGTTGACTTGGAAAGGAGTTAAGTTTGTTTGGACAGAGGAATGTGAAGAGAATTTCAAGGAGTTGAAAAGAAGGTTATCCAGTGCACCTGTGCTCACACTGCCTTGTAGTGGAGAATGGTTTGTGATCTACAGTGATGCATCCAAGAAGGGATTGGGGTGTGTTCTTATGAAAAATGATATGGTGATAGCTTATGCCTCACGACAGTTGAAAATCCATGAGCAAAATTACCCAACTCATGATTAGGAGTTAGCTGCAGTAATCTTTGCATTAAATATTTGGAGGCATTACCTTTATGGTGAAATGTGTTATATTTATACTGATTATAAAAGTTTAAAGTATATTTTCACACAAAAGGAGTTGAATATGCGTCAAAGAAGATGGTTGGAGCTGATTAAGGATTATAACTGCTCAATCCATTACCACCCTGGGAAAGCAAACAAGGTGGCAGATGCATTAAGTCGACAAGACCATGCTAGTTTATCCATGATGAGGATCACAAAAGATCCAATATATATGGATATACAAAGGATGGATCTTGGAATTATAACGGAAGGGGAAAAATCTTATCTTTCTCAAATGAATGTTCAACCATCTATACATGTGAAGATTAAATAGGCATAGAAAGAAGATGTCGAGTTACAAAATAAGGTGAGAAATGTTCCTGAATTCAACCTTGATTGTGATGGGATAAGAATGTTCAGGAATCGGGTTTTTGTTCCTACCATCCCCGAATTAAAGAAGGAGCTGCTGGATGAGGCTCATAGTTCTTCATTCTCTATTCATCCTGGAAGCACGAAGATGTATAGGGATCTAAAAGAGTACTTTTGGTGGGATGGCATGAAAAGAGATGTTGCTGAATATGTCTCTCGATGCTTGGTTTTTCAACAAGTTAAAGCTGAGAGAAAAAGTCTAAGGGGATGTTACAACCATTACCCATACCTGAATGGAAATGGGAAAACATCACTATGGACTTTGTCACAGGACTTCCTAAAACATCTAAAGGCAATAATGCTATTTGGGTCATAGTTGATCGTCTTACAAAGTCTGCACACTTCATTGCTATTAGAGAGGATTTCTCTCTAGATCAGCTTGCCAGGATATATGTAAAGGAAGTGGTAAGATTGCATGGAGTACCACTTTCTATTATATCTGATCGGGATCTGAGATTTACCTCGAAGTTCTGGTGAAGTCTTCAGCATACTTTGGATACAGAGTTGTGTTTCAGCACTGTTTATCATCCCCAGACAGACGGTCAGTCTGAGAGAACAATTAAAACCCTAGAAGATATGTTGAGAGCTTGCTCTATGGATTTCAAAGGAGGTTGGGATCAACACCTACCTTTGGTGGAATTTTCTTATAATAATATATTTCACTCCAGTATTCAGATGGCTCCTTATGAATCTCTCTATGGAAAGAAATGCAGGACTCCAACTTGCTGGGATTAAGTTGGGGAAAGAAAGCTATTAGGACCAGATATCGTTGATGAAATGGCAGAAAAGGTCAGATCTATTCAACAACACATAAGAGTAGCTCAGAGTCGACAGAAAAGTTATGCCGACAACTGAAGAAAAGACCTAGAGTTTGAAGTGGGTGATAAAGTGTTCTTACGAATATCTCCCTGGAAGAGGGTTATGAGATTTGGAAAGAAGGGGAAGTTTAGCCCTAGATATATCGGTCCTTTCCAAATACTGGATCATATTGGGAACGTAGCTTACCGATTGGCGCTTCCACCGAATCTCTCTCAAGTTCACGATGTGTTCCATGTATCTCTCCTAAGAAAGTACATACCCGATCCTTCACATGTACTCAGCTCAGAAGTTGTACCGCAGGAGCAAGATCTTTCTTATGAAGAACAACCGATAGTGATTCTGGATCGTAGCGAAAAAGTTCTACGAAACAAGACCACTCAATTGGTGAATGTTTTATGGAGGAACCACCAATTAGAAGAAGCTACATGGGAGCTTGAGGATATTATGAGGGAGAGGTATCCTCATCTGTTTGTTACAAAGTGACGAATTTCGAGGGAGAAATTCTTTTTAAGGGGGCTAGAATGTAACACCCGAGATTTTTATGAGTAATATATTGTTTTTATATATCATCAAAGTAATATTTCACTACATACTAGCTTGTCTTACTTTACACGCAATCGCGACCTTCCTCGATAGCTTGCGTCGTACGCAATACCGAGTTTCACTAAACAACGATATGCTATTAAAATATTATTAAAACTAGCTGTTATGAATAGTAATAACCACTTTTTGAAATTTTTTAAATTTTATTTTTCAAAATGGACTTCATTTTTGGATTCGGAATATCGAAATTAGCTTAGGGTGAAATTTTGGTGATTTTTAGATAACTTTCATATTTTGATGAATACTGAAAATTACTAAATTTTAATTAAAAACAACTTTTTCAATCGAAATAATTAATAGTGATAAATTATTAATTTGAGTGGTTATAAAGTATATTTAGAATATATTTTTACAATTTAATACAATGTTGGTCATTGGATGTAATTTCACATTTAAAACAGTTATAAACAAGTGTCAATCTTTTGATAGTTATTATCTCTTAAAAACACGCTATTTGTTGTGACATCGGAAATTAATTATAAAATTAATTAATGCAACTTATATGTTTGGAATTTTGTAGAATAGAAATCATTTTTGAATTCGGAATAACAATTATACCTTAGGATGAAATTTTGGCATTTTTCTGAAATACTTCAATTTTTGATGAATAGTGAAACCACTAAGTGGTAGGTTAAGGACTGAATTTTGCATAAAACATAATTTTACCGCTCCTGTGAATGGAATTTCGAAAATCTGACAGACACGGTTGATATCAGTAAGTAAAATGTGGTTCAATGAGATAAAAATAATTTTTTGGTGAATAGTAACTTTTTACTTTTTTTACCGCGGTTAATAGTAAATAGGGTAATAAGGGTAAATATGATATTACTATTACCCTAACACATGTCCTAAATCTATTGGATAAGTGTAATTCGACCAAAAACAAGCTTAGGAATAAAATATGACCATTTAGGCCCACTTGGATTAGATTAGGACATTTATTATTATTTAATTCAAAAAAGAGTTAAAAGAGTTAAAATCAATGTTTATTTACTAAAACATTTTTAATTTAGGGTTATACATAAGATCAATTCGATTGTAAATATTCATTAGAAAGCTAAAACAATTTCCTACATAATGGAATTTTATTTGTAATTTTTAGACATCATATAAGTTAATTTATTTATGACACAAAGATGATGCAGTAATTATCTTAATAATGAAATATTGACATAATTGATATTATAAATACCAAAATAAATTTAATTTAAGATTTTTTATGAATTCCACTAATTTTATAGGTTACTATTCTACATTAGTGTTGATTTAATCAACTTGGTTCGAACATATAATTCTGTTATGACTTTCACAAAAATCATATATCCAATAGTGTCAAAATTGACACAAAATAGTTTGTAAATCAAATATTATATTATTATTGTTATTTTATTCCTAAAAATATAAGGTTTGGCCAAATGACTTAGATAAGGATATATATATTAATAAAAAACAATTTGGGGTTCGTTTTGCATGTTATAGTAAGTGTATTAACCATATAGTGTAAGAAAACAAAATGACACGGTAAAAGTTAAATTATTTAACTTAAAGTTAAATCTAATTGATAAGGTTAAAATAATAACCTAAACTTGTCTAAATTCTATTGGTTGATAGGATTTAGACCCATCCCCACATTATCTTCGATATAAGACCCTTTGGAACCATTATAAACCGATTTTGACTTTAATATAAAATAATATTTTGAGATATTCCTATGGTGCCCCTCTCCTCCCTTATAAAAGGACACCTCCTCCCCCTCCTCCTCACACCAATTTGAGCACTCAAGCTCGGCCACCCCTACCAAAATCTCTTCTCCACTTCCCTAGAATGATCCTATAGCTCCTGGTCTTCTTAAAAGACCAATCATAGTTCCCTAAGTGGAGGATTCAAAGAAGCGTTCCAAAGAAGAGGTAATATCCATTACCGATCTTTTCAATTTCTTTCTTCTTCAACTTCTTCTTCTTTAGCTGTTTCATGATAAAGTAATAACATCAATATTAATTACATACTGATATGTTATTATAAATATGAAACAAACCTAATTCACCTTCTATCCATCCTAAACAAAAATGAAATCACCGCGCGTGCATACGTACGGAATATCGTCTCCACGCCGTGGTGTAATCTATTTTCCACCATCACCTTAAAAGGATAGGTATAATGGTGTAATTAGTAACTATTTATGATTATTATAAAGTAATATTTATACTCAAATAATATATATATACTCCAATACAATTCCACGATCATAGGAATGATATCATCACTCGTGCGTACGTACGGAATACCGTGTCCACGATGTGAAGCGACTCGTTCTACATGATCATCATTACATAGTAATTATATAAATGAATTGAATGAATAAATATGATATATGTTACACTAATACCATTCTGGATATAAGGTATCTATCACCTTAAAATAAGAATAAGAATTTATTCGGAAAAACATGCAGAAGAACAAAAGGCAATAAAGACCCGAGTGACAAGTAACAATGAAATATTACTAACAAGAAGCTAAGAATATGACCATATATGATATCATATCAATATGTATGATTCTGGAATAAGACAATAACATTATTTAAACCATTATACAGGAGCTTCGGACACGTACAAATAAAATCATACCTAAGGTAAGTGAATATATCACAATCTCATTTTATCCGAGATTGTTTGTACTTTGGTATTTACTAGGGTGTATTTTATCATCCACATCCATGTTTCCTCGATATGTAATATTATTTCAATCCACCTACAATTTTTAAAATTCAATTTTACCCTTTGGTGAAATTTTAGTAAAGGATATTAAAGGAATCTTTTGTCGTTTTTCGTACGAGGTACTTTTTGACTTTTCTGACAAAAGTACAAAGAATGTTTTTTTTAACTTATATGGCATGAATGTATTTTTAAAACATTATTTCCAAGAAGATTCCTTCAAAAAATTTCAAGTTAATTTTAATCAAATTCTTTTAGTTTAAAGTTGTATGACATGTTAAGAAAGGAAAAAAAAATTTGAAGTAGAAAGGATATTTTCCTCAAGAATGGAGTTCAAGTGTTTTATCAAAATTATTTTCCATCTAATATAATAAAGGTATATGTTTTTATACTTATTATTACATTGATTTGATTATGTTGTGATGGAATTATTTTAATGAATTCCTTTATCTTATATGAATTTATTTATGATGTCATGTTGTTTAAGAATCCCATTTTTATTACATGGGTTATGCAAAGATGTATGATTTATGATTTTGTGGCACACATAAGAATGGTATCATTATGAGATGGGTGGGACCTATATCTCCTTCCAATGCATTGGGTAAAGATTTTATATCTCATGAGATATACATTGCTGGAATGGTAGGTTATACCGGTTCAGTGAAACAGGACTGAAACGAGGGTGACTCGGTTCAGAATGGGACTTTGTCCACTAAGATAGTCTTGGAAATGAGTCTTGACTAACATGAAATGATTCTCTATGATTATGTGTGTATGCCACAATGTTTCATGTTTTAAGTTATGATTATTGTGATTACATTTCACTGCCATGATTTATCCCATGTTATGAAATTATGCTCTCTTTTGCAGGTTAAGATTTCCAAAATGTTATGTTCTTATGAATATGATGTGATTGATATTTTTTTTACCCTTACTGAGCATTTGAGCTCACCCTTTTATGTTTTCTTTTCCCCAGGATATAAATAACGGTTTTTGGTAAAAAAAGGGAAGATCTATATGGGAGATATTGAAGATCTTTCACCACGATTAGGAGATTACGTTCCGAGTTTCCAAAGACACTAAACTATTACGATCCTTGTGTGGGTGTTTTTGTTATGTACTAAGTATTCCGCAAAAGTAATGTAATGTCCATGTACGTCTAGCTTCGGGTCTCTACATTGAAATAGAGATCATAAAATCTTATGGGTTTATTGGGGATAAAAAGAATATGGTGGACATTATTTTTGGCTGTCTGCACTACTGGAAAAATAACCTTTACCAACGGTTTGGAACCGTTGGTATAGGCCTCCAAACCGTTGGTATAGCCTATACCAACGGTTTGGAGAACCGTAGCCAAGTAAGCCGTTGGGATAGGTCTATACCAACGGTTTTCCAAAAAAATGTTGGTATAGACCTATACCAACAGTTTTGGAAACCGTTGGTATAGGTAATATGAAATCTATATCAACGGTAATGGAACCATTGGTATATAAATTCCAAAAATAAAACACCTGGTGGGATTTGATCCCAGGACCTCTAGTTTATAACTCAAAGACTTAACCACTAACCTAACATGACTTTTGTTTACATAATTCCATAAAAATATATATGTATTGTTCTAATTATTTTAAATTTTGATATATATAATGTCCTCCGTAGGATGATTCCAAAAAAACACTAGAATTTTCCCAATGGTTCTGAAAACTGTTGGGAAAGGCCTAGACATTTCCCAACGGTTCTCAAAACCGTTGGGAAAAGTCTAGTGCTTTTTTTGCAAAGTTTGGCCGTAGGTTGAATTGTGGAGGCCCTTTGCCAACGGTTTTGGCAAACCGTTGGGAAAGGGTAGCCTATCCCAATGGTTTTCCAAAACTGTTTGCAAAGGGCCTCCACAATTCAACCTTTCCCAACGGTTTGGCCAAACCGTTGGGAAAGGTGGCCAAAATATGGGCTTTCCCAATGGTTTGGCCAAACCGTTGGGAAAGGGTACCTATACCAAGGGTTTGACAAACCGTTGGTATAGAAGCGTTGGGAAAAATCATTTTTCCAGTAGTGCTGATAGATAAATCTAACGATTTTATAAAAATCCACCATCCCACTTTCCAAAGGTCAAAAAAGAAGCACCCTGAAAATTACCAGAATGGGACGAGGAATTGCTTTAAGTGTAGAAGAGAAGGGAAGCTAGCCATTAATTTCGGACAAGAAAAACATGGGGATCTGTTAGAGGATAGTAACACTCTATTTGACCCTCAACGCATTGTTCATTACTTAAACTAAAAATATCTAGGGCACTTTTAAAACTAGTTCCATAAGCAAAGGGGTTTTGGAGGCCACCAACAACTTTCAAGGAAAAAGGGAGAGCTTTTTCCATAACTACCAAGAAAGTGATCCTCGATAATGAAGTGGTTATAGGTACACTATTTATTAATTTAATAATAGAGAACATACTTTTTTATTCTACTTCTATGCATTATTTTATATCTCAGAATTATAGTCTAACAATCCAAACAACACTATAAATCATTGAAGTGAAGATGTCAGGGATAATGGAAAATTATGAAATCATTGTATCCCATGAATATAACTCTCCCAGTTATAATTTGTGGATTTATCTTCCTGGAGAACCTCGTCATAATCCCTTTAGTGGAATTTTATGTAATTCATAACATATATTGGATTTCCTTATGTAGATCAAACATAAATTTCCATAATAGGTAAATCACTCTCCATATGTTGATTCGACCACTGATTCTGTACAAGTTCAAGGAGTAGATATTAGTCCCCTATTAGCATGTTTATATTCTTAGGTGATTGATTCTAATGAGGAAACATCCTTGATGAAATGCCTATTGTGTGTTAATTCGCTAAAGTGTTTCTGGAGTAATTTCTTGGCCTTTATCCTAGAAGAAATGTCGATTTCTAAATTGATCATATACCTAGGTCATTGACAATATATATGACTCCATATAGAATTGTTGTTGTGGAGATTTAGGTGCTAATGAATCAATGATTGAAGAATCTGGATAAAGGGTTTATATGACTAAGTGCTTCAACATGGGGTGCTTTTATCCTCTTCGCCAAGAAGATGGATGAGTCAATGCACCTTTGAATCGATTATCACGAGCTCAACAAAATCACGATATAGAACATGTATCATCTTCCAAGAATTGATAGCTTTTTTGATCAGCTACATAGAGTACAATACTTCTCCAATGTAGATCCACGATTGAGATATTATCAAGTAAGAGTTAAATATGATGATATCCCTAACACTGATTTTTGTACAAGATATGGGAACTACAAATTCATAGTAATTCCTTTCAGACTAACTAATTCTCTATAAATATTCATGGACATGATGAATATAGTATTTATAGATCACAAAGGCAAATTTTTGGTAGTCTATATAGAAGATATTAGAATATACACCCAACCAAGTAGGACCATTACGGGCATCTAAAAAATGTATTGGAGACGTATAAAAATAAGAATCTCTATGAAAAGCACAGTAAATTTGAGTTCTATTTGAAGGAATAATTTTTAAATGGTAACATCATCATAGAAAATGGGATATCTATGGAACCCTCCATGATAGATGCAGCTGAGGGATGGCTGAGAGTAACATCAGTGAAAGATATCTGTATCTTCATGGGTTACCTATTTAATATCACTGATTTATGAGAAATTTCTCATAATTTTCATACCATTTTACCTAGCTAAACTGGAAGGGGGTAGATTTTTCGTGGATTTATGATTTCAAAGGGTGTTTCAAGGAGTTGAAATGAAGTATTACCACTGCACTCGTTCTCACCATTCAAACAATGGGATATCTTTTTCATATATTATATGATGATTCGAAGATGTAAATGGGTTGTGTGTTGATGGAAAATGAAAAATTAATTTCCTATTCTTCAAGGAAAATGAAATTTCATGAGAAAAATTATCAAACACATGATTTTTATTTGGATGTAGTTATCTTATCATTAAAAATATGGTGGAATTACTTCTTTTGATAAGTGTGTGAAATATACATGGACCACAAAAGCCTCAGGTATATATTCATATATAAATAGTTGAATATGATCCAACAAAGACGGTTTGAAATGATCAAAGACTATGAATGCTCAATCCATTACCACTATAAATAAAGAAAACAATGGAGAAGATCTTCTAAGAAGAATGGACACTGAAATTCTACCATTGATGATAATTGAATACGATCCAATCTTCTTAGATTTGGGGAATATTGACATTGGAATCCTAAATAGGGGAAAATCATCAATCCTTTCACAAATTATTGCTCAAACATCCTTTTTTGAATGGTTAGTGGATGCTAAAAATGATGACGTGGGAATTCAGAAAAATATGGAAACTATCAGAAAAAGGAAATCATCAGTGTTCAATGTTAATGAGGATGGAACTTTTATATTTGGGTAAAGACTACATGTTCCATCAAGTACAGAGTTAAAGAAATAACTTTTGGATGATGCACATAGGTAAAATTTCTCAATTCACCAAGGGAACACAAATATGTATCGGGTCTCCGAGAGCATTATTGGTGGGATAACATGATGAATGTAATCATTGAATATACATCAATGTTCCTGCAATGTCAGCAATTGAAGGTTGAGTAGATGAAGTCTAAGGGTATGATGAATCCATTACCAATACCATCATAGAAATGGTAGAATATCACCATCGACTTTATCACCGGACATGCGAAGACATCGAAAAGAAATAATAATATCTGAATTTTTGTGGATCATTTTAAAAAGAATTCACACTTCATTGAAATTTTTGATGATTTCTCATTGGCTCAATTGGCTTAGATATGTATCAATGAAGTGAAATGTATGGATTAAGTGCCACTATATATTGTATCCAATAGATATCAAAGATTCACCTCTATGTTTTGGAAGAGTATCCAACATGCTCTGGATATAGAGATGAACTTCATTAAGGCTTATCATCCTCAACCCGATGTCCAATCTGAGTGGACTACCCCAAAACATTAGGACATGATGAGAGAATTATCAATGGGCTTCAAAGGATAATGAGATCAAAATCTTCCTCTTGTTGAGTTCCCTTAAAATAATTTTTTACACTCATGAAAAAAATAGATCCTTATTAATCTATTTCTGGGAAGAGTTGCAGGAAACTAGAATGTTGTGATGAATTGGGTGAGTGAAATCTCTTTTGACCAGAAATTGTTGAAGAAATGGTGGAGAAGGATAAGATCATACAGTAGCATATTAATGCTTTTCAGATTTAAAAAATAAGCTATGATGATAATTGTTGACAAGACCGAGAGGTTGAGGTCAGAGACATGGTATTCCTCTACATATCAATGTGGAACAGAGTTATGAGATTTGGGATGAAGGGAAAGCTTAGTCTGAAGTACATCATCCATTTTCAATACTTTATCTCATTAGAGTAGTGTAATATCGACTAGAACTCCCAATGAACCCATATCATGTACATTATGTATTCAATGTATAACTATTGAGGAAGTACATACCCAACCCATGAAATGTGCTCAATCCAGAGGTGGATCCAATGTATAATGACCTCTTCTATGATGAAAATCCAATGATGATCTTAGATCATAGGGTAACATTTCTACGATATAAGACAATGGCCCTCATCATGGTTTTGTGGTGAAACGACACATTTCAAGAGGCAGTGTGGGAATCAGAGGAAGGGATGAAGCATAGTTACATGCATCTTTATTACTATGGGAAAATGAAATTTCAAGGGTGAAATCTCATAGCGGGGAAGATTGTAACGACCCAAACATTTATTAATGAAAATTACTTTTGATCTAATTAAATGAATTATTATTTTAAATAAATATTTAAAACATATTAATTTATTATGTTTTATGTTTTTTGATAATAAAACAATGTTGTGATTTGTGATTGTTGCTAATATAGCGGTGAACAATGATCACATGATAAGTATAAATATAGGGCTTTAACAAATACAATTCACTTAGACAAAGGAAGTGATGGCCTCATCCAGAAGAATTTCTCCAAAAAAAACCCATTTGTAGAGCTCGGAAAATAGGTTGGATCATTTGGTTTCTCTATTTATCCAAGCCCAGGTCGAGATTCAACTTGTTATGTATCAACGAAACCGCCTATGAGAGAAGTGGATGTTAATAAAAATTAACACCCAAGCGATGTCATCTGATCATCCCCAATAGTTTTCACCCTCGCACACCTTACCATGTGGACATATGTGGGTGTAATAAGGGGTTATGTAACAAGACCCTAGAACTATGATTATGTATATTATTTTTGTATATAGAATATAATTTTTTTGTTATTATTACAGAGTTAATGTTTTTTCAATAAAAAATAGGATTTTAGTTATTATTCAATTAAAAATCAATTTTTATGAATTAATTGAATTTTTTATTAAAAAATATTTATAGGAAAAATTATTAATAAATTAATTTTCATTAAATATCAATGATCATATAATTTTTATGAATAAAATTGTAATTTTTAATATTTGATGTTTTTTTATCTAAACCAATGAATTTTCGATAAATGTCGGTTTTTATTTTGAAATTAAAAATTCACATATATAGAAAATTATTTAGATAAAATGAATATTATTTTGTGGAATCATGATATCAAAATTATCCAATAGTGATTTATTCCCAATTTTCCAAGAAATCAAATTTTTTTGGTAAAATTTAAATTTTTTTTAAATATATTATGCCATTTATGACATCATAATTTTTGAATAGTGATGAAATAAAATACTATAAATGGATTATTCAGACAATATATGTTTTACATTTAATATAATGTGATTTTAGATTTGTTTTATTGACTTTATGGTCCCATAGTGGGCCCCCATGAATTATAAAACATATTTAATTTTTAAATTGATTTCCTTGAGAGTTTGACTAGCCTCCACATAAACAAGACTAATATTTCAATATGTTCATCCCTTGGCCTTATAAAATAATTTTTTCCACTCCCCACTATAAAAAACTATGAAAATAACCATGGGTGGGTTTGTGGTTTTGATTAGTTTAATCTATATTTTCCAAAACCAAAATAATTGAGATTTCCCTCTCTTTTAATATATAAACCCACCTAGGCTCCCACTTCCTCTTCTCTCATATCTAGAAAACTCCCAAAGCACCCCATGTGTCACAATCCACTCCCCAAAAAGTCTACCCCTCATGGGACCACAATGTGAGAATGGAGATAATGACACCCGAGTCCCGCCTCTAATAGGCCCCTGGTTGGAGACTAGCACCGAGGGTATAGTAAACACATTGATGGAAGGAATTACCCTCTAAGAGTAAACATGAGAAAGAGATATATAAGATAGAATCCAACCAATTCCATCTATGACTATACTATAATAGAAAACCCAAGTTCACTTATTTAATGCCATGCAATACAACTAAAACTGAAAGGGGAATACTACAAGTACCCAAAAGAAAGTAAAAACAGCAGCAACCATAAGCCTGAACAGCTCCTGAAACCCCAATCTAATAAAAACCATATTTATCTAAAAACGTCTCCATGTGACTTGAAAAATAGTTTATATATACAGAGGTTCAGAATAACAGTATACTCGGTTGGATCATCCACAAATCCTCTCATGTAAATGTAAAGAATGAATGCTAAAGAATAGTGAACAACAAGTGAAACTAACTCATCACCTAAACAATTATACTATGTTCCATGCCTCACCATGGATACTCTCACCATGTAACGCATAAAAAAGTATATAATATAATAATGAATATCAACGGTACCCCACTACTACATCCCCACATGTTTGCTACTTTGCCCCAACGTCGGACGTCCTAAGCATCACTCTCCAAAAAGGTTTTCCCTTAGACACCTGGGTGGAGCACCACAATATGCGCCACAAGCAACAAAACCAACACATCCACGTAATCAAATTAACCAGGTAGTTTATGAGAGCCACCAAATCTCATATAATGTGTATCATATGTCGGGTATTATACCTCAATCCATTACTGCCCATACACTGAGTAATGATCCTCAGGAAATCATAGCCTATACCCATTACACCTATAGTAGTCCATTGGAAAATATATCATGAATATATGTGTGTGAATAACCACAAGTAATTACATCCCTCTACATAGATATATAGGGAAAATCATCAATTGTTCCTACCAGAACAAGTAACTACCAAGAGAAGAGAGCGTGTCCAAAGTGGGTAGTCAGCCATCCATCCTCCCATCGAAATGTTGGAGAAAACACCACCCCCAGGGCTCAGAATCCCTAGGGTGTCAGTTTCCCTTTTTGATGCGGTGGAGTAGCATATAGGAACACAAAATGTACAGAATACACTATATCTCTCCACCACACTATGGTAATAACCTAGTCTTACAGTAAACTACATTCAACGTCTGTCAGGCTCACAACTCCAACTTCTATGACTAGGTATCCGATAAGCACCCAACAATTTAAAGTGATTTATTGCCTTACATTATTTCATTTTGATCAGTTCCAATTTATGATAAAAAATTATTTAAATATTAATAATCCATTAACAATTTCCCCATTATATTTCATTGGCATCACCCCCAAAGTCCATTGTCCACTACATTGCATCCTAGTAGGATCCAAGCCCATGGGTTAACATCATTTATTCAATTATTTATTTATAGCATTACTTTCCCACATTCCCAGGCATTCTAGAAAAATAAATTATACTAAACACAAGGGGGCTCCACTCGCTGGGTAGATGAAATACACGTTGAGTCTTTTCCACCTCTAGAAAGAGCGATGACCAACCCTCCCCTGTAAATATAGACACGGAAAGCACGTGGAATACCCCACGTGTGACCACCCTTTTCAGAAGAATGGAATGCAATAACACCTTACTTGAGCAATGGGTTATGTAAAGAAAATAATCAATCATAGATACATCAAGCATCCAAACATTAACATCATACCCATTCCATCATCTCTGGTGTCCTCTTTGATAACCACATTCATAAATCGATGCATCTAGCCCATCTATACATCATCTACTACCACATCCAATCAGCCTCCCTGCACCCAAAATAACAACAGCCTTATAGGCTCACATCATAAAACAATTTGTTGGAAAATAGTAATCATATGAATTGGTCTCTTGGACCTTAAACTATCACGAGGGTAACTCATAACCCTAAAAGAAATTATCCTTTATCAGACAACGAGTTCTTTATTTCATCATGGAATAGCCAATTTATTATTCGTAGGTTCCAAATTCGGGAAACCTAACCGGTAAGCTATCACAAATTTTTAAACATGGTTACTTAACAAATATGATTAACATAAAATTACTTCAACATTAATTGAATTCATTCACATTCCTCTTTATCTTTGGCCAAGCGATTATAAATTAATCCCGCTTTACGGTCTTTACCATTTTCCCACACGAATGAAAAGATAACCAAGAAATATTTGATATCACAACATATAGAAAAAAAAGAGGAAATAACATATGATCAATATCAAATTATTTATCTGGTTCAATTATTTATTAAGTCAATTCCATTGGGATCTAGTGCGAAAAAACATGATAACTATATAGTTTCTCATAAGATAAAATAGGATAAAAAATTCCCCTACCTCAAATAGTTCATGACATTTTTTATACAAGAACGAGCCACACAACGGGTTTCGATCTACTCCCCTATGATAACTATTTTCAGCTAAGGATGTAGAGACACAACCACATCGGCTAACACACAAGAAAAATCCAATTAAGATCATGGAATAAAAATTCCATAAAAAGGGAAAGGCGAAATAGGGTGATGAACCCGAAATAATGATGATATATCATACCTTATATTGAAGACAGATCGATATTGCATGGTAGCATAAAAGCATAGAGAAAAAATCCTAGGGGGACAGTTCGATTACACAACTCCTACAAGAAAAAATGCGATGCTCGAGTGTCTCACACCCGAGAAAAGGGAGGTAGATATCTCGTCCATTTAGAAGAATTAATAGAGTAGTGGTTTAAGATACACTGGTTTTCCTTTAAAATCATTTCACATTAAAACATGAGGTGTGACCAACTGAAAACATTTAGAGCCTTAGGAGAAATTAACATTGGAGTTATGGTATTTGAATCTATATTGGGTTCCTTAAAACAATCCTTTAAATGAATTTTATGTCAAACGAAGCATTAATGGGGAGAAACTATAGGAATATGGAAACACTGTTGATGAACTCGAAATTTGGAAATTGAAAAAAGCTGTTCATGAATCTCACCATTCTGGAAACACTTTTCATGAAAATCATCATTAGAACCTCACCATTCTGGAAAAGCTATTTTTGAACCTCACCATTCATGAAACATTGTTCATGAACTCAAAATTTTTCATGGGAAAAATGGTCACCGTAGGAACCTCACCATTCTGAAAACACTATTCCTGGACCTCACCATTAGAACCTCACCGTTCTGGAAACACTGTTCTTGAACTCAAAATTGGGAAAAAGAAAAAGGTCACCATTGGAACCTCACCGTTCTGGAAGAACTGTTCATGAACACAAAATTTGGAAAAAGAAAAAATGTCACCTTTGGAACCTCTCCATTAGAACCTCACCGATGCACTATTCATTGATGGTCACCGATGACACTGTTCATAGAATGATACCAAGGCATTGTTCACAACGGTCTACCATTGGAACTATACACCAATGGATCTATTTACAGAAATTGAAATTTGGAAATGTGTTGGGGATAAGTTAACATGACCTACCAAAACACCTCATACGCATGATTTTCAAAATGGAATGGACCAGAGAGGTTTGGTACATTACATTAGATACTTATCAAAACATTCTATTCATTAAGAATTAAAAAACCACCTAAAGGGAAAATGAAACGCGGTCCGATTAACCATACATAGAGATACCTCTCAAAAAATAGAAATCCCTAAGAAGCAACAAGAGAAATTCATATTATATACATGAATGGTCTAAAACTACAAATACTACATAGAAACATGAAAATAGTTAAACATCAAAGAACTCTGGGTGTTGAGAAAATATATGTTACTCACGTTCCTATGTACTCTCCTATATGCCACCATTTCACCACAAGACACGAAACAAGGGGATAAAACACCTGCTCAATACCTTCTCTTTGTGGCCATGGATCTCCATAGGTCTCTCCTCAAATGTCGCATCATCATCAACATCAATCTCTCCCCAATCGATGATGTGAGAGTCATCATAATGATAATAAATGATCAGTGACACATGGAAAACATAAGGTATCAGACTAATCTGCGGGGGAAGTGCTACTTGATATGACACAACTCCAACATGAGTTAACACCTTAGAAGGCCCAACAAACGAGGGATAAAGCATACTCCCACGACCTAACATTCACTACCCACGATGGGGTGTCACATTTAGAAACATGTGATACCCAAAATAAGACTCTAAGGGTCTCCTCCGTAGATTGGCATATGATTTATGATGATATTGTGTTGTCTTCATCCTCTCGTCAATCACCTAAACCATCTCTGTTGTATTCTACACTATTTCTTGTCCGAGAATTGCTAACTCGCTGAACCTAGTCCAGCACAATGGAGAATATCATTGTCAGCCATACAAGGATTTAAATGGAACCATACCGATGGTGGAGTGAAAAATATAATTTTAAATGAACTCCACCAAGGTTAATTTTCTCTTCAATGAAACCTCCATAATCATGAACACATGAGTGTAACATGTATTTATGAGTCTAGATGGTACACTTTATCTGGCCATACACTTTATGATGGATGGTAGTGCTAAGCAATCATTGAGAACCGAAATCATGTTGGAGGCTTCTTCACACCCAAGAGTTAAAATGGGGATCTTGATCAGAAATGATCTTCCATGGGACTCCAGGAAGTCTCACCACCTCCACCATATACTGCCACGACAAAACATCCACTGAGTTGGACTCCTTGATTTCTATAAAGTGGGGTGATTTCATAAAATGATGCACTACCACCCAAATAGCATCATGTCCTCCCTGTGATTGAGGTAAACTGGTAACAAAATCCAGTGGGATGTCCTACCCCTTCCTATAAGGAACATCTAATTCTCAGAGGAGACCATCATGAACATGGTTTTCAGACATCACCTCCTGGAAGACCAAACATCGAGACACTAACTCCACAAATGTACGTGTAACGCCCCAATATTCGGTTCATTATTAAGTATCATTGTCATGATCAAAAAAGATCATGTCTCGAAAGATCGATTAGTTTAGTATCCTTAGAAGTACTAGATACATTCATAAGGTTTTAATTACATCATAAAATGGAAAACTACTACAACATTTTTTCCATAGACAACACTGAGATCCAATATACTATCCCTGCAAGTCAGTCATAATATACTTATTCGCATCCTTGGAATAAAAAACATAGAAAGGGGTGAGATCAGATGCTCAGTAATGATGACAATATACCAGAAACTTTCATAAATATGCATAAACATTTAAGGCAATGTATATGACTAAAATAATATCATTTAAACTCGATCTTCAATATAATATGGAAAATATAAAAATCAAATAATGTCATTTACTTATTCACATGGAAATTCTACATGTCGAATAATCACATGAAATATCAATAGCCACATTCATGGTGATGGAATGATTAATTCCATACCTTAATAACAAAATAGTCAAGGACTTGTGCCAAGACTACAAATAAGATTTTGTGAAGGGCTTGTTCCAAGATAGAAGATTGTCTCATGATACCTACTGATGCATCGAGGAGCTATAACAGGCTCCACCCATTACATACTAAGTCAAATTCATTCCTCATATGAAAATATTTAAACATAACATAAACATTCGTATTAAAACTAGCATAAAAATGTCAATACATTATCCATAAACCATGAATTGTGTAAAAATAATACATCCACATTCAAACATATCACAAAACTATCGATACAATATGGATTCTTTGTTTCATAATAAATCAACATCAATTAAGCTTAAAATCGATCAAAGGATGTTGTCATAGATGAAATAAAAACCCTATTTAGAGAAATATCTCATTATATTTAATAAAAAATTTATTTTGAATATATTTTTATAAGCTTGTAAGTGAAGCTTCGACGATGTTATAATGGAGGAAAATAGTTTCACCCACCGTATAGGTTAAAAAACCATTCTTACCATAAATTTGTCGAAACATTCAAGAAGTACCTTGTTTGGTATACGACAGAATGATTCCTTACAAAACATATAAGTTCCAATAATGGTATAAATGACATTAACTCATTTTCTAGTAAATAGTAAAATTGATTTGAAATACATTTTTAGGAATCATGGATGTGGATGATAAAGAGGTCCCAGTAGATAATAACTTATAAACAACCTCTAATGATGAAGTGATTGTGAAATTAACCCTTACCGTGTACTTTTCCTTTGTTAACTGTAAGTTAAACTCCTATATGATGGTGAAATTATTTTTAATAAATTATAAAAGAACCATATACATTAATATTATATCATATATGATCTTTTAATATTTCTTTGTTAATAATTTTTTAGTATTATCATCATTTCAGGTGTTAACTGCTTTGTTATCCATTATATGCTTTCTAATGTAAGTAATGTTTTTTATGGTTAGGATGTACCTTCTTCATATTCAGATTGATATTAAGTCTTTAAAAATTATTTTTAGTCATCTAATGAAAATTAGTCTTGAATGGAGACGATGGGGATCGAATCTCATCGCGTTCATAGAGACGGTAATTCGTACATACACACGAGCGACAATATCATTCTTTATATATTAAAATAACATAAAATTTGATGTAATATTATATATATAGAATCTTTATAATATTATATTTATTATTGACATCAATTACAAATTATTATTATACCCATCCAAATAATAATGTATTGAATAACAATTACACCATGACGTGGAAACAGTATGTCGTACATACGCATGTATGGTGACATGTAATTCAAAGGATGGATAGAATAATGAATTTGATTTTACAATTTTTAAAATAACATCACAGTATATAGAAGATACTGAAGTTATTATTTTATAATGGAAACATCCAAGAAAGTGGAAGTGGAAGAAGAAAGGAACTTAAAAGAGGTGATGAAATATTTACCTCTTCTTCGAGTTCTTCCTTTTGATTTGATCAAAAAGGCTCCATAGGTTGTCTTTATAACTAAATTAAGGCCTCTAGGATGAAGGGAGGACAGTTGAGAGGGTATTTGGGCAGAGGATAAACGATCCAAATGGTATTGAAGGTGTTAATTAGAGAGAAGGGGGAGTGCCCTTTTATAAGAGGGGTGAGGGGAACCTTAGGAAAAGCTAGAAATATTATTTTATAATAAAATAATTTTTGGTTTCTAATGGCTCAAAAATGAATTATTTAAAGTCTAAGGTAGGGATGGGTCTAAAACCACACATATAATTGGTTTTAGATAGGTTTGGGTCACTATATTAACCTTATCGTTTAGATTTAACTCTTAGTTAAATAGTTTAACATTTACCAGGTCTCTTTTTATTTTTTGGTTATATGATTAATAATCATACTATATAATTCCAAGAGAACCCCAAGTGGTTCATTAATGATACAACTATCATTAAATATGTCTTTTGGACGAACCATATATTTTTACTAATTGAATATCAATTAATAATATAATATTTGTTTTAAAAACTCCTTTATGTCAATTTTGACACTATTTGGTATTTTATTTTTGAAAAATTCATAACAACGTTATTAAGTAGAAAACAATTCATCTAACCAACCCTAATATGTCATATTAACATATTAAATTAGTTTAATTGAAAAAAATCATCACATTACATTTATTTGGATATATATAATAATAATTATTTTAATCATTCATTAATATGGTAATTACTACATTATCATTATGTCATAACTAAATTTAATTATTTAATGTCTGAAAAATATAAATAAACATACATTATGTTGGGAATATTTTTATATTTCTAATTAAAATTTATAGTCGAACTTATCATAGGCGTAACCCTATATTAATTTTTTTTACGTATTAAACATTGAATTTAACACTTTTAAATCTTCTTGGAATTAAATAATAATAAATGTCTTAATCTAATCCAAGTGGACATAAAGAATTAGGATATGTGTTAGGGTAATAATAATATCATTTATTCCTAATACTGTTATTGGTCAAATTACACTTATCTAATAGAATTAGGACATGTGTTAGGGTAATAATAATATCAATTTTTTCCCATAATTATAATATTTACTTTTAACCGTGGTAAATAAAAGTATAATGTTACAATTCCCCAAAAATTAATTTCATATTACTGAACCACATTTTACTTACTGATATCAATCATTCCTATCATATTTTTGAAATTCAACTCATAGAAGAGGTAAAATTATGTTCTTTGTAAATTTGAAAATGCTCCTATGAGGTGGGTAAAACACGGTAAAAAGTTTAATAAAATTTTTATATATCTATAATTATTAAAAACTGACTCCAATGAATTTCATTGAGCTTAAATAGGTAATATGTTTCAATTTTGACCTAAAATAATTTTAAAAAAAATAAATAATTATTTAAATAAAAATTCAGTTTTAAATAATAACTCACAGTTTTTCACTATTGATAAAAAATTGAATGTTTTCATAAAAATACACAAACCTCACTTTATGCTAATATTGGTATTCCGAATCCAAAAATTAAGTACATTTTGAATGATAAAATTTATGAAATATAAAAAATTTGGTATTACTAATCATAATAGCTAGTTTGACTGCTCACAATGTGTTAACATCTCAAAGTTACATAGAACACAAGCTATTGCATTATTCAAAGTGCAACGTACCATAGATGTTTGGGGTGTTACATTCTCCACACCTTCAAATAATTTCATCCTCGAATTTTCTAGAATATTACTATATAAAAAGACTCATTTGGTTCTTCATCATAAGTTCCCCGAGTTCCCACATTGCCTCTTCCATATTATGGTTTCTCCATAAAACATTTACTAGGCGATTCGTCCAGTTTCTCAACTTGTGTTCTCTTGTATCAATAATCTTGACAGGATCTTCATAATAAGATTGATCGGGTTCTAGTTTTAATTTCTCACAGGTGAGTACATGTGTTTGGTTAAGCATGTATTTTCTCCAAATTTATACATGGAACACATCATAAACTTTCGAGAGATTTGGTGGCATTAACAAAATTTAATCTACAGCCCCAATTCGGTCTAAATTTTAGAAAGGTCCGATGTACCTAGGACACAATTTACCCTTCTTACCGCAACGTATAACACCCTTCCATGGAGATACATTCAAGAAGGCATGATCTCTTACTTGATATTTCCAATCCTTCCTTCGGTTTTTGGCATAACACTTATGCCTACATGGAGCTACTTTGATGTGGTTTGGGATTACCATCACCTTTTCAATAGATTCATAAGCCAGTTCTGGGCCTATGAGTTTTATTTCACCAACATCATCCCAACAGGATGGTGTACGACAACTCTTTCTGTATAACACTTCAGATGGTGCCATCTGAATACTTTAATGGAAGCTATTGTTATAGGAAAATTCTACCAGAGGTAAAATATTGATCCCACAAAACTTGAAAGTCAATTGATCTTGATCTCAACATGTATTCTAAGGTTTGAATATTCCATTATGATTATCCAATAGTTTTAGGGTGGTAGGCTGTGCTAAAACAAAGTTCAGTATCTAGGGCTTTCTGTATACTTTTCAAGAATCTTGATGTAAAACATGGATCACGATCAGAAACCTTAAATAATGGTACTCCATGAATTCTCAAAACATCATTAATATATAGTCTTGCTAGACGTTCAAGTGGTAAACATTCCTTTATAGTAAGAAAATTTGATGACTTGGTATGACGATCAACAATGAACCATATTGCATCATTACTTATAGGAGTATTTGGTAGTCCCGTGAAAATTTCTATCGTCGTATTAGCACATTTCCCCTATGGTATAGGAATATGATTCATGACATCTTCCTGGCTGTTGCCTTCCATCTTTCACTTGTTGAAAAACCGTACATCTTTACTGAAAATAAACTATCTCCAACTTCATGTTGTCCCACCAAAAATGTTCCTTCAAATCCCTATACATATTATTGCTAACAGAGTGTATAGAAAAATTAGAACTATGATCATCATCAAACAATTGTTTTTTTGTCCATGTATACCGGGAAAACAAAGTATGTTCCAAAAAATCAAAATTCCATCTTCATACACAAAGTCACTCAATCTCCCATCATTCACAGCTTTAATCTTCTTTTTAAACTCTTTATCAATAGTTTGAGAACTCATTATCCTTTATAGTAATGATTTTTTAGCAACCATTTGAAAAGGTATTGATGTTTCACCTTCCATGGTTATTCCCATATCCTTCATTACTAGATCCATGAAAATAGGATCCCTTTCAACTCTCATCTTATTCAAAACTCCAAGATCCTTTTTTCTCAAAGAATCTTCCACCTTATTTTCCATCCCAGGGTGGTTGTGTATAGTGCAATCAAAATCCATGAGTAGTTCAATCCATCTCCTTTTCCTCATGATGAGTTCTTTCTATGAGAAAATATACTTCCAACTCTTGTGATCGGTATATATCTCACATTTTTCACCATATAGAAAGCTTCTACAAATCATCAAAGCAAATATTACACCTTCTAACTAAATATCATGTGTAGGATAGTTTTGTTCATGAATTTTTAGTTGTCTTTATGCATAGGAAATAACACTATCATTCTGCATAAGGACACAACCAAGTCATTTATTTGAAGCATCACTATAAATAACAAACTGATCATTACATGTTGGTAGAGTCAAGATAAATGAATTTACTAATCGTCTCTTTAGTTATTCAAAACATTATTCATACTCTTTTGTCCAAAAACATTTATCCCTTTTTCGTGTGAGCTTTGTCAATGGGTTTAAAAATTGGGAAAAATTCTAGACGAAACGCCGATAATAACCTGCTAAACCAATAAAATTTCTTACATTTGTTACAATAATTAGTGCTGGACATTCTTGGATTTCCATAGTCTTTTAATGATCAACATATATTCCATCCTAAGAGACAATATGTCCAAGAAAAAAAATCTCTTGATTCCAAAATTGACACTAGCTAAACATCCCATATAATTAATATCTTCAAAGGGTATTTATTACAATACACATGTTATTTTAATGATTTTCATAGCTTTTGGATGATACCAAGATATAAACAATAAATACCACGACAAATTCATCAATATATTCCTTGAAAACCCTATTCATTAGATACGTGATTATATAGGGAGCATTAGTCAATCCAAAGGAGTTACTGTAAACTCGTAATGCATGTACCTGGTTCAAAATGTTGTCTTCATAATTTATTCCGTCTTCACACACAAATTATGATATCCAAATCGAAGGTCCATCATTGAAAAGTATTGAGCTCCATGAAGTTGGTAAAATAAATCATTAATGCGAGGTTGGTGATACTTTTTCTTTGTTGTTATATCATTGATCTTCCTGTTGTCAATGTGAACACTCATAGATCCATCATTCTTCATAACAAAAAGGACAGGGGCTCCCCATGGAGAAGCACTAGGGAGAATAAATCCATTATTACTCAATTCCTATAATTGTTTCTTTATTTACAGTAATTCTATAGTGGCCATTCTGTATGGGGTCTTCAATATGGGCCTTGATCCAGGAATTAAATCATTGGACAACTTAATATTTCATTATGGAGGATTTCTAGGTAAAGATCCTAGAAACACATCAACATATTCATTCACAATAGTTAAATTATCTATTTGAACATTACATTCATCACCCACAGTTAATTCATCCTCTTTCTCCACAATAACTAAATTTAGTTGAGTTAGTGGGGCTGGATCTAGATAAGAATTAGGTGATGATGATTATACTCTAAAGATAAGGTGTTCTTTATCATCATAATCAAAAATTGTAACATCCATATTTGGATAATAAATTTTCGCATCATTGTATGATTGTTAATCCATACTAAAGATTATATCAAATCCAATCATGGGTTTGACGAGGAGATCAGTAGATAAAGAACATTTCTATGACCAAATGGGGACTCATTCACAAATCATTGTTGTTGTGACACTTCCCTTATTATTTTTGACTGAAAACTCCCCTGTTAAATCAAATTGTAAATATCTAATTTTCCTAGAAAACTGGGAAGATTTGAAACAATGCAATAATCCAGAATCAAATAAATAATTTTCTAAACATGAGGAAACCATTAAATTACCTTCCACTACATCATTCGGAGCCTTAACCTTAGCAGTAATGATAGCATAAGCTTGACCTTGATCCCTTGGAATTTTTTGAGGTATGTTCCCATGGCTCTTTGGATATTCATTCACATAATTACCCCTTTATCTACATTTTTAGCATTAAACATCGACCGCCTCTTTCTTCCCCTTGAAATCACTAGATTGGTGGCCTTTTTCACCACACTTGTAACAGAGTCCCATTCCCTTCAGGAAAGTACCATGGTGTTTTTTCCAACATTTACTGCAGGATGGATATTCAAATTTTCCCTTCATCCCCTTATTTCAATTTCCATAATGTTCAGCAGATCTCTTCTTCTATTTCTTTTCATTAAAGACGTAAGACATAGAGAAAACTTTTTCTGTCTTGATAGCACATTAGAGAATATCTTCATACGATGAGAAGGATTTTGATACTAATGCTTGACGATGAAATGGTTTTATCCCATCAATTAAATGATCAATCTTACTTCTTGGGTTACATATATAATATGTTTCATGCCTTGAAATCCTTGTAAATTTAGCCTCATAATTTGCAACATTCTCATCCAACATTTTCCTCAGACTTCGAAATTACCTTTCAATTTCTACTCAACGGTCATGAGGAAAGTAATGTGCAAATAAAATATCTTTAAAATACCTCCATTTCAAAATTGATACTTCATAATATTCCTTTGTGTTTTGAATCAAAGACCACCATTGATCAGCATCTCTAGTGAGGAGGTAAACTGCCATGAAAACTTTTTCCCTTTCACTACTCCCCATGGCATGTAATATTTTCTCTATGGGATTTATCTACTGCTCAGCTACTAATGTATTTGTAATCCTATTTAATTTTTGTTTTTCTGGCCTCATGAAGAGATATAACATTGATCCTCCATGCTGTGGATCGGGGTGCTCCATACAGGTAAGGTTATTATTCATAAACTGAGTGAGTTGTCCCAGTATGGTGATAAGCTAATCAGAAGAAGTTGTATCACTAGCTCCACTATAATTATCTTGAGAAGGATGGAAATACCTGCATGTAGTGCGTGCATTTTTTCGATTTCTATTCCTTTCACTAGGAACCATTTTTAAACAATGGCATAAACTAGATTAGTTTATGAATCGAAATACATTATTACAAACATTTAAAACACATAACATAAACTGAACAATATATAGATATAATCTATAATCAAAGAAAATATTTTTTTAAGAAGTATATAATGATAAACCCTTCATAATGGTCCGTAAAGAAAATGAGAATTGTCTTAAGCATATACATTTGGAGTGTCGTAACCAAAACTGCAGCAAGGCTCATTGTCGTTCACCAGTTCCTGTTCGAGCCTAGCTCAAAATAGTGTTTTCAGGGCTTACCCTTCGGTAAACTTTTCCGGAGCTACCTCAAACTGCTCATATCCCGATAGGGTTTCATTGCTGTGAAAACACACTAAATCTATACAAAACCAAAATTCAAGGAATTTATTCTATACTAATCCTAAAAGTATATCTTAGGGCTATGTGCTCAAATTAGAGTTTATCTAAATGAAGTTTCCAAGGATTGTACTATACATCCTAAGATACCAACTGTAACGCCCCAACCCAAGAAGCCCCGAGTCGGTTTATTATTACGCAACATTGGCATGATCACAAAAGATCAAGTCTCGAAAGATTTATTAGTTTAGTAGCCTTGGAAGTACTAGATACATTCTTAAGGTTTATATTAAATTATAAATGGATAATTATAGAAAAATTGTTTCCATTGATAACACTGATATCCTACAGACTATCCCTGCAAGTCAGTCATAATATACTTTTTCGCATCCTAGAAAAATAAAACATAGATAGGGGTGACCTCAGATACTTAGTAAGGATAACAATATAGTAGAAACATTCATAAATAAGCATAAAAATTTATGGCAATGTATAAGAATAAAACAAAATCCTTTTAATCTTTAATTCAGCACAATATGGAAAATATAAAAATCAAATAATTCCATTTACTTATTCACATGGATATTCTACTAGTCGAATTATCACATGAAATATCAATAGCCACTTTCATAATGATGATTTACATAATGTTTGATTTTCCTAACCATGTATTCAAGGACTTGTGACAAGACTACAAATAATATTTTTTCAAGGCCTTTTTCCAAGACACTAGATTGTCTCATGAGACCTACCGATGCATTGAGGAGCTATATCGGGCTCCATCCATCACTTACTAAGTCCAATGCATTTCACATATGAAAATGTTTAAACATAAAATAAACATTTGTATTAAAACTAGCATGTAATATGTCAATACCTTATCCATAAACCCTGAATGGTGTAAAAATAACACATACACATTAAAAACAAATCCCAAAACGTTCAATACAATATGTAAGTTTTGTATCATAATTAATCAACATCAAATATGCATAAAATCCATCAAAGGATATTGACATAGATGAAATAAAAACCCTTTTTTAGTGAAATATCTCTTTATATTTAAGAAAAAATTTATTTTGAATGTATTATTATAAGCTTGTAAGGGAAGAGTTGACAATTTTATAATGGTGGAAAATAACTACACCCGCCGTATAAGATAAAAAACATTTTTACCTTAAATTTTCGAAAAGGTCAAAATGTTCTGTTTCCGATGCTTTTGTCGTGGCGTGCGTGTCCATCTCATTCAGGGACAAGGATCATGGATTTTTTTATCCTAAATTACCTCTTTCCAAAGGTGGGCGGCATCCGCTCCTTATTCAGGGACGGCTTATCCTTGATCAAAAAAGGATGACGGGATGTCGGTTCTTCATTACGTGGATTCCTACTCGGAACTCGTCAACGAGTCCGGGTCTCCCTCATAGGCCAAATATGTTGTTCATGAAACTCTTACCGGTGTCATATCTTCATTAACACCAGTTAATTACACTGCTTATGTCCAGTCATTCCAAGGGGTCCAGTCAAGGAAGCAACCTTTGGTCAGGGGAGTAGTCACGTGGGGCATCAATGGTGTGTCTGGACGTTGGGGGATTGTCATGTCAGTCTTCTATCTCTTATTATAGGGTTTCTCAAGGATGTGGAAGCCCGAGGCTCATACATCGAATGAGGGGAATCATATTACATGGGAATGTATATGAGCTTTTCCTCAGCTTCCCATGTTTAACACAGGGTATTCCGCATGTTTAACGTCTAGGGGAGATGGACCAGACATTAAAAAACACTAACTAGAATGAATCATATGGAGGAACCCCCTAGAGGGAACATCGATATTGGGGCCAATATGAGGGTGTCTTCCCTAATGCTATTAGTGGGAACATGGAATAGTGTGGCCTGATTCCACCGAGATGTGGAGGCCCGGGTAAAAATCAGGATGGATGGTTTAAGGTTTTGGGAGGGTGACGGTGAATGGGTTGGAACTGTCATACGGATGATGATGTTTTTGGTCTTGAGCCTCAAGGATACTTCTTACATATACCTGTGGCAGGGAATCAAAGTCCACATTGTTCATCTGATGACATCTTACCACTGATTGGGGGTTTCAATGGCTTACCACTGGATGGGGTCGTAACGGCTTATCACAAGATGGGGTCACAATGGCTTACCACTGGATGGGATGACAATAGATTACTGCTGAAAGAGGGACACAATTTCATTTCATGCAGGACAGGGGTGAACCGGCGTGATGGGAGCCGGAACTAGTGGGTGTTGGGAATGAACCTCGTGGAGGCTTCCTACATACCCTTCCTAGGAAAGGATCAAAGACCACATAGTTCAGGTGGTGTCATTTGGGGATTATGCTCTGAGGCAGCCTAGGATGTTGTTGAACCGACGTTCAGGAGGACCTGGGGTCTAATAGATGGTGGTGGGCTTGAACCTCATGGAGGCTTCCTACGTACCCTACCCTAGAATGTATCAAATTCCTCGTAGTTCGGAAAGGAAAGGGGATGTTGATCCGACATGAAGGGGTGTCAAAACAACGGGGTGTTGGGCTTGAACCTCGTGGAGGCATCCTATGTACTTTCCCTTATCAAGGATCAAATACCTCATTTTTCAGGAGGTGGTGGTCAGTGAATCAATGTGATGGAGGACCGGGGGTCCAATGGTGGTGGGCTTGAACCTCCAGGAGTCTTCCTACGTACGTTTCCATAATAAGGATCAAAGTCCTCGTAGTTTGAATGAGTGGATACAGATTAATGTCATGCGGGACAGGGTAGAACCGATGTAAATGGGGTCGGTGAACCAATGTGTAAGAGGACCTGGGGTCCATGTGGATGGAGGGATTGAACCTTGGAAAGGCATCCTACGTACCATTCCTTGGAAAGGATCAAAGTCCACGTAGTTCTCAGTTGGTTTGGGGTTTACACTCTCGGTTGCCCAGGGTATTTTTCATGGTCGGTGCTCCCTCTAAGCCCATGTGATTAATGCTCGGTGTGAGAAATAAGAGATTTTAGAGACCTGACGATCACGTCGCGAAAGTTGTGCCTATGGGAAGTGCAGTGGGGCATACACTTGGTTAGCATCCCATGAAGTCTTGAATTAATCTAGGATGGAGGCCCGAGGGCAACAAAGCGCTATGAGAGAGGGACATGGGACTAAATAAATGAGAAGCACCATTCTCTACCAAGCCATTCATAGGACCTAGGGACCAATGATGATTGGAGGAGCAGGGATGCTACCTCCTACAATAAGGCTAGGGGCTTACAACGAGATGTTCACCCTTCCTCCATGGACAAAAACCACCAACATAAATAGGATATCATCCCCTGTGGAGACCAGTGGGCATGGAGAATTTCATGTTGGGTGAAGCCCATGTGCAAGGCATGGGGAAAGGTCACAGTTTAACATCATGTGCTAAGGAAGATATTGCATGGACGTTTAATGTCCTACTACTCAGACGATGTCAGTTTGCTCCGCACCCCTAGAACATACATAACTGGTACCCTCTACTTTTGGTGCAGAGAGGGGAAAATAAAAGCTGTGGTGAGGGGGTTTCATGGAGCGAACATTCAAGGGTACCACATTAGAGTGGATATGATAAGAATATATAGATGTTATTGTGCCAATGCGAAGAAGCAAGAGGTGAAGCAACGCAGCAGGTAGTGTCATCCCAGGTACTTTGAAATTATGTCATGGAATTGTAGGAGGTTTCATGGGTAATAAGTATATGGAGAAGGCGCCATGGGTGTGGGAGTCGCTCGAAAATGATTCCCAGAGGAGGGACATCAAAATCACACAATACGTGAGGCTTGTGCGCAAAAGGGACTGTTGCCCGAAAAGGGGGTCGGGCCGACATGCAAAAGGAATTGCACACTGAGGCCCTACTTGCGTGCAAGGGAAGGGGATCTAGGGTATTTTTACGAGGATCAATTCCGAGTAGTCACGTGCAAAGGTGGATCTCCATGCGACATAGCACGAAAAAATTAGTACCTGAGATCCATATGTGTCCGTACGAGAGATGAATTTCGCACAGGAGAGGCGGTTCAAATTATTCAGCTAAAGTTGAAGGGGGTGGCCTTATATTTATAGGTTCTCAGGGTTACGGGTCTATGCGAAAAACTCTTTGTTGCGAAATATTTTGTGCCATAAGTTTGTAAATGTGAAGGCCCACCGCGCAAAGTGTGGGCGTGGAAGAGTTTCGCGCTCGCACAAAAAACTCTCGTGAATCCCGAAGTATTTTGCACAGGGCATAGTTTTTCGCGTGGCTCGTTATTTTTTCATGTTTCCCGTCCAGGACCCCCAGAACGGATTTATGGTTCCAAATATGGCTTCACATTGGCGCATTCCAACCTGCTTCAGCTCTTGAGGATTTTTCGGCATCTACAAATGCAAACCTCGGAATCGGAATAGTGAGGGGCTGCAAAGGTCGGATTCCAAGGGAAACACGGATATATAAGGAACCATGGGGCCGTTGCGCACTTCATACCATTGTGGTGTGAAAAAACGTGCCAGATTGCATAATCCACTTTCCGCGTGTGTGTGGAAACTGCTCACCATGCCTTTAAAAGGATATGTGGGTCCCTCCATTTCGTACAAATTTTCTCACGTGATAATTTAGAGCTCTCGTGCGTGAAGCATTATTCCACCTACATGAAAAATGATTTTTTTGTGCATAATTCTCCATGATCAGTTGTTTGTTTTCGTGCCAACCCAGGATTTCCCATGTTGGGTTCCGATTTTCTGCGCCGATGGCTAATTTTTCGTGCAACTCCCCCTTTTTTGCTCCACATAAATCTTTTTCGTGATAACTCCATAAAATATTTCCGATAGAATATGGCCACCAATCAGGCTGATGGTGAATGTGATGCCACATCTACTACTCAAAGGGCTGAGATGGTCCCCAACCATGAGGGTTATGGTTCTCGAAGGGTAGTATCCAATAACCATACCATCTTCAACAGGTGGACCCCAGCACATAAAGAGTATTCACTATCATCCAATCTGTAGATCTAGGATTTCGGAATCTTGGTGGAGGTACTCATGTCGAGGTTTGTGGTTGACACACCATGGTCATGGGTGACCCATGAGGATGACCTACCTCGGTATAACATCACCTACAACATCCATCCTACTAGAGAAACCATGCACCTGGATGTTTACAACATGAATCCTAGGACCAGGACCATCTCGCGGAGTGAACCTATTGTGGAGAGATCTCCAGCCCTTTATGCTAGCACCTTCATTCAGAGTGTTACAAACGAGGCCAAACGAAGTCTATAGGATTCAGATCTGCGGTTTGGAGGAAACTTCACCAGTGAATGGGGATGGGCGTATTGGGATTACCAGTCATGCGACCTGTTTGGGGACGAACTGCGGCACATCGGTTTGTTCGAAGCGGTGTGGACATCGTAGTTTCACTTATATCGCCAGCCTAAGCTCGCGCCAGACTTGTTCACTCGATGGTCCCTTGACACCAATACCTTCCACCTTCATCATGGGTAAGTCGACAACATCATGTGGGACATCCATTGCCTTGGGGGTATCCCTCAAGAGGGGCATCAGTATGATGAATACCTCCCGATGGGTAACACCTGGGGTGATAGATCACGAACCCCTATACTGACATGGTAGCTACTGGAGCTGGCCAAAGATGGGATGGGGGTCAAGGATTTTTTTAACGACATTTCCTACATGAAATGGTTCATTTTTTCCTATAAAATTATATGGATGTCAAGATGACGGAGCGAGGGAGACGGTGTATGACCGCAGCATAGAGGAGGAATAGTGGATTGTAATGGAGGATCCTAGAGGCATGGCACTATATGTTGTGGGGAATCATCATAAATGAGATCCTGGACCTGAGCGTTCGATATACCGGATTACTTGACACATTCCTGGGTGGATGGATCCTACCAGTGAGGGATGCAATGATAGTGGTTCATCCAGCGACCCTGGTGATGGCTGACATCATGGATGCCAATCAAATATTTAATCTGAGAGTCCCCGTGCTGGCCCGAATGTACGCCATTTTGGTATTCATCTCAATAGTAGGGTCACCGAGGAAGATTTGTGCACCCTACAAATCTTTTATGGCTGGTTCGTGGACCATTGTGGCAGGTATACCTTTCAGAATACCATTTTTCCTCCCCGTAATGGCATGCGACCTTCCCTTCTAAACATCGCAAGGTTCAAGCCGATGACGCTAAATGAGGAGGGTGTGGGGATCCGAATTGAAAATCACACCAATGTCACATTCATCCCATTCCCCACCTCGACAGGCCAGATGATTGATAATGGGCACAGCTCATAGGAAAAGATGGATAACTTCCAGAGCCTCAGAGGTGTGGTGGTTCTGGCCTGGATCGGTTGGAAGATATTTTTTGAACCCTATGATCCATTCAGGTTTTCCAGGAAGTTTGGATGCCTTCAGCGTATGCAGAAGAAGGTGTACGCGGATGATCCGGTAGAGAGGCACCCTTGCGTTCTTCGCAAGATGTGGCCGATATTCACAGTCTAGGGCTCTAGCAACGTTATCTCTTTTCATCCCACCAGATATGACGCTAGTCTCTCAATATAATATGCCGATAACTCGACCATATCATACCTGGAGGGAAATTTGTGGAAGAGAGTTTGGAATCTCAAGGTTTCCGGTGTAGAGCCGAGGTGGCGGGATAGCATACATGCTGTTGTTAGGGAGCAATGGTCAGAAGCTCATCAGGATGCTGGTCCCGCAAAGGCCGGTACATCAGTAGTGGGGATGTCGTGTGGTGTGGTCGGGCCCTCATTTTCTAGTGGGAGAGAGGTTCATGTAGTGGCCAGGGAACTCCCAGGGAAGTAGATAAGATATTTTCTTCAACCTTCTAGTGATCCAATCTTCCCTACTCTGTGGTCAGCCTGGATAACCCTATGATAGTCTATGGGTACCAAAGCGCATTAGAAAAATATAATGCGATACAGAACCTAGCTACCGATGGTTGGACTTATTCAGGTTGTTGAGAAGGTAAAAATTCATCATAGTCATGTGTATCTGACGACCATGGATGTGTATTCAAACCAAAGTGGTCGGTGTGAGGAGTCATCTTTCATGGTGAATGTAATGCTTGGCTTAGAGAATAATACCAAAATTATTCCTCCAGAGGATGATGAAAATGACGATTAGATGGAAGACATAGATACAGAAGTGGAGGAAGGTGGAAAATGTGAAGGAGGGGGCGAAGAAGATGAGGATCTCGAAGGTGGAGGGTCTCAGGTGGTGTCCCACCATTGGTGTCTCTGGGAGAGCGGTGAGATAGTTTTCTCTGATGTGGATATAACCGAGCTGCTTGAGGTATGTATCAGCCCCAATCTATCATTTTCTCTTCATCATATTTCATAGCCATCAGTTAGATCTCATTATCCTATGCAAGAGCATATGGGAACCGACCAAGGGACTCCATATGAAGGGGAGGAGGCACTGGTAGAACAAGGTGGGGAACCGACGCCCATTATTGATTTGATGAGCACTGAGGGATCCCCCGCAATGGCAGCTTCTGCAATGGCTAGAACACCAGAGGCCGATGCTTTGGGATACTGTAATTTCATTATTTCAATGCTGGTTAATCACCATTGGAGAGATCAATTGATCAGGGTGTTCCTTGTTTGTGCAGTAATCACATCCATGGAGGCTCATCAGGTTGCCGAACACGGGTCGTCCCCAATTGATTCATCTGCAAACTTCTCATCCCATTCATGTCGCACTTCTCAAACTGATCCGACCCTGGAAATCAGTGAGCAGGGAGAGGTGGACATCAGTGGTACTCATGTCGGGGTAGGGCCAGAGGTCGGTGAGGGAGCTATTGAGACAGAGGTGAGGGGGAAGGGTCTCCCATGCATTGAAGATCCCATCCCCTTGGAAGTGGTGCCTGAAGAAGTCATTGCATCGAGTTTGTTGGCTACATTCCCCACCTATTGGTTAGTAGACCCCGATGTGATTGATTACTTAGACTCAGAGGTGGCTGAGTGGAGCCAAATGACACGGTGAAAAGGGTGGAAGGACATCAACCACTTTCTCGGTCATCCCCAAATAGAATGGCAGAAATGGATGAGATCACTTTAAACCTGGAAGTGCTTTCTCTGTGCTAGATGGGATGATGCTCAGCACCTTCAATCTATAGTCTATTACTACATTTCCGAAAAGTTGTGTGAGAGTAGCTGGCAGTCCGATGTTTCCATGTTTCGGGAGGAGTCAAGGAGTATCCCAACATTCAACCACGTAGAACAAGAGTCTTGACACCATGATTAACAGTAGATATAAAAGGGAGATCTTTATCGAAAACTATTGTAAACATGTGGAGTAGTTGAGGGCCCAGATGGAAGACGCCCAAGAGCAACTAGTGGAGGCGGGTCACCAGATAACTTCACATCAAGATCAATAGGCGGAAACACATGCTAGGGTCATTGGACTGCACTCTGTGTCCACTGAGGAAGAGAGAGCCCCCAGGGGGTGGGAGGCAGCCCTCAAGGCCACCAGTGAAAGGTTAGTGGTGCTAGAATGATCCATCCAAGAAGCTGACCATTAAGGGACCTATTTTGGCCGAACTCATAAACTCATTTCTCCTTACAACTTCTTATTCTGAAATTCATTTATATAAGAATTTATTTATTTGTTAATTTGTTTTTACAAATCAGTCCACAATCCTGGAATAAATAGAAATCCATTATTAAGATCACCTAGGTCTCCCCCAATGTGAGAAACATGGGACATTCGTACTATTACTTTGCTTGATCATGGGAGCGTCAATCCAACATCGGGCATCTAGTGTTTGAATAACCATACCGGATTTCTAGGAGGAAAAATGATAGAGCTAACTAGGGGATGAAGCTCTTAAAACAACAAAATTACCATTTTCCCAAAGTTCTCTTGTGCACGAACATGATAATCCCGTGGTTGTTGGAATAAATCCGAACATGGGATTGGAATGTGTGAATCACGATAATATGGATTTAAAACATTATGGGGGTGGTGTGACAATGATGAATAACTATTGACCACATTCGAAACACATTGTCTTTATTGTGTTAGCCTGGAGTGGGGATAGAAAATGAGGGCCGACCGTTGACCATGTTAGAAACACAGGGCGCAACTCAAAATTTCATCTAATAGCCTTCTGGAACGTTGTCCCGAGACAATAGGCGGGCCATAGGATGAGCATCCATACATTTAGGGGGTTCCCTTAGACATGAATGGGGATGAGGGTCCGAATATGGGGCACGAAAAGCATGGAATGTGGAGTAGTGGTTTATTTGAACTGAATATATCACTCGTGAAATTACGCCGCTGTGGTGGAAGCACATTAGTTGGGAGAATCAATTTGATAATGGGTCACTCCTTCTTTCATACAGGATCTCTCTGCAGAGGGAGACGTCTCTTCCCAATTTCATCATGTGGCATCCCAAACTTGTTCATGGGAAATCATCAATTACATGGTTCCCTACGGGGGGGGGGGGGGGGGGGGGGGTCAGGCCAGGGGGGCGAAATGAGGAGGAATTGGATTTATTATTCCTGCGGCTGGACCCAACGTGAAATGTATGGGTGTCCCTATGTATCCAATGAGGAAGGGAATCAATTCGTACATAGTTCTAAATGATATCTTAGTTTATGGTACATAGCATGGACCAAGGATGGTAGGGAACGTGGGAGACACATGGTGGGGTAATTATAAAACCCAATATGAATGGGAACTTGGGGCTCCAACCACCACGTGTTCCCTGGGAAGGTTCTAGGTCATCGGACCGAAAATGGGAGTTAATCTTGGCCTAAGGAAAGATGCGCGAACGTTCCTATGTACCCCATGAGTATGTGGATCAAGATTCACATAGTTCTAGAGGTGGCATTGTGAGGTACCAATTCTATGGATAAAAAGGGGTGTGCGAGTGTGGCCCTCACACTAAAAGAAGTTGTATTTGACAAATCTTGTTTGTTCTATAAGGTGAATGATTTTTTTTGTGAAGAAACAAACTAGAATAGAATGTCCCGACATCACCACATGAATCAATCCGTATGAAGGCATTGGAAAATGGTATGGCATGTGACCGATACCAAACATGGTTTCCCCTTGAGTGAGGACATCACAATGCTGTGACTTTTTTGTCGTGCGACCATGGTGATAATGTCATAGTTTAGAGTCATCTGATAGGACCACGATGCTAAGTAGGGAACGTGTACAGTGCAATAAGATGTACCCGATGAGAATGAGGACATAATCCCATACCACACTATACGCAATTCTGATAATAGAGCAATGGGCCAGGGTGCCTTAATAGAGGTAAGAGTGTAAGGGGAAGGACGAACTAGCTCCCAAATGAGATGGACCCGAAAATGAGACATATGGGTGCTCCTACATATCCGATGAGGATGGGAATCAAGCTATACGTAGTTCTAAACATGATCTTAGTTTATGGTCTTAGAACTCAGACCATAGATAAGGGAAGCCAATGTGGAGATTCAAATGATGCCTTTACCGCAACTTTTTCCTCCTAACGTGCATATGTGCACTATAGAATAATACCAAGAGTTTCAAAGATCTACTCTAAAATGATGAGGTGGTTAAGGATATGAATCATAAAACCGATATTTTGGGATTAATGGGGTTGGCGTGACGATGGAGTATGACTATTGACAGTGTTCGAAACACTGCATCCATATCGTGTTAGCTTGAAATAGGGACAATAAAATGAGTGTTCACATGTGACTATATTCGAAATGCCAGATTTGTATTGATTTTTTGACTGCGACCCTCAGGGACGTTTAACCGTAATGGTAGGATATCCCTTAGGCCTAGAATAAATGCCTCTTGGGGGGTCCTTTTGGGTGTGAAAGGTGATGGAATCACTAATGAAGCGGAACACAGTTCATGAAAAATGGATGAAATCATGTCCGAGTAGAGTCTGACATTCCAGGAATTAAACCAGAGTACCCTTAGGCACGTTGGTGAATTGCCGAAGAGGACCGAGGGGCTCATCTTCAGATTGGCCGATTTGAACAGACGAGGATAGCACAAGGGGATGGAAAATTATCTGGAGAAAAAGGTATGTTGTGGGGTTGTAACGAACCCGACGTGAATGGAGATATAATCTTGTACCACACCGTGTATCCCATTCATGGAATAATACGGGCCGAGGTGCCAATATGGGGCTGGAAATGGAGATGAGATACTCAGGCAGTCCTACGTATCCTATAAGGATGGGAATCAAGCCATACGTAGTTGTAGAATTACACATAGGGGTAGGATACCCTAAGGAGGGGGGCATACAGTGGGGCAAGTAACCCGTTGTAAACGGGGACATAATACAATTCCACAATGTAAAACCATAAATAGGAACTTGGGTCGGGGGACCAAAAAAGTCATGGGGCCTGAGGCCGAACCTCGGTCGAAAAGGCCCTACCATTTGGCAGTGTAACGTCTTGTAGTGAGGATGAATATGGGAGTATATGTCCTAAAGAATAGAGGTTTATGGCAAGGAGAATAACCCGACGTGAATGAGGATATAATCCCATACCATGCCGTACAGTCCAGGTAAGAACATGGGCCAGGGCTCGAGAAGGCCAAGGGGCCTAAGGCTGGGACTAGTTCAGAAAGGGCCGACCGGTTTCCAGTTTAACATATTGAAGTGAGGACGAAGAGAGGATAAGGTATCTCATCTGAGGATGTGTACGACACGGAGAGTAACCTGACATGAATGAGAACATAATCCCATACCACAATGTACAATACCATAAGAGAGAACATGGGATGAGGGCCCAAAAAGGCCAAGGGGCCTGAGTCTGTGCCTCAGATAGAAAGGAAATACGTCTTCTCATATGGTTACCTCCTCATCACAGATCATAAGCCCACATGAGCAGTGCTCGGTGTAGGAAACAAGGAACCGGTCTCGGCTCTCCCCGTCATATGGTGTCTAATAGCTGCAATTGCCCAATTTGAGTTCATCACTGGGTGACATTATGGGGTTGAATGAACCACATCACTCAATGTTTGGGACATCTTGGGATGGTTCTAATGATACATGAAAACTATTAACCATGTTCGAAACACATCATCCCCATAGTGACATGAAATGTGGGCAACAAATGAGCACCGACTGCTGACCATATTTGAAATTCGTGACTTGTGTCGGCTTGTTGCTCATCACCTTTATGGGGGTTGGCCTGATGCGGTTGGAGATCCCTTAGGACTATAATCTATACCATTCAGGGGCCCTTCTGGATGGCGAAGATGACGGAGTCCCAATCAAAAGAGTGGGTGATGCATAGCTGTACCCATCTATGAAAGAGGTGAACCTCTCCAGGGAGTGGGACGTATGGCCAAATCGAGGTTAGCTCGATGTGAATTAGGGAAAAATTCTGCACCCCACTGTATTCCATGACCCGAGGGGAAGACTCTAGCGTTTGGGCTGAGCCAATAGAAGAAATTTTTGGGAATTCCAATATATCCCAAAAGGATGGGAATCAAGCCATATGTAATTCTTTAAAGCCATTCAGTTTAACGTCATGTGGTGAGGTCGTGTGGGAATAGAAGAATGGGGAGCATACACATGGTGCGACTGTTTTAATCCTTGCATGAGTGGGTCTAAATATTCCTACACCACATCATGCATAGATCCTCTGGGAGAAATATACCCGGGGGGATAGTCAAAGAGAATAGTTTGGGGTTGGTCTCAAGAAGAGGCGTCTGAGCGTTCCTACGTATCACATAAGGTTGGGAATCAAGCCATACATAGTTCTCAAAATGCAGTTTAACATCATGCATGACGATGCATAGTTTAAGGTCGGTAAGGACCAAACAAGTTATGGTCATGCGGGGCCGGCATGCAGTTTAGGGTAATCCGGCACCTTCTAGATTAAGGTCATGCAAGACCATTAGGCTCAGGAAATGTATTGATTGAGGAACATGGAATTGGTTGGAGGAGTTATACACTCATCTTCCATGGTCACCAGGGAGTATGATCCTTTGGGGCAAACCATTTGAACTATGTAAGGTCCTTCCAATTTAGGCTCCAGCTTGGGTGGCTTCCTGGAAGGGATCATTGGTTCCCGGAGGGCCAAAACAAAGTCTCCTTGTAAGAATTAGCGGAGGAGAACCTTTTTATTGAAGGATCTAGCTATCTTATTCTAATGACTTTCTTGATTGTATAGGGCATGGAACATATTCTCATCCAATGATACCAATTCATCCAAATGAATTTCGTCCAACTTATCAGGGACTAGCTGGTCATAGACCATTGTACGTAATGAAGGCAGCTCGATCTCAATGGGCAGGGCGGCCTCAACTCCGTACACTTGGGAATATGGGGTCACCTGGGTGGAATTGCGAGTCGTAATCTGATAGGTTGAGAGGGAGTTGTCGAGATTTTACGGATAAATCTTCTTGTTCTGACCAACCATTTTATGGATAATTTTAGAGAAGGTTTCGTTGAATTCCTCGATCTTCCCATTTGCCTATGTGTGATATCAGGAGGTATCGTTCGAACATATGTGGTACTTTGCTTACAATTTCTTCATATCCGCTGCTCTAATGTGGGTTCTATTGTCGATGGGGATATCATAAGGGACACCAAACCAGTGGATGATTTTGGAGTGCATGAAGTAAATGATAGAATGGGCCTTGACCTCCTTGAGAGGAACTGCCTCTGCCCAATTGGAAAAGAAATATGTGGCAGTCAGGATGAACTTGCATTGGCGACCTGTTGCCAGTGGATATGGTCCCACAACATCGAGTCCCCATACTACAAATGAAAAAAACTACATGGTGGTGTGGAGGGGTTCTGGAAGTCGATGCTTGAAGTTAGAATGCACTTGTCACACATGAAATCTCTTGGCGATCATGATACAATCATGGATCATAGAGGGCCATAAGTACCCCAGTCTCCAGATCTAGTGGGACAGCTTCCCCCATCCCAAGGGGTGCTGCAGAAAATGACATGAACCTCTATCATGAAATGTGTAATATTTAGTCCTTTGATGAAATGGAGGAGAACCCCATCGAACCCACACTTGTATAGGATCTGGTCAAGACTGGGACCACTTTAGTGGGTAAACTACAGCACACGACATCAGATTCACTCGCACTCGACCCGATTAGCTAGGAGGCAACCATTTTGGAGATACTCGACAAAAGGGGATCTCCATTAAAGAGTCTCTTCAAACACTACATCTGAAGAACGTAGGGGTCCTGACATGAAGTTTCTGGTGGTAAGATGGCTTACTCGCAAGTCGTCTTCATCCTCTGGGGTGACAACGGAAATGACACTTCGGTGTGCCACATTTATAATCAGATCATCCTCCTCAGGTTCTGAAAGTGATGCAGCCAGGCCGTCCATGAAATCTGCTCGACCATTCTGAGATCGAGGATCATGAGTAACTTTGAACCGAGACAGAAACTGGGCCATTAGCTGGAGGGTATGCTCCAACAACGGTACAAGCTCTGGATATTTAACGATATATCCACCGTAGACTTGCTTGATGACTATTTCGGAATCCCCATTCACATGCCAATGGGGTACACCGATATCGAGGGGTAGCTCGAGGCCAGCGATAAGAGCCTGATACTCTACCTGGTTGTTGGTGTAGCCTTCTGAAAATAGGAATGAGTTGAGAAGAATGGCTTGCACCGGGGTAATAAGGACAATATCCTGGACCACTCTATTGAGTTGGAATCATTGAGTCTCCTACTAGTGGGGATCCAGGAGGCTCATCAAAGTGCATCTGCCAACATGGGATGGTCAGATCTACCAAGAGTATTGCCTAATAGGGAAAATCCAGGTCCAATGACTGGTCCGCGGAGGTTGTATGGAATGCTAGAAAGTCTGCCAATGCATGTCCTTTGATATCCTTCTAAGGGATAAACCTACTGTCAAACTTATGGAGTATTACTGCCCATCATGCTAGATGACCTATCAACATTCGGCGGTTTAGAATGTACTTCAGCGTGTCTACCCGAGAGACCAGTTGTACCTCATGGTGCTATAAGTAGTGTCATAACTTTTATACATCAAATACCAGCACAAGGAAACTCTTTTCAATGTTGGAGTATCTGGTATCTGTATTGAGTAGCATGCAGTTGAGGTAGTAGAGACTATTTTCTATCCCTTCATTGTTCTTATAGGCTATAAGGGCACCAAAAGATCTTTCTAGGGTAGTCACGTACAAGATTAGTGGATTTCTAGAGTTGAGTGGCATCAAAACCGGGGGCGGGAGCAGATACAGCTTGATTTCCTTGAACATTGTCTGGAACTCTTCGTCCCATTTGTAGGTGGAGCCTTTCATCATGAGCCGTGAAAAGGGATTACACTTTTCATCCAGATTCGCAATGAATCGGCGTATTTAGGCCATGTGGCCTTTGAAACCTCGAAGCTCCTGAATATTTCTTGGGTGAGGCATCTGGCTGATTTCCTTGATCTTATCTGGGTCAATCTCAATGCCCTAGAAGCAGAAAACAAAGCCACAAAACTTCCCCGGGGAGACCCCGATGGAACATTTCAGCGGGTTCATCTTCAGTTTGCAGTAACGAAGGAAGCCAAACACTTTCTCAAGGTTCTTGATATGGTCCAGGTGCTACCAAGATTTGACCACCAGATCGTTCACACAACATTCCACCAATGTCATGAGGAATGCCTTAAATATGTGGTGGATGGTCCATTGATAGGTGGTACCAACATTCTTCATGCTTAAGGGCATAACATGGTAAAAGAATGTACCTCGGGTGGCCCTAAAAGCTGTAGACTCATCATCCTTGGGGGATATTTGGATCTGGTTATATATAGAGTAACCATCCATGAAAGAGATTTCTTCTAACCCAGCCATAGCATTGATCAAAAATTATGTCACTAGAATGGGAAATCATCCATCAGACTGTGATAGTTGAGATCCTAGAAGTCAATGCAGACTCTGATCTTTCTATTCTTCTTCTTGACTGGCACGATGTTAGATAGACACTTGGGGTACTAGTCCTCCTTGATGAAGTTTGATATGATGAGCTTTTCAACTTCTACCTCAACCATGGCACTATGAGATGGGTGCTTCTTCCTGGGAGGCTTCATGAACCCGTGATGATTTTTCGGGAGATCGAGGTGGTGGAAGGCTACCTAAGTATCTAGTCCTGGCATCTCGTTATATTTCCAGGCGAACACATCACTATTCTATTTCAAGAAATCTACGTACCATTGTTTCTCCTCATGGGAAATGGAAACACTGATCAATGTGGGTCTTATATCTGCCTCGCTACCCAGTTTTACATATACCAGTTCATCGACCGTGGTAGAGATGCATTCTTTAAAGGTGGGGAAAATCCTCCAGATCCTGTTGTTCACTTGAGGGGGACAGATTCCCTGCAGGAGGAGCTTCCTCTGGGTTGGCAGATCCGGACGAGAGGCTGGTACCTGCCTGGATAGTAGTAGACAACATATCAAGAGATTCACGCGATGCTGATACCATAACAATAATGACAGTCTATCCAATACCATCTAGTCTTCGGCCTAAGGGGTTGCGATTGATTATATCAAAGCAGTAGTGGCGCGTCATCTTGAGCAGGTTAATTCCAGCCTGGCAGATCATACATGTATGATGTACTGCCTTTTCCAAAGGGTGTACATCCCGACACAGTATGGGGGTTGGAGGTTCCACGATTACCTGATCCTGGTTTGTGTAGGAGTACGAGGTGATTTTCCACCATCGCTTGGACCTGTGAATATGCCTTTCTCTTATACTTGAGGCAACAAAACATTGCCCCATGTTGGGGGTCCTGGCCTCCAATATTTGGATCGGTAAGACGTAGGCGTCATCGAGACCTGCCTAGGGGTCAATTGCGACCATGGCGGGCTCAACCTCACTTTCCAGAATCTTCTTATCCTTGCCCTTGAAATAGTCAGTGTCTATATAACAGGATTCACAAGAGGCGAATGGAGATGAATCACCATGGAGTACACCTACTCGATCATTTAGGGAGTACTTGAGACACTGGTGATATGATGAGGGCACCGCCACGTGCAGGTGGAGCCATGTTATGCCCATAAATGCAATGTATGTGGTGTCCTGGGAGACAACCATAAACTTGGTACTGGTGACTAGGCGCACAAACTGGGACTTCAAATGGATCTTATCGACTAGGTACTTCACTGTCCTTTCATATCCCTAGATCCGTTAATCGGAAGGAGTTAGGTCATATACGGATAACCCCAGCTTTAGCAGTGCCTGTGTCGGGATAAGGTTGATCCCGGAGCTGGTGTCAAAGAGACAGTGACAAAACTCCACACCATTAAATTGGTCGGTGATGTACAGCGGGAAGATATTCCCCTGTATGGGAGATCCTTCATCTTCTCCTAAGAAAAAAATGATGTCCTGGAATTCTTCATTGTAACGGCTTCAGCATGAAAGGTTTATATAGCTACTAACTTTGTATCAAATTGGAGGGGATTCTTGAAGCCTCAGTGAGGTCCTCACACATATCTGACGACAGGATGATGTCTTCAAGGATATAAATCCTCCCTGGGATGCCGAAAAGGTGGTTGAGGACATCTTTCTTCTATGACATGTGTGTACTATTGCTTTCAAGATGCCGCTCTACGATTGGATTCATGTCGGGCCCTTCTGGCTGGACTGACGGCTGGCTAGTGCTCTTCATATCCCACTGCTCACTAGTCAAAGACTGAAGAGTAGCTGTCGGATGAGGACTGGATGACTGATGATGGCCTATATCTAGGAGAGTTTGTCTGCGGTCTAGACGAGGTTTCTTTTCCTGATTTAGTAGCACAAACGGTGGTAGAGGTGGTCTTGAAGACATCAGATGAAGAGGCAATGAGTGTTGAGATCTGCGTTGGGCATGTTTCCTGGCCTTAGTGGCATGCACAGCCTGGATGGAGGTTCCATCTAATCCGCCTTGATGACCATGTGGTCGCGGCTCTGCAGATGTTGGTGTCATATGGGGACATTGGGGAGGTTCGCCTGGCGCTCCCCCTCATCGGGAGTCATATAGGGATTTACCAACTCCAAGGTATTAACCAAGGAATATCCTTGATTATCATTGATGATTCATCCACTGTTGAGTAGATTCTGAGAGGGATACCCATCTCATTGGGCATGAAGTGGAAGAGAGTACAGTATGGTGATGGCATTTTCGGGACGCATTACTTTTTTTGCACCGCCGATGCTTGCACTTCGGGGAAGAGGCTGACTGATATAACGATGAAGAAGTGGTGGCTGTAGCTTCTGAAGGATCCGGAAAATTCAGGCATGCTCGAATGATTCCATGGGCGCAAGAAACAGTCTTACGAGCCATCCAATTTCCATACTTCAGAGACCCATAGTTAGAATCATGTTGGCACTCGCCTCCACAGTCGATACTGCTGTCTAAAAATACAAGCACACCCGCCACTTTTTTCGGGGATGGGCATAAACTATCAATGTTGTTGTCAACCTTGTCTTGAATCTAGTCTTTAAATACATAGCACTTCTTGAGGGTGTTCCCCAGAATCCAATGATAGAGGAAGTAGTTGACGTGATCAGTGAGATTCGCTGTATCCATCCTTCTACACACATGCATGCTTACAATCCCCTACTCTAAGGCATTAAGGATGTAACCAGGGACCTGATTCTCACTGAACGAGTATGTCTGGTTTTTTATTTCTAGAAATATGGCCCTTGGAGCCTAGCCATAATGAGGAGCTGGAGGGGACTATCGAGGAGGTGGACCCTGATTTTCTTGCCTAGGCAGTGGCGACACGTTACGCGGAGGCACTTACTGATTCGGATTATGCTACTAAGCCAGAGGCTGCACCTAAGGAGGAGGGCCTCTACGAGGCTACGAGGCCAGTGCTATTAGTAGTAACTCCAGCTAGTCAGGGGCTTCTATTTGGGCCACCACAGCGGGATCGACTCTGGAAGCCCTCCTCGCTGGGATTATAGGGGGCAACGGATGTGCCTGGATGGCCTGTTGTAGGGATTCATCAAGGCATCTGGCCATGTTGGAGAAGTCTCGGAATCCTCTAGGATAGTTATGGGTGATCATAGAAGATGTAGATCTATCTTTACATTTTCCATGCACATCGTCGGTAATTGGTATTGAGTCAGTGGCATGTCAAGAGAGTATGTAAGCCCCTTCCACCAGGCGATAAAGTCTATGACTCGCTCATCAGGACATTTCTTTCATTTAAAGAGGTATTTTATGCTGGTATTTCAGGTGGTATATCTGAACTGGTAGAGGAATTGCTTACAAAGGTCCTCCCAGCTGGTAACGGATCCAATGGGGAGCTGGCTGTACCAGACGAATGTTGGCCCCTCCATCCTCTGAACAAAACAACGGAGCTTGGCATCCTCCTACTGCACTGGATACTCTAGCATAAGCCCACACATTGAGTTGATGTGGGCCAAGTGATGTGGCAGTTCACTTTTCACAGTAATGGGGGTGAATGTGGGATTCCCAAAACCCGGAAGTGCTGGAATATCATCCACCCATGCTGGATATGGCTTACCATTAGGTGGGACTGCCACCTTTCATGTTTCCAAAGCCTGAAGGCGGATTATGAGCACCAATATATGATCATCTAGGAGGGGGTCCCAATCTATACAGGGAACCCTAACCACGAGCGTGTTGTAGGGTTCTTCATCACGGTAGACATGCTCAGCGACTCGTGCAGTGGCTGGTGGAGCGGCATGTGGGGCAGCTGGGGGAACCCGAGCTAGATTCCACGGATTGCTACACTATTCAGGAGGGTTTGGTGAGACATACCACACCCTATTACTGTGAGCTCAGGCTTCTGCCCTATCTTTAGGAGAAGTATGATTAGGGTTTCCTGGGGGAAGCTCATCTATGGGTAGTTGTTTCTTTCCCCTGCTGCCCTAAGCTAGGATCAGCGTAGTCGGGCTGTCACTCTACAGCGCGTTCAGCCAGGGGTTTTTCAATCAAACTCTTCTACTCAGCATGTTGTTGGCACATCATTGCCTTCGCGGGGTCCTCCTTTGTCTTTTGCACTGAGATGAATGAGACAGAGTGTTTGATAGCTCTGATTTTCTCTTTTTCCTATCATTCATTCCTATAGAGTACCAACACCTCAGTAGGAGCAAGGATACCTATGATTTTCCTCTACTGATGAGTAATCCTCCGGGAAGGGTCTAGATGTGGTGGCACACCCTCAGGGGGTAAGTCTCCATGGAGATGCTCCATCTCATCCTCTTTATCCACTATGTTTTCCATGTTTACTGGGACCATCCATGGGGGCATGTCCTCAATATCGCATAGTAGGTAGGGCTACCATCAGCTATGAATGAATAGGAGGGTAGCATACTTCACCCCATCAATGAATTTTATCATGGTGGGGTATCCTCCCTAATAATTTTACGGAGTACCATGATACTCTGAACGCATTGATGTTGGAGGGCCTCATGAAGGGCTGGTGACTCAGGGCACTAGGCCACAGGGAGCACGACCAGATCATCTAGATGGAGCTGTACACTGATTTCAGCAAAATTAATTTGAATCTTTAGATAAACCACACACTGATGTCGAAGACTGAAATGTGTTGCCCAGAGGGTGTAGTGTAAACAATCAACTTCCTATAGGGTGAGGGATTCCAGTATGTAGAATTTTTTTTCTTCCACGGGACAGAACTTCTCGGTGAAGTGGTTAACTGCACAGATGCTCTAGAAGATCCTCTTCTCAAATTCAGGGTCTGGACCTTTACTTCCCCACTCACCAACTTGGGGTGGTTGAGGAACTGGCAGCGGTACTGAGGCAGACCATTGGGACGACATGCAGGCTGGTCGAGAGTATGAAGAACGAGCTGACTGGCCGCAAATTCACGGGATGTCCTCCGAAGAGTGTAGCGACATGGCATCTAGGTCATGATAAGTGGGGTAGACGGATGCCATTCCTAGCTCAGGGTCCATGGCTACTGGTGATAGGCACTAATGCTGCTCTCCTTCCATTGGTACCCAGAATAGTTTTCTGTGATCTCCTGTGGAGGTAGAAAGCGCTTCTGGTGACGATGGTGGTGATTGCACGACTATAACCTACAGGGTCACAAGATTTTCATCCTCCTATATAAACCTACGGAGGGAGCCCGGAATCCTAAGGACCACTTATTCTAGGAGCAACAAGCTGATGCGCCTCCTCCCTGCCCCGACCCTTGACCTAGCTGAGGGTGGAGAGGGTTCCCGAGCTGATTTGTACTCCTCTTTAGAGTCTGAGAAGTGGACTAGTTTGATCTTCGTCCGGGCCTTCCCAAGATTCTTCTTGTGGAAGCAACGAAACTCCTTCTTTCCCCTGGGTGGCTCCTCGGGACATGGCTGATTTCTGACATTGGGTCCTTCGGCAGCACTAGTGCTAGGGCATAGTGGGTTTCCCCTGAGAAATCTGAGGTATGAGGAGCACCGGGACAAATTTCGAAGGGGGAATGGAGGAGACCTCCAAGAAAAACACTAGAATGTTCAAAACCTCCACTAGAATAGGCAGGAGCATGGGGAGGACCACAATGCTTTGTCCGGGTGGAGCGAGGCTAGCCTTCACCCCTCTGGTTTCCAAGGCAAGTAGGACCTTCACCAGCTACACAGAGGATGTAGGGAGGATCTAAACGTTAGAGAGGGACCGTATGGGAAATGTCTCAGCATAGGCGATCGGGGGAAGGAAGAATGACACCATACTTAATGTAATGTGCATGGGAGTGGCGTCAATACCGAGTATCACTCCCGCAGGGTACACCCTCATTTGGATTGGGGGTAACACGGGGCGAACCTCCATGTCGATCCTCGAAGAGGGGAAGGCCCACACTCTCTATGGTAGTGGTATGGGGAGGACCTCCATACATGGTGGCATTGATGTGGGATGGTTCGTAGTAATCACTGCTCATGCCTGCAACTAGGAGAGTCGACCCAGCCTACCCATGGGGTAGTTTGGGCCTCAATCCCGGTTGGGAATATAAGCGCCCTTCTCAGTGTGTGCAAGGCCCCAATGATATGCGTTGGAAGTGGATCGGGCCACAGTAGTCGTTGACATCGATGCCCCTTGGCATGCATCCTCCTCTGCTCGTGCCCATCGCTGTCTTCTGGTCGGACAAGCTGGGGCTGGTGGTGCAGGTGCATAGCTTACCTGATCCTCCGGCAAGACCGAGCGACAGTGCTGATGCGGCTGGGTGGGAGCCCTTGCTGGGAGCCCTTGGATTGGGACAATGATGGGGATATGCCTGACATCACCCACCTCATCAGCGTAAGGCATGGAGTCATCAAGGCGCTCCGGGGAATGGCTCCCGAAGCGGTTGTATGTTGGGGTGGGGAGAAATGGCTCCCGACGCCGCCCTCCGGGGTGGAGTTGACACCAAGGAACAGACGCCTCCAGGTCTAGGTAGGCCATATCTCGGGTTGGTATTATTCCATCCACCACACAACGACGTACGAGGTCGTTAATTTCCCTTCATTGTATAACTTATGATGGGGATATGGGGTGTGGGAGCACCATGGTCATGGATGCAGAGTCCATCGTGGAAGCGATGAATCCACATAGAGCGGTTGTGCTAGCGTTTCCCCTGTCCTTACGTAGACAGGCAGGCAGTGATCGCATTTTTGAGGAAGCAACCTAATTCGTGAGAATAGAGAGATGAACTTGTCAGTGCTGAAAGAAAATGGAATCGACGACCAATGCCCCAGCATCACCCCATCTTCCGTGATAGGTAAGAGGTATCTATGCTGACAAAATCACAGAATGGGATGTCTAACATTCTACTACACCAACTTATGGTGGGTTTCACACTAGTCCCGCTATTTTTTGGTCGGGAAACGGCGCCTAATGTTCGGATATGGTGACACATCAATCTATTGATTCCCCGAGTGCTACTAATATCTATATTTGATGAGTAGAATTTCACATCTAGTTTATCATTTCTGTTTTCGATGCTTTATCTGGGGCACGCATGTCCATATCGTTTTGGGATGAGAGGTGAGATTTTTTGTTGGCCCACATTCCAAATTTCATATGGCGGGCGAAATCCACTGCTTATTCAGGGATGTCTGCTCATTGATTTATACGGGATAATGAGATGTCAGTTCTTCATTCTGTGGATTCCACCTCGGATGGTGCGCTTGAACCTCGAGGAGGCTTCCTACATACCTTGCCTCGCCAACGATCAAAGTCCATGTAGTTCCTGGATGGTGTGGGGCTTACACTCTTGGCTGCCCATGGTTATTTTCAAGGTCGGTTCTCACTCCAAGACCACGTGATTCATGCTCAGTGTGAGAAACAAGAGATAGCAGAGACTTGAAAATCACGTCGCGAATGGTTCGTCTATGGGAAGTTATGTGGGGCTTACATGTGGTTAGTGGCTCAAGAATTCTAGACTTAATCCAGTATGGTGTCTCGAGGGTGATAAAGCGTAGTGGGAGAGGGTCTTGAGACTAAAGAAAGGAGAAGAACCATTCCCGACCATGCCCTTCGCTAGCCCTAGGGACAAAAGGTGAAAGGAGGAGCAGAGATGCTGCCTCCTATAAGAAGACTAGGGGTTTAAAATGAGATGGTCACCATTCCCCCACTGACATATTTCACTCCCATGAGGAGGATATCATCCCATGTGGGGACCAGTGGGCATGGATAATGTCCATGGTGGGGGCACCCCGCGTTCGAGGCATAGGGAGGGTCACAGTTTAACGTCACATGTTGAGGATAATGGTGATTGGAAGTTTAGCGTCCTGCCGCTCGAACGATGTGGGTTTGCTCAGCTCCCCTAGGACTTACATAACAGGTAACCTCTAATCCTTAGTGCAGAGAGGGGACATGCAATGTCGTGGTGGGGGAGTGTGATGTAGTGAACCATCGAGGGTCCCACATTAGCGTGGAAATGTGAAGAAGTAATAGCCATTAGCGTTCCTATGCGAAGAAGCATGAGGTGAAAAACACACAATGCAGTGTCATCAAGGGGACTTTGAAGTTACTTCATGAAAACCATGGATGTCACACGAGTAATAAGTATGTGGCAATGGCGTCATGGGTGCAGGAGGTTCCCAAAAATGATTCCTGGAGGAGGGACATCACGGTTGCACAATGCGGGATGCTTGCACGCAAAAGGTATCATTACACGAAAAGGGTGTCAGGCCGGCATGCAAACACAATTTTGCGCGCGAAAATCTCTAGGCCAGAATGCAATTGGGCGCTGGTTGTGAAATTGAGTGGTCCAGAACAGAAAATAAATTGCACCCCGAGGCCCTAATTGCGCACAATAGGAAGGAATTGTGCAAAGGGGAATGGGTTTGAGGGTATTTTGGCAAGGATCAATCCCGAGTAGTTTCACACAAAGGCGGACCCCTGGCCGACATGGCATGAAAAAATTAGTACCTAAAATCCATCTTCTTTTCACACATGAGAGAGGAATTTCATGCTGGAGAGGTGGTTCAAATTATCCTGCTAAAGTAGAAGTGGGTGGAATTATATTTATAGGTTCATGGGATTGTGGGTCCGTTCAAAAAATTCTTCGTCGTGAAATATTGCACGCCCCGAGGTCGGTAGCACGAAGGCCCACCACATGGAGTGGGGGCAAGAAATACTTTCGATCCCACATAGAAAACTCTCATGAATCCCAGAGTTTTTCGCGTGAGGAATAATTTTTCGAACAACACATCATTTTTTTTCTCCCCCCTGGGACTCCCGGAATGTATCACCAGTTCCAAATATGGCTTCTCTTTATCGTGTTCCAACCTACTTCAGCTCAGGAGCGTATTTCAGCGCCAGTAAGTACCTTGTTTGGAAAATGAGGGAATGATTCCATTAAAAACAGAAAAGGTAAAATAAGGGTATAAATGACTTTAATCCATTTTCTAGTAAATAGTAAAAGTTTTTCGAAAAACATTTTTACATAGCATGGATGTGGATGATAAAGTTGTCCCGGATGATAATTATGTATAAACAACCTCAGATAATGAAGAGATTGTGAAATTAACCCTTACCATGTACTTTTCCTTGGTCGAGGGAAGGTTAACCTCCTGTATAATGGTGAAATTATTTTTATTAAATTATAATAGAATAATATAAGTTAATATGATATCATATATGATCTTTTAAAATTTCTTTCTTAATAATACTTTAGAATTATTTTCGTTTAGGGTGTTAACTGATTTGTTTTCCATTATATGTTTTGTTACATAAGTAATGTTTGATATGGATAGGATGTATCTTATTCATATTCAGAAAGATATTAAGTCTTAAAAAATTATTTTTAATCATCTAATGAATATTATTTTTGAAAGGATATAATGAGGAGTGAATCTCATCATTTTCGTGGAGACGGTAATCCGTACGTACACATGAGCTAAAATGTCATTCTTTTGATATTAAAATAGTATAAAACTGGATTTTATATCATATATAAAGAATCATTATCATGTTATATTTATTATTTACGTCTATTACTCATCATTATTATACCCATCCATATAATAAATTGTTGAATGAAAATTACACCACTACCTGGAGACGGTAAGCCATACATAGGCACACATGGTGACATGTAATTCAAAGGATGAATAGAATAATGAATGTTGTTGTAAAATTTTTATAATTACATCAAAGTATATATAGGATACTAGAGTTTTTATTTTATAATGGAAACAACAAAGTAAGTGGAAGTGGAAGAATAAATGAACTTGACATTGGTCATGAAATATTTACCACTTTTTGGGTTCTTCATTTAGATGTGATCAAATGGGATCTATATGGTGGATTTCTAAATAAAGGATGGCCTATATGATGAAGGGAGTATAGTTGAGAGGGTATTTGGGAAGATTTTGGCTAAGCCAAATGGCTTTGAATATGTGAATTAAAGATAAGGGGAAGTGCACTTTTATAAGAGGGGTGAGGGGCACCTTAGGAAAAGCTAGAAATATTTTTTATAATAAACTCATTTTCGTCTTATAATGGCTTAAAAATGAATTATTTAAAGGATAAGTTGGGTAGTGGTCAAAAAACAATCAACCAATAGGTTTTAGTCATGTCTGCGTAAGTATATTATCCTTATCATTTATATTTAACTCATAGTTAAATAGTTTTGCATTTATCATGTCTCTTTGTTTTTTTATATTATATGGTTAATAAACACACTATATACTACCAGGATCACCCCAATTAGTTCCTTAATGATACACCTATCATTACATAAGTTTATTGTCCGATCCTTATATTTTTATGAATATAATATCAATTAGTAATATAATACTTGTTTTAAAAACTCTTTTATGTCAATTTTGACACTATTGGGTATTTTGTTTTTTCTAAGTTCATAACATGATTTTTACTTCGAAAAAAATTCTTCTATCCAACCCTAATATGTCATATTATCCTATATAGTTATTTTAATTCATAAAATGTATTAAATTTTATTTATTTGGATATTTATATTATCAATTATTTAAATCATTCATTAAAATGGTAATTAGTGCATCAACATTGTGTCATAAATAAATTTAATTATCTAATGTCTAAAAAATATACATAAATTACTATTATGTAGGAAATAATTTTATATTTATAATGAATATATATAGTCGAATATATCTTATGTGTATCCATATATGAAAGATGGTTTAGATATTAAACATTGAATTTTACACTTTTAACTCTTCTTTGAATTAAATAATAATAAATGTCCTAATCTAATACAAGTGGACCTAAAGGATTATATTTTATTCCTAAGGTTGTTTTTGGTCGAATTAAACTTATCCAATAGAATTATTACATTTATTAGGGTAATAATATTATTATTTTTACCCTTAATTACCCTATTTATTTTTAACCGTGGTAAATTAAAGTAAAACATTACTATTAATAAAAAAATTAATTTAATCTTTTTGAAACACATTTTACGTACTGATATCTACTATATCTATGGGATTTTTGAAATTCAACTCACATAAGCGGTAAAATTTTGTTTTATGTAAATTTCAAAATCACCTAGGAGGTGGTTAAAAGATAGTAAGTAGTTCAATAAAATTTTTATATATCTAAAATTATTATAAACTGACTCCAATGAATTATATTGAACTTATATAGGTATTATGTATCTATTTTGACATAAAATAAATTTCAATAAAATAAGTAACTATTTAAATAAAAAGTCTATTTTAAACAATATCTAAGTGGTTTTAACTATTCATCAAACATAGAATGTTTTCAGAAATATACCAAATAATATACCTAAGATAGTTTAGGTATTACAAATCCAAAAATGAAGGTCATTTTGAAAAATAAAATTTATAAAACATAAAAAAATGGGTATTACTAATCATAACGGCTAGATTGATTGGTCGCGATGTGTTAGAATCTCAAAGTTTCATAAAAAAAGTTATTGCATTATTAAAAGTGAAATGAACCATGAAGGCTTGGGGTGTTACAATACGCATCAACACAGGATGCCAAAAACTAGCTCCTCAAGGATCTGTACATCTTTGTCCTGGTAGGATGCACCACTAAAGGAGAACTATGTAACTCTTTGAGAACCATCTCGCATATCATCAAAGGAACTAAAATCCTTCCATGATACAACATTCAGTGTTGTTCATCCTCAGACCAACCATTAGGGGCCTCACTATTAACAACTAGGTCTCCCAAGAACTCCACCTCTAGAATCCCCCATGTGGGACTCTTCCACCTTCTACACAATAGATGACTACACCTTCACCTGAAAAAGACATCCTCTTCCACCAAACATCTCCCATATCAAGATGTTACGATGTCAGTTCATCTATTAAATTCCGGGAATCACCAAATTCACGCACAACATCAACACATGACTTCTTGCTCAACACATTAGCTAAAACATTCTCCATTCCAGGTGTATATGAAATTTTGAGGTTTAATTCCTGTAAGAACACTATCCATTGACATTGTTTCATGTTTAAGTCATGCTGGGTGAAAACATACCTCAGGATCTTATGATCGGTGAAAACCACAATGAGCTCACCAATGAGGTAATGTATCCACAACTTCAGAACAAACACCACAAATACCAATTCATGTTCATGGGTTTCATAGTTATGTTCATGGGGACGCAACAACCAATACCCATTAGAATCAACTGATATTTGCTACATCAGAGCACAACCTAACCTCATATGCGAATCATCACAGAAAAGAACAAACTGAACTCCCTCTGCTTGAAGACAAGGAATTGGAGAACTTACTAACTTCTCCTTTAGATTCTCTGATGCTTCCTAACACAGATCAGTCCATATGAATTCCTGATCATTCCTGGTCAAAGTTAACATAAGAGACACAACTTGAGGTAAATCGGTTGCGAACCTCCTACAGTAGCCTACGAGACCAAGGATTCTTCAAACCTCTGACAATGACTTGGGGCCTTCCCAGTTCAAAATATATTATATCTTCGATGGATCCAAAACCACTCCATGCATGGACACAACATTTCACAATAAATGGATTTCCCATTCCAAAAAATCACACTTTGACAGCTTCCCAAATAGCCGATGTTGACGAAGATCTCCCTAAATGGCGCCTAGATGCTCTACATGCTCTTTTTCAGACGTGGAGTACACAGGGATTTATTCGATCAAATATACAATGAACTTTTCTAGGGACTTTATGAATACATCGTACATCAATCCCATGAACCCAGATAAATCATTTTTCACATCAAACGAAATTACAAAGAACTCATAATTCCCATGATGAAAACAAAAATAATTCTTTTGGATATCCTCATCATTCACACGCATCTAATGATATCCTGAACGCAAGTTGATCTTTGATAAAAATCTTGCACCCACCAGTTTATCGAATAAATCATCAACACGCAGAAGATGATATAAATTCTTCACTGCCACTTTGTTTAAGAAATGATAATAGATAGACAACCTCAACTTGCTGTCAGCCTTCTTCACGAACAAAACTAGTGCACCCCATGGTGACTCACTAAGCCAATAAAATCACACTGTAATAGACCATCAAGTTTTATATGTTGATCTTGTAACATAGAAGGGTCCATATTATATAGAGACATATAGATAGGAGATGCTACTAGTTATACCTTGATCAGAAACTTGATCTCTCATCGAGGGGGTAATACTATAACCTCTTTAGTAAAGACATCAGGGTACTCTTCTACAACCATCGAAAGACCCACTACTAATCCTATGAAGAACTCAACATCAGCTCAGCCATCAGGGATGATAATGACAGAACACGCCTATGACCCATCTGAGGGTCTCGCTTGCCAACAAACACCACTGGCTCACCACCCACAACAAATTACACAACCTTCCTATTGAAGCAATTCACGATAGACTGCACATAATGCAACCAATCCATTCCAAGGATGACATCTTATGGTTGTATTCATTGACATGGAAATATCCCCAAGAGTGGGTTTTCCCCAAAACTATCTCACATTATTTACATAATTCAAATAGGTCAACTCGACCTTCATCTAACATATTCAATGCCATGGGCACTGAAAACCTCTCTACCTCAGGTCCCAAAGCATGGAAAATGGAAGGTGATGTGAAAGAGTGTGTCACTCCTTAATCAAACAAGGCATACACCATGTTATAAAAAAAGTAAAGGGTACCTTGATCAATATCTTGCTCACATAGAGATGGAAACACAAAATCATGAGGTTGAACATGACCTCCTCCATGGCCTCTATGACACTGATGATGACCACCTCCATGGTCACGCTCTGCTCTTTGAGAATAGGGAGAGTTAATAGGATTTTCTCTGCATGACCCTTCTACCATTGGTTAATCTAATTCATGTGCAACCTACTGCTACTGCCTCTAATGGAACTACCTCAACAGAGGAACCTAGAGCGTAACACCTTGTGAACGATGACTTCAATGAAAGGTTGGTCACTCTTGTTACTGATGACCTCAACCACCCCAAGAAAAATAGTTTCCCGATCTCTTGGCGTATGATTGAGAGCTGCTTCCCCTGGTGAAACAAAATGTTGAGATCTGGGACCTACCCCCGATCGAACATATACTTTTCTTCCCTAAAAACTAGGAACCCCGGACCACCTCTCGGCTTCGTGATGAATCATGATGACTCCCCTCTTGTGATGGTCTGGTTCTGTCCAAAGTCCTCACAATGACATCTTCCCTTTCCAACACCTCAATATATTTCTTCAGCAAAATTGGGGTGACCTGGCGCTAGATCTCTGGATGAAATGCCTCCTCAGAATGCCTCTCCCCAGCCTCCTCATCTGGATACAGGTATGAAGCATATTGTAAAAGGTTTCTGAAATGGATTCCAAAATCTCTCACACCAGAGCTCCCTTGTCGAAGTGTAAGAAGATTCTTGTGACTAGAAGCCGTTGAGGTCAAACAATGAAGATCGACTCTAAAATTGTCTCGGAAGTCCACCCATGAGATCGTTTACTCCTCACGATCCCCGATGAACAAGAAACATGACTACCACGCTGCTCTAGGCAGCATTGTCAAATCCAAGGACACCCAATTCTCCTTTTGAGCACATATCGAACAGAAGCCTGTATCGACCTCCTCTAACCAGTCTCCCATGGCTGCATCTAAAACATAGCCCTTCTACTTCAGAATAATCTAGCACTAAAACTCTCGGAGTGTCCTCTTCCATGTGTCGTCATTGTCAACCTCTATCCTTTGAAGATCTACTGGCTCAAACTTCTCGACATCTTCTATGTGATCCTAACGAGGATGTAGACCTGGAGCCGTACCAATAAAATAACAAATAGTTAGAGATTTTGACCTGGAATTTGGATGACTCGACATTTATTAAATAATTATTTTTTTTCTTTTATATATTGTAGGATAACCTATCCCAACATCTACCAATTAAATCATAGTCACCAAGAAGAATGATGCATGATACGTTCCTAGGTCTATAACCTGCAACTATTATCACCTCCTTTAGTAGCAATTATAAACTTAAAAGTCTATACATATGATCATTGGGGTCCCTATACGCCTATGTCATAGCTGGTCTCCAGTGTCTACATCACTTGTTAAACATGAATGACAATTTTTCTTACCAACCCATGCAACCTTAGCTATTCTTAACAACATACTACATCCTCTCTCTAAACCAGACCTCTGATACCACTCTTTCACGACCCCCTACCCACAAAGTGTACACCTCCTGGGGCGACAATGTGAGAATGGAGATAATGACCACCTGATTTCTGCCTCTTGTAGATCCCGGGTGGGAGACTATTTCTAAGGTTAAAGTAAACACAAACATGTGAGGAATTGCCCTCTAAGAGAACACATTCAAAAGAGAGAGATAAGATAATCACCAACCTATTCAATGTTAGACTGAAATATAAAAGATAACCCATGGTTACATATGTAATTTCATGCAATACTACTAAGACTAAAAGGGGAAAACTGTAAGTACCCAAAATAATGTAAAAATATCAACAACCAAAATCCCAAGCAACTCCTACAACCCAAATCTAGTAAAAACCAGCTTGATCTCCAACCTACTCCAGTTGACCTGAAAAATAGATTATCTATACATAGGGTGATTATAACAATATACTCAGTATGATCCTCCCCATATCCTCTCATGAAAAAGTTATGAAAGCATGTTAAATCACAATAAACAAGAAGTGAAACGAACTCATCGCCTAAACAAGTATACTAAGTTCCCAGCCACACCATGGAATCTCTAACCAAGTAACACATAGAAGAGTATATAATATAATAATTAATATCAAGGGTACCTCGTGACTACTTAACGACTTGGTTTCCACTTTTCCCCATCGTCGCATGTCCTAAGCATCTCTCTCCAGAATGGCCTGCCCGCAGCCACCTATGCCAAGCACCATAATATGAACCTTGTGCAACAAAACTACCATGTCCACATTAGAAAAGTAACCATGTATTTTCTGGGAGCCACCATAGCTTTTATAACATGTATCATACACAAGGTATTATACCTCAATCTATCACACCCTATACACCGAGTAAAGATCTTCAAGCCATCACAACATATACACGTTAGACCTATAGTAGTCCAAAAGATACTATATCCAGAATATATGTGTGCGAATAACCACAAGCCATTATAGCCCTCTACACACATATATAAGTAAAAGTAACCATTGTAACTATCAGCACAATCAACTTCCGAGAGAAGAGAGCAAGGCCAAAGGGGGTATTCGGACATCCATTCTCCCACCAGAATGTTGGGGAAAACACCCCCCAGGGATCAAGAATCCTCGGCGTGTCAGTTACCCTTACTGACAAGTTGGAGTAGCTTATAGAAACACATAAAATACAGAATATTATATATGTCACAACCACACTATGTGCATAACCTTGTCTTAGACATAACTATAGCTAATGTTTCTAGGACGCATGCCTGTCACTTCAAAGTCTATGTATCATATAAGTCCACAACCATTTAAAGAGATTTATTTCCTTACATAATTCACTTTTTATCAGTTCCACGTTATGTTAATTAATTATTTAATCATTATTAAACCATTAACAATTTCCACATTATACTTCATTAGCATCCCCCAAAGACTTTTTTTCCTCAGCATTGCGTCCCATAAAGCTCTAACCATAGGGTATAACATCATTTATTCAATTATTTACTTACAATTTTACTTTCCCATATTCCCAAACATTATAGAAAAACATTCTATGCTACTAAACAAAAGGGGGCTCAACACGGTGAGTATATGAACTACCCATCAAGTCTCTGCCACCTATAGAAATAGAGTAGACCAATCCTCCCTTCGGAAGCTAGAAACGAAAAGCACGTAGCATACCCCACACGTCTTCCTCCCTTTCAGAAGAATGGTTAGCGAGACCGACTACCTTAAGTATAGGGGAAAGTAAATCAGATAACCAATCAAAGAAATATCAAGCATCTAAACATTTAGATCAACCGATTCCATCATCCCGGGTGTCTTCTATGACACCCACATGCATACACTAATGCATCTCACCACTCTAGGCATCATCTATAACCACAACCAATCGGCCCGCCTTCCCCTACATATCAAAACAGCCTTCCAAGATCACATCACAACACAAGAATCATGAAAACAACCATCGTATCAATTGGAATTTTGGAACTTATACAAACAAGAGGGTAACTTAGAACCCTGCAAGGAATTATCTTTTATCAAACAACTAGTTCATTAATCCATATTGGATTAACCAATTTATTATTTTTATGTTCCAAATTAGGAAAACCTAACCAGTAAGCTATCAAAAATAATTAAACTTGATTACTGCACCAATTTTATTAAAATCAAATTACAACAATATCAGTTAGATTCATTCAGATGGATCTTTAAGTTTATCCAAGTGATTATCAATTATTTATAGTTTTATGTTATTTAACAATTTCCATCAATAACGAAATGATAGACAAGAAATCTTTGATATCACACTATCTAGATAAATAATAGGCAATAACATATGATCAATATAAATTTATTTATCCAGTTATAATATTTATTATTTCAATTACATTTTGATCATATGGGATAAAACATGATAACTATAAATTTTCACGTATGAGAAAATAGAAGAAATGAATCCCCTACCTCAAACGGTTATTAAAGTTCTTTATACAAGAATGAGCCACACAACGTGTTTCGATCTCCTCCCCTATGACATCTATTTCCACCTGAGGATGTAGAGACACCAACACATTGGCCAACACCCATGAAAAGACCATTAGGGCCATGGGGGTAAATATTCCATAAATAGGGCAAGGAAAAAGATAGTGATGAACCCAATATAATGAATATAGATCATACCTTATATCGAAGACTAATAGATATTTCTCAGTTGCTTCAATACCGAGAAAAAAACCCTAGTAGAATAGTTTGATTTCACAAATCCTACGGGAAGGAATGAGATGATCGAGTGTCTAACACCTGAGAATATGGAGGAAGGACTAGGGAGGAAGATATCTCATCCCATTATAAGATTTAATGGATTAGTGGTTTAAGATACACTAGATTTCCATTAAAAGCGGATCGTATTATATCATATGGTTTGACCAAATAAAAACATCCAAAGCCTTGTGTGAAATTAATTTAGAAGTTAAGTAATTTTAGTAAACCATAGATTTAATAAAACAATGATTTAAATTCATTTTACATCAAAGTAAATGTTAATGGGGTGAAACTATAGAAATTTTGAATCCCTGTCCACGAACTCAAAATTTGGCAAAGGAAAAACACTGTTCCTGAACCTCATTGTTGGAACCTCGTTGTTCTTGAAACACTGTTCATTAACCTCACCATTGGAACATCGCCATTCTGGAAACATTGTTCATGAACCTCAATATTTAAACCATACCATTGGAACCTCACCATTATAGAAACAGTGATCATGAACTCAATATTTGGCCAAGGAAAAAGTTCACCTTTGGAACCTCACCGTTCTAGAAACACTTTTAATGAACCTCACAGTTGGAACCTCTCCATTCTAGAAACACTGTTCGTGAACTCAAAATTTGGAAAAGGAAAAATTTCATTGTTGGAACATCACCATTCTGAAAACACTGTTCATGAACTCAAAATTTTCCAAAGGAAAAAGGTCACTGTTGGACCTCACTGTTTCACTGTTCACATAACGTTACCGATGACACAATTCACAGAAGGGCGCTGATGACATAGTTCACATAAGGTAACCGATGACATTGTTCAGAGAAGGTCGCTGATGACACTGTTCACATAAGGTCACTGATGTCACTGTTCAATGATAGTCACCGATGACACTGTTCACAAAAGGTCACTAATGTCACTGTTCTCATAAGGTCACCGAGGACACTATTAACATAAGGTCACTAATGTCACTGTTCACATATGGTCATTGTTTTAGTGTTCACATATGGTTACTGATGAAACTATTCAAATATGGTCACCAATGACACTATCCATTGAAGTTTACCAATGCACTGGTCACAACGGTCTACCATCGGAACTGTTCACATTCGAAACAGTTCACCGATGGAACTTCTCACCGATGGAACTGTTCACTTATGGAACTGTTTATAGAAATGGAGTTTTTTCAAAGTGTAGGGGATAAGTCACCTTGACCTCCTGAAACACCTCATAAACCTGTTTTCACAATGGAATAGAACAAGTAGGTTTGGGCCATTACATTATGCTCCAAATAATCCTCTCTCAATACTCTTCCAAGCCTTTCAGATCACACTTCCATCTAAGGGATTTCATCCTCTCTCATTTTTGTCCATGTTTACTTATATTGAATTACCGAATTATTTTCAATTAAAAATGATAGAGTATGATTTTTCACCTCCCCCATACTTCCCTACTACTGTTTGAATGAGGAGATACCTCTTTAACTCTAATAAATGCCTCAAATGTACACCCATTACCATGCTGAAAATCCATAAGATATTTCCATCTTCTCATTTACATTAAATAAATTATTTTTTGTTATGAATATAAATTTCATTATACATGTTGGGACATGTATCAATATGACCCCCTTATTTTCTATTTCTTGTAAATATGATGATACAACCTTTTTCTTTCATCAACCATATTTATGAATTACATTGTCATGCTATAATGCTGCCGAAATCATATCACGATTTCTAAGACAAAGTCATTTTTTAGTTAAAACCATTCCAATTTAATAATCATGGGTATTCACCTATACAAGCATTTAATTTCTGATTATAGAATCTCATGTATTTAATACAAATTCCATAATCATGTAATAAATTATGATGTTTAATGAATCTATTATATATGATTTATGTGGCACAGTTATGCTTGAAATGTAATGATTAAGAAGGTAGCTCCCTAATATCACTCCAATGCATTGGGTAATGATTATTATCAGGATAAATATTTTTCAATTAGGGATTACTCATGCTAATTCAAGTGAAATTTTCATTTTCTCAAGCTCCAAGTGCAAGGAGAATTTACTTATGCTATACCACGCCTTTATGTCCATGATTCTCTTATGCTCCATTGATATGCCTATTATCTAACATGTGTCGTATTCATCATTTTATGCCTTTTTTACTACCATATTGGGAGTTATAGCTCACCATTTTTTATGCATGTCATCAGGTTATCCCATTCAATGCAAAGTACAAATGAATGTTTGTGGTCATGTAAAAGAATTTTTCAATAACGATGTGTATTTAATGTATAAAGTAGTTATGTTATGCTCTTTAGCCCGAAATACAGTAGACCTATATATATTTAATTCGGTATCAAGTGAAGGTTTTATGTAATATAATATTTTTATGTGTGAAATAACGAACATGGTTGTTATAATAACATAATATATGAACCAAATAAGATAATTTTAGATGATTTACTAGTATAAATATCATAACATTGATGGGAGAATTAATCAATGATGTGAGTATATGTGAATATATTATATCCCAAAAAACACGTGGACTTTAAAAATAAATGAAATAAGGACCACTTTACACATAATATTGAAATAATATTATCACTAAATAAGTTATATAACCTATAGAATGAAAATAGAGTTATAAACCCACTGAAGACTTGGTTACCATCATGAAAAATTACCATGGATGAATATTTTGAAATGTAACATAAAATTACATGATCTATGAACGGGTAATGATATTAAATTTTATATTATACATATATAAAGCATCTAAAATATTTTTTGTTCATATAACTAAATAATCATCAATGAAGGGAAATTGAGGCAAAATCCACTACCACAAGTCCAAATTGTCCTATACATTCTCTATTTTCTGAAATAATAAATCTATTTTAATTATTTAATTTCATATTACAATTTTTAAATTTTATTTTCTATTTTATAATATTTATTAAAATTTTAGATTTATTTTCATAATATATTAAGTTCACATAGGATGTTTTGATGATATTCCTTTCATATGTTAAAAATGACATTGGTTGGTTGACTATTGAAAAAGTGTAAATTATTACATAATAGGAATCTTAATAATCCTGAAATAAATATCAATTTTATAAATAAATTAATATTCATAAAAGAACCATAAATTATGGTTTTTATAAATGATCAACATTAAAATCATGGATAATGTTAGGTGAATATTCGCATGAGTATCATTTCCATTATCCAACGATTATGATTGAATGAACATAAATAATATTTTATCTATACAAATTAATCATCATGACATAAATCTAATTATAAATATTTAAATACAGAAATACATATAATTCATTTAATGTGGTTATGATAATTAATCACATCACTTCCTAGAGGTTATAATCCACACAATCAAAAAAATAGGGTTATCATTTTCACATGAATTTCATGATTATAAATTATATGAAATAGTATATTTTACTAAATTTATATAAGTAATGAATAATATATATGTAAATATATAATTAATAAATAATTGTAATTATACATGATTGGTGGTTGTGGAAAATTAATTACACTGATTTAAATATACATTGTCCACCATACACACGAACTACATTTTTCAAATTGATGAAAGAAGAGAAGGATATAGGGTATGAAAATTAAAAAAACAACTCATTATTTGTTATAAAATAATTTTATTATATCATAATTTATGATAATATTTGTATAAGGTTTAATAAATATTAAATATAATGTATGGTTAAGAATGATTACTCTTCATTAGAAAGACATAATATATTTAATCAAAAGTCTATCATAGGAGGGTGTTTTGATCAAATATGTGCATATAATTCATGGGGAGGTGTGTTAAAAAGGTATATGTTCTACATTTTTGTAATCAAAATTGATCCCCATGTGTTATTAATGGAGAATAATATGATCTCATTTATACCAGAGGGGAGGGGAACTCATGGAATTTTATTAAAAATTAAATTAATATACATTAATTATCATATTAAAATTTCTCAAAATTTAAAAAAAATGAATATAATATGACGTTGAGTTGAAATAAAATTATAAAATAAATTTTAAATATTATAATGTGATAGTTTCAAATTGATACTTTTTTCTTATCCCATTTTATCTTTTTTGACAATTACGATATATTACTTATTTTACTCTTTAGGGGTCAAAAGTGTTACTATTAAATAAAAATAGTAAATAAATTGGAAAGGAATTATATTATAAACCATATAAAATTTTCTTGTATGTTGGAAACATTATTAGGAATTTTAAATAATTTTTGAAAATATTATTTATAATAAAATATCAATATTGTCGATTTTGACACTATTTATTTAATTACAATTGAGAAAAATTACGAAAAATATGTAATTAGAATTTATTCCATTAAAACATCCCTAAAATTTTATAATTTTATAAAAATTATTTGAAAGACAATAATTAATTCAAATTATATTACATTTAATATTTTTAACATCATTTATTTTATCTTCCACATAAAAAATTAATTGATGCATCATGTTTACTTAAGAAAATAAGGTAATTATTTCGTTAATAAAAAACATGAAATAACATGCCTCAAAAAAAAATTATTTATATTTCAAATAAATATTTATTAAAAAAAATTATCTTTTTATATCCCTGTAAAAATTATATAGATAACAAAACATGCAAAAATGACAATTTTTTCCTCTTCCCTATATTATGAATTATAATGTGCATAATCATGGATATTGGAAAAAAGAACAATTATTCTGATTTATGAATAGTGTGGCAAACCTATTCTCATAAACTAAAATTATATCAAGTCTTAGTGGTTCTTTTTTAGTAGTTATCAAATTATATTCACTATTAGTAAACCCATTATACCATTATCACTGTTATTAGTATTTATTATAGTTACTATTTAAATGGTCTAAAAATAAAATAAAACCATCTTAGAAATTTAGAAATCTTTATTTAATATATATAATCTAATTTTAGTCACTACAAATAAAAAAATAATTGATTGAATTTTTAGTTTAACTAAAAAATCATATTCAAAAATTGTTTTTACAAAGAATGAATATTTTATTATAATATTTCTTATAGAAAATAATTCTATAATATTTCATAAATTAAAGCTAATTGGAGAATTCATAATCGAAAATAATAAATCAAAATTACTTTTATTAAAAACAATATGTAACAATATAAATTCATCAACAAAAAATAGTTTTCTTAATAAATATCTATATTTTTTTGTATTCACTAGAAAATCATCATTTTTAGAAAATTCAAAATATTACTCATAATGTAGTTAGGATTTTATAATTTTTTAAAAGATTTTGTGATATCCTGTCACCATATAATATGTTTTTTAGTCCATTGTTTTTATCATCTATCAATAGGGTAACTATATGTTAATTTATATTTTTGTTTTAATATATTTTTTTCTATATGGGGTGTTGCACCATAAAGAGGAATGTTGTTCCATGGGGGAACTAGACATGTAATGGATGATACCACTATATTTTAGAGTAATAAGAGAATTTTTTTGATGTTACTTATTTTTTGATAGTATGGTGCCGTTGTTTTTGGTATATAAAATAAACATACTACTGTAGTTGTGAAATGTGGCATAGAGTATAAGGTTATTTCATAGTGCTCCGAGGTGTCGATTTAATTTATTTTAAAAAATAATGGGGAGCAATAATAATTAATTAAGCCTTTTATTTAGCCTTATTTTTATTGTGGTTCACTATAGCATGGTGTGTTTTGTTGTGTCGTGGTGCCTACCTGATTAAATTGGATATGGGGTCATGGAACTCAGATGTAGTTTTAACTAAATTTATATGATATGGACCATCACATTCAATCATATAAATTAATTTCTACATCACCTTCTTATCATTGTTCTAGGGAATTCACCATTGTGTAATATTTTTATTTCTATTTGTAAGAATTATGAAACCCCAATGAATGGAGACTCCATCCAATGTCCTCCCTTGAACCAAAAATAATAAAGAGATCACATTACATTAAATTAAATCCCTTCATTATTATTTGTCATCGTAATCCATAATAGATCATTCTTAGATGTTTTCAATCTATTTGTGATGTATTATTTTCTATGTAATGGTTATAATTCATTAATTACATCATTTTTTTAATTAATTTCATTTTTTATGTTATAAAAAAGATGGATTTAATATCATGGAAAATTGTCTTCATGAGGTATGTGTTTTTAAATATATTTCATTGAAAATTTTTATTAGGAAAACTATATGTGGATGAATGGATATAAATGTTTTTTATTATTACAAGTTGTTTTTCAACCATGGAATCTAAGATTATTTTATTTGAGGAATTATTTATAAATTGGGAGAAAGTTTCATTGATGTCTTTTTTTTTGGAAAAAATGGAGTATATGGGATACTTGGAGCATTAGGAAATCGATGTTTTATTTTTGTATATGTAATTCTAATTGATGTGTTGTGATATTAAAAAACCATTAGTAGTAAAAATATCGGTTGAAATGAGGTTATTCCTTATTTAGGATTCTTTTATTTTCTACAATATATTCCCTTAGGATAGAGTCCAATCATATTTCATTACATTTATTCTCTGATTTGAGCATGATAGTTTTTTTCATTGTTGGATTTTTCACTTGTTTATCATATAGTGTATCCATAGATGGTATTTATCATGATCAATTATTCATTATATATATAATTATCCTAATATCAATTATATGAATATGTATGGATTTTATGAAAAAAATTTCATGTTTTAAAATGATGTTTTATTCTTTGAAAATACATTGTAAACCATTATTGGTTTAAATAAATAAGTAATTTTTATGAAATTGGCATATATAAATATTATTTAAGGAAATACTACTTTTATTTGAGCTCAGTTCTAATTTTTGTCTTTTATATTTATTTATTTTGTTTTGAAGGACATAATTAAAGCGATGATCATCTACTAGTTCACTAACTTATATTTGGTTTCATATATTTCGTTTAGTGTAATGATTTTGTTTTGAAGGAGTGTCACATAGTATCATTATCATGATGTTATTATTTAACTTCATGTTTTTCATTTTTATTTATATTTGGTGGCCTCATTGATGTATACCTATCATTTATATTATTTTGTATGTATTTACATTATTTTGGTAATATATGATATTCAATTGATTGTTTTGATGATCGTCAACAAGTTGAAAAAAAAAATCATGGGTGACTTGATGAGATGACCCGGGATGGTTCATTTCCAAATGGAATCCTAGATAATACCTATCCAGCTGTTTAAAAGCACTTCTTGAGTTTGGATTAGTGTATTTGCTAGACCACAACTAATACTTGTCAAGGATATGGAGTACATGGGCAGTATGATACAGAATAACAGATTCCGTAACACCTCATGAGTTACTATTAGTTGTTGGGATTTATTTTATTTTTGATGTATTACAAGAGATATAGTTTGGAATGATGACTTTTAATATCATTGGAATGTGATGGATACCCTGGGGGTTATCCTATATATGAGTAACAAACTATAAATTGAATAAATAAGTGATCAGGATCTATATATCTTAACAACCCATTCATTGAATGGTAACTATGTTCTAATAACCCTAATGGGGTTGTGGCCAAAATTGAACATTGAAATCAACAATGAATCTATCCTGATCATAACTCTAAAACATATTTATTTTGTTTTTTATGAACCATGAATCCTGAAATATTTGTTTAAATATCTTTGAAGGTAAAACAGTCATTCTGTTTCTTGGGATATATTGAGATCAAGAGTAATTTGGAATAATTATTATTTCATGCTCTGTTTGTCAATGGAAGGCATTAAATGATTTTTGGGTTGAAGTTGATTTCAAGAAAATAATTTTTTTAAATTAAATTTTTTCTTATTTCTTATGGTCATATGATTGGTTTCATGCAGATTTTTTTGGAAATGATTTTTTTACTATTTAAAAAGCATTAAAATATTTTCAATTTTTAAATTGGTTACAGATTTTGATTGATGGAATTTGAAATGGATGAAGAACATATTAAATAATTATATATTTTTTGAAAAAATGGTATTTATCAAATAATAAATAAGGGTGACTGTTTTTTATTGTGTAATTATAAATTAGAAATTATATTCTAAATAATTAGGATTTTTTTTAAAATGGTTGAGTTTATAAAATATTTTGGTTTTCTGAATGGTAATTTCTATTAATTAATTCCCAAAATAGAAATGATTACCCAAGAAGATAATTAATTGTTTTTGATTATTTTTTTGAAAAGTAATGTGTTTCAACTTATAGTTTTGAAGATGCGAAATTTTCCAATTTTGGTTTCCATTATAATGTATGGTGTATTTTTTATTAATGAAACCAATTTTTGTAAACACATTTTCAAGTGATATTTGGTTCCTTAAAATGAATTATATTTTATGGAGGTTCATTCTGCTGCAGTGGGTTTTCTATGAAACCTATACAAATTTATTTTCTTTTCTTTTTGACTAGAATGTTCATCTTGGACCTTTCTTTGTTTAGGGGTTATTAGATGTGATTACAAGAATATGACCAGATGGAGATCCCCGCCAATGTGGTTTGTATGATTCTTTCAGATCTTTCTTGAGTTTGAATATAATTATTTCCATGATATTGGTACTTTATCATTATATCCTTGCCTTTCCTAGAATACTGATGGATTGTGGGGGTGCTATCCTTTCTCTCATGGTGTTTTATTGTAGGAATATATTGAGATAAATCTAGATAATGGTGTTGATTAAAATGATAACAAAATCATATATGTTTATTTGAGTAGATGCTTCTTTATAGACATATCATCTTGGATTTCATGAGTTCCTTGGGAATAGTGGGATATCAATTATTTCTTTAGTTCTATGTGATTATGCCATTGAGTTCACACTTATATGTTTTAGTGTATCTATTGATATTGGAAATCGTTTTCTGTATGTGATATTTATATCCTCCTTGGGGTACCTTGTTAAGGTGAGTTTCCAAATATAGTTTTTTATATAGTATTTTTTTTCACTATTTTTGAATTCTTCTATGTGATATCATTATAGAGGAAGCTGTGAAATAGGCTCTAGCTTAGTACCCTAGAATTGGTGATCCTTTGGTATGTTCATGGGTAACAGTTTTATTTTAATTATAGGTAGGATAAGAGAATCAATTGGTGATATGTTTTTACCTATTGGACAATGGATACAACCTAGTTGGGAAATCGAGACTTGAGAAACCATATATGTGGCCTCATGATCCATGATTATGCCCTTATCTTTTCCCATTGAGTCATATATTAATTATAATAATATCGGGGTTATGTGAGGGATGGTAAATGTGGTTGTCTGTTTAATATTCCTTATATTACTTGGTTGGTTTGACCTGATGATCATTTAGATATTCATGGGGATGGTGCCTTATCATTGTTTTGAACATTCTTTCCCTGTATTCGTTTTACGCATTGAGAATTTTTTTCCATTGGTCATGTGTGGAAGCCTTGTGGTTTTCCCGTATGTGAAATTTAAAACCTCAGTTTCATTGTTGGTTATCTATTGAATTGATATTGTTTCAAGTTGGTTCATAACTTTAGACAAAATCTCTATAATAGGAACTCCTATGTAAGGTCTCTATTTTCATTTGATCCTTTTTTGGGAAAATTAAAGAACATTGAACTCCTTTCAGAGGTTTTAATTTGGGTTAGTTACTAATCCTATTTTAGTTACCACAATTTTTGGTTTTATTTTTATAATTCATAATGAACCCCCAAGCAAGGATTTATAATATGTATTGATGTTATAAGATGGGTGATGGAGAATTAATTTCACCTATTTTTCAATTTTTTAGTTTTTTATTTGATTTCAAATTAAAATTTGTGTTTAAAAAAATGTACCTCATGAGTAATTGTTTCTGGAATTATATATTGGAAATAGGTTTCGATTGTAAAATGAAGTTGATATCAGGAAATGATTTGGAAATATTTGATTACATTTTAAGATTTTTAGAAAACATAATTTAAGATTTATTTTTATAATAAATTACAAATAGTGGTATAAAATTTGGGTTTCACATTTTATGTGAAATCAGATATTTTTAAATTGTTTTTTAGGAATGTTTAAGATTATACCCTTGGTGAATGTATTTTTAAATTATAAATTATTTGAAAACTATTTCAAAAAGTAATGTATTTGATTTATTATGAATACCAAAATAATGTTTTTCCTTTAAAAAAGTAGAGTTTTTTGTAATTAGTTTTAAAATTATTTTAAAATTAAACATATTTAACGTGAACATGGGGTTAATATTTTTAAAAAAAATTGTTTTTGTTTTTTTTACAAACGAATAGGTGGTTTTAATAGTTTATTGGTTTTAAAAATTTTATTTTCGTAAGAAATTTGTGTTTTATTGATTCATGTATTTAGATTAATTCATGTATTTATTTGTCCTAAATTGATCATAGGTAGTTCATTCTAGTGCATCCTTTATATATTTATATGCCCAATTTTTTCAAACATTTATATTTAGCATGATTGAAGGATATTTTAGGATGAACATTTTTCGGGGACTCTTCTATGATATCTAGTTGATAATATATATCATTCCATTATTTTTGGACACATTTGAGATTCAATGGATGATAAAATAATTTTGGTTTTCAATCATTTATTTTAGAGAAAATTTGACCTAACAATGCAATGGACTAGTTACTTGGGGAAATTTATTTTGTTTCCCATTGCAAGAGGTCTTCCCTTTTAGAGAATTTTTATAATTCCTTTTTTCAATTTATGGTTTTATACCTTGTACGGAATATACCATGGGTAGAAATGTGCTTGTTTATTTATATAGTGGTAGTACCTAAGGTACATTATTGGGTATTGGGGGTGTGATTTTGTAACCATTTGGACTATGGATTCTACCAGGTTGTTTTTTTATTTGAATTACCAAGGACTTTTCTCCATGGATTTAGATATAAACACCCTTATATTGGGATAATTCCCATTAATTTTGTGACTAGACATAGTTCATATAGTAATCTACTTATATGGATTCCTTGTTTTCATGATCGGGTTTTGTGATCCTTTGAGAAATTAAGAGTATTAGTTCACTTCATTTGAATTTGACCTATTGAGTGCGGTTTTAGTTGTCCATAAAAGATGAAATTACTATATTATATTTGGGGGATTTGGTAAATAAGGGTATTTATCAGGATTATGGGAATAATATTTGCATTATTATACCATTTTAGTTCATTTATAACTCTTAAAAAGGTTGATGGTCAAAATATTTCCCCTTTTGACCTATACCTTAACATGAGATGTTCTATGGAACTAATACTCTTATTGTTTGGAGAGGTATTCTAATTCATGGGGGGGTGAGGGAATGGAAATCACATAGATGATATAGCAACAATGTTGAGTATCAGGGGATAAAATTTTTCAACTACTTCCTTTTTCTAATTAGTTTTTTCATATGGTGTTGGATATATCATAAGACTGTAGTTATAGACGAGTGCTATGGAAATGAGGTGGAGGAAACTATGATTTTCTCATTCTGGTGGGTTTAGGTTGTTATTATGAATAAGAGGGTAGTCATTCCATGGGGTTAAGTCAATGGTGTATTTATCAATTTACATTGGTGGTATATTGTGTGATTTTTATTTCTACATCGTATTTCTTCCTTAAGAAAATGTGATATGTTTATGAGTTGATATAATTTAGTTTTTACAATAGTTATTGGTGTTTCCGCTCTCATTTCACCATAGAAAAGGCTTTTCATTTACCTTTGTGTCATGGTCCAAAGGGCACCAATATAGTTTAATATTTTAATGTTGGGGGTATAAATACATGTAAAACCATATAATCTGAATCATTTTCAATCTTTTTCCCTTTAACCTATATTCAAAATTGATATATTTTATTGAATTTGAGTCCCTTCTTGATTACATTCAACTTTGGTATTTGGAGATCAATACTTGATATATTCAAGTAATTATTTTGGTTGATGTCCCTAAGAATTGTATGTAATTATTGAATACGATTATGTTACACTAAAATTATTTATTTTATATTATAAGAAGGTGTTATTTTATGTTAGCATTTACCTTTATCATGGAATCTATGTTTTTAAATGGATTTTTAAAAATATTTTTTGAGACACTTTGGGGATGAATCGTCTTATAATTTTTTTAATTTAAAATGTGTTTTCAATCTTGGAAGTGTTGAAGATGAATTTTAATAAATAATTAATAAATTATGATAAAGGATTTCAATTTTTTTGACAAACATGTTGTATTGGGACCTTGGGTGTGATTTGAAATGGAAATATCACCTTATTGTGTGTAATGACACTAGAGGTTTTGTGATATCAATATACTATTTTGGGATATAAATATCAATTGTATCGAGGTAATACCTTGATGCAGATTAATTTAATTTATAGTACATATTACCATAGGTTATAGGTAAATATTTAGATTTTTCATTTATGATTCGTTTTACATGTGATGGTTTATCTCAATGTTAGATTGATCATTCTATAATCTTATGGTGTACCAATGTATGGTATTTATCATGCCTAGTAATTTATTATATATATACATATAATATTCCATAATGTGTTAATATGAAACACTTTAATGAAAAACCATTGGATAGTATGAATCCAAGAATAGATTTATCTTGTGATTTTTTTAGAAAATGGGTTTTTATGTTAGAACAATGGGTTTCATGACATTTGACGTTGTACATATTCCTTGGTGAAATGATAAATTTATTTGAGCTCAAACAAAACATTTTCATCTAAGAATTTATAGTTCTGTTTTTCCTAAAACAGGTAATAAGATGAAAATATTTTAATTCATAGCCTTCTCTTGAGATTATTCACCCCTCATTTAGTAGGATGATTTAGTGGTTATACATGGTAACATGTTGTCCTATTGATAATAAAGTAATTATAATCTTCATTTTTTTTACATTTTTGATTTACTATTATGTTTTCTTAGATTAATTACATTTTTCCACCTTTTACTTTGGGTTTTTACCTAGTTTTGGTTATACATGACACTTTTTGGGTAATTATGACGATTCTCGTATTGTGGTCAAACTTAATTGGTAGATTTTCTATTTTAGTCATGTTTCTTTCATAGATATCTATTTAAGAAAATAATTTTTACAAATTTGGTTGAATTTAAATTTATTATACTCATAGAAAAATTAGTAAAAAATATTATTGAGTAACAACATTTTTCAAACAGAAAGTGCTTTTACAAAAAAACAATTAATCCTTATTTTCTAAGTGTTAATAAAGACCGTATTATTGAGTATGATATATATATATACTGGTTCCTATACATATTCAGACATTCCAATTAAATGTTTATTTTATAATGGTAATATTGAAATAATAATAATTCATTATTTGTTTATGTATAGGGTTTTGTTTTGGAAACAATATTTAATATAATGTTATTCATTCCATGTTTTTTGTGGTACATGTATTGAACAATAAGACTATTTTCCACCGTATATAAAGTGTTATCTTAGATATATAATAACAACAAAATTTCATCATCAATACTAAATCCCAATGGGGTGTTGAGATCGAAATATTTAAGTCTCCCAAAATAAATATATTACTAATAAAAGTATCAATATGTGTACGATACCGTATCAATAATAACATTATAATCAAATGATGACTTATCCTATGAAAAAAATATTAGAACCACTTACAACTATCCTCATCCAATATTTTTCTCATATTTTTGAAAAAACTCATCCAATGCTATTCATCCACATATTAAATCATGGGTTGTGTTGGTAATTTTATACTCACCACATCGGTGACCACATACATTTTTACAGGTTTATAAAAAATATAAAAATCAATAATCTTAATTTACTCATCCCATTATCTCTATCACATGTCCATATCCCTATGATAAAATATATACATTAGGCTATTATGATATAAATAGAGCATAAAAAATTCATTGATGTTTATATTGCATACATGTTCTAATAGTATAAATAACACACTCCAACTCAAGGTCATAATTAGGTATATTATTCCCTGGTGTTGTTTTTGGATTGAACCCTATGCTTCCACCTATTTTTCCACAATCAAGAGGCACCCAAATCCTCTTCTTGAGGAATTAAAGTAAAAAAATCTGAACGAAATAAGTGTTCTTTTGGAAGAATATTTTTATTTTCCAAAGCCGATGGAAACGAGGTCCTCCAAGAATGTTGGAAGTAAGGGGAACAAGGGCCTCCAAGATGGGGATCGTGGTGATACAAGAAAAGATCCAATAGTGATGGAAGAAGTGGTAGGGGAGTGTTTGAAGCTAATTATACACTCCAAGGAAAAATGTCTGGGATAGACCTTAGACCCAATGCCTCTAATGAGGATATTTTAAGAATTTATGAATGAAGTGTGAAAGTTGATATCAATGAAGAGCAATGAGAATGGATTGACATGCAAGATCGAATCATTTCCCGGGGTTTCAACCTAGGAAATATCACCATGGAAGGATTCATTCAGAAAATGGACATAAGGATCTCTCATCTTGAATTCCTTATCATGGAGGATCCAGACACTCAGGTTAGTACCCTTCAATGGGAATTATATAGAGTGTCTAACCTGAATCATCTTAGTCTTGTGTTTAATAATTTTGTGAGCTCCTTCATCCCAAAGTGATCTATGTTTTGTGAAAAATGGTTACCCACTTTTCCTTAAAGTGGATTTTTAATAAAAATATTATATTTGGATGGATAAACAACATAAACATTCATATTGAGAAACATGTATATTATATTTGGGTACTTTAACTATAACCAATGAATGGTATCAAATTATCACATTCACGGTCACACTGATTACAAAACCATCAAAAAAATGGTGGGTGGTATCATTGGAGATAAACTACAATAAAGAACATGATTCAAGAAAATGATACTGAAACTTATGATGATAATTTTATATGATTTCATTGAAATAATCCGGGGGAAATAATATTTTATCAATCCAAAATGTCTCATACTACTTTGAATCATTAAAATAATAATACATTATAATATCATGCGAATAATGAGACTATTGATAATATATATAAAGGGAATTACATACACCAAACTAATAAGGAATAGATGGTGAACAAGTAATATTTCTCCTAGAAGTAAAAGTCAGATAGGAAAAATCCTTCTCAATTTGGAAATAAGTGTTCTTTTGGAAGAATATTTTTATTTTTTTCATAATATCATAATAAAAAAACATGTATGTCACAAAAATGTAAAGTTAAGGACATTGAAATTATATTTTAGGGATAAATGATGTACTATTTAAGTGAAATAATGTTAAAACTGTTTTTAAGAATGCTTAGAAATCAGACATTTTAGTGAACTTTAAGGGAAATATTAAAGAGATTTAAAATATTAAATGAAATTATGTTTTCATAAAAACATAAATTAACCAAAATATATTTTCGTTATAAAATTTATGATTTTATAAAAATTATGATGACTTAAAATATATTATACAGTGCACTTGAAAATGGTTATGAATTTAAGAAGTTCCCTTTAATCGATATTGTTTATCAGGAATAATTAGGAAGGGAACCATTTTAAAACAATTAAATACCAATACATAGAGGATTATATGATATGTATTTATGAGTATGGAATAAATACATATAATATATAATAATATAAACAAATAAATAATCTTTATATTTCAGTAAAGGTAGAGAAAGAGTAATCTGATGGAAAATAGGGGTTCAGGTATAATGACCTTCCTCATTGTAGTTAATCGAACCATATTACAAAAATTTAATAATCATAAAAGGATAAATAGAATAAATTTAAAATAAATATATTAATTATATGATACATAAATTGGAATTATACATACATCATATATAATAAACAGCGAGGAAGATATAATATCTCAGAAAAATGGAAATGGGATAAGAAAACCCTAAACATGTGTCTAAATGAGTTATGTTCTTGACACTAACGTCCTAGATAAAAAAGTAAAATAAACTATGTAAGAACGTTTTATAATGTTATTTGAGTAATTAATGTTTTTATATTTCTTTATGGAATGATTTGGTGAGTTATAGAGATTAATTTTATCTTTCGGGAGTATTCATTATTTGGGTTTTATGAATGATTCGCTTATTTATAAGTAGTAGAGTTAATGTAGAATGGATATGATTTTACAGAATATATTCTATATTATACTAATTAACATGATTAATATTAAAATGTAAACTAATTAATTTTTATATGTTATGAGGATGGTTTATTTGATAAAACATTGGCGTAAATCATTTATATTATTTTGTTGGATTTTGAACATCATGAATTAGTTTGGAATATAAAATAGTATTGTTAATATATATTGTTTCCAAAAAACTAAATAGGTAATAATAAACATATTATTATTTTTTTATGCATATAAATTTTGTCATGATTAGACTTGAAGTTGATGTTGAAGAAAAAATGTTATCATCCATGAACGATTTAAATCAGAACATCCTAAATGATGATTTCGTTTTTAAAATAAGAGAGATAGAGTGAAGAGATTTATTAATGGAATTAAATTAAAATGATATCATTCTATTATAAAAATTATATTATATTTTCATGATCATTTGGATAGACGAGGATATGAGAGTATATTAAATTAAATAACACGAATAGATAATAAAAGGAAAAGGAATATGATTTTATCCCTTGTATAATTTACCCTGAGAACCTCATTAAGGAAATGTGTGTGGTATTTTGGTTGTAAAATGTTTTCATGCATGTGGTGAAATACAAGGGAATAATATTTGGGTAGGGCTTTGAAAATATTCAAGGATTAGAGGTGCAACACTTCGACCCCTCTAAACCTGATCAAATTACATTGAAATGATTAAGAGGAATGAAACCCCATAGAAATGATCAGTTTTGTAGTCTTTAATAAAATATATACATATATGTAACTGAAATTACATTGGGAAAGTTAACAAAGTAAAATACATAAAAAAACTAATAAACTACATCCACGGAATCTCAATAAATTGTCTTCAATTCATAACATATTAAAGGTAAACAAAAGAAAGGGGATATCTAAAATGCTCAGTAAGGGTTATATGTTGCAGAAGCTTGAGTCAATAATAACTAAATCATAAACAAATATGGAATGATTAATAAATGAAAAAACACACACCATTAATAAACTGAGATTGAATTTCCATCCACAGATTATTTCATAGTAAAAACCTCATGGATAGTTATAACTAAAAATTAATAGATAGAATTATTATTGTTTCAAAATCATATATATATAACCTGATACCACTATATCATCAAAATGGTTTTAGTCTATGTGTTGAAACCCGTCTGATTTGGGGAATCAAATTCAAAGGTTTGTCGCAAACTGATTTTTCTCGTGAGACCTGTCGATGCATCGAGGGAATATAGCAGGACACTCTAATCACTGCAAGTACAATGAATTATTTATAAAAAGATTTAATAAATTTAATAAATCACCTCTAAAAATATATATAGAGTATAGAATATGGATTCACCAATATTTATATAGTTAAAAAACATTCCAAATAAATTTACTATGTGAAATGGTATATATATTTAGGAAATAATAATATCCGAAATATAATAAAATGAATAATTAATAGAATTATAATTTCAAATTAATATTTATCTCAAATGGGATGTAGATACATAGCATTATGAATATTATGTGCGTAATACCAATTAGGTCCCAATGAAATGGAAATTGAGACAAAGTCCCTTATCACATCGTAATCAATATAGTTGAATGAACAAACAAAATCAGAAAATGAATCACAAAATGCGATGAAGATATATAAAATAATGATATTATACATAAAATTTAAGTACACATATACCACATACAATAAATAATAGTTGAACAATGGAAATCCCATGGAATTGACAGTGAGATGATAAACCCCATAAAAACATTTCAGCATTGTAAATAGTGCTCTTGTGCGGGCATAAATAGAGGTAAAAGGGTATCGTATCATTTATAAATCCTATTTTCAGTATTTTAGAGGTGTTGAAACATACCCCATCGTTAGTAATTGAAAAAAATGATGCGACAAAGGGGGAATTATTTATAAAATTGAGAGAGAGGATCCCATACTTCATGACTGAAGGTGTTGTCTATTTATCTAAAGAAAATGAATAATCAAAATAATTTTAATTATTTAATAAATAATGAAATTAATCAAAATTTAATTGATTTATTATAACCTTATTATGTTAATTCATTCCATTTTTATCGGTTTAAGAGATTCAATTTTATTATTTTGGTATCATTTTCTTGGTTCTCATGACCGGTTTACAAGTATTCACGAATGAAGGATGGTTTGAATTGTGGAGAAACATACATTAATGTAAATACTTATTATTATTGTCATTATAAATGATATTATAATGATTTTTGGTTATATACCGTGAGGATGACTCGTTAGTTAAAATTTATTGATAAATTCTTGGATTCACTTATCAGTTTTGTGCAAAATGATATTGTTTTGTATTATTATTTTATATTATGTGTATGTGAGGATTCCTGAACATTTCATAAGGTAAAATAATATATATTATGATTGTGTTAAACCATTAAAATGATTCATGACTATTATTTATGATATTAATATAAATTTAAAGCCCATCGTCCTTAAATGTGATAAATTAACACATCTCAGACTATATTTTCATTTTTAGTATAAGAGGTGGGGAAAAATAGAGATAACAATGAAATATAATGTTAGAATAATACAATTACATCCCATTTAAGTTACTATAATTATCATATCATCATTATTATGTTAGGTTAGTAAAGTTCAAAAAAATAACAGAACTTGACGAATAATTTTAATGAAATGAGAAGAGTGTTCACCTCTTGAATACTCCTCCTTGATAATCCCTTTAAAGACTTTGTTTTGGCATTTTCGTGAGACCAGTAGGTCTTGGACGTGGGGGAGGATCTTAGGGAGTTATTTTATCCTAATTTAGGCAAGTAATTAAGTGTGAGTGGTGTAGTAGGGAGAGGGGGAGAGGGTGATTTATATATTTTAGGGGGGGACGGTTTCCTTAATATTATAATCATTAATTTATTATTTCATCCAAATAAAAGAAAGAGTGAAAAATACATGACCTATAATTTTAGTAAATTTATATGATTTTTATATTTGGGTTCTAACATCACTCATGATGCAAGGAATAGTAAATTTTAATTATAACTTATTTTACTGTAAATTAATATATTTTACAATTCACAAAAAAATCATGTTTTTAGAAAAAATCCAAATCATTTACCCTATCTATTATTTTATGATTAGAATCTAAAAATGCACTCCATTTTTTGAAAATAATTTTCTAAATACGATAAATATAATGTTTAATTTAAATCATTATTTAATCGAAAAATACCGACACATAAATTATTCATCATTATTTTTTGGGTGACTGAATTTATTTAAAATCTATTGAGTGATGTCACCATTCACAATGGTCGTATTACTATTCATATTTTATGGTTAATATTCATTAGGGTATGTTCCTATTAATAAGGGTAAGTTACTATTCATAAAAAATTAATTGGATTCTATCAGACCCCAAATAACACCGTGATCGCAACTATGTATGTTTGTTTATCAAAATTCAAAACCCAAAAGAGAAAAAATTATATTTAATTGCTAGGTTGTGTTTATCTCATAAAAACCATGTCTTATATCAAAAAACGAGTTCTTTATAAAATATTGGATATCTAATGAATACAATGTATTAAAGAGAATCATACCAAATTTTTTTTGGTGTTATATTATTCCCTCATTCAGAAATTTCACCCTCAAAATTTTTCATGAATAAATTTACATTATGATATGTGGGTGTTCTTATTTATAACATTAATAGGTTCCCTTATTGATTCCTCCATATTATGGATCCTCCAAAGGACCATTAATAGAAAAGTTATCTGATATTTCAATACATTTTTCATTGTGTCAATAATCTCGATAGGCTCTTCACAGTATGAAAAATCAGGATCCAGTTCAATTTCTTTATAGGGAAGAGCATGTATTTTTCAAGCATGTATTTATTCAAAAATGACACAGGGAACACATTATGAAATTTTGAGAGACATGATGGAATTACTAAAAGGTAATCTATCACTCGGATCCTTTCCAAATTTTCAAATGGCCTGTTGTACCTTGGGTCATTTTCCATTTATTACCGAACCTTAAGACACCCACCAATGAAGATACTTTTAGAAAGGCTTGATCTCATACATGAATTTCCCAATCCTTTCTCCAATTGTCTACAAAACCCTTCTGCCTAATTTTGGATGCTTTAATATGGGCCTGAAATATCTTTACCATTTTTGTTGTCTCTTTGATAAGTTCTAGGCCTAAAATATTCCACATTCCAAATACATCCCAACAAATTGGTGTTCTAAACCTCATACCATGTAATGCTTTATTAACACCATTTGAATGATAGAATGGAAGATATTATTATAGTAAAAATCTACCAATGGCATGTATTAATCCCAAATAACTTGAATGTCAATAGTGAATGTTCTCAGGATATCTTCCAGTATTTGAATAGTCCTTTCGAACAATCTATCAGTTTTCAGGTGATGAGAAGTACTCATATGAGGCTAAGTATCCAATTCCTTCCAAATAAATTTCTATAATTTTCATGTAATCCAATGATATCTATCAAAAAAATTGAATGATAAGAACCATGAAGTCCTAAAAAATCAAAAATATAAAGTCTTTCCAGGTTCTCAAGTTGATATTCATCTATTATATGTTGGATATGTGGTGGTTTTGTTAGATGATCAACAATTACCCATATTGAACAATTTCTTCTTGGTTTCCTCGGTATCATAGTTAAAAAATCCATTATAATGTCGTCCCACATACACATATTTATAGTTATAGGTTGCATCACCTGCCTCATATGTTGTCTATCTACCTTTACTTGTTGACAAACTAGACACCTTGATATGTACTCAGCTATTTCTCATTTTATATTATCCTACCAAAAATATTTCTTCTGATCTCTATATATCTTTTTTATACATTGGTGTATTGAGAAATTTGAGGTACAAGAATCATCTAATAGTTCCCTTTTTAGATCAGATACTGATGGAACACATTACAACATCCCAAATATCAGAAATCCTTCCTCATACATGAATTATTCCTATATCTCATCCTTAACAACATTAATTTTTTGTGTATATTCTCATCATTAGATTGAGAGCTGTTTATCATATATATTAATGATGGTTTAGCAATCATTTGAATGAGGAAAGATGTTTCCCCTTCCTTAACAATTCCTACATACATGTTTAGTTGTTCCATGAATATGTGATCTCACTCAATCCACATTTGGGTCAGGATTACATGATCTTTACTGCATAATGAATGTACCACCTTATTTTTATTTACTAGGTGGTAGTGTATTAAACAATTATAATTTATGAGTAACTCAAGCCATATCATATGCCTCGTGTGGAGTTATTTATGTGTGAAAATGAATTTCAAACTCTTTTGATTCATATATATCTCACATAATTCACCACAGAGATAATGTATCCATATTTTTAGGGAAATGACTATGCTGATAACTCAATATCATATGTTTTGTATTTTTTCTCATGAGTCTTTAACTGTCAGGATGCATCAGAAATTACATTATCATTTTTCTTAAGGATGCAACCCAATCCATTCATTGATGCATCGCCATATATACAAAAATAAATCATTTATAGATAGAAGTGTCAAAATGGGATAATTGGTGAATATTCTTTTCAATTATTCAAATCATTATGAACATTATTTCTTCAATACAATATTATCCCCATTATGTGTGATCATGTTTAGTGGGTTTTCCTGTCGTGCAAAATTCTAAACGAAACACTGATAGCAACCTTCTATGACAATAAAATTGTGTACCATAGTTATGTTCATTATAGTGGTCCATTCATTGATAGATTTTTCCTTTTCTAGATCAAATAGGATTCCATATTTTGAGACAACATGGCCTAGAAAATTAACTTATTTAAACCATAATTCACACTTTATAAAAATCCCATATAATTTATTTATTATAAGAGTTTTTATAATAATTCGTCACTGATAATAATGGTATTCCTAGAAATGGGAGTATACAAGGATATCATCACTAAATACAAAAACAATTATCAAGATTTTCCTTGAAAACACTATTATTTTATTCCATGAAGACAATGTTTTCATTAGTCAGTCCAAAAGGCATCACTCTATACTCATAATACCCATACCCAGTACAAAATGTGGTCTGTGGAATATCATAATTCCTCACACATTGATGTTAATATATAGATTGAAGGTCAATCTTCAAAAAGTATTTTGTTTCATAAAGTTGATCAAATAAATCATCATTTTGTGGCCGAGGATACTTATTCATTATTGTAATAACATTAATTTCCTTATAATCAACGCATAACCTCATGGATCTATCATTCTTATAGACAAAGAGGATGGGGGATCAGAAAGGAGATATAGTAGGTTGAATAAATACCCTTTCACTCAATTCATCTAGTTGTTTCATTATATCTACAAATTCCCCAATGAACATTCTATAGGGAGCCTTTGATATAGGACATGCACCTAGAACTAAATCAATAGAGTACTCAAATTCCAACTCTAGATGATGACTAGGTAAATCCTCTGTAAATACATCAATTTATTATTTAACTATATATACTTCTTCAATTTTAATATTTATTTCCTCACCCATATATATTGGGTTATCTTCCTCTCTAAGAATTTCAATCAATAGAGATACAGGGGTGGATCTAGATAAAAATCAGATGGTGATGGTTTTTGTTCTAATAAAAAGTGATTCTACAACATTTTAATGGATTGTAACATCATTATTATTGCAATATATTTTCATATCATAATTTTACTGCCAATTTATACTAAGAATTATATCAATGTTATTCATTGGTATGATGATGAGGTTAGGAACTAAATCACATTTATGTGTCATGAGGGGGACTGGCTGATATTCCTTTGCTGCAATGATACATCACCAAAATGTTTTGAAGGGAAAATCCATTATTAAATAAAATTGTACATGTCTAATTTTCTTTGAATACTAGGAATATATAAATGAATGCGATGATACAGAATCAAATAAATATTTTTCTATGTTTGAGGAAACAATTAATGTACATGCCACAACATCCTTAGGAACTTCACCCACTGTGGTTGTAATCACATAATCTTTCCCAGGATATTGTGTCCTTTTCTTAGGAATGATTCCTTTGTGCATACGAGAATAATTATAATAGTGAACTATCTCACTATAATTATAGAATTGAACATCATCTATTTGTTTCTTCTCCATACATTCACTGGATTGGGGACCCTATTATTTACACTTATAGTAATCTCCCATTCCTTTCAATCATTTATAAGATGATTCTTTCCATAGTTCTCACATAATGGGAATTGATTCATTCCCTTGTTCTTTTTTTCCAATTCATCTTTTCCATGGTTATTAGAGGACCTCTTCTTATATTGGTTTCAATAGAAAATATTTGATCATGGAAACTCCCTCTTTGTTTTGATGACACTTAATACAATTCCATCATATGATGAGAATTTTGGAGGAGCGAGAAACCTTATAAAGCATGGATTAGGTCCATCAAAGAAATGATAAATATTGACTTTCGAGTCATCTACATAATCTATGGAATACCTGGCTAGTCTTGTAAAGGTAGGCATATTCTCTACAACATTGGATTCTTTTATTTTCTTTAATCAAAGTAATTTCTTCTTCATTTTGTTTCATTTATCTTAAGGGAAATATTTGTCAAAGAATATTAACTCAAAAGTCCTCCATTCCATATCTTCTATTTGTTCTTAATCCATGGTATTCTGGATCAAGGAACAACATTGATCAGTTTTACCATTCAAACAATAAACATCCAACACTAACATATAATTTTCATTACATATTAATGACATTAATATCTTTTCAATGGACTTGATCCACTTATCAGATACCGCTAGATTAGTAGTCCTACAAAAATATGGGGGCTTCACCTGCATGAAACGATCCAAAACAGTTGTAGCACTGTTATTTGTCAAAACCTGAGTAATTCTTCCCAATAGAGTCATGATTTTATCCTCTGAAACATTTACCATGGTACCATTATTAGTTGGAAAATACCTACATTGTAAATGTGTATTGATTCCCTATCATCTATTAGGAACCATTTATGAATAATGGAAAAAACTAGATTAGGTAATGAATCATAATTTATAATCTCAACAAGAAACTTACCTTGAATAAATTGAAATACTTTTCAAAGCCAATATCATATACAATTATTCCTTGAGGAAAATTTTACATTAAAATCCTTAATATTGGATTATAAAGAAAATGTGAATTATCCTAATAATATCCCATGGGAGTGTCAAACCAAGAGTGCAGTAAGGCCCCTTGTTGTGTACCAGGATACCCTATACTTGTTTGAATTTTCTAGAAATATCTATATAATATATTCTTTATCAAAATTCCATGACATTAATATATGTTAATCCTCATAGTTAATCTTAGGGCTTAGTTTTGGAATCTATATTTTCTTATCTTGTTTCCATGATTTCTACTAAACCTCCTCTGATACCATCTGTAACTCCCTGAACCATCAAGACTAGAGATGGTGCATTAATTATTATAGTGTTATAATCAATATTAATGAAATTATAAAGTAACAATCAGTTTATTAGTCTTGAATAAACTAGATATGTATATGTTACTAATATAACATTGGGAATGGTAACAAAAAACAACACATTAGAAAAACTAATAACCTACATCCATGGAAACTGAATAAATAATATCCTTTTTATAACCTATTGAAGGTAGAAAATGAAAGGGGTGAACTATAATTATTATAATGGATTACATGTACAGGAGTAATGATTTAATGAAAACTGAATCAAAAAAATATATGGCATGGTGAATAAATGAAAACACACGACATTAATAAACTGATATTGAACCTACATCCATATTTTTTTTCACAGTGAAGAACCTCAGGGATAGTAATTAGTGAACATGAATTAAGATAACGATTATTATTTGGACGTCATGTATCTAGAACATGATACCACTATACCATAGAAACAGTTTATGTTTATGGGTTGAAACTCGTCTGATTTTTAGAAAGATACTCGAAGGGTTTGTCACCAACTCATTTGTCTCACGAGACATGTCGATGCATCGTGGGGATATATCACGCCCCAAATTTCAATGAATTTATAAACCATTATTAATACATAGATTTAATAAAATTAAAATATACAATATACCTACTCAATATCTGTATACTACAGATAATATGGACTCATTGATATTTCAATATTTAAAACAACATTATAAATGAACATTTTATGTGAAATGGTATACGACATAAGGAAATTATCATATCCATGCGTCACGAAAAAGGATATTAACCATAACTATAATTTCAAATTAAAAATGATCTCAAATTTTATGTATATACAACACATAAAAAATATTACGTGAAAAATACATAGTAAGTCTCAATGAAATGGAAATTAAGACAAAGTTCCTTACCACATCGTAATCAACTGAATCGTATGAAAGTAAATAAATAATCACATAATTAATCACATAATACAATGAATATAAAGATAATAATTATATTATACATCAAATGTAATTAAAAATATACCACATACATGAAATTATTGGTGAACAATGGAAATCCCACAGAATTGAATGTCAGATGAAAAACCCCTTGCAAACATTTCAGTATGGTAACATGTGTTCTTGTGTGGGATTAAAGTGAGCTAAAAGGGTATATCAATTTTTATATATCATATGGTCAGTATGAGGGATGTGAAAATATATACACCGTACTTAGGAATTGAAAATAAAATGACACTATATCGGGGGAATTCTTGAATAAAAGTGAGAGAGAGGATGCCATACCTTAAGCCCAAAGGTGTTCTCGAATGATCTTAATGACATGAATAATAAAATATAACTTCCTTAATTAATAATTACAGAACCTCATAAACATTTAATTTAATTAGTATAACCTTATTAGATTCATTCATTCCCTTTTATGTGTTAAAGAGATTCAATTTTATTGTTTTGGAATCATTTTCCTCCTTCATTTTCACAATTGGTTTACATGTATTCATGACCGGAAGTTCATTTGAAATGTCATTAATCTTCCAAAATTGTAAATAATAATTATTTTTGTCATTATAAATGATTTTATAATGATTTTTTTATATACCTTGAGGAAGACTAATTAGATAAATGTTATTTATAAACTCTTGTATTAACATAGCAGTTTTGGGCATAATGAACTTATTTTGTATTAATATTTTTTTATTATGTGTATGTAAGGATTCCAAAACCATGAATAAAGTAAAATACATATATAATGATCTAGTTCATCCAAAAAAAATGTGTCATGACCATTCATGAAGATAGTAATATAAATTGAAAATCTTTTGTCTTTGGATGTGATAAATTAACACATCTCTGACGGTATTGTCATTTTTTGTGTAAGAGGTTGGAAAAAAGAGATATGGTGATTAAATATTAAATTACCACAATACAATTCCCACCCATATAAGTTACTGGAATATTCTTAGCAGTTTTATGAGGGTATTTGAATATACAACCACAATATAATGGAACTTGTAAATATATTTAAATGAAAATAGAAGGGATGTTCACCTATTGACTACTCCTCCTTGAAAATATCCAAAAGGACTTTGTTTTTAGCCATTTCGTGAGACCAAAAGGTTTTGGACATGGGGGAGGATCATAGAGATATATTTTAGTATAATTTAATGAAGTCTTGATGATTTATTGGTTTGGTAGGTTGATGGGGAGATGGGTGGTCAATATAGTGGAAGGGATGATGGTTTCCTTAATATTTCAATACGTAATTTATTATATTTCCATAAGAAAAGATGTAGTGATGAATTAAGGACCTACAATAGTAATAAATTTACTTGAGTTTGATATTAGGTGTCTTACATCACTCATGATTCTAGTAATAGTTAATTTGAACTATAATGTATTTATACATTAAATTAATGTATTTTACTATTCACTAAAGAAATCATGTATTTCAGAAAAAATAACCATATCCATTTTTTTGACGTGAATAATCCAAAAAATGAAATCATTTTTTAAAAATAATTTTCTATATTTAAGAAATTTATTTTTTAGATAAAATAATTATTTAATAAAAAATAGAAACACTTAAAATATTTATCTTCATTTTTAAGGTGCCTAAATGTATTTATACATTGGTGAGTAAGGTAACCATTCATAAGGGTCGTGTTACTATTAATAAAGGTTGATTATGAATAATAATGGTGTGTAACTATTCATACGTGTATGTTACTATTCTCTAAAAATTTACTTGATTCAGTCAGATCCAAAATATCACACTGATCACAACTGTGTATGTCCATTTTTCAAAATTCAAAAAACACAAGTGAAAAATTTATGTTTAATGGATAGGTTATAAATATCTATTAAACAAAAAAGTGTATTTTAAAATAAAAACAATTATTTATGAAATATAGTATAACTAATTCATATAATGTATTAATAAGAAACATACCAAAAAATGATTGGGGTGTTATAAAAGCTATGAAGAGAATATGGGTAAGGGTGGTTTTTATTGTGAATGAGAGGGGTGTTTTCTAATTATATTATTTATTATATGATTATTTTTATCAAGACAATGTGTAGTGTTAATTTTTGTGACTAAATACAGTAATGAGTGCATGTGAGTTTTATCCAATGCTCCTTACATAATCCATGACAGAAGGAAAAATGTTTTTAACATATAATGTATATATATCATATTTTAGAATATTTTGTTATTCCAAAATATTCAATACATTTAGAAAATTATTAAAATTACACCATAAAAATTTATTAAACTTTAGTATCCAAAAAACGAACTCCATTTTAGGAAAATAATTTTAAAATATGATAATATAATTTTATTTATAAAAATCATCAATTTTCCAAAAAATTCCAATTTAAAATTTTAACAAATTATATTAAAAATTGAAATATTAAGTAAGGTATCATGAAATTTTCTATAAAAATAAGACATAATAATATTCACTTATGATTCTATTTTATGAAAATATATTTTCTTTGGAATCGTTAGATAAATTATAAAATTGCATATAAATATTTAGGTTTTATAAAAAAAACTAACACTTAGTTATTAATTTCTAAAACAACTATTTACTTATAATATGATATAATTATATTATTCATTCCTTTATATGATGCCAAAAGTTTATTTACACATTTATGGATGAGGTTACAATTCATTTGGCCATTTTTTATTCATATGGGTAATATTACTTTTTACAAGGGTAACATTTCCATTCAAAAGCTTCACGTTACTGTGCATAAACAAATTATGTCAAACCTATATAACTAAAAATATAATAATGATAAAAACTGTGTATTTTATTTTTTGAAATTCAATTAAAAAAAGATGAAAAATAATTTATATTGGTTAGGTTATAATTATATTATTTAAATAATAATAGTAACAAATAGATGATTCCTAGAGACATGGTGTTGTGTGCACTAAATTTTATATTAAATTTATTTTTAATTCCTTTGGGTGTAACATTTTCGTCTCCATTAATAAATTGTTTAATCTCAATTCGAAATTGCACTCCAAAAACATTATAATTATTGATACAAGTAAAAAACATAACATAAATTTATTTTTTTAATAATTAATTTCATAGTCATAATCATGTTTCTTAGAGGACATAGTTACATTCTATACATTATAACTTGTTTGTATAGAAAATGTGAATTATCCTAAGCATAAAACCTAATATTTTGAATCCTGGTGCACAATAAGGCCAATTATCAAGTACTGGGGTACCCTGGTTCAGTTCCTATACCCCATGTTAGATTAGTTACTTTTGGGTACATTTGTGCCATAACCACATCCATTTTTTGTATCTAGAATAGAATGTATTCCTAGGAAGACCAACATCATCTATACATGTACAAAATTGCAGGATGTTATTCTATGATTATCATGAAAGTATATCTTAGGGTTATATTATCTAAACAGTGCTGTTTAATTCCATTTTCCAATGTTACTGCTAAAAATCCATTAATACCGACTATAAATCCCAGACCCCAAAAGCCTAGAAACATCTCATTATTTTATTTCATTGGAATTTTTACATCGATTAAAATCATAACAGACTCATTAGTTTAGAATTATTGGAAGACAATATTACATTATTTTTACCCATAAAATAGTGCAAATAGTAAATAAAACATGATACCCTATAAAATAAAATAAACTTCCTCCATGAAATCTTATTTAATGTTTTCTTCTTCATAACCTAGGGAAAAGAATCATAAGAAATGGGTGAGATCAGATGCTCAGTAAGGGTTAGTAATATAGTGGAATAATTTATAAAAAAATCATGTTGAATAAATAAAAGTACACATTCCAATAAAAGTAAACATGAGCATAATATGTTAGGAATAAAAGATGACAAATTATTTCCATCATAAAACATAACCATGGATATTCTACTGGCCAAAATATTCAATTGGACAATAAGTTACTAAATTCATAATAGGGGAAATTAAAAATGAGGGATATTTAAAACAAAAATTCATGGATTCATTCATGAATCTATTATTGTCAGGGATTAATTCCATGATTCTATTACTTTCAAGTCTTCACGACAAGAATCAATTACTAGAAAGGGTTAATGCTAAGAATCTAATAAATGGGTAATGCTCAGACAATACTATATTTTGTTTTTCCCAAGAGACCTAACGATGCATCAAGTGGTTATATAGGTCCACATCCATCACATAATATGTGCAATATATTCTTTATATGGAAAGGTTAAAACATAAAAAACATAAACATTCATATCAAAAAATTATCCTTCAAAATTCGAATACTTTAACTGTAACATGCGAATAGTATCAAATTAGGTCATTTATTTCTAAAATAATAATAAAACATTCAAAAAAATATGGTATATGGTATCATAAGAGACTAAACTAATTAATTTACATGATTTAAAAAAGAAATCTTACATTTATGAAGTCACATTTAAATGAGAGCATTGAGAAATTCATGGGGAAAAATCATTAGTCATTCCAAATTGTCCAATACCACTTTGAAAAATTGAAATCATAATCAATTTAAATATCATAAGAATATTGATAATATTAATTTTAGATATTAAAGGTAAGAACATACACCACTAAAATATGGTATAAGTGGTAAAAAAGACATATTTCAGAAAAAAGTAAAAGTGAAATAGGAAAAATAATTTTTTATATTAGAGAGAAGTGTTCTTAAATAAAATTGTTTATTCTACATAAAATAAAATTTGAAACAAGTATATCCTATAAAAGATATGGAATGGAATATAAAATTATATATGAGGGATAAATGATGACCCATTGAAGTGAAATCATGTAAAAATAGTGTTTATAAAATATTAGAAATTAAACATTTTATTGCAGTTTTTTGGAAAATATTAATGATATTTTAAAGAAGAAAGGCTTTATTGTTTTCATAAAATAGGAAATGAACCAATATAGTTTTTCAATATTAAATATTTGATTTTATAAAATAAAAAATGGTTTAAAAATAGTGTAGAGTGAACTTTAAATGGGTTTAAATTATAGAAGTTTCCATTAATCAGGCTTGTTTATCGAGAAGAATTGAGAAGGGAACCATTTACACAAATGTATATCCCCATAAAAGAAGGATTTTATGATCTAGATATATGATTCTGTAACATATATAAAAACATTATAAAAAATATAAAAAATAAAGATGCATTGAATTTGAGTAATATAAGAGATAGTGTAACCCGAAGAAAAAACAAGGGTTCAGGTAGAATCAATTACCACTTTGTAATCAATCAAATCATATACCCTAACATTAATAATCATAAAAGGATACATTTCTCAACATTATAATTAATATATTAATGATTTGATACATTCATTTTCAGTATACGTACACCATACAAAATAAATAATTATGAATAAGGAATTTATCACAAAAATGAAAGTGAGATGAGAAAACCTTACATTTTATCTGAATGTGTTCTATATTTTACCATAACATCCTGGACAAAAAAAATTTAAATACATTAATTAATAATATTTTTTATATTCATTTTATTCTTTATAGTCTTATTAATATCATTGATGGCTTTAATGATGAGTCATAGAGTTAAATTTATCATTTGGGAATATTCTTTTTAATGGTTTTAATGAACGATTTGCTTGTTTTAAACTAACCTGGTTCATGTGGAATGTATATAATTATAATGAATTGATTTTATATGATAATAATTTAAAAAAACTTTAATGGTTATATTATTCTTTTGATTATATTTTATGAGGATGATTTATTAGATAAACCATTATTGATAATCATTTAGATTATTTTGGCGTTGTTTGATCATCACAGACAGGTTTTTTCATCTGAATTTTAATTATATATATATAATGGTTAAAGAACATAAAATATTATATAATAAAAATATAGTAGTATTGTTTAACCATAAAAACTATACCATTTCCATCCATGACGATTTAATTGAATAATGAATGCTTTTCATCCACAAGGGTTGTAAATCAAAACCTCCGAGATGATGATTTTGTTTTTAAAATAAAAGAGATTGAAAGGATATTTATGATGGGTATTCCATTATAATTATATCATTATATTATATTTATGATTCATGATTTATCTTTATAATTTATATTTAGTAGGTGAGGAGTGTATAATAAAATAAAGAACATGAAAATAAAATAAAATAAAAATGAAGAGGATTTTACTGCTTGTATAATCCTCGTTGGGAACTTCCTTAAAAAATGGGTTTTTTATTTTGGTAAGGAAAAAATATCTTGGACATGGGAAGATACTAGGGAAAATTAATTTTTTTATATTTAATTTGATTGAAGTCATATAGGAGTAAGTAGAAGAGGAGGTGATGGGTGGTTTTATAGTAGATGAAATGCGTGTTTTCTCATTATCTTATTCATTTTTTTATTATTTTGGTCAAGATAAGAACTAATGTTGATTATTGTGAATAAATACTTTAATTTATTCTTGTGAGTCCAAAAAAAATTTCTTAAAATATCCAATACCCAATGTATAGGGCTTTTATCAAATAATATATATATATATATTTAAACCGTAAATTAAAATATTTTACTATTCACCATAAATTCATGTATTTCAGAAAAATCTAAAAAATTTACCACAACGATTTTTTATACATATAATATCCAAAAATAAACATCATTTTATGAATATATATTATTTTAGATGATAAATTATTTTTTTTAATAAAAATAATCGTTTACTCCAAAAAAAATAACGATATTAAAATTATAACTTATTTTATGACACATTTAAAAATTATATAAGGTCTCATAAAATTATAATATATTCATAAAATATAATAATATTAATATATAACTTTATTTTAGGAAAATATATTATCTTTTGATTCATTATATATTTTAAAAAATTGTAAATGAATATTAATGTTTTATAAAAATACTAAAAAATATTTATTTATTTATAAAACATTTATTTAAATTTAATACGATATAATTATATCATACACTCATTTATAAGATGAATAAATATTATGTATACATTCATGGTTGAGGATACTACTCATTGTGCCTGTCTAATTTTCATAAGATTCATATTAATATTCATTATGGAAACATTACTATTTTGAAGGGTCAAGATACTATTCACCAAATAAATCAGCTGATCCTATAAAACTCTAAATATCATTCAAATCCCAACAATGCATGTATATTATTTGAAATTAAATTCATAGATGTGCTTAAATTTTCATTAATGGCTAGGTTATAACTATTTTTTTTAAATAATGATATTTAAAAAAAAAATTCACAAAGAATTAGTGTTGCATGAAAAAAATTCTTTATTAAACTTATTTTTAAATCCTTAGGGTGTTGAACATAAACATTAAATTCCCATAGCATCTCAAAAACACATAAATATGTATATCCTCCTCTCGAAAACTCAACTAATGATACTCGAACTGCAGTTGAATCCTAACAAAACCAATGAGCGCCTCAAATACAATAAAATATATCATAATTTCTATAAAATGGGTACTTTTTTGTAAAAGTAACCTAATTTAGCATTCGATAATAAATGAATGATATGGGACATCTAATTACATTCATGGAAATGTGATCAAGTGAATCCTATGTTGCATGCGAGGATTAATATATCTTTTAACCTAAATATAATTTAGATGATATTTTTTAATCATTAACATAGTTGGTTTTATATGATTGGATTGATAAGAAATGTGAATCCTACTATCGAGTAGTTAAATAGTGAAATATACCCCCTTTATTGTTGTAATCTATAAGAATCGCCAGGAAATACCTCATGGTAGTCACTCACAACTGTTGGGAGTGGCATATTCAAGGGAGGAGCGATGGAATCCTGGAACTTATTCGACAAATGCGATGAGATCACTCTATAATATGGTACTTAATTCCCTACTCTCCCAGGTCTAAAATCCCACTTACCCTAAAATAACCGAGAGAATCTATCAGATGATAGAAACTAAAATCAATGACTATAATAGTATATTTGTGTCATCACATAGATCATCTAATACATTTCAATAATATTTTTAAAGATATCATGATCTATGAAAAAGAATTATTAATTCCCTTCATAGATATCTAATATAATCCATTATGTAAGAAATTTAAAACTGTTTTCATGATTTTTTCCCAAAGACATGGAAATATTCAAATTAAAAGAAACAACCTCGAAAAAAATATCTGAATTTCATGTAACTTTTATTATATGAATTAATATCAATAACATGTTTCAAATAAATATTTTTCCATAGAGAATGAAATAAACTCCATACTTCTAATAACATCAGACCTTACCATAGACATGTCTGGTGCATACATAACTACATATCATCATCAAGTATTTTATTGTCCTGGAGTTTTCTTATCCACATAGATACAACCCATTTAATGATTATGAAACCCACAACCATTATAATCCTATAAATAATAATTATAACCCTTATTGATTTTGGAAACATCCCTTTTTCCGTTGGAAATTCTTCCAAAAAGCATATGATGAACATATTGTCCAATATAGTGGAATGTCTTGAGAGCCTCTGTTTAGTTAATATTTCTATGATGATACCTCCCACAATAGAGGACAACTTCCAATGTCATACCATATTAAGCCCCAAAAATTGGTCTTTATAAAAATGATTTCCTTTAAAATTCATTTTTTTCAAGGAGACATACCCTGAAAAACACATGTCTAAACAAAAACTCTACTTAAAACCCATTTTACCATTATGTTATCCTATAACATAGAACTTTTACAGACTACCTCCTAAATGTTTGTAAGAAACAAGAGAATTAGTATTTACTAAATATCATCCCCCATTAATTTCTTGAACCTTTTATCACTAAGGTGCTAATTAGTGACAATATCTGATGGTATGTGATGCAACATAGTGAAATGCTTAGAATACTCCAAAAACAATATTATTGTTTTCTATTCCATCATAAACTATACGATGTAACCCAATAATATTTTTTTATAATTATTAAAACCAATTTTTTTTTTGAAAAATAAAATTATGTTTCTTATAGCATACAACACACATCATCAAGTATAAATGACTATGAATTTTTTTAATTTAATTATGACCATTAAAATATCATAGATATTGAATTAAAATGTATAAATATGTATAAAAAAATTATTAAATTAAATATAATGTCGTACTAAATACCAATTTATTGATTGAAACATTATCAATATACATTAAATGTTTAGAAAAGTCACACTATTCTTCAAATGCATTTCCTTCAAAAATAATTTCTCTAGATTTTTTTGGAAAATATTATATATAATTATTGATACATTTCAAATATTTATTTGAAATAATTATCATATTTTTTTGAAATAATTATATTAAAACTTTCTTATTTTAATTTTTTAGGAAATTTATTAAAACATTGATTTTCCATTAAATAGAGAAAATTAAGATTTTTACAGAAAATTGATTGTTTGTTTCAAGAATTTATAATGTTGAATTTTCTAAATTTTTTCAATGTAATATTTTCCAAGTATATATTTAGTAATACAATATTTTTTATCAATTCAATTTAATTATTGAATTCTATATTAAAACATTCTCTAATCAAAATGAATTTTTCATAAAAAAATATTTTGGAGCCCAAATGTAATTTTTTATCTTAATATATTATATTAATAACTATAGTTGAATAATTTGAATGAAATTTTAATTATATATATATTTTAAGGTTTGTTAATATTTTACCTGATATTTGATTATAATTCTGGGATAAGAATAAAATCACTTTTTTTCTTTAGTATGTAATTTTTTAAAAAACCAGTTTTGTTGTATATTGCATCCATATTTATGAAAATTAATTTAACCAAATTATATTAATTTAATGTTCAGAAATGGATTCTATATTTTCAAATCATGTGGTACAATGTTTTTATATATACCCCCTTTATTTTGAAGAACTATAAAATGTACACGTGTAACCTCCGTAAGGGGTAAATCAGCTCAATCTAGGATATAATTATATAGTAAGGCCAATATTTATTACCCAAATTAGTATTTAAAGAATTTGTCTTAATTTTTATAACCATATCCTCTAAATTTATTTATTCATGGGAAACTTATATTGGAAAATTTTTAATATAATATTTAGAGAAAAAATTTAAAATATCACTCTCTCGCTTTTAAATATATATATATAATGGGTCCACATATTGGAAAATAAATTTATGAATAGATATAAATGAATATTTTGATTGTAATGAAATTATTAACATGTTGAAATTTTATTTCTCATTATTTGAAATTATATGATTAAATAAAATTCGTTTGTAATGATAAAACCATATTTATTAAAATAATAATAAACATAATTAATGATTTCATAAATATTATAAGGAAATTAATATGGATGATTTATGGTGTTTCATTTATTTTATATATGAATATGAAAAATTACTATTTTGATAAAGTATTACATTAAATTATAAACAATATACTTATTTCCTTTAAATAAAATTAAATGCATTGTGTTCAACTTTATATTAATGGAATTTATTAAAATAAATTTTTTTTAAAAATAGTTTAAAATAAAAAATAATATGAATGAGGATATCTTGAATTTATTATGATTAGAAATTTCATTCATTGTCTTATAACGATTCATTAATTGCCATATTTGTAAATTTATTACCCTTTAATAGTGAAAAAGATGTTATCGTTGTTATGAAAAAAAATTATTGCATTTAATGGGTTTAACAAAAATACATTGTTTATAAAAAACAAAAACATGTAAATTGTTTTTACTTTTGTACAATATTTTGTAATCATAATAGTTTACCTAAAATACAATGACCATTTTGAGGAACATGGTATATGAAATGAATTTATTATAATTTAATATTTTGTGAAATTCCATATGTACCCATCATCTCAATTATAAAACGACAACCATCCTTCCTCTTACATACAACACATTGATCAACATAGATCAAACATAAATAAATATAATATATTTCTAAATTCATTATCCACATTATATATGTCATATTCTTTACAATAGTCCAACTCTTTGATCCTTAAGAGGAGATCTAAATGATTTCCTTCAAAGAAGAGGTAATCACATTAACAGATAACTTTCTTTTTTTACTTCTTATATACCTCTGATAAATCTATATAATTTATATTAAATTAAAAATTATGTATTATAAATTTACTAAAATTTTATTATTCTTCTGAAATAAACCTTTTTTATCTTCTTTCTCATCAATTTATAGGTTAATGTATCACTCCATCATATATATGTATATCTTATCATCTCCATGTAGAGATACATTTAAACATTCCTCACTATATTTCATGAAAGGTTATTATGATGTGTTTAATATTTATTTATGATATTTATTAAATAATTTTTATAAAATAATTATAATATCATATCTACTTTCTAACATTTCAATCTATTAGAAAATAATAACATTTCTCATATAAACATGTGGACAACCATCTCTATGGTTGATGTGATTCATTTTTCATATTCAATTTAAATGGATTGTATTGAAAATATATTTAATGAATATATATCATATAATAATGATTCTTTTATAGTGAATTTGATTTACTTTTCTTTCATTACACCTGTCAAAAAATGAAAATATCAATAATGAGTACGTAAAAACTAATATCTCCATGATTGATGTAATTAATATATTTCTCTCTAAAAAATAAATGAATGATTATAATTTATTTTTAAAATTAACATGTATTATTTTTATACCCTTATTTGTATTATAAAAATAATTTATCCTTGATCAAATTTATAAACATCGTAAATATCAAACGAAAATGCTCATGATGAGCCAAATAGTTAAAACCTAGAAACCATTATTTTAATAAGTAATTGTAAATTAAATGGTGAAAAAAATTTATAAGGGTATATTTTATGATATTATAGGCTTGTAAATGACTCTAGTATACTATTATAAAAAAATTTGTATTTATTATACTGGAGTCTAGAGAACATTCGATGAAAGTCAAACTTGAATGTAATTTTTTCTCATTTCAATTTCTCTTCATTAACATAGATGTTATTTGTTGCACATATCATATTTAATATGGTGTTTTTACTACCCATTAAAATTTTGTATCCTTACAATCATTATGTTAATTTTTATAAAGCCTCTACTCATGTTATTCATTAATGGTCTTAGGATTCAAATGATACCAACATAGTAAGGGTATTACGTTATAATCTCATTGTTTATCACTGTTGATTATGATTATGTTCCAATGATGAACTATTATGATAAACCTATAATCAAAATCAATTCTTTTATAGAATAATTTTGATTCTATAAAATATATATTTTTCATTTAATTTTATTCACTTTAGGTTTTAAATTCACCGAAACCACATTTTCATGGAAAAAAAACATTACCTCTACCATCAGTGAAAAAATTTATTTTCATCCATAATATTCTTCTATAAAAATATTTTTATGAATGTTTTAATATTAAATTTTGTATATTAAATTCTTTTATACCAATTAATTAATTTATTGTATAATTGTTTAAAATTAACCATGTTTTTATTTTCCAAATGATGTGCTTTAAAACATATTACGAAAATCTGAATGAAATGTTTAATTTTTTTCTTATAAAACATAAATAAAATTTCCCACCATCACCAAAAATAAAATTTTTAAGATTAAATTAAAATTTTCCATGGTAATTTTCAAATATTGTGTTTTAATTAGTATTTTATGATATTTTTAGATTTTTAATATGTTATGTCTAATTTAAAATGATTTTTTCTCATAAAATACTCTATGTAATATTTTAATGAAACTTACAAGATACTTGAAAAATAGTGAAGTTCGTTATTGATTACTAAATATGTGATCAATGAATACCATCATTATTTTATCTCTTCCTAGTTTGTGATTATGATGATGATACTTTATAAAACCATTTTTTAATTGTTTATGATATATGATGAATGGATTAAGACATTATAGATCACATATGAATTTATTATGAGGATTTTAGGTGTGGGAATGTAATGATATATCTCTATAACGAATTTGGATTAATATAGATAACTGATGTGTTATATATGTTATGAATGGACCTATTTTCATGTTAACAATTTCATTCAGGGACTCGGGTTTTATCCATAAGTTAATGGATGGACATAGATTTCATGCCCATAATATTATATGTGGACCCATATTTAATTACCAATAGTTTATGTGGGGGAATTATTTCACATCCATAACCTAATTATTGAACCTATTTCTATTTATACATAATGAAAATTGTATAATTTTATGTTTATCCACAATTCTAGGCCTTGAATCAATGTTATGATCCACCTTATCAAGTTATTTAATTACTTTATGATTCATGTCTTATGAACAACCATTTTTTATTTGATCCCTCTACATTATGATCTATGATATGAAGGGTATAGTGTTCAAATCCTAAGATGATGTTCTCATACCCATATACATATTTAATGTTTTTTGGATCATTGACATATCCCTTATTTTTCATTATTGAGCATCTAAGATAACCCTTTATTATGATTCCATTACCCATGTTATGAATAAATAATTAAAGTATGATATGTCTAAGAAGGATGCATGTAATGAGGAACTTAATGGGAGACTTGTATGTATATGTTATTTATGAGTCCAGGTTTCCTAATATACTAGAAATATATGATTTTGGAGTGAATCATAATGCCATTAAATGAATATTCATGTAACAAATTGAAATATCTATGATTGAATGGAATGGGTCTATAGATCTTTTATTAGATAATGGATTAATTAACCATTGAAAAAGTTTATGAAAAAAATTTAGTGAGAACCCTGGGAATAATTATTTTTATTTTATGAAATCCTAATTTTTAATTTATAATCATCGACGAACTAAGTTAATCAAAAGGTGTTATATATTTTAAATATGATATCTTTACATAGACATAAAATAAATAATTTTACATTATTATTAATTGAACCATTTTGATTATTATTTCTCACACCATTGTATTTGATTTTATTCAATAGAGAGTTCATATGGGAATATTGTGAAAAATAAAGGTGGTTATCAATTCTATCACTATCCTCAAGAGAAAAAATGGATTTTGATATGGGATGTAATATCTTTTAACTATTCTCACTAAACCCCCTTATGTTATTAGAGGAGTCATAGATCATGTAAACCATCTTAATTAAAAAATTTGGTAGAAACATGTCATTGAATATTTTATGAGACAACATTTACCCTCATTCAATGGGTGTTGTGATCCCTGGGTTTCTGATAACTGGGTCAATGTGATGAACAATGTACTTGGCACTATGTAGTGCTAAGAACATGAAATTTTTTTATAGCCATATAATGTTTGGAAGATGAATCAGATCAATGATGCAACATTATTTAGAAGATGTGGAAAGAGGATGATATTGACTCAATGGAATTGTTTGAGTTTAAGTGGTTGTTATTCAATATGTACATCCCTAATATACTATATATAAAAAAGGAAACATAATTCATTTACCTTATGTCGAAGTATGATTTTTTTATTAGTACCTATGGGGAAAATTTTACAAGACTGGGATAGAGTTCTTTAAGTATAATAATCTACCAGGAATGAAAATTTGATCTAATATTTAATGGTATGAAGCCAATTATTTAAATAAAAATATCCATAATGGACATTGGATTGTTTGAATAAATAGTTTGATGCATAATAAAAGTCAAAATTTATGATAGAAAAACATATGGTTATGGTTATATGAAAAGGAGGTTGGATTTCTAGGGAATATCTTCAGATATATCACAAGGATGGAGAAAAATAATCAACCTAGAACATAAATAAAATGTCATAGGGAGCACTTGGGTGAATTATTGAAAGGATGAAGAATAAGTTTAATGTGCGGGATATCATTCCATTGAACACAATAATTTTTATGTGATGTGAAGAATTGAATCAAGGAAATGAATATAGAGAGATCAATATAATACACCAATCACACATAAATATTATAAATGAATGTAGTATGATAGTTATGATATTTAATAACCTAATATATGGGATAAAGAGGATAATAATAATAAAAAACACTACGATAAAAACCCAAAGGGAAATATTATATAATCACAATATCTAATTTAAATCATGATTATTAGGAAACACTCATCATCATATTAAGTTTTACATATTCCATGTTGATGATTCAAGAATAATTCCTTTGAAAATAACATTTTTAATTCTTTTGTTAAATTTGAAGTCATTATGGCCATTGATTATCTCCCTCAGTATACATTCCATATAAATTTTTATAACAAGGAAATAATAATTGATTTTATGAATCAAGGTATGATTTTCTATCTTTGTATAGATGAACCCAGACATCCAATTGAATTATTTAGAAAACATAAGAGATTATCTGGGGAAAAATGATGAATTAACCTTGGTAATAATATATGATTTTATTTTTACTTATTTTTGGTAAATGGTTATAATATTATTTATAATATGGTCAAGGAATATAAATTTTTGAATCACACATTATGAGTTGTTAACAATATAATGGATAAATTTTAAATATAAGTGTACGAGATCACATCATTATAATCATTGTGTTTCAATCCTATATTGATATATTTTTTTGGATTCATATGTTTAGTTATTAGTGGAATGATTTAAATTTAACAATAGGTTTTATAGATTTGATTTTAGAGATTAATATATTATAATTGAAAATGTATTAAAGATATTTTGTTTTTTCTCATAACTATAGATTGTATGAATGAGATATATTTCTTCTATAGATCTTATGAAATATTTCATGAAACATTTAGGGAATTATAATTGTATATGATGTGGAAATTTCTGAAATTAAAACTAATTGTATAATTTTTACTTATAGAATGGAAATAAATCAAGTCTGTAAATATGATTGTGTTGTATATAATTTTTTTAAAATAATATATCAACATTATTTAAAGGATCTTGAAATAAAAATTCTATCATTGTACCATAATTTCAAATGAATTTATATTATTTTATCCCATATATAATTTAATATTTTTTGTTCATTAACTATCCACTTACCATATTCTCTATCACTTTATGGTAATGAATGGGAATTAGTTTTCTCCTACATGTATATATTTTCACATCCCATTGAGGCTATTATATGTGGAAAAATACTTTTTTGTTACTCCCAATTACGTTATTATTTCCCTTTCCCACTTTTACGTAAATGGATTATTAACACCTTTTTATCATTTGGGTTTTTGAAACCTGAAATTTCAAATTGAATACCATTGATGCCATGGGATGTTCAAATAATGGCAATATAATTTATTAACTATGAGAGGAGGAGAATTTCACATCCTAATATTTTATAATTAGAACATTATGTAAAATAAAACATAAAATATAAAACATTAATCATAGACATCCATGAAATATTATTATTTAGTTCATATTTTTCAACAAGTATAGGTGTTTAATTAGTAGGGTAGAATATGTATTAAAATATTTCTAATTTTATATTAATTTCCCGTGAAATTAAAATTCATGGATTCATACTATTGAACGAAACATTCAATTTTTAGTAAAGTCGTATTTTTCTTCAAAATATGTTACCATCAAAAAGTATTTTTTATGAGAAAATATGTTATATAATAATTCATAATAAAAAAATAATATTTGAAAATATAAATTATTTTTTGAAATTAGAATATAAATATTCTCTAAGAGATAATAATTTTTTATTTTATAAAATTATCAATTTTACAATGAATAGTAAAAAATATAAATATTTTTTAAAAAATGAATTTTTACTACAAGAATGTAAGAAGTTTAATTTTTTTAAAATATTTTTAATGGAATATTAGATTCTTAATAATATTAATATTACAATTTTGTTCATATAAATTAATTATAACATTATATTTCTTATAATTAATTACTTTAAAATGAATTATGATGGAAAACTATTTATAGGAATGAACTGAATTTTGTATCTTATTAAACTAATTTAAACACTAAATTGTAAATTTTTTATTAAATTGATATATCATATAATAAAAAAATTATAATTTATCAATTTTTTTTTCATATGTTTAGATAAAGAATGAAACGTTTCTAATTCATAATAATTTATTTTTCAAAAAAAAATTCCATTAATTATTCAAGATTATTTTGTAAGAAGAATTTTTAAAAAATGTAGAAATTTAAATTATAAATTATATTTGTTAATTTGAATCAGGAATTACATATTTGGTAAAAATGTAACATTTATTTTTAGGAATCCAAAACAATGTGTTTTAAATAATAAAAAAACCAATCTAAATTTATTTTATGTTTTAATTTAATCCCCATTCTATCATAGCATATAGTAACATCTACTTCGGAGGAATTTGGAATAGAGAAGGATTTTATTTTGATTTTTTATTTTGAGAAATTCTAATAGTGGGCCATAAATTATAAAAGGATACCACTCCTTCCCCTTCCTTCCAATAGTTTAAGACTATATATTGACCATCCCCTACCCAAATTCCTTCTCGACTTCTTTATCCACATTTTAGAGGATCTATACATCAAAAATGTTTATCCCTAGAATCATTAATAGGATATCTAAAGGATTTATTTAGAAGAATAAACTATCACTATAATCGCTCACTTTCTTAATACTTCTTCTCTACCTCATATAAATATATATTATTAAATATAAATTAAAATTATTTTTTTATAGAAATAATAAAAATTATTATGATAAGTAAAAAACAATTATTCATCATCTTTCTTATCTAATGTGAAGTGAAAGTATTTTTTGTGGGTATGTATGCCTTACCATATCCACATAGAGATATTATTCATTATTCCTCAAGATATTTTATTAGTATGATTGTTTTTATATATGTGATTCATATTAATTATGTATTATTATATAATGATATAATCATTTCTAACTTATTATCTTTCAATCAGTTGGAAAAATTTACATTGATTGTGGGTAAGTGAAAAATACCACCATCATGAAGCGATGTAATTGGTATTTAATTTTTGTTTTAATTAAATAATAATAATAAATAATTAACAAATATATAGATATATATGATATAATAATTATTCTATAATGGTTAATTATTATTTAACATTCTTCATTTCACCCCATGGAAAAGTAAAAATAGTGTTCATGTGTATGCACAATCGTCCATTTCCAAGAATTGCGTAATTTATTTTTCTATCCATAAAATACATGAATTAGTATAAATATGTTTATAATAAATATATATGATGTCTAGAAAATGATAAAAATTATTAATATGACTTAACTATGATTAATTAACATGGAATGTAAATAACAGACTGAAATCGTCATGATGAATGAAACAATTAACACCTACAAATGAATATTTTAAAAATACATTTTTAAAAATGTTATTGAAATATTATATGAAGATCATTTAGAATATTATCAGTATATAAATGACTTTAATATGTAATTATAAAAAATATAAATTTATTAAATAGGTGTCTAGAAGGAATTTTCAACAATTCAAACTCAAGATAATGGTTTACAATATTAAATTATTTTCATTAAGACATATGTTATGTTACAAACCAATATTATTTTATGAGGTGTATCTAAATTACATTTAAATTTTATATAATTATTATCCAAATGTTAATTTTTTTTAATTTTTCATTTTATATTATTATTTAATGGGTTGTACGATTCAATGTTACTAAAGGAATATGGTTTTTATGTCAAAACCACATTGTTTGAAGAGATTATTTATGGTTATGTTAAATTGATGAAATATTATGATTTACCGACATGGAAACTTATGAATTTAATTTTCCTTTGGTTATTTATTGGGAGTACATATTTTTTTCATTTTACAACCATTATGTACTGAAGAGACTGAAGGAACAATTAGAAGGAAACCCACTTTATATCTGTCTTTAGTTGAAAGATTTTTTACATCCATTACAAGGTTTTAAAATAATTTCATCAATAATGATTTTAATATTATACTATGTTTTAATGTCATTTTACCAATTATTGATTAAAAAACGTCAAAGAAGAATCCTTTTTTCATTTTTTATACAAGTAACTTTTAAGACAGTTTAAAAATACTTTGAATTGAATTTTTTCTTCTGACATATATTTAATTTATCTCATTTCCCATATTCTTGATAACTATATACATTGAAACATCAATTAAATGATTTCTATTTTAATTTCAAATAAAAAGTTTCATTTATATTTAATAATTTTAATATTTTAAAGATGTTATTTTTGATGTTGAAAGGATATTTTCCTCAAAAAATACATTATGTGATCTTGTAAGAGAATTTTCATCTCCTATTACATTATTTGAGAAACCTTTTTCTTTTTATGGATATTATTAAGGATACCATCATTAACATTTATCAAGAATGTTTAAGATTAGGATGATTAAATTGTTATCGAACTTATTTATATTCCATGGGGTATGATATTTGATGATTGACTTATGCTCGTATATAACACATATGAATGTATTTTGATTATGTTATGGACTATTCTATAGTTACATATACATATATAATATTGGATAAATATTGATTACTCTTTATATAAATATGTCGCACATGAACCAAATTTCATTACACAATTTCATGCAAAAATATGATTTTAATGATAAACTAATTAGGCATGGACCTTGATTTCCTATTCATAAGTTGATGAATGGACACAAATTTCATGTCCATATGATTAACCACGGACATGGTTTTCATGTCCATAAGATAATGAATGAGACGAATTATATATCATTAACATATAAAGTAGACCTATTTTTATTTATGCATGTCACCAATGTTATAAGACTATGTGTTTTCCACAATTCCATGGCTTGTGCAAATGTTATTTACTTTTTTATCATGTTAATTGATAAATTTTTTATACATGTCTTATAAAATTAAATTATTTATTCGATGACATGATACTATGAACTATATATTAGGGGTATGGTTTTCAAATATTAGGCTCATGTTATCATAAAATTGTAGTAATTTTATGATTATGTGGTCATCGGTAACTCCCTTGATTACCATTAATGAGCATCAACGATCACCCATTTTTATGTTTCCTTTTCTACGCTTATGGAGAATGATTTTATATATGTTATTTCTTGATATATTCTCTTTATAATTAACTTAAGTAGATACTATTTTAAAAATGATATTTGTGTGTTTTTGTTTTAAAATATACTTGAACTATATAATTCTTCTTTTTATCATAATACTATGTAATAAATATTCCTCTATTAATATGAAACAGATATTTTTGAAACGTATAGGTCAAAAAAGTATAATAATTTTGGTAGAATATTTTTTTGAAATTAGATTATGTATGATCCTTGGGAAACATAACATGTATAATAGTATCCAACCATTTCCTTTCAGGTCCTTAAAGAATGTAAGTTGAAAAAACCATTTTTGTAAACCTCTTATTTTTTAATAAAATTTAATATTCTTTCCATACAATCAGTAAAATTTTAATATTCCCCAGGTTCATAGTCTCTATGGGATATGCGTTGACTTTTTTTGTATATATTAATCAATGATCCATTGTTGTTCCCAAATTTCCCACACTATCCTCGCCTAGGTACACAATAGTGTGTATAAGAGCTTCCAAAAATGAGGGGAATACTAAAGGATTTTCCTTCAAAACATGTCACCTAAATTCCACGTCATGATTCAAAAGTGATCTTATAGGAGGAATTTTATGATAAATAAAAAATAATGTGGAAAAGTATCTTTTGGGTAGCTTTAAAATTTAATACCAACATGAAGAAAAAATGACATTAAATGAAATTAATTTAAATCAATCCTTGAATATTTTAAATGGATTACAAAATATTCAATTAAATTGGATTATAGAAATAATCATCCAAATCTAGAAACATTAAATATCATCAATCACCATGTCATTGGCTTGGAAAAAATCTCCAATGACCAATGGTATATCTATATTATTCAAGAAATTTATCAGCGCAAGAACCCTCCCACACTTACCATCTAAATAATAATAGTTTAACCCTAACATACCAACTAAATTGAACAAAACCTAGGTAGTTCATATGCACTTCTAGGTGGGTATTCTCTATAATATATTTTTTATAATGAACCAAACCTTGATAAAAAACACATCACCTAAAAAAGACCTTGACCATTTGAAGAACAACTATTTGAGTAAAAAATTATCGTGAATAACATGAAAATGATTAAATATCAGAGTTTAGTGTAAAAAAGGGTAAATATCTAGGATACATTGAATTTAAAGATAAAATAGATAACCAAGAATTGGAATTTAGAAAAGTCCAAATAGATTCTCTATATGATAATTCCCTGCTGACAATCTGTCTCACTAAGAAGGAGATGATACCAAAGATTAATCGGGGAAATAAAAGATAAATTTCCATTACATATGTATTGAAAACATCATATACACACACAATGAGAAAATGTTTTATTTATGAAAAACATCTCAATACATTTTGACCATATAATCTATAAAAAGTATAATATTAAAAAAAATGCCCATTGTTTTGAAATAAATATATTTTATAATTTCATTTTGGAAGATAATGTATTTTGTAAAAAAAATTATTTTAATAAAATTATATCATATTCACATTCACTAGTTATCTGATGTGTACATTAATGATATCATAAAATCATAAAGAAAACCATCCAACTTTATACCATAAGAAATAATAGTGATAAATAAAGGCAAGAAATGTATAATCATGTTTAAAATCAAGAATCAATAATAAAGGACAAGTTTGGGCCCTGGACTATGAAAATACGCACTTGAACACAAAATGGGACATAAATCCAATAATAACATAAATCCAACTAATAGTGAGTCCCTCCATAGTATATTAATATCAATAATGTAACCCCTAGTGTTTCACAACACTATTGTGATATATTAGTTACCCTGTGCACCCAAGGATTGCAATGTGTTATTATTACTAAAACTAATTGAAAACCACTCCAAATAGTTATAAAAAAATTTCATAGTGAATAATCACTACTCCAATTCATATAAATACATTGATAATTCAAAAACACCAGATGAAATTTCATCGAACACCTAGTGTGTGGAAATAATTTTAAATTAAATACCTCTTAAAAGTTAGCATCTTTTGAAACAATACCACTATGATATTAAATATATAAATTTAAAATCACTATAAAATGTAATTTAAAATTCTGTTAGGTAATTAATGACATAAAACCATGAATAGATACCCCAAAATAAAAAGTATAGTAAAAATAGTCACATTTATTAATGGGGATTAGAAATGAGTGCATCATGATCTCCCCCACGTTAATAAATTTAAAAAACAATCAAATTACTTTCAAACACCCTACATCAAGACAACAAATTCCATTTGGATTAAAAAAATACAAGGGAAAATATATTATGTGGGTATAATATAAGATATAAATCTGGTCTAAACCTGAAATACATAAGGGATATCAATTAATAATGAGGGAATATAGTCAATATCTTTAACGTCCTAGTTCCGGGTGCTCCCTAGAGGTGTCCCTTACTCATTTTGTCACATGGACTCAAGCACCTTTCGCTGAACGCCAGAGGCTACCGACTAGCAGTGAGGGCCTTGGAGGTGATAGTGAGGAAACTATTCCCTCATTGGAAAAGTAACATAACATAAAAAATAATAACAATATATGAATCATTAATAATATCATGCAATAGTTAATAGTGTAAGAATGTATGTAGATAATCCACAAGAGCACATATATAAATGATGCATGTCACATATGTCTAGGAAAGCTTCCAAAAAAATCATAATGCTGGAATACATTACAAGACCAATGCATAAAGTTAAAAAATTAAATAACTCCAACAACATCACGAGCCTCATCATGGTCCCACGCTATTGAGCTCCACGACAATAAATCACCTGAAGTAGAAGGGTTCATGCCCTTAACAATCCCTACAACAATATAATTTGTTTGGGCACAAAAGCATGACCCAAATAGTGTGTGAGATAAATCCCAGAAAGTAACCACCCAACGATCCATGCAATACTGTTAGTGAATATATATGGAAAGAAATATGAAAAATTATGTAATAAACAATGAAGTAATCAAAAGAAAAAAATCATATAGATTCAAATATTCCATTTACCTTTATTAAAAAAATAACAAAAAAACTCATGCAACCCTCATTGAATATCTCATAGTGCAACCCCTCTGGTTCATCTTTACAAAGACTCCCTGAGGAAGCACTCACCATTAATTATGACTTTGGTCTTTTATAGGTAACCTAATATCACTCTGGGGAAGCCCTAAATGTATAATTCCCCATGTGGTCTCACAATGTGGAAGTAAAAACACTCTCCCGGAGAACTCACATCCATCCCCCATGGTCTCGCATCATGAAATGTATAAAGGACACTCTGGGGAAGCCTGTACCATCCATCCCCCCTATGGCCTAACTACACCAGGTTCCCACATCCCTATTTAAGAAATCGTGCTCAAATGATATTCAACAGTCAAAGTAACCATAAAAGTACTACATTGCTAACCAGATACAAGGCATGTCACATCATATCAGATAAAATCACGAAATCCTAACTGTAATATGAATTGAAAGCAACCATCCTAATATGAAAAGCTATACCACATGGTCAAGATCAAATGAAACATGGAAACACCATTATAACATTGAATACCTAAAAATATTAAAAATAGATTCCAAATTGAAGCAAAAAAATCATATCATGCACCAACTAGATTAAAATCCTTAGACATGCAATACCCCGAAGTTGGGTATTGGGAAATTTTTCCCATATAAATCAATGAAAAACAACAGAATGGAACAAAACACATACCTCAGCATTTTATAGTCGATGTTGTCAAATCTCAGATTTTGATTCGACCTAAAAAATCATATATATACAAAAAAAATCTAAAAATATCAACCAAGGTTATCTCGCAAAAGAGGAGAAATCAATATTTGAGGATCTTGAATAAGGAACATATCAACATGGAAATTAAAAAGCAATCCATGATATTCGACTTGGAGAATGGATAGTCAATTGGGGGCTCAGAGAAGAATCACGCCATATGGTCTCTTCTAGTTGAGACGAGTCGAGAATAAGGATTTTATGACAAGTAGAAACAACCCCAATCTGATTAATGAAATACAAAGAAAAGAACATGGCATATCTTTTAAATGTACACTATGTGTATATACATTTACTAGGCCCCACATTAGGCTTTCTCCAGGACACCCCACATGGCCATGTACTTGGCCATTACCTGGCCAGTACACTGTCATATGCAGCAACTAGGTACTCGGTGTGTACTCCAATGTTCACAGAGTGTACTCCTTAAATTTTCAGAAACTCCTCTTATTTCTCAAAAACACCAGAAAACAAGATCCATAAATAAAAAAGAAGTTCTGAGTTGATAACCCAATCAAGGTGGTGATGATGAATAATCCTCGAATAACTCCATCCACAATGATCGTATATCATCCTCCATATCCCAGGTCTCACCTTGTACTCACCTGTGCTGCCATTGAACCCATACCAGAGTAATAGACAGGCCACACAGAACCATTGTGCTGTGATAAATGATCTAAATTGGATTATGTTCAAACATGGTTTCAACCTACATCAAAACCTCCCTGGGTTAAAAAACATGAGATTGGACTCTCCAATACCTCAAATGGAATGATGTATCTTAGTGAATGAGTTCATTGTGTCCTAATCATTCTGTTTCCCATCCTCGGTGTGACAAGTAGGAAAACCTGATCTCTGACCTCAAACAATATAGGTCGTATCTGTCGATCAATATAAGACATCTTCCATGACTGGGCAGTATCTATCCTTCTTATAATCAACTCTATCTACTTTGTGGACTCCTGGACCAGACGAGGTCCCAGCATAGATTCCTCTCCTTCTTCCAGCAAGTACAGGGGTGATCGGCCTGGCTTACTATAAAAATCCGCATAAGGTTCCATATGAATAGCTTCTTGAAAACAATTATTGTAGAAAAACTCTACCAGAGTTATGTGAATTTCTCAAGAACCTCCAAAAGCTAGTCTGCATTCTCGAAGCATGTCATCTAGCACCTATATAGTACGCTCAGATTGGCCATCTATATTGTGATGATAAGATGTACATATAGGTACCTATGTGCCCAAATCCCTTTCTAGCCCCTTATAGACCCCGATAATTAAACTTCATTACCTGTCTAAAATGATGGAGTATGGAACCCCATGTAAACGTACAATCACTTGGATGTACATGATTCCCAAACCATCAACACTTAAGTTCTCCGTGATTGTTATGAAGTGTGCAACCTTCGTGAGTCTTTCAATGACAACAAAAACTACATAATTCTCTCGAGGTGACCTCAGTAAGCCCATCTCAAAGTCCATTACAATATCACTCCACTTCCACTCGAGAATTGGTAACTGCTGCAAAATCCTTGTTGTTTGCTTATGCTCTGCCTTCACCTGCTGACAGGAATAAAACATCATCACCAACCAGAAAAATCTTTCTTCATACCAGGCCTCCAATACTGATGGTGTATATCTCAATACTTCTTTGTGACACCTTGATAAACTACCCAATTAATTGAATCATGAATATACCGTATCAACTTCTCACGTATTTCTAATAAATCCCATACGTGCCCATGAAAACTCAAGATCTCATCCTAACCTATAGTCCATCTTGGAATAGGGTCCTCTCCTGACACACTCTCCCATAGAAATAGAACATTAGAATCTGATAGCCGCCATATTTTCACTCGATCAAGTATAGTAGGGTAACAGCTCGAAAAGAAAGAAATTTATGCACCTTTCTATCATTCTCCTATATATGAATTTCATATAATATAGATATAAGCTTCTAATATCTACTAGCCTCATGAACTACATGTATCTGAGTCCTCTAAGTCATAGCATCTACCACTGCATTTCCTTTCCCCTGAATATTAGCAAGATCAAAATCCAAGGATTGATGGTATTCAACCCACCTCCGCTGTCTCAAATTGAGGTCATGATGAATGATGATATACTTATAATTTCATGTTTGTTGAATACCAAAAAAGTCTCTCCAAAAATATATTGTCTCCAATAGCATAAAACATGAAAAACTGCAGCCAATTAAAGATTGTGCGTCGGGTAACTCCTTTCATGCGGCCTTAACTATGGAGACCCATACGCCACAACTAATTCCCCCTAAATAAGTGTTGCTTCCATCCCGATACATGAATCAGCATAGTAAATAGTATATATCTTATTGGGCTTTGAAAAAACAAGTATTGGGGATGAAGTCAACCTTATATCAACTCCCAAAACGCTGAGTCGCAGGAATCAATCTAAAGGTACTTCTCACCCTTTTGAGTTAGTTCCGTCAATGAAACTATAAAGAATGAAATTTCCTATATGAAACATCTGTAGTAACCATCCATCGTTAATAAAAGATGCACCTCAAAGACGTTATTCAGATGCTCCATGGAAACTATTCCTCTCACTTTCTTTCGTTCGACTGATACTTCTCGCTCTGAGATATCATGACCCGAGAAGTCAATCTGGTCCATCCAAACATGGAATTCAGAGAGCTTATCATATAACATGTTCTCTATCACTGTACTAACAATTATATCAAGATGGGTAGAATTTTCATGTTGAGTGTGAGAGTACACCAAGATATATCTACAAAAACTACCGAAAAAAAATTCAAAGTATGGATGGAACACTATGTTCATTAGTTCCATAATACCTGTAGTCACATTCATGTGAACGAACGACCTAGCCACAAACTCGTATAGACCATACCTGCTTTGAAAGGAATTAAGAGGTATATCTGATGGTCTAACCTGGAATTGATGATAACTGGATATTAGGTCAATCTTTGAGAAAACATGGGATCCTCAAAGTTGATCCAGGATATCATCAGTCCCCAGAAGGGGATATTAGTTCTTGACCATAAACTGGTTCAGCTTTCGATAATCCCCACGATGTTTGAGTATATCGTCTTCCGTCTTCACAAATAGGACAAGCAAACCCCATGGAGAAGTACTGTGTGGAATTAACCATTACCTATAACTCCTATTACTGCTTCTTGAGCTCCTGTAACTCTGGTGTATCCATCCTATAAGGAGGAATGAACACCGGTGCCACTCTTGGTACAAGAACAATAGAAAACTCCACCCTTATCCTTAGAGGAAAACCAGAAAAGTCATCTAGGAAGACATCCCTCAAACAATCCACCACTAGAAAAAATTACATCTGTGAAGTCCCCTGGTCATCCAGGTATAGAATAGCAATTTCGGTGTTACTCTCCCTAACCCATGATGCTCAGGTACCTCTCTGCTAGCATGTACATCCCATTCATCCATATTTAGAAACAAACCACCCATTGGTGCGTTGAAAATCACCCTATGATTATAGATGTCAACAACAACCTAATAAGAAATCAACAAGTCCATTCCGAGAATGACATCATAGCCTATTATATTTAATCCCTAGTCTTCCATTTAGAAGTGACACCCACGAACCTAAAGAGGGTACTCCTTGCACTGACATACACTAGCCATTGTTTTCCTCAATGCAGTTCCCAATATAAAGAAATAATCATAACTAAAGATTCAATGTCCAAGGCTATCCACAACAACAACAGATATGAAAATTTTACAATCCCCTGTATTGAAAAGTGAAAAATCTAAAATTGAGGCCACTAGAATCGGGTCTATAATAGTAGAGGGCCCGATATTCTACTCTTAAGGGGTATTCTCCAATACAATTGTCTTACATGTACCACAGCCCTACGACCCTTCATGACTACCATGAGCTGATCCACCCTATTGTCATTGGAAACCTAGAGACTGGATACCACATCCACGACCTTTACCTTGGCCTGAAGAGACAGACGAACTCCATTTCCCTAACTGATGAAAAACCGGTGGTCCCACTCATTAACGGGAAGTCATAGAAGAACCTCTATCATCCTCCACCAGTGAAAATAACTGATATAAAAATTGATTATAGTCAAACTATTTGCAAGATCGGCACTCCAACGGGTCCCTCGGGCAATGTGGCCTCCTATGCTCACTATTCCCACACTAGAAAAACAGCACCTGGACACCAGAATAACTATTCCACCTACTCATATCTTCACATGTAGACTCACTAATATGATTCTTGATTTTAGTTGGAGGGGTTTCAACTCTAGATGATGAGCCGCCCTGGCTCACAACATCATAATCCCATAGGTTGAGCTCTGTGATCGGTGCATGGTCGACTATAGAAGTGATGGAAGTGAACATGAATATGTTCACCTAAGAATGGATTTCACGCCAGAGACCATCCTCAAAATTCTATGCTATGATTTACTCATCACCACCAATAATGGGCGTGAAGCGCTTCATCTATGTGATGTAAGAATAATTATGTGTGACTGATAGTGTACCCTGACCCGAACTCATGAATGCATGGGATCAGTCAGCCCTCAATGTCTATGGGTAGAAGTAGTGATAAAAGGTATGATAGAACTCATCATATGAAATAACCAGCTGGCTTCCAACCTAATATATCACATCCCACCATCTCTTGGCGGAGTCCTGATGAATATACGTAGCGAGCTTCACCCTCATTTCTGGAGGCATCTCAAGATGCTTAAAAATAGATTTCATGACATCCAACCATGACTCTACCGCCTGAGGTCCTCCATCATCTGAGAATGTGGGACCATGCTGCTGTTGAGAGGCTCACACCAACTATTCGACTGATAGGACAGGTTGTGGAAATTCCATGAAGGTATGCATAAACCAAATGAAGCCTTCTCGGAACATTGCGCCATATCATGTGTCTAGAATGACAGTTGGTTCTATGAGCGGAATGACGGTAGGATCTACTGGTAGTCTCTGACCATACTTGTATGGTTTCTGACTATTTACCTATATCTGGTGAACAACCGGTGGACTTATGTGTGGCATGAACCCACAAGGTCAAGCACACAATTCATTTGATGATTATGAAGAACTAAAAAATAGATGTGAATGAAAAGAACATGAGATGAAAAAAATCATGTTTTACAAAACAAGAATACACGATATGTATGTACTCTAAATGATGTGTTCCCTTAAGCCATTACATGGGTGTGTACTTCTTACAAAAATGGTCGTGTAACACCCTACCACAAAGCATGTTCCATCAAATGACACAACGTCTACTTGAATAAATTATTCATTTTCGAGTTATTTTACATGGATTAGCAACACATTTCACCTAGGAAAAAATACACATCATTTTCATGTTGGACACATTGTGTACTATAATGATATAAAAATAATGCGTTGTTAGCCATACGGTCAGGGGCATAGTGGACACTACATGGTGTGTTCGATCTATACCAGACGTGTACTACCAAAGTTTCATCCATCTGTGACGTTAGTCACACAGCTCAAAACATGGTCTATACACAACTGTGTGTACATTGGGTATACATCATGTGCCACCGAATATTTCCCTAATCCATGTCTCTTCCCACACAGCCAGTCACACAGTTTAAGGATTACATTACTTGTACTTAGAGTAAACAATGTGTACATCTAAAAAGTTGTTCCCTCTCAAATGAAAGGTTATTTGGCATGTATTAATCCCTGAAAAACATGTATTATATGATTTTCTAGATAGTAATCCACATAAACTACTCAGAAACCACATAAAAACAATGAAACATGTATAAAAAATTCCAAATTCCAAACTGTGGGGGACCATACTCCCCACGAATCAAATCATGACAACATATTTTTGTTTATTTTAATGTATAACAGTGCAATCAATCACATAATTAACCATATTCCAATTCACGAGGTCCCATAACTACTCAAGAATCGAAGTTTTGAATTCATTCAAATGAAACATTAAACATTTTAAATACCATATCAAACAACATATATTTTATAATGGAATCTATCAGAATAATAAGAAATCTATAATGCACCATAAATGGAAGGAAAACAATGCATAACATGTTATATCTAAAAAGTTCCTATATAATTCATGAGGGGGTGTACCCTTGTCTCATCACATTTAAATAGAAACAGAACCTCAATAATATCAACAATAACCGCACGAAACATGTGAATCACCGAAAGACTAAATCACGTCAACTGTAATAATTTCAAAAACAAGAGGGAAAAAAACATTATCGAGGTAAAATATCTTTTTCCAGTACATGGTTAGCTAAACCCAGGCACAAATTATTACTAACTAACCATTCCATACTATCCATGTCTGTAGGATGAAAATAGTATGTCAAAGAAGAAAAGAGTTCCTATGATACCACTTTGTAACATCTCTATTCCAGGTGCTACACGGAGGTGCCCCATACTTAGTTTGGTCACATGGCCTCAAGCGCATTTCCCTGAATACCAAAGGCTGCTGACTTGTAGCAAGGGACTTCGGTGTGATAGTGGGTAAACTATTTCCTTATTGGGATATATATAATATTTTCTGGTAACATATGTCTTGGAAAGCATGCAATCATGTGACAATGCTAGAATACAGTACAAAACCAATGTACGAGGGAAACCAAGTAATTAACTCCAGCAGCATCACGAGCCTCTTCTTAGTCCCGTGCTCTCTAGATCCACAGCCATCAAGTGCCTGAAGTAGAAGGGTGCTTGCCCTTATCTATCCATGAAACAATATAATTTTCTTTGGCCTAAAATAAATACCTAAATAGGTTGTGAGACTAATCCTAGTAGACAACCACCCAAATATATATTCCAATCTGCCAGTGAATATACATGAAAGATAATATGAAAATTTATTTAATAAAAAATGAAGTACTGAAAATTAATAAATCCTACAGTTTTAAAAGCATTAATTTTCCTTCAATAAAAATAACCAAACAATCTCATGAAACCCACGGGGAAGTTAGAATAGTTCTCCCCCTCTGGTTTAGCTTTACAAAGACTCTCTTAGGAATCACTCACCATCAATTCCCCCTAGAGTCTTTTATCAGAAACCTACAGACCCATTGGGGAAGCACTCAATGTCTAATTCCCAATGTGGTCACACAACGTGGAACTAAAGACACTCTGAGGAAGGACTCTCGTCCACCCCCAAAGTTCTTGCAACATGAAATGTATAAAGAACACTATGGGAAGCCCTCAATAGACATTCCCCATATGATCTAACAAAACCATGTTCCAAAAGCCCTGTGGACGTAATTGTGCTCAAATTAAATTCAGCTGCCAATGTAAACCTAAAATTATTAATTGCCTAAACAACGACATGGAATATCATAGAATTTCAGATTTAATCACTCTATCCAAACAACAATAATCATGGAACGAAAGTAGCCTAACTTGAAAATATAGAACTAACAGTTAGGATCAAATCAAACATGGAATCACCACCATAACATGGTAAATATTACCTTATTTAAAAATAATATTCCTATCTCAAGAAAACAAGAATAACATGCATCAATATAGTTAAAATCCCTAAATAGGAAATACCACAAACTAGGGTATTTGGAAATTTCACACTTATAACATAATGAAAAACTACAAAAAGTCCCAAAAAAACATACCATGTCATTGTACGATCGATATTGTTGAATCTGAAACTTTGATTCGACCTAGAATGTCATAGATATACAAAAGAAATATAAAATGCTCAACATGTATATTTAATGAAAGAGGAGAAATCAATAGATTACGATCTAGAATAAAGAAGTACTCATTGTAGCGATTCCAACACAATTGATGGAGATTGATTCAGAGATCGGATGATAAATTGAGGGATCAGAGAAGAACCTATGATCTCCCGTGGACGATTGGAGTTGAGAAGATGGTGTTTTTCCAATTAGATGTGACACTGATCTGATTTAACAAATAAATATAAAATTACTTAGCATTTAATTTAAAAGTACGCATCATGTATATGGCTTTACTGGGCCCCGCCTAAGGCGGTCTCTAGGTCACCCCACACAGACATGTACTCAGCCATTACATAGCTAGTACACTGTCAGCAGCGTCAACCGGGTACACATCATGTACTACTATGTAAAGGGAGTGTACTCCTTAATTTCCCCAAAACATCTATTTTTATCAAAAACACTTGAAAACATGATCTATACCTTAAAAAATTATCATGGCTCTTACAATATCCAAACATGGATCCAATAGAAAATATTGGGAGTATAATTTTTCCCAAATCAATATTAGGGGTGAATATATGTAAAAAAGAAAAATAAAACAGTCATAAACTCATACTATTTAATTGTTTAGACCAATTTACACTGTTAGGGTACATAGTTTTACAGACTTTTTGATAACTATACATAGCTTATAGGTCGTTGAAAAACAATGTTGGATACTATTTAGGGAGACACCCAAGGTTTGGAAAACCCATGATAATGCCTTCATAATACACTTTATAACAACACAAACCCAATCAAGGTAATGTGCAAAGTTGGATTTCTCATAAAACCATCCCAATACCGAAAATAATTCATATGGATGCTCATATTTCTATACTTATGGTTAAAACATGACTAGTACTTATTGTGTCCCAAATTTGTGAACCAAGACTATTTCTATAATAATAATAATTTTTAAGCCCCAAAATCTTGGTAACATATAGAATAATAAAAATGATACAAATGTTCAAACTAAAAAATATATTTGACATGATGGTAATAAAACCAACATTCATTGTCAATGCATATAGATTTGAAATGGGTTAACCCTAAGGGTGTTAAAAATACACCAGATTCAGAGGAGGTGGAATGGAATTAAATCACGCTTTATAGGATTTTAAGCACATAAAGGGGGTGATGACAAGTTGAGTAAGACTATTAACCATTTTGAAAACATGTATTCCAAATATAGTTTTGAAATATAAGGTGAGGAAATTTATATATAGACTATTTCCCCTGTTCTGAACATGGGAACTACTATTTGTCAGATGATTTCTTCTAAGGCATGTTCTCTAGATGGAATGTGATTCTATTTTGGTTATTTCATTCATCATATTGGAGAATATTTTGTAATAATAAAATGATAATTATTAAAATTGAAGAATTATATAAATTTGGAAGCAAACATATCATGATGTTTGGAAAGTGTTCAACACTGTATGTACTAAAAAACACCATGAAATCGAGTACATTGAATGGTCATATCCATGGGAGAGGTTCTATTCTATTCTAAAGGGATTGTTTAAAATTAACTCATCATCTATGAATTTATTTTGAGATATATGGTTCCATTTGTATCCAATAAATTGGGAATGAAGAAAAATGTAGCTCTGGAGAGTATCATTGTAGGAGATGACCACCTAAAGGGGATGTACTCTCATCAAAGGCATGTTTGGTCGCATATATTCATGTCATGAAATGGATGTATGAAAAAGGAATCATAAAATATTATGGATTCAATATTTTAATATTATTTCAATGTCTTTGAGTGAGTATGGTTTGTTATATAGTCTAGTGTTTTTAAAATTATGATATCACCCAAATGATTAATATCATATGACTATGATTTCATGTCATATAATTTAGCATATTATATCAAGTATTATGATGGTATTAACATGTTTTCAATGTACTATCTTAGGAACCATTAATTTGTCGAAGGTGTGATTTTCACTAGATCCTTGGTGATTAAATTGTATTCATCGATAGTGTAAACCTTACGGATGGAAAGTTGGAATAAATATTTAAGAACTAGCATTTCAAGATTATTTCTAAATATCATTAGAATAATTAATTCCAATTTCATTTTTCCCTAAAAAATGAGATATGGAGGCCTTTTTTATGGAAGCATGTTCTACCCTATAGATACTATATTCTTTGACACATATAATTACATGATTTTGTGGATAGTTAAATACCAAATTACAAGAAAATGATCATAAAGTCCGTTGTCTTGGAGACAAGGTACATAAAATGGAAAAAATAGTACTAAAAAACCCCTTTTTATTTATCATCCATTTTGATATCGTATGATCTTTTTATCCCATTTATATACATAGGATAATAGAAGGATAACATGAACCAAGGGATGAGTATGAAAATCCTAGTTAAGGAATGAACATTAAAATAATGATTAGCACATGGGTTAGAAGGCACAACATATTGATATAAATAAGAATGTAGAATTATAAAACAAAAGTAATCATTACATGAGATTATATAATCACAGATTCAAAGTATACTGTATGATATATATAACACGACTTTAGAATGAGTCAAAGATAGTTTCACATAGAGGAGAACACATCAAGGTTAATCACCAAGACCATTGCAGACAATATGTCTTGAGTCTTAAAATTACTAAATGCATTAGAGAACTATATGGGTGCACCCACCATAACATGTTCAGGATCATATGTTCCACATGAAGGATCATACATAAGAAATGAAACATAAACATAAGGGTTGCCCATGGAATGAATTGGATATCATATTCATGTAAAAATGAATATCAAATGGAATATTAAAATAAAATCCCTGAAAGGATTGATTTAAATTATACATGAAAATTAATAAGTTATCATAGTCATATATAATGATAAGTAATGTAAAACTAAATTTAAAATTATTTTTCAGAAACATTATAAAATAAAAAAATTTAGAACAACTTAATGGAAAAATTCCAGATTATTTAAATTTGAAAAGGAATATTGCTTTGTATAAAACCATAATTGAACTATATTAGTTTTTCATGATAAAATAATTTAATTTGGGAAAATAGTAGTGTCTTAAAATAGATTATGGAGCACACATGAAAATGGGTATGAACATGGGATGTTCCCCTAAATTGAGATCGCATATTTGGATGAATTGAATAAGGAACCTTCTAAAAATAATAATATCCTTGAAAATAAGGATGAATGGAACATGACACAAGATTTTGGACCATATAAATAGATTTTATAATATTTTCCTAAAAATAGTATATTATTTTGGTAAAGGAGGGAAAGGATAACATAGTGGAATAATTGACGTTCAGGTAGAATCCCTTACCTAATGTCCAAAATGATTCTATAAAAAATCATCATATCCTTAATAATCAAATTAGATTCATTAATTAATAATACATGAACTATTTATACATTTATATGATTTATTATGGATTTATTATGTTCATTTATGGATTTTTTATGTGTTAAGAGATTCAATTTAATCGTTTGGGAGTGATAAATTCATTTGTTTTCATGGTTGTTTTACATGTATAAATGAATGAAAAATCACATAGAATGAGGATAGTTTTCCACAACCGAACATATAAGATTTTAATGACAATGTATTATATAAAAATATTTTTTTTACAATATGATTATGATTAAATACACAAATCATTAATGATAATTTTTTAGATTAATTTAGAATTCTTTGATCGTAATTAAGTTGTTCGGTTTTATAAACTACTATCATGTGTACAAAATGATAACATAAAATTGCATAAGATATAATTAATATATTATAATCTGGATCAATCATAAAAATTCATTTCTGACTAGCCATGATGATAAAATTCAAAGATGAAATCATGTTGTCCACAATGGTGGTAAATCCGTAACTCACAGATGGTATTTTAATTATTAAGTTAAAATATAGAGGGGAAGATATTTGAGAAATAATTATCCCATAATCATTATAATATTACATTATATTTATGATATATCAGTTTTTATTCCATTTGGATGAGTGGAGGTGATGATATAAAAATTAAACAAAGGAACATGAAAAGAAATTGATGGAAACAGAAGAGGGATTTACCTCTGGATTCCTTCTTCATGAGAACATCCATAGGGAATTTATTTTGTAACTCTTCTACGAACAATGTATCTTATAAATGGGGTAGTGGTTTGGGATATTTAGTGGGAAGAATTTGGAAAAGTCTCAAGGCATTATTGGGGTGAGGAGATGATATTGAGAGGGTTGGTATTTATAACAACCCATACATTGAATACATTTTTAATACTTCAAAATTGAAGTACACTTATTAAAACATATAACAAAGCCATAAAATGACTGAATAGTTATAGTGTCATTAAAAACTGGGAAACAAAAACAACTGGTTCATAAAGCATCTACATTGTCTCCCATTTATTTCATCATATCTAGAGTCCCTTTTGGCATATCCTACTTAATAATCTTATTCCTGGCCTGGGGAAAGAAAACCTACAAAAGGATGAGTGCAAATGCTCAGTAAGGGTAAACAAAAGAAAAATCAATCACATCATATTCATAAGAACATAACATTTTGGAAACCTTAACCTGCAAAAGAAATCATAATTTCATATCATGGGATAAATCATAGAAGTGAAATGTAATCCCAATAATCATAACTTAAAACATGAAACTTTGTGTCATACACACATAATCATAGGGAATCATTTCTTGGTAGTCAATACTCATAGACAAGACAATCTTAGCGGAGAAAGTCCATTTATGAACCGAGTTCACTCCTCATTTCAGTCCTATTTCACTGAACCAGATTAACCTTCCGTTCCATCCATGTCTATCTCATGAGATATAAATCTTTACCCAATGCATTTGAGGGAGATATAGGTCCCACCCATCTCATAATTATACCATTCTTATTTGTGCCAAAAAATCATAAATCATACATCATTGTATAACTCATGTAATAAAAATGGTATTCTTAAACATCATGAAATCATAAAACAATTCATATCAGATAAAGGAATTCATAAAAATAATTCCATAACAACATAGTAAAATCAATGTAATAATAGGGATATAAATATAACCCCATATTATCTTAGGTGGAAATTAATTTTGATAAAACACTTGAACTCCATTCTTGAGGAAAATATCCTTTCTACTTCAAAAACATTTTCCTTTCTTATCATGTCATACAATTTTAAACTAAATGAATTTGAGTAAAAATAAAATTAAAAACTTGTAAAGGAAGATTCTTGGAAATAATGTTTTAAAAATCCATTCTTGCCGTATAAGTTAAAAAAACCATTCTTCTCGTACTTTTGTCGGAAAATTCGAAAAGTACCTCGTACAAAAAACGACAAAAGATTCCTTTCATATATTTTATTAAAAAATCACCGGAGGGTAAAATTGGATTTAAACATTTGTAGGTGGATGTAAATATTACATATTGAGGAAACATGGATGTGGATGATAAAATACACCCCAGTAAATATCAAAGTATAAAAAATCTCGGATAAAAATGAGATTGTGATATTTTCCCTTACCTTAGGTCAGATTTTCTTCGTAAGTGTCCGAACCTCCTATATAATGATTTAAATAATGTCATTGACTTATTAAAGAATCATACTCATTGTTATGATATCATATATGGTCATATTCTTAGCTTCTTATTAGTAATATTTCCTTGCTACTTGTTATTCGGGTGTTTATTACTTTTTGTTCTTATGCATGTTTTGTCGAATAAATTTTTATTCTTCTATTTAGGTTATAGATACATAATTTCCAGAATGGTATTAGTGTACTATATATCATATTTATTCATTCAATTCATTTATATATTCATTATACAATGAAGATCATGTAGAACAAGTCGCATCACATCGTGGAGATGGTATTCCGTACGTACGCACGAGCGATGATATCGTTCCCATGATCGTGGAATTGTATTGGAGTCTATGTAAATTATTTAAGAATCAATACCACTTTAAAATAATCATATATAGTTATTTATTTTCACCAATATACCATTCCATGTAAGGTGGTGGTGGAAAATAGATTACACCACGACATGGAGACGGTATTCTATATGTACGCACGCGCGGTGATTTTATTTTCCGTAGGATGGATAGATGGTGAAATAGAGTTGTTTCAAACATATAATAAAATACCAGTATATGATTTATACTGATGTTATTACTTCATAATGAAACTACTAAATAAGAATAAGTGGAAGAAGAAATAAAGTTTAAAGAATCGGTAAGGGACATTACCTATTCTTTGAAGCGCCTCTTTGAGATCTCCTCTTAGGGAACTAAAACTATTATTTGAAGAAGACCAGGACCTCTAGGATGTTTCCAAGGAAATGGAGAAGTGAATTTGTCATGGGATGGACTATCTTTAAGTTTCAAAGTGTTTTGAGGAAGAGAGGGGGGAGGTTCCCTTTTATAAGGGATGATAGGGGCACCTTGGGAAAAACTAAAAATATTATTATATTATAAAGTCATATTATGTATTTAATAGCTCCAAATTGATTTATTTAGGAGCTAAGGTGGGTATGGGTCAAAATACTCTCATCCAATAGAATTTAGACAAGTTTAGGTATCTATTTTAACCTTATCATTTAGATTTAACTTTAAGATAAATAATTTTTCATTTACCATGTCTTCTTGTTTTCTTACACTATAAGGTTAATAAACGTACTATAACAAGCCAAAATATACCCAATTTGTTTATTATTAATATATATAACCTAATATAAGTCATTTGGCCGAACCATATATTTTTAGGAATAAAATAACAATTAATAATATAATATTTTTTTAAAAACAATTTTTTGTAAATTTTGACAGTTTTTGGTAAATTATTTTTGTGAAACTTATAACAGAACGATTAGTTTGAAAAATGTTAAATAAATCAATAATAACATGTGATATTAACAAAGAAAATTAGTTTAATTAATAAAAAGTCTCATATTTCATTTATTTAGGTATTTATAACATCAATTATGTTAATATTTCATTAATAAGATAATTACTGCATCATCATTGTGTCATAAATAACATAAAATATTTGAAGTATAAAAATTAAAAATAAAATAACATTATGTAGGAAATCCTATCATCTTTCTAATGAATATTTATAGTAGAAGTTATCTTATGAATAACCCTATATTAAAAATGATTTATTTATTAAACTTTGATTTTAACTGTTTTAACCCTTCTTTAAATAAATTAATAATAAATATCCTAATCTAATCCATGTGGCCCTAAATTATCATATATTATTCCTAAATTTGTTTTTGGTCGAATTAATCTTATCCAATAGAATTAGGACATGTGTTAGTGTAATAATAATATCATTATTACCCTTAATTACCCTATTTACTTTTAACCATGGAAAAAAAGTTAAAAGTTACTATTCACCAAAAATTATTTTCATCTCATTGAACCAAATTTTAGTCCTTGATATTAACCGTGTATCATATATTTTCGAAATTCCACTCACAGAAGCGGTAAAATTAGGTTTCATGTGAATTTGGAAATTCTCCTAGGAGGTGGGTAAAAGGACGTTGAAATGTTCAATAAAATTTTTATATATGTAAAATTATTATAAAATGACTCCAATGAATTGCATTGAACTTATATAGTTATTATGTATCAATATTGACCTAAAATAAATTTAAATAAAAAGGCATTTTTTAAATAGTAACCTAGTGTTTTCACTATTCATCAAAAATTGAATGTTTACAGAAAAATAACAAAATTTCACCCTAGGCTAATTTCGATATTCCGAATCCAAAAATGAAGTCCATATTGAAAAATAAAATTTAAAAATTTTAAAAAAGTGGTTATTATTATTCATAATGGCTTGTTTTAATAATATTTTAATAGCATATCATTGTTTAGTGAAACACGGTATTGTGTATGACACAAACTATCGAGGAAGTTCGTAGATGATTGTAAAGCAAACCAAGATAGTGTTGCGTGTAGTGAAATATTTCTTTGATGATTTATAAAAATAAAATATTTCTCATAAAAGTCTCGGGTGATACATTCTAACCCCTTAAAATGAATTTCACCCTCGAAATTCGTCACTTTGTGACAAACAGATGAGGATACCTTTCCCTTATCATATCCTCAATATCCCATGTAGATTTTTCTAATTGGTGGCTCCTCCATAAAACTTTCACCAAGCGAGTGGTCTTGTTCCGTATAACTTTTTCGCTATGATCTAGAATCTCTATCGGCTGTTCTTCATAAGAATGATCTTGCTCCAGCAGTATAACTTCTAGGCTAAGTACATGTGAAGGGTCAACTATGTACTTTCTCAGGAGAGATACATGTAACACATAATGAAAATATGAGATATTAGGTGGAAGATCCAATCGGTAAGCTACCTTTCCAACACGATCCAGATTTTCAAAAAGATCGATATATCTAGGGATCAACTTTCCCTTCTTTCCAAATCTCATGACCATCTTCCAGGGAGATATTCGTAAGAACACTTTATCACCCACTTAAAACTCTAGGTATTTTCTTCGGTTGTCGGCATAAATTTTTTTTCGACTCTGAGAAGCTCTTATGTGTTTTTAATAGATCTGACCTTTTCTACCATCTCATCAACAAGATCAGGTCCTAATAGCTTTCTTTCCCCAACTTCATCCCAGCAAGTTGGAGTCCTGCATTTCTTTCCATAGAGAGGTTCATAAGGATCTATCTGAATAGTGGAGTGAAAGCTATTATTATAAGAAAATTCCACCATAGTTAGGTATTGATCCCAACCACCATTGAAATCCATAGAGCAAGCTATCAACATATCTTCTAGAGTTTGAATTGTTCTCTCAGACTGACCGTCTGTCTGAGGATGATAAGTAGTGATGAAAATCAACTCTTTATCTAGATTATGATGAAGACTTCGCCAGAACTTTGAGGTAAATCTCGGATCCCGATCAGATATAATGGAAAGTGGTACTCCATGAAATCTTACAACTTCCTTCACATATATCCTGGAAATATGATCCATAGAGAAATCCTCTCTAATAGAAATGAAGTGTGCAGACTTTGTAAGATGATCAACTATGACCCAGATAGCATTATTGCCTTTGGATGTGTTAGGATGTCCGGTGACAGAGTTCATAGTGATGTTTTCCCATTTCCATTCTGGTATGGGTACTGGTTGTAACATCCCCTTAGGATTCTGTCTCTTAGCTTTAACTTGCTGAAAAACCAAGCATCGATAGACATATTCAGCAACATCTCTTTTCATGCCATCCCACCAGAAGTACTCTTTCATGTCCCTATATATATTCGTGCTTCCAGTATGAATAGAGAATGATGAACTATGAGCCTCATCCAGCAGCACCTTCTGTAATTCAGGGATGGGAGGAACACAAACCCGATTCCTGAACATTATTATCCCATCACAATAAAGGTTGAATTCAGGAATATTTCTCACCGTCTTTTGTAACTCTACACCATCTTTTTGCGCCTCTTTAATCTTCACATCTATAGATGGTTGAACATTCAATTGAGAAAGATACAATATTTCCCCTTCCATTATATTCCAATATCCACCCTTTTTAAATCCATAAATATTGGATCTTCTGTGATCCTCATCATGGATAATCTATCATGGTCTTGTCGACTTAATGCATCTGCCACCTTGTTTTCTTTCCCAGTGTGGTAATGAATTGAGCAGTCATAATCCTTAATCAGCTCCAACCATCTTCTTTGGTTCATATTCAGCTCCTTTTGTGTGAAAATATACTTTAAACTTTTATGATCAGTAAAAATATCACACCTTTCTCCAAAAAGATAATGCCTCCAAATCTTTAATGAAATGATTACCGCAACTAACTCCAAATCATGAGTTGGGTAATTTTTCTCATGGATTTTCAACTGTTGTGAGGCATAAGCTATCACCATATAATATTGCATAAGAACACACCTCGATCCCTTCTTGGATGCATCACTGTAGATCACAAACCTTTCTCCACTACAAGGAGGTTTGAGTATAGTTGTACTGGATAACCTTCTTTTCAACTCCCTGAAATTCTCTTTACATTCCTCCGTCCAAACAAAATTTACTCCTTTCCGAGTCAACATGGTGAGTGGATTAGATAATCATGAAAAATATTTCATTAAACATCGATAATATCCTTCCAAAACACGAAAACTTCATATCTCAGTTACTGTTGTTGGTCTCGACCATCTTTCGATAACCTCTTTTTTTGCTAGATCCACAGATATCCCCTCTTTTGAGATTATGTGACCCAAAAATGAAACTTTTTGAAGCAAAAATTCACACTTGGTAAATTTGGCATAAAGCTTCTCTTTTCTCAGGGTCTTCAATATAATTCTGAAATGATATTCATGTTCTTCCTTTCTCTTTCAATAGACAACAATATCGTCTATAAAGACTACCACAAACTGGTCAAGATAGCATAAGGCTCCGGCCTTAAACCATACTTACTATTTAATTAAATGAATAATTCACATTGAGGATCTTTTTAGGTTTAGAGTTTTAGATAATTAGGACATAACTATTACATCTCAAAAGATTACAAAGTAGTCACTTCTACAAAATTTCCAAAAAATAAAAACTCTTAAAAAGAAACATGTCTAGTTCTATGTATTAGATAGCATGTCTTTCCCTTGATCCCATCCTTGACCCTATTTCACATTAGGTCCTATGAAAAATATTTCAAAAAAACTTGGGGTGAGCATAAAAACCTCAGAAATGGATACACATACAATGAAAACTGTTATTTTTTCAAAACAACAAGTAAACCATGTATACTTTATCAAAGTAATACCTTTCACCTTTAGGAAGTGGTAAAAACTCTTCCCTGGATAAAATATCATTACTTACCCTTTTGTAACCAAAATATTACTATAAAACCCATATAAAGAACACATAAAATATAAAGGTAACATTGGACATAATCATACTTAAATGGAATAACTATACGGTCGACTTCCACACATATCACTTAATGGAATAGCCAAACAGCTGACTTCCATACCCAATGCATTGGAGGTTATAACGTAACCACCCGTCCTGGTATTCATGACACCACCCGTCATATGGTTTATCACGTAACCACCCGTAAAATGTCCAAGTACCATCATTACACATAAAATATTGAAAATATAAACATTTCAATAACAACATTTCTTTTGTAATCACAATAAGTAATTCCAAGATATTGAATTAATCAATCCATTTTGAAAAACCATTTAAAAGAGATTTTTGAATCAAATTGTCCCATACCACTTTGAAGATTTTAATGGAATTATAATTTTAAAACACTAATGTCCATATAAGTAAATACTGAAAACCAATTTGAAAACATGGTCATTAAAGATAAATATTTAGAATAATAAATCTTTAAAACATTTAAAATGACATTTTTGTTAGAGTTTTTCACAAAATGAGAGACACTTGAATACAAATAATTGTGGAATAACATTAAATCCAAACATTATAATATCATGAGAATAAAGGGATTCACGATATAATATGTCAAAGGACAGTATACACACAATATAATAGTGAATTGGTGCATAACAACAGTGAAGTCCCAATGGAAATGTAAATTGAGATAAAATCCATTATAAAGATGGTATCCTTAAATTAAGGATAAATCTATCACATAATTATGTGTGAGAAATATAAATACACCCAATATAAGTGGATATTAGGTGTGAAACAATCATAGGTCATTCACACATATTCATAGGATGAAATTTTCAAGAAGTACAAGTTGAACCCAAGGAAATCAAAATTGGGTTAAGACGTTCCCTTGTAAAAATTCAATAGCCTAACGGCATTACTTCAAAATTCAAAAAATTATTCGATGAGCGAGTGAATGGTATCTCATCACTTGGACATAAACATAACATCAAGAAATATATATAAGAACATATCCCAACATAATAAGATGTAAATTATAAGACATAACAAAAGAAGACTTTTAAAAAGAGGAGGGTGAAAGGTTCCCTTACCGACTTGGGTGACTTTCGAAACGTACACCCCATTGAAGAAGGGTCATAAAATGAATATGTAAATACCCATAAATTAAATTATATTACACAAGGAGTATAATAATGGGCATTACATACACCACTCAAAGGAAATAGTGGCAAACGTAGCATAAATTTCACGGGAATAAAAGTGAGATGAAAATTCCCTTACGAAAACTCGGCAGCCTAACGACGCCACTTAAAACATCCAAAAATGGATTTATGACATCAAATAGGGTCTCTAATAATATGAACATAAATGTACAGTATGAGGAATATAAAATAACATCCTCAAAAATAATAAATATGAGCTTAAAAGAAATGACATAAAAGAGAGTACTTAAAAATAATGAAAGAGGTTGGATCCCTTACCTTGGGTCCGACTTGACTCGATCGTTCTTTAACATCCTAAATAATAAACATGAGTTAATTTTTACTTTCTTAAGAACCTTTTTCAAGTTCATTATTCCTTTTATATACCATATTACCATGTTATAAACATTATGTAATCATTTAAGTTAATAATGTTTGTTTCGTCGATATTTGGTTCTTAAGTCGAAAGTGGACTTCTTACAATTACATGTTGTTCGTGTGGTCAAAGGTTTATTATATGCAGAATGATATTCCTGGTTGCGATATCTTATATATCATATATATCAAGAATATACATGTATTTATAATATTACATAATCTTTTAGAGGTAATAAATGAAATTCCCCATTCATGGAAACGGTAAGACATACGTACGCATGAACACTACTTTCATTTCTATGTCATATTAATGGAATTAAAACTAAATGAGATGTATGAATATTTTAATTAAAAAATTATTTTCATCATTTATATGTACCTTAAATCATATATAATAACTTTAAATCCATCCTTTATACATCCAACAGATGGCATTAATGAATCAAATCACTTTGAGGGGGCGGTAGTCCACACTTCCTAAAATGAAATTATCGTGTTTACCAACAATGGAAACCATAAAGGTATGCCAAAAAATAAAATTACAGAAGCTTAAGTAAAACATAATCATATTATATATCATATATAAATATATTTACATCTTAAGGGCCACCTTTGAAGGTGTTATATGAGTGTTGAACAATCATCGTTTCGTGAGGCAGAAATTCGCCATCCACAGAAACAGTATGTTCTTTAACCATTAGATGTAGGTGTGTGTAAGTGTAGCTCTAATTATTCTTATAAAAACATACTAGTATATTGAATATACAGTATTTTATATAAAATAAATGAATTAAGAGATTTTAGGGGGTTGGAAAATCAAAATAAAACAAAAGAACACAAGTGAAGACATTACCTTAAAATCGGGCAACTCTTTTTGATTTGAGCTCAAAGGCTTCCTTGAGAAGACTTCTTCCAAATGTGAGGCTTCTAGGAGTAAAATAGGGGTGTGTAGAGGCAAAATGGGCCGGTTTTTGCCGAGCCAAAGGCTTGATAGGTGTGGGTAAGGTGGTAGAGGTGGGGGCCTTTTATAAGAGGAGAGGAGGGGCACTCTTGGAAATTTATGAAAAGATACGTTATTATAAAATGCTTTTAGGATAAAAAGGGTCCCAAAATTATATATTTAGAGGATAAGGTGATAATGGTTAGAAATCCACCCATCAGATAGGTTTTTGGAAATTGTAGGTCTTAGATTTTACATTATCATTTAATTTTATTTGAATCGTTAAATAATGAGGTATTCATTGCATCATCATGGTGTCATAAATAATTTAATTTATTTAATGTCTAAAAAATTAAAAAAAATATCATGTTGTAGGAAATATTATTATATTTTTAATTAATATTTATATTCATAATTATGACTTGTATAACCCAATTTAAAAATTGATTTAGTAAAACATCTCATGTTTGTGACATTTTTATTTTAACTTTAAATAAAAAGTTATTTATGTCATTTTCCTACCAAAGTGGCTCCATGGGGTCTCCAAGATGACCCATGGATTTTATGGGTCGGCCATGACACATCCAATAAGGTTATGACATGTTTCTAGGTCATTTCATATTATTAAAACATTATTTGTACCTTAAACTACACTAATTACCTCTAATCGCGATTTAGAACATAAAAGTTACTATTAACCAAAAAATTATTTTAATCCCATTGAACCACATTTTACTTCATAATGAAAACCATTTATGTCGGATTTTTGAAATTCAAAACACAGAGGTGGTAAATATTCTTTTAAACGAAAAATCAGTTTCTTTAACTACCACTTACTGATTTCACTATTCATAAAAAATTGATGTTTTTTCAAAAAAATACCAAAAATTCAACCTAAGCTATATTTGATATTCTGAACTCAAAAATGATGTCTATTTTACAAAATTCAAAACATAAAAGTTGCATTAATTAATTTAATAATTAATTCTCGCTGTCAAAACAAATAGTGTATTTTTAAGAAACAATATCTATTAAAAGATTGGCACTAGTTTAAGTCTAATTTCAAAGTGAAATTAATTTCATTGACAACTATTGGATTAAATGGTAAAAATATATTCTAATTTTACTTTAAAAACAATTGAAAAGATAATCTAATCATATACATATTTTAGATTAAAAAGAGGTTTTGAATTAAAATACAACATTTTCAACTATTCATTAAAAATGAACTTTATCGGATAGAGACCAAAAATTTACACAAAGTAAATTTTGATGTCTTGTTTCTAAATAAGAATTATATTTTGTCAAATATAACACATAAAATTGTCAAAAAGAGGATTTAAAAGATGTTCTCCATCAAAAGGCGGTTAATCGACCTTCTAAAGAATATTAGAATGTTTATGCTTAAAATTGAATTCATTCACATTTTTATTCCTCTAACATTTATTGTAAAAAGTAAAAATATTTGACAAACATATATATTCATTTTGTAGTTAGTTCTGTTCATTACCACCATTACAACGGCTAAGCATTTACTACCATTTAAAATAATATTATTTTATTATTACAGTGCAACGTAAGATTTCAAAGGAACTCGTTGTTGTGTATTGGGTAAGCCATCAAGCATAGCTATTCCCTTTAAATTAATATTAAAATTTTATTCATAAATTGGGATAAATACAAAAATGTCATATTCTTTATTTACCTGAGGTGTTATATCTTTCCCCCCTTTTGGGAATTGCATCCTCGCAATTTTAAAATTGGGCTTAGAAACATCCTTGAAAGTCCCACATCGGAACAAGAGTCGGTAAAAAAATCACTTTAAAATAAATAAAGAGAAGTATAATGGTCACCCGAGTTAACCCATACTAGGATTCCATGTAGGAATACATGGACATGGAGGAGAAAACATAGGGTCATGTTCTGATGGAAGGTTATAGAAAACATGTTTAGGAGAATGTTAACGACAAGAAAATCACAAACTTGTGATGGGTTAAACGGTATTCGATTCCCCTGTTGGAAAAGTTAATAGACAAAATTTTTGATGTATGTTACTTTTTATTGAGAAATTTATTCATAAGGAAACATAATTACATATCATGTTGACTTTCAACTTTTATTAGACTCCATACACAAACTCATATTTTCTCCAAAAGACGAGTATTTAGGAAGACTTGTTCACATCAAGAGTAATATAATCAAATTATAGAGAATCACCTAATCCACAAAATAGAACTACATACTTCCCATGTATTTATACTTTCACCAAAACCAAAACCAAAAAGGTTAGTACAAGATTAGATAATCTAGAAAAGGATAACCCTTTATAAAAAGAAAATCTATTCTTAATCTCTAAAATTTGTCCAACAATACACAAAGTTCAACAAGGACCATTTGATAAACAATTTGTCCATAAAATTCATCAAAGTAAACCAAACTAAGATTGAAACTCAAATATTAGAAGGATTTAGTCACATAGTCATCCAAGATAAATCATAACATTTATCTCCAAACAACATCAGCTCCTCTTAAAGTCTCGTAATGAAAAGTAATTAACCTAATCGCATATCCTCCATGATAGGTTAATAAATTTCCATAGATAACCCAAAATCAACTTACTATTAATTCATAAAATCATCTAACTAAAAAGAATCAGTCAAACCAACCAGGGACTTCACGTAGTGAAGTGGTAGGCAATAAATACCAGTTCCACTTTGGTTGTGGGTTCGATTCCCACATCTTTGTCCAACGTGATGGGTTTTCACATGTTCTGCGTTTTTTCCTTTTTCCAAAACTATATAATTCTTAAAACATTCACTAACAACGTGATAAAATCTTCAAAAATAACCATAACATAATTTAAACTCAATTTTATCTCATGCCTTTCACTTTCCATCATAACATATAGCAACCCATAATTACCTCAAAAGTAAGGATCATATAAACCCAAATGGTTCTTTATATCTATGAACACAAAATAATAGATAACTATTCCTTGAATAAAATTTTCATATATCAATCATCAAGGTTACACATACTATAAAAGGTCTTCTAATGTAACCCCATCAACAAAAGAGACTTAACTCTCTTATGAATTTCACCATAACTCTTGAGTCCCTTATACGTTGACTTCTTACTCATTCAACATTCTTCATGATCCATTAACAATCCCTTTCCAACTTATTCTGAAATACGTCTTTCCTACAAACAAAATCATGATTCATATACTAAGATTCCAAAATAGGAAAATAGATGTAAAGAAATAATCCATACCTTTGACTGGTTATTGTCAGTTTCTTCATCCTCAATCGGAATGGAATTAGGTATTGGTAAATGAATATTTGTACAATCATGGTGATCACATTCCCAAAACATCTTCATAGGACATGTGTTTTCATAATTATCATGCGCACCCCATTTAAAACATTCAATTGATCCCTCAGAAAGAACTTATTTCCCCTTCCACGAGGGAACTGGATGATTCCTTTTTCCATGGCAGGTTCTTGTTTTATGAGCTCCATTTCCACATATATAGCATATTTCATTCCCTTTGAAACATTTTCCTAGGTGTTGCTTTCCACATCTTTGACACATGGGGTTTTTAACACACTTTCCTTTATAATTATTACCTGTAGTTCCGTAGGGATTTTTTTCTTGCATATATGATGCCTTACAGAAATCACGAAGGTTTAGGTGGTCAATCATGACTACAGATAGTTGGTTGATGATAAACATAAGAGTTCTCGTTGCAGCGCCCATATCATTCAGTTTATCTCTCAGAAAACTATCACAGTTTCCTTCACATCCACCGTTACTTTAGTTCCTGGTAGATCCAACCATTTACTAAAACCAACGAGGTCAGTGTGACCACATCAACAAAACCATCATGTATTAAAGAGGAAGATAAACACTAAGATATACTTACTCATTCACTTTATCTAAATCTAGGACTCTTTCTGAAATCCTAACAATTATGGTAATGTAACTTATGCTTAGAGAATACCCTAACCTCTAAAGTTATCAAAACCGACCTCTGATACCAACTATAAGGAACCGGCCTTAAACCATATTTAATATTGAATTAAATGAATAATTCACATTGAGGATATTTTCAGGTTTAGAGTTTTAGATAATTAGGACATAACTATTATATCTCAAAATATTACAAAGAAGTCACTTCTAAAAATTTCCATAAAATAAAAACTCTTAAAATGAAACATGTCTAGTTCCATGTTTTAGATAGCATGACTTTCCCTTGATCCCATCCTTGACCCTATTCCATACCCAATGCATTGGAGGTTATAACGTAACCACCCGTCCTGGTATTCATGACACCACCCGTCACATGGTTTATCACGCAACCACACGTAAAATGTCCAAGTAACATCATGACACATAAAATATTTAAAATATAAACATTTGAATAACAACATTTCATTTTCAATCACAATAAGTAATTCCAAGATATTGAATTAATCAATCCATTTTCAAAAACCATTTAAATGATATTTTTGAATCAAATTGTCCCATACCACTTAGAAGATTTTAATGGAATTATAATTTTAAAACATTAATGTCAAAATAAATATATATTGAAAACAATTTTGAAAGGATGGACATTAAAGCTAAAGATTTAGAATAATAAATCATTAAAAAATTTAAAATGATATTTTTGTTAAAGAGTTTTTAACAAAATGAGAGACCCTTGAATACAAATAATTGTGGAATAACATTTAATCTGAACTTTATAATTTCATGAGAATAAAGGGATTCATGATATAATATGTCAAAGGACAGTATACACACCATATAAGAGTGAATTGGTTCATAACAACAATGAAGTCTCAATGGAAATGTAAATTGAGATGAAATCCATTATTAAGATGGTATCCTTAAATTAAGGATAAATCTATCACATAATTATGTGTGAGAAATATAAATACACAAAATATAAGTGGATATTAGGTGTGAAAAAATCATAGTCCATTCACACATATTCATAGGATGACATTTTCAAGAAGTACAAGTTGAACCCAAAGAAAGCGAAATTGGGTTAAGACGTTCCCTTGTAAAAATTCAACAGCCTAACAACATTACTTCAAAATTCAGAAAATTAGTCGATGAGTGAGTGAATGGTATATAATCATTTGGTCATAAAAATTACATCAATATGGATATATAATAACATATCCCAGCATAATAAGATGTAAATTAAAAGACATAACAAAAGAAGTCTTTTAAAAAGAGGAGGGTGAAAGGTTCCCTTACGGACTTGGGTAACTCGTGAAATGTACACTCCATTAAAGAAGGGTCATACAATGAATATTTAAAAACCCATAAATGAAATTATATTACACAAGGAGTATAATAATTGGCACTACATACACCACTCAAAGGAAATAGTGGCAAACATAGCAAAAATGTCACGGGAATAAAAGTGAGATGAAAAATCACTTACGAAAACTCGGCAGCCTAACGCCGCCACTTAAAACATCCAAAAATGGATTTATGATATCAAATAGGGTCTCTCATAATATGAACATAAAATTACAGTATGATTAATATAAATGAACATCCTCAAACATAAGAAATATGATCAAAAAATAAATGACAGAAAAGAGAGTACTTAAAAAGAAAGAAAGAGGTTGGATCACTTACCTCGGGTCCGACTTGACTCAATCGTTCTTTAACGTCCTGAATAATAAACTTGAGATAATTTATACTTTCGTAAGAACATTTTTCAAGTTCATTATTCCTTTTATATCACTTATTTCCATGTTATAATCATTATGTAATCATTTAAGTTAATAATGTTTGTTTTGTCAATATTTGGTTCTTAAGTCGAAAGTGGACTTCTTAAAATTACATGTTGTTCATGTGGTCAAAGGTTCATTATATCCAGAATGATATACATGATTTGGATATCATATATATCGTATATATCCAGAATATACATGTATTTATAATATTACATAGTCATTTAGAGGTAATAAATGGAATTAAAACTAAATGAACGCTACTTTCATTTCTATGTCATATTAATGGAATTAAAACTAAATGAGAGGTATGTATATATTAATTACAGAATTATTTTCATATTTTATATGTAACATACATCATGTATAATAACTTTATATCCATCCTTTATACATCCCACATATGGCATTAACGAATCAAATCAATTTGAGGGGGCGGTAGTCCGCACATCCTAAAATGAAATTATTGTGTTTACCCACAATGGAAACCATAATGTTATTCCACAAAAGAAAAATACAGAAACTTAAGTAAAACATAAACATATTATATATCATATATAAATATAGTGCCATCTTAAGGGCCACCTTTGAATGTGTTATATGAGTGTTGAACAATCATCGTTTCTTGAGGCAGAAAGACGTCATCCACATAAACAATATGTTATTTAACCATTAGATGTATGTGTGTGTAAGTGAAGCTCGAATGCCTCTTATAACAACATCTTAGTATATTTAAGATACTAGAGTTTTTACAAAAGAAATGAATAAAAATATTTTAGGGGGTTGGAGAAGAAAAATAAAACAAAAGAACGCAAGTGAAGACATTACCTTAAAATTGGGTAACTCTTTTTGATTTGAGCTCAAAGGCTTCCTTGGGAAGTCTTCTGCCCAATGTGAGGCTTCTAGGAGTAAGAGAGAAATGTGGAGATACAAAATTGGCATGGTTTTTCCGATCCAAAGGCATGAGAGGTGTGGGTAAGGTGGTAGATGTGGGGGCCTTTTATAAGAGGAGAGGAGGGGCACTCTTGGAAAGTTCAAAAAAGATAGATTATTATAAAATGATTTTCGGATAAAAGGGTCCCAAAATTATATAATTAGAGGTTAGGTGATACTGGTTCGAAATACACCCATCCAATAGGTTTTTGACAAGTTTAGGTGTAAGATTTTACATTATATTTTCATTTTATTTAAATCGTTAAATAATGAGGTAATTGATGCATCATCATGGTGTCATAAATTATTTAATTTAATTAATGTATAATTTTTTTTAAAAAACTATAATGATGTTGGAAATATTTTTATCTTTCTAATCAATATTTATTGTCAAAATTATGACTTGTATAACCCCATTTAAAAATTGTTTTAGTAAAACATCTCATGTTTGTGACATTTTTATTTTAACATTAAATAAAAAAGTTATTTATGCCATTTTCCTACCAAAGTGGCTCCATGGGGACCCCAAGATGACCCATGGATTTTATTGGTCGGCCATCAAACATCCAATAAATTTAGGACATGTGTCTAGGTCATTTAATATTATTAAAACATTATTTGTAGCTTAAACTACACTAATTACCTCTAATCGCGATTAAGAACATAAAAGTTACCATTCACCAAAAAATTATTTTAATCCCATTGAACCAAATTTTATATCCTAATGAAAACCATGTATCTCTGAATTTTGAAATTCAAAACACAGAGGTGGAAATGTTTCATTTAAATGAAAAATCAGTTTCTTTAACTACCACTTAGTGGTTTCACTATTCATCAAAAATTGAAGTTTTTTAGAATAATACCAAAAATTCACCCTAATATATATTTGATATTTATTACTAAAAAATGATGACTATTTTACAAAATTCAAAACATATATGTTTCATTAATTAATGTAATAATTAATTCCCGCTATCAAAACAAATAACATGTTTTTAAGAAACAATATCTATTAAAAGATTGACACTAGTTTCAATCAAATTTCAAAGTGAAATTAATTCCAATGACCATTATTGGATTAAATGATAAAAATATATACTAATTTTACTTTAAAAAAATTAAAAATATAATCTAATCATATAAATAAATTAGATTAAAAAGAGGTTTGAATTAAAATACAACATTTTTCACTATTCATTAAAAAATGAACATTATCGGAAAGATACCAAAAATTTATACAAAGTAAATTTTGATGTCTCGTTTCTAAAGAATAATTTTATTTTCTCAAATATAACACATAAAATTGTCAAAAAGTGGATTTAAAAGTGGTTCTCCATCAAAAGGTAGTTAATCGACCTTCTAATGAATATTAGAATGTTTACGCTTAAAATTGAATTCATTCACATTTTTATTCCTCTATGATTTATTGTAAAAAGTAAAAATATTTGACAAACATATATAATAATTTTGTTGTTAGTTCTATTCATTCCCACAATTACAACGGCAAGGCGTTTACTACCATTTAAAATAATATTATTTTATTATTATAGTGCAACGTAATATTTCAAAGGAACTCATTGTTGTGTATTGGGTAAGACATCAAGCATAACGTTCCCTTTAAATTAATATTTACATTTTATTCACTAATAGAGATAAATATTAAAATGTCATATACTTTATTTATCTGGGGTGTTACAGATAGTCTCTAAAGACACTATTCATCAGATCCATGAAGATAGAAGGTGTATTAGTAAGACCAAATGGCATCACTATAAATTCATAGTGTCCATACCATGTACGGAATGTCTTATTTGGTAAATCCTTCCTTTGGAGCCTTAATTGGTGATACCCTGAACGAAGGCCAATCTTGGAAAAGTATTGAGCTCCGCGTAGTTGGTCAAATAAGTCATCAATGCATGGGAGATGATATTTGTTCTTGATAGTGATCTTGTTAAGTTCTCGATAATCAATGCAGAGTCTCATTGATCCATATTTCTTCTTAACAAACAGAACAGGTGCTCCCCATGGTGACACAGTAGCGCGTATGAATACCTTATCAATATTCTCTTGAAGTTGCTTCTTCAATTCCTGCAACTCAATTGGAACCATTCTATATGGTGTCTTTGAAATAGGAAAAGAACCCAGTATGAGTTCTATTGAAAACTCAACTTCACGATTTGGTGGAAGACCTGGAAATTCCTCCGGAAAGACATCTTCAAACTCCTGTACAATGGGAATATTCTTAATTGTGAGTTTCTAACCAACATTTTGAGATAAATAACCTTTCTTTAGTGGAATCAAGACCCATTAGATGGAAGAAATTTCCAATGGAAGGTTATGTTCATCATTGCATTGATAGACGATCACAGATTGATCTGGAATATGAAATGTGACTTCTCTTCTTTAGCAATTGATATGAGCTCCATATAATGAAATCCAATCCATGCCATGAATCACATCAAATTCCAGTATATGAAGGATCACAATATTTTCAGAAAGCACGTTCCCAAAAACTTCAATCGGAAAAGAATTATAAACTTTTGATGCGACTGTTGTTCCATTAGGAGTTGTCACACCTATCTCACCATCCAATTGTTGAGGTAATACGGTGATACCCTTAGAAAAATCATCAGAAATAAATGTGTGGGTGGATCCAGAATCAAATAAAACATTTGTTACTTTAGAGTGGATGGTAAGTGTACCTCTCACCACTTCATTGTTGTGCTCCACATCGCCAATAGTAATTACATGTGACTTTCCTCTTTCTTTAACCTTAAGAGTTTGTTGACGTCGATCATCATCATCAAACCTTGGGTTTGGGAATTGATTGGCATAATTCCCCATCTCCTTGCACTTGAAACATTGAAGTGTAGTAGGTTCACTCTATGTATCCCTTCCTTTGTTTGCATCATTAGATATCTTCTTCCCATTATTTCGGCATTCAATTGCCCAATGAACTTCTTTTCCACACTTATAACATTTTCCTGTCCCCTTAAGACAATTTCCTCCATGTATCTTTCCACACATTGAGAATAAGTGAAAACTCATCTTCTTTTTAGTGTACTCTTTACATTTTCCTTTGAATTCCATTTTCCTCTTCTTATCAAACCCATATGACTGATGGGTTACACCAATATCCATCTCAACTTTGAGAGCACATCGAACGATTTCCTCGTAGCTATTGAACTCCCTTATAGCTAACACGCTTCAAAGACTTGGTTTTAATCCACTAAAGAATCGATCGATCTTACTCTCGGGTTAGATAATAATACCAGAAGCATACCTTTCAAGCCTTGTAAAATTTTCTTTGTAGGTACCAACAGATTCAACGTCCTTTTGCTTTAGTTCACAAAAGTCCTTCTCCATATTTGTTCAGAGAATACGAGGGGAGTACTTATTGAAAAATAAGTTCTTGAAATCCTCCCATTCCATAGACTCAATTTCATCCCTTTTCCTTGTATTATTAATAAGATTCCAGCATTGATCAGCATCACCTTCCAAATGATAAACTGCTAAGATGAATTATCATGTTCAGAACATTGAAGAACTGAAAATATCTTTTCAGTGGTACTGATCCATTGTTCAGCCACTAATGGATCAGAATACCCACTAAATGATGGTGGGCGCTGCCTCATGAAGGATTCAACAGAATTATCCTCCTTCCTTTGCTCGTTTTGAAGTCCTGCATGATTCATAGCTATAGAAAGTTGTGTGATAATGGCTACAAGATTTTGAATCCCATCTCCGTTAACGTTTGGTTGCTCAGGGGGACAATCATTGCATTTCCTGTAACATTCCGCATTAACATGGTTCATTCGGGTTCCAGCCATTGACTAAAACCAAGAAGAATAGTGTGAGAAACACTAATTATAAAAGGAAAAACACATAATCAATAATAAAATTTGACACTTATGGTCTTATCATAGGTTGATCATGGCCATTTCTAAAACACTAATATTGTGTTCTATGCATAGACTTATCCTTAGGGTTCTTACTAAGGCATTCACATCCTAGTTTCCAAATGATGACTATACTTTTACTCTGATACCAAATATAATGACCCATACATTTCATACATTGTTAATAATTCAAAATTGAATTACACTTATTACAACATATAACAAAACCATGAAATAACTGAATAGGTATAATGTCTTTAGAAACTGGGAATCATAAACAACCGGTTCATATAGCATCTACATTGTCTCCCATTTATTTCATCATATCTAGAGTCACATTTGGAATATCCTACTTAATAACCTTCTTCCTGACATGGGGAAAGATAACATACAAAATGGTGAGCGCAAATGCTCAGTAAGGGTAAACAAAATAAAAATCAATCACATCATATTCATATGAACATAACATTTTGGAAACCATAACCTACAAAAGAAATCATAATTTCATATCATGGGAAAAATCATAGAAGTGAAATGTAATCCCAATAATCATAAATTAAAACATGAAACATTGTGGCATACACACATAATCATAGATAATCATTTCTTAGTAGTCAAGACTCATAGAAAAGTCTATCATAGCAGACAAAGTCCATTTCTTAATCGATTTCACTCCTCGTTTTAGTCCTGTTTCGCTGAACCGGATTAACCTTCTGTTACAGCCATGTCTATCTCATGAGATATAAATATTTACACAATTCATTGGAGGGAGATATAGGTCCCACCCATCTCATAATGATACCATTCTTATTTTTTCCTCAAAATCATAAATCATACATCATTGCATAACCCATGTAATAAAAATGGGATTCTTAAACATCATGACATCATAAAACAATTTATATAAGATAAAGGAATTCATAAAAACAATTCCATCACAACATAATAAAATCAATGTAATAATATTGATAGAAATATAACCCTATATTATCTTAGATGGAAAATAATTTTGATAAAACACATGAACTCCATTCTTGAGGAAAATATCCTTTATACTTCAAAAACTTTTTCCTTTCTTAAGATGTCATACAATTTTAAACTAAATGAATATGATTATGAATAAACATGAAAACTTGTAATGGAAGCTTCTTGGAAATAATGTTTTAAAATTCCATTCATTCCGTATAAGTTAAAAAAACATTCTTCTCGTACTTTTGTTAGAAAAGTCAAAAAGTACCTCGTACGAGAAATGACAAAATATTCCTTTCATATCTATTACTAAAAACTCACCAGAGGGTAAAATTGGATTTAAAATATTGTAGGTGGATTGAAATATTACATATTTAGGAAACATGGATGTGGATGATAAAATACACCCAAGTAAATACCAAAGTATAAACCATCTCAGATAAAAATGAGATTGTGATATTTTCCCTTACCTTAGGTCTGATTTGCTTCGTAAGTGTCCAAAACTCCTGTATAATGATTTAAATAATGTCATTGACTTATTATAGAATAATAAACATTGTTAATATATCATATATGGTCATATTCGTAGCTTCTTATTAGTAATATTTCATTGATACTTGTTATTCAGGTGTTTATTCCTTTTTGTTTTTATGCGTGTTTTGTCAAATAAATTCTTATTCTTCTCTTTAGGTTATAGATAACTTATTTACAGAATAGTATTAGTGTATTATATGTCATATTTATTCATTCAATTCATTTATATAATCATTATGCAATGAAGATCATGTAGAACGAGTCGCACGACATCGTGGAGACGATATTCCATACGTACGCACGAGCGATGATATCCTTCCCATGATCGTGGAATTGTATTAGAGTGTATGTATACAATTTCAGAATCAATACCAATTTACAATAATCATACATATTTATTAATTTTCACCATTATACCCATCCAGGTATGGTGGTGGTGGAAAATAAATTATACCATGGCGTGGAGACGGTATTCCGTACGTACGCACACTCAGTGATTTCATTTTCCATAGGATGGATAGATGGTGAAATAGGGTTGTTTCATACATATAATAAAATTCTAGTATATGAGTGATACTGATGTTATTACTTCATAATTAAACATAAAAAGAAGAAGAAGTTGAAGAAGAAATAAAGTTGAAATAATCGGTAACGGACATTACCTCTTCTTTGAATCTCCTCTTTGAGATCTCCTCTTAGGGCACTAAAATAGGTCTTTGAAGAATACCAGGACCTCTAGGATGTTAATAGGGAAGTGTAGAAGAGAATTTGGTAGCTTTTGGATAATAATGAAGGCTCAATGTGGTATGAGGAAGAGATGGAGGAGGTTCCCTTTTATAAGGGAGGTGAGGGGCACCTTTGGAAAAACTAAAACGATTAGTTTATTATAAATCCATATTCGGTTTTTAATAGATCCAAATTGATTTATTTAGAAGCTAAGGTGGGGTTGGGTTGAAATCCTCTCATCCAATATAATTTTGACATTTTTAGGTATCTATTTTAACCTTATCATTTAGATTTAACTTTATGTTAAATAATTTTACTTTTAACGTGTCTTCATGTTTTCTTACAGTATACGGTTAATAATCGTACTATAACAAGCCAAACAAACCCCAAGTTGTTTATTATTAATATATATAACTGTATCTAATTCATTTGGTAGAACCATAGATTTTTAGGGATAAAATAACAATTAATAATATAATATTTTTTTAAAAAATATTAATGTCAATTTTTACACTATTTGGTAATTTATTTTTTTGAAAATCATAACAAAAATATTTGTTCGAAAAAAGTTAATTACATCAATAATAACATGTCATATTAACATATACAATTATTTTAATTAATAAAAAGTTTCAAATTACATTTATTTGGGTATTTATAACATCATTTATGTTAATATTTCATTAATAAGATAATTACTGCATCATGATTGTGTCATAAATAAATTAAATTATTTAATTTCTAAAAATTATAAATAATATAACATTATGTAGGAAATATTTTTATATTTCTAATGAAAATTTATAGTCGAATTTATCTTATGTATAACCCTATATTAAAAATTATGTAGTTATTAAACATTGATTTTAACTATTTTAACCCTTCTTTAAATAAATTAATAATAAACGTCCTAATCTAATCCATGTGGGCTAAAATGGTCATATTTTGTTTCTATGGTTGTTCAAGGTCTAATTACACTTATCCAATAGAATTAGGACATGTGTTAGGGAAATAATAATATCATTTTTACCCTTAATTACCCTATTTATCTTTAACCGTGGTAAAAAAAAGTAAAAAATTACTATTCACCAAAAATTATTTTCATCTCATTGAACCACATTTTAGTCCATGATATTAACCGTGTCTCTCCGATTTTCGAAATTCCACTCACAGAAGTCGTAAAATTAGGTTTTATGTGAATTTGGAAATTTTCCTAGGAGGTGGGTAAAAGACGGTGAAAAGTTCAATAAAATTTTTATATATCTAAAATTATTATAAAATTACTCCAATTAATTGCATTGAAATTATATAGTTCTTATGTATCAATTTTGACCTAAAATAGATTTAAATAAAATGTCGGTTTTTAAATAGTAACCCAGTGTTTTCACTATTCATCTAAAATTGAATGATTTCAGAAAAATACCAAAATTTCACCCTAGGCTAATTTCGATATTCAGAATCCAAAAATGATGTCCATTTTGACAAATAAAATTTAAAAAATTTCAAAAAGTGGTTATTACTATTCATAACGGCTAGTTTTAATAATAATTTAATAGCATATCGTTGTTTAGTGAAACTTAGTATTGCGTACGACGCCATCTATCGAGGAAAGTCGTGGCTTCATGTAAAGAATGCCAAGCTAGTGTTGTGTGTAGTGAAATATTCCTTTGATGATTTATAAAAAAAAATATTTGTCATAAATTTATCGGGTGTTACAGTATTTATAGAGGAGGAGAGGGAAGTTTTCTCATTATTTTACTCAATATTTAATCACATTGCACAAAATGAGGAATAGTGTTGATTCATGAAACTAAATTTAGTAGTTATATCATGGTATTTTGAACCGATTATAATTAAATAATCCATGACTCAATAAGTTGGAACAAATCCTATGTTTTCTTTGGGAAAAACATTCCCCCCAACAGAAAAAGTCACATCATTGATTACTTTGGAATCAAATAAAGCTCTTTCCCTTTCACTTATTTGGGTGTTCATATCTTTTAGGGAAGACCTAAATCCATATATTTTCATAGCATTGTTGATAAAATTATCAATCAATTATGTTCTTGGAATGGTAAATCTCTTTCTGTGGCTGGTAGAGTTTGTCTTGTTAAGTATACTATGTTTCCAAGATGATTTACTTGATGATGGATTAAAATTGGCCTTCCAGACTTCTAAAAAAAATCAATGTTTGAATAAATTTTTTTATTGGAATGGTTGTACAATTGAAAGAAAATTTTTCTCATACCTTGGGTCACTTGTTGTAAACCACTTCATAATGGTTGTCTTGGTATTAATAATCTTCGCCTTTTTAATGAATCTATTCAAGCTAGAATGACTTGGAATCTGATTCATAGCAATTATGATTCCTTGATCTTTTTAAGAGAAGATTTGTGACGAAGATTCAGAATGGTATCTTGGGTAACATCACTTCTTCCATATCGCCATCCATGAGACATTCTTTACTTAAAATCCTTAGAAACTCAAGATGGATGGTTAGTGTTGATTCCTCTATGAATGTCTCACTGGACAATTGGACTGGTGTCCCTTTAATCTCCATGCTAACGCTGACACTATCCCTGGGAACACCAACTACTCTATAAGTGATGTTGTTAACTCTCATGAAATCATCCTTCCAAATCATTTCAGTCACATCATTGAAAATTATCATTTTTCTAACACTGATGATTTCCTAATTTGGGAACATGCTTTTAATAGAGTCATGGATTCTAAAATTTTCTACAAAACAACTTTATTACTTCTGTTTCTAACATTGTTTGGTTGAAATATTTTAAGAGACCTTGGATCAAGCCCTCACGCATTACTATCATTTTGCGTGTTTCTCATAATAGGTTCTCCACCGATGTGTGTCTTCAATCCTTTGGGATTTCTCTTTGTTCTAGATGTATCCTATGCAACTAACACCACGAGGATTCTAATCCTTTGTTTTTGTCTTGTGCTATAGCCACAGCTCATTGGAATTACATTTTTGACATTTTTGGTTGCAGATGGTCACCTCTTGCTTCTATCAGCTCTCATCTTCAACACTGTGTGAATTGGGATTCTTCCAAGAAATTCATGAATATCATTATGGCTTCGGTGGAAGAGCTACTTCATGTGATCTGGTATGACAGAAATAATTTTATTCATAATAATTTCTCATTCAATCTAAATGCATGTAAAACACGTATTCTCAATGCCATCAAGGATGCTGACTCTCTTCAGAAGGATCATTGTGACAACACTATTGGTGATTTTGGGATCCTCCATCATCTTCGAATTGCAGGCCGTTATAGGCAACCACGACGTACCTTTGAGGACTTCTGGCATGCCCCGATTCCAGGATGGATCAATGTGAATGTCCATGGCGCCTCTAGAGGGAACCCGGGTCTGGAAGGCTGTGGTGCCATCTTCAAAGACATTCGTGGCATATTCCTTGGCTTCTTCATCGGTGGATGTGATATGACTTCATCTTTAGAAGTGGAAATGTTGGTAGTCATTAATGCGGTGGACTTTTCCATGAAAAAGGGTTCGAAAAATCTATGGATTGAAGGTTATTTAACCACTGTTGTCCAAGCTATCTGGAAGGGGGTGGTGCACCTTGGTTGGCCGCTTACCTCTCGATGGATGAATTTTCTTTCTTCACTCAGGAATCTCTACTACATAAACACAAATGTGTTCTGTGAAGTGAACATGATTGCTGATAGTCTTGCCAACAAGCAGTCAACCAGGTTATTACTTGGTTGGACGATTTTCTTGATGATTCACTCCCTTTTTCCAACAATGATTGTAACAAGATCCTATCTTTCAGACTTTTGTTACACTCTTTTTTTGGGCAATAAATTTTTCCTTGGTATTTGACTTAGCCAACACCTCTTTAAAAAAAATCCATGACTCAATGAATAGTGTATTTTACATAGAATGTGTATAAACTGTAAATTATAGTAGTGTGCTTTTCAAGAAAAACTCATGTATGATAGAAGAATTAAAAAAATTCATCCTAACAAATTTTAGATTAGTAGAACTGAGAAATGAATTCCATTTTATGAATATAATTTTATAAATATGTGAAATATTATTTTTAATTAAAATCATTATATACATGTATAATAAAAATTATAAAATTAAAACAAATTTTATAAACCGTTGATGATTTAATTATGTTCTATTATAATTATATAATAAACTTAATAAATAAAAATATTAATTAATGAATACCATTTATGAGAATAATTTTTTTTTATAATTAAAAAAATAAAAAATGTAATTAAATATTTATGTCCTATGAAAATATCAATAATTAATTAATAATTTTTAAATTATTTAACTACTTTCACTATGATATAATTATATATTATTGTAACATATAATATGTTAAAATTTTATTTACACCTCTACAAGTGAGTTTACTATTAAATTGGACAATTTACAATTCATAAGGGTCACATTACTATTCCAATGTTCAATTTACTATTTAATCTAAATATGTACTTTATCATCTAGAAGAGCGTCGTATTTCATTCATTAATCATTTATAAATCCTTTATTGTGTTATATTATGTGTTTATACGATATAAAATAATTAAAAGAAGGAAATTTAAAATAGTACAACTTTTGATGATTACATTCATCCCCTTTATGAAATTCTACCCTCGAAATTTCATTTTATATACTATTGTGAAAATATGTGGGGGGTAATTTTCTTTCATTTCATCCTATGTATCTGATGATCCATCTTCATACGTATGGTTCCAACATAGTAAATTTACCAGAATAGTAGTCATGTTCCATATAACATTATCTCTTCAATACAATATCTTCACTGGATCCTCCTCATAAAAAAGATAATTCCCTAACTATACCACCTATGAAGTTATTACAATTGAATGATCATAAATGTACTTCCTTAATATGAATGTGTGGAGTACATCTTGAACATGATACACGGTTGATGGATGTGATAGTCAATTGGACACAACTCTCACATGATCAAAGATCATGAAAGGGATGATTTTACTAGGACTTTGCTTTACCTTGTTCATGAATCTCATCATCCTATTCCATTGAGATATGTAGAATAATACCATTTCTCTAACCTTAAACTCTATTTCATGTCAATTATTTTTTCTATAACCCTTTTGTTGACATTGGTATGAATTGACTTGTTTATGAATGGTTTTAACCTTCACAAAAATTTCTTTAACCCTTTTATGACCTATCATCTTAAGTTACTTGACATCATTATATCATGTCATTATTCTATACCTTTTCCGATATTGGGATATAAATGGATCCATTTGGATCCTCATGTGGAAATTACGGTTATAGAATAATTTTACCAGTGGACGATGTTGGTTGCATCCTCCTTTAGAGTACATAGAATATGATCTAAACAAGTATTCCAGTGTTTGAATATTCCACTAAGATTTTCAATTAGTGATCAGATGATATCCCATAGTAAAGATCAGCTCAGTTCATAGGGCATGATGGAGACTTTTCCTAATCATGGATGTGAATATCGAATATTGGTCAAAATAAATATAGCGTGGTACTCCAAGAATCCATAACTCTTCATTGATGCATACATGTGTAAGTTTATCCATTGATAATTCATCAAATTATGATACTGAGATGTATTTGAAAGACGATACAAAATAACCCATAAATAATTGTATCCTGTGGATGTATTAGGAAGTCAGGTGACAACGCCAATGGTGATGTTTCCCATTAACATGTTGGTATTAATAAGGGTTTCATCATATCTTTTTTCCTTTTAGTCTACACTTTCATACATACTGGGAACATAGATGTATATTTAATATCTCATTTTCATATTTTCCCACCAAATGTTCTCCTAAATATCACAATAAATATTTCTTTTACATATGTTAATGTCAGAGGTTGAACTATGTGTGTGATTTGGAATCACTTTATTTATATCAAGATTGCATGGTACATATATTTGTGACCCAAATCTTGTTACTCCTTCCTCAGAAATCATGATCATGGAGGATTTCACATTTCATATATTGTCTAGATTTTTCATAATTTCCACATCATTTCATTGATAATACCATATTTTATCCACTAGGTATAGTTAAAAAATCATTTCATAAAGGGATGATGATGTTCCTACCTCAATTATTTCCATGTCCATCCATTATATTTTTAAGAAGATATGATCCTTTTTAATTCTCATCACTGAAAAAGATGCAGGATCATTTCCAAATAAGGCATCCACCACCATATCTAATTTACCACGATGGTAGTGGATTACTCCATCATAATCCATGATGAGATATATCCATATTTTATGGCGCATATTAAGGTCCATCTGGGGGAATATATATGTGGGACTCTGTGAAATAGTATATATGTCAGCCTACTCTGAATATAGATAATACTGCAAGATTTTCAACAAAAAGATAATAGTAGTAAACATTAGTTCATCTATAAGATAGTTATTATGATGAATTTTCAACTTCCTTGATGAATATGATATCACATTATCAGTTTTCATCATTACACATCCTAATATTTCTTTTAATCATCATTTTATACCACATAGGGTTCTCTACATGTCTTGTGTGTGAGTACTGGCGTAGTGATAAGACTGTTATTGTTCTCTATAATTATTTCCTCACATTATTTAGTCAAGACAATGTTCTACCCCTTCCATGGCTTCTTGGTTATTGGGTTTGACCATTGTGATTAGTTCATCAAAAATCATTGATAATACCAAGCAAGACCAAGAAATCTATGGATATCTTTTACAGATGTTGGCCTAGGAAAATCATTGATTTCCTTTCTAATTGAAGGGTCCAAAGATTTTATTTTCTAGTGATAAAATAACCTAATAATGATACTTCCACCATTTAGAACTCACATTTATTGTACTATTCATATAGATTCTCCCTTTTAAAATTATTCAACATAGTATTCAAATAATATTTTTGTTCCTCATTTCCCTTGGATTATATAAGATCATCATTGATGAAAAATATTACAAATTTGTAAAGGTAATCAATAATGACTCTATTAATTAAATCATGTCATTTTTTTTGGATAATTAGCTAATTCAAAGGGAATCACCATGAACTCAGAATTTCAATACCTCAATCGAAAGGATGTCTTGGTAATGTCATACATCCTTATATTTAATCAGAAATATCCTTACCAAAGGTCCACCATAGCGAAATAACAGGGGCCATAGAGCTAATTTAAAAATTAATCTATATGTGGTTGGAAATACCTTTTCTTTATATTGATTATACTCAAATCAAAATAATCTATGAAGATTAACATTGATCCATCCTTCTTCTCAACGAAGATGGTGGGTGCACCCTATGGTGAAGCACTTGGGAATATAAAACCATTGTCTAGATTCTCCTATAATTACTTATTTATTAATTTTAGCTCAACGGTGGACATTCTATAAGGTTTATTTTATATAGGTGATATCCAAGAATAATTTCAATTGAGAACTCATCTTAAACATCTTGGGGAATGCACAAAAATTATTTGGGGAATACATCATTGTAACCTCTTGTGATGGGCATTACTTCGAGCATGATCATCTCCATTGTATTAATCATTTGAGTGATATATGATTTATCATAATGTAATTATATTGACATTTGATAAGATGATTGTAAAGAAGATTCATATTCATCTTTAAAATTTTAATTATTTGGAGGTATCTTTCGTATGTGAAGAGTAATATCCCATTCCTAGAAGTTGATGTTGTCTTTGTATAAGGAAAGCTAATACATGTCCAATATATCATTAAACTCTACAAAATGATGTAGGAAAATATTTTTTGGGAGGTTAAGACCACAATCATTAAATGTGAAGGTGTTATGTATATTGGATGAAATAATCACCCCATCATCTATTATCACAGATAACGCAACATCCAAATTTTGTGGTGCTGTTTGAACCTTTCTACTAAAATTTTTGGATTTGAATGAATGTGTATAACCATGAAAATTAGTATTTTATTTATTCAATAATGAATAACTAGAGTACCTATAATTACATAATTATTCAGCTCCACATCATTAGTAGTGAATGAACAATCCCTTCTTTGTTTCCTTGGAGGTTGTTCTTGATTTCCCACAACACCCATTGGCTTAGAGAATCTGGTTTAAAATTCTCATGTTCCATGTAATTGAAACATCGTAATAGTAATTGATCATTTATATAATATTTCCTTTTATTTTTTATTTTAGTTATATTCTTCCAATACCTTCATACGTTCTTTGCTAAAGACAACATTTGAACACTTTTAATGCATTTATTGGTTCTCCTAGGATAGTTCCTAAGATACTTCTTAGCACAATTTTTATTTGTGTGATATTTGGAAATTTTTTCTATCCTAGGATTTATTTTATAATCCTCCCATATTATTCACTATTTTTTTCAATTTTTTATCATGCCCCTGAGATAATCGAGGGCCTCAGATCTCCATTTCAACCTTGATAGAATAATTAATAATCTCTACATAATTATAGAATTATTTTATCACAAATGCACTAAGTAGACTCAAATTTTTTCCACTAAAGAGGTGATCCACCTATCTTTGGATGTTCCTTACAATAACAAAGGCATAAATTTCCAATCTAGTAATGTATGATTCATACTCCCTAATAAAGTCTTCTTCCTTCTATAGAAGTCCCTAGAACTCTCTTTCCACATTGAGTTGGAATGTTTGGGGGAAAATAATTTTTCAAAATTTGTTTTGTAATTCCTACCATTATAGGGAATAAATTTTCCTCCATGGACTTTATATTTTTGAATAGTCTCCACTAATGACTAGTTTCTGAATAAAAATGATAGACCACCATCTTAAATATATCTTTTTATGATCACTAGATGAGAGAGAATATACATTCAATTGAGTTAATCCATATTTCTTTGTGGAGGGGATCATAAGATCCACTGAACAATGGAGGCCTTTTCTTCATTATGGATTCATGGTAAAGGTTCTATTTTCAAATATAATGATCATATCTTACATGATTCATGTTTTTATTCATTACATGATCTAGTAGAGAAAGTACTATCATCATGTTTTGAGCACCCATTTACAAAATATATAGAATATAATTAGATAATTCATCACATTTACTATCAAAATGATTTTTATAATGTGTTCTTCTAATTTCCTCATTCAATTATGAAAAAAATAATGTTTCATTTGGATGCTCGAATACATATCTAACGAAGATAAAAATTAAAAATTAAATATTAAAGGATAAATTATTAATGTAACAGAATATCCTAACATTTAATTCAATAGATTTCAATCTAGGTTGTCTATGATATATTTCCTAACATATATTTCTATGAGAATTTTATTTTTTCCCTTAATAATGGTTTATAATGAGATTACCACATTACTAAATCATATCCCTTCAGAGTGTCAAAATAGGTTCTAAGTAATAACCATTTTCATTTACAAGGTTACCCCTGAGGTAAGCCTAGAACACCTTGTTTTAGTTTTTACAGCGAGTTACATCTCTTAAAAAACCATAATGGATTTTATTATCTCAAAAGGGATATTTTTTCCTGAAAAACAACTTACTCTATACTTACCAAAATTTATGGGTGTTATTTAATCTAAGTCTTATCCATAAGTTTCTTACTACGCTATCTGATTCCTAGTCTATAAAAATATGAATAATATTACTCTGATACGAAATATAGAAACCATAGTGTTAGAAACATATTATTACATGATTTCAAGACGAATTAAACATCAAATTATATTCCAGGGATCGTAAAATATAGCATATTGGAATAATAGGTACATAAAATTAAAAATATGGGAATAAATAAAATATTTGTTTATTTTACTTCCATTATGGGCTCCTAAAATCATTTAATACCTTAAATCATCATAAGATAACATAGGGATAATAGGAACCAATTCATGATCTAAAAATCCTAGTAATTGAATGATCATTAAAATAAATCATAGAACATTAGTTTGAAGGAATAACATAATGATATAAAAAGGAATGTAACATGATTAAAAATACGTAATCATAAGCTAGGATCTAATTATAGTGTATTTATAGTAATTTTTATTCAACATAAAACATGTCTTTAGAACGCGTGAAGGCTCAATTCATATAGAGGACCATGCGTCCAGGATCATTTCAAATAGAGGACCACAAGTCAAGGATAACCACCAAGGCCGTTGTACATAAAGTATAATGAGAATAATAATTACCAAATTATTTTTAGAACGATGTAAAAATATACATCATAAAATTTTCATTAATGTGTAACACATTAATAACCATCCATAATAAATAAAACATAAATTCTTGGGTTTTTTATGGAATGAATAGGTTATCATAATCATGTCAAAATGAATATCAAAAGGGAATATCAAAATGGAGTCTATGAAATTATGGATATAAATAATAAATATAAATTCATAACATAATGTAGTCATAGATGATTAAATGTGATTTCAAAATAAATTTTATAGAGTGTTTTTGAAGCGTAAGAAATAAAACAATTTAGTACGACTTATTGGAAAACATTCATAACTATTTAAAATGGTATTGGAAATTTTTATATATATTACCATAATGTAAACATGTTAGTTATTCATGATAAAATTATTTCTTTTAGAAAAATAATATTTTCTTAAAAAATAATATGTAACACAGTTCATAATGGGTATGAATTTGGGAATATCCCTTAATTCGGGCTTTCTTATCAATAATAATTGAGGATGGAACATTTAAAAAATCAAATATATCCATGAAGAAAAGATTAATGGATATTGAAACACAGGTTTGTAACATATTCACATCATATTTAAGATGTTAAAAAATTAATGAAAATTTAATTTGGGTAAAAATTGAAAATGAATATCATTATGGAATAATCGTGTTTCTTGTAGAATAATTTACCTTATATTGGAAAAAATTCTCCAATTAATGATAATATCTCGATTAATAGATTTAGATTCATTAATTAATAATTATAAAACCATTTAGAAATGTATTTGACTTATTATAACATTATTATTTTTATTTATGGCCTTTTTATTGGTTTATAGATTCAATTTAATCATTTGGGAGCTTTGAATTCGTTGTTTTTCATGATCGGTTAACTTGTATAAGTGTTTGGAAAATCCTATAAAGGGAGATTTTTTTTCTAGAAATCAAGATATATTTTATTAATGAACATATATATTTTTAAAATACCATTTTTCCTTAAGTGAAGATGATTCAATAGATAAATAATTATTGATAATCATTTAGATTAATTTAGAATTTTTCATTGCAATAAACTCATTTTGTTTTATTAATTAATATCATGTGTAAAAAATGACTCTAGAGTATTAAATAATATATAATACATATATTATAATATATTCCAACCATTAAAATGCTTTATTTTCCATCCTTGAAATATACTTGATAGATGAAATCACATCTTCCACTAAGGTTGTAAATTTGCATCTCATGGACGTTGTTTTCATTATTGATGTAAAAAAGGGAGGGGGAGAGCTATGATGAATAATTACTCACAAATCTGAATAAATTTACATTATTATTAAGATAATATAGTTTTCATTCCTTTTGGATGAATGGTGGTGAGTAGAGACATAGAAAAAAATGAACATGTAATGAAAATGAAGGATAATAAAAGAGGGTTTTACCTCTTGATTCCATATTCTTGAGAACCTCTATAGGGAATTGTTTTTTTCTTTTGTTAAAAGAAAAGCTCTTGGTTGTGGGGGAGAGGTTTCATAAAATTAGGTGGAAGAATTTGTATAAGTCCGTAGTCATTAGTTCATTGGGGATAATATGTAATGATTGGTCTTATTTATAGTTTTGGAGAGGGGTGATTTCTTATCATTGTAATCAATATTTTATTATTTTTCTCAAGACAAGAAAGTATAGAGTCATGAAAGAAAATACAGTTATTATATAATTTTAGTTATTACCAATTGTTCTTATATTAGTCATGAATCAATGAACATTTAATTTAACATAAAATGTATATATAAAGTAAATTATTATATTTTACTATTCCCAAAAAATTCATTTATTTCATCAATATAAATAAAATCACCCTAACAATTAATTTATTTGTAGAACTGAAAAATGATCTCCATTTTATAAAAATAATTTTCTGAGTATGATAAATATAATTTCTAAATAAAAGAATCATTTATATGGAAAATAAAAATTTTAAAATAAAAACTCATCTTCAAACAGATTGGAAAATTAATTAAGGTCTTATAAAATAATCAAATAATCTTAAGTCATAAAATTATTAAATTAGGATTAAATTTTATGGAATTAATTTTTTCCTAATTATAAAAATAATCAAAAAATGTAATTAATCATTTATGACCTATAAAAATAAAAAATCATATTTAATAATTTTTAAAATCTATATTTAATTATAATATTATATATTTATATTATATTGTCACATATAATATAGTTACATTTTATTTATAAATTAATTGGTGGGATTACTATTCAATAGGCCACTTTAATATTCTTAAGGGTCACATTACGATTCCAAAGCTCAAGTTTCAAATTCATTAAAATGGGTTCCTTAACTTCTATAAAATTCTTCATGATCTTTTCATTCATCATTTATATAGAATTTATTGTGTTCTCTTATTTTATAATTCCATATGAAATAATTAAAAATGGTAATTTAAAATAATAAAACATTGGGTAATTACATACCCAGTTATAAAAAACATCAATGTTGTGTAGTGCTTGAATCCTTCTCTCATCAATAACTTAAATTGTTTCCAATTGAATTCTATCTATCATTTCTATCATATTTTGATCATGAGATGATTTCAAGAGTGATTTTAGATTAACTAATAGGGTTATTACATCATCTATTACATATAAAAGTCATTATAGAGTCTCCTTGTTGAAAATTTAGACTTTATTCCTTTATAACTATAGAATATTAGGTAGACTTTTCGTAAAACTCTTCTAGTTTTCATATAACATATTCTGGATAATAATTTATAGTGTTTCATTCAATCCTTAAATCTATCAATTTTTATATGTTTGATAGTAAAACATAATATTTCAATGGATTCCATTATTATAATATAGCTTCTCCAGCTCAATAGATTCAATGTTTATAATTTTTCCAATGATATTAGAGTGGGGAATCATAAATTAATGAATAATGTTGTATTTCCAAAATATAATCGATGACTATATCTTTTCCTCCATGATGGTAATTACTTCAACCCAAATTTATAAATCTTTCATTGTAGTTAGGATAATCCTACATTAACGAGCTGTCACTCGGGGATAAAATCCCACAACAAGAAGTCCGCATGTGAAAAATGTCAAGGATTTAATTTTGGCATGTGGGAGATTTAATGGTTGATGTATGATGTTTTCATGGATAAAACGTATATATATTTTCTTGGTTAACTAAATTATGCACTTAACCATGATAGGAACAAATAATCTCATTATTTGAATTTTGTGAGAAACCTTTAACCCCACTCGATTGGCCATATATGATATGTATCAATCCCCTTACATGATAAAATTAATTTTTTTACCCTAGAGTAAATTATATAGGATTTTAAAATTGTTTTACCTGTAGATAACATGATATAAGATGGGGATACATTGTATGGTAAAATTCACTATACTCTATCAAATTTTATCTTGATTGTAACACTCTAAATAGAGGTACCCATGTCAGTGTTGTAACGCCCTGATCCTAGTTACCCAGAGTCAGTGCATTATTACATAATATTGGAAAGATCACAAAAGATCAAATCTCAAAAGACGGATTAGTTTAGTATCCTGGTAAACACTAGATATATTCATAAGTATTAAATTATATCATAAAGTGAAAAAAACTACAACAACATCTTGTCTTCATATCCCCTCATACTATCCCTTCAGGTCATTCATAAAATACCACTTCACATCCTGGGAAAAATAAAACCTTGAATGGGGTGACCTCAGATGCTCAGTAAGGAAAACAATATAGCAGAAACATTCATAAATAAACATTATCATTTAAGCCAATGTATAACTAAAACAAAATCCTTTTAAACTTGAAAATAAATATAATATGGAAGAGATAGAATGAAATAATTCAATTTACTTGTTCACATGGATATTCTACTAGTCTAATAATCACATGCAATATCAATAACAGCTTTCAAAATAATGGAATTCATAATTCCAACTATCATAATCTCATAGTCAAAGCCTTGTGCCAAGACTAAAAATAAGATTTTTTCATGGACTTGTGAAAAGACAGTAGTTTTTATTATGATACCTATCGATGCATCGAGGATCTATAACGGGCTCCACCCATAACTTATTAAGTCCAACACTTTCCACATATGAACAAGTTTAAATAAAACAAAAAAATTCTTATTAAAACTAGCATAAAAAATGTCAATACATTATCCATAAACCATGAATTGTATAAAAATAACACATCCATAGTCAAACATATCACAACAACATCAATATTATATGGAAGTTTTGCATCATAATAAATCAACTTCAAATAATCTTAAAATCCATCAAAGGATATTGACAAATATAAAATCAAAACTATTTGAGAGAAATATCTCTTTTTATTGAAATCATTGAAAAGTCACACATTTTTAAAGGAAGTAATTTAAAATAGATTTTTGTATCAATGTGTCCCATTCCACTTTGAATATTTTCATAAAAATTATCATTTGAAAACATTAATGTCCATATAAATAAATCCTTAAAATTATTTTGAAGACATGGACATTAATTAAAAATATGTAGAAAGATAAATATTTAAAACATTTAACATTATGATCTTGATATAGATTAACTTTCACAAAATATTAAAATCTTCATTTTTAAATCAGTTTTATGAAAAATGGACATGGATGATAAAAATTTTGCAGTAAATCCTTACAAATAAAAAATCTCGGATAATAATGTGATTGAGGAATTTACCCTTACCAATTTGGTAACTTACGAAAAATAAAACCCATGAAAGAATTATCATACAATTAATATGTAGATACACATAAATTAAAGTGTATTAACTGAAAAATACAATTATGGGCAGTACATAAACTACCCAAAAGGTAATAGTGTGAATATGGCTTGAATATCACAGGAATAATGAGTGAGATCAAGACCCCTTACCTTGAACTTTCCTACGGTCAAGGGTATGTTTAACCTTATCTATGAAGATCGTAGTATGTTATAAAATTATAAAATAACCGTATTAATATTTATTATATCATACATTATTCACTTATAACTTTATACAACCTATTTAATAATAATTTCCATGTGAAATTAACATTTCGTGTAACAATCGCTTTCTCTATCGTACGTGTTTTAACTTGTGACTCATGATTGTATCACTTAGACCAAGATTTAAATACTTACAGAATTTAAAAAATTATTTATATATCATATATATTTATATTATAAATAATTATAATTGACATATATATGAAATGAAAAACACTATTTATGGAGACTAGTTCGTACGTATGCATAAACGTTGTTTCTGTTTTGATATCGTGTTGAACAGAACTAATTGAATAAGATATATGTAAGTAAATACATATATATATATATATATATCTATTAGAATTATTATTTCATATATTACATTCTTATTATTAATATATATATTTTTATAATTGTCGATTAATGGTGAATGTGGAAATTAATCTCATCACGTCGTGGAGACGGTAATCCGTACGTATGCACGAGAGACAATATAATTTCCTTAAAGGTGTGGAATTGGATTGTATATCAATTTTACAGATACATTATCTTGTTATTTTCATTATTTATATACATATTCCTCCTCATTATACCCATCCAAATAACGTAGTGTTGAATAACAAATTACCCCACGACGCAGATACGGTAGGTCGTATGTACGCACACGTGGTGACATTATAATTAATAAGATAGATTTAATAATGAATAAAGTTGTGACATATTTATAATAAAATTACAGTATCTATAATATACTGGAGTTATTATTTTATAATGGAAATAACAAAGAAAGAAGAAGTGGAAGAAGAAAAGAACTTGAAAGAGGGTGGTGAAATTATTATATCTTCTTCAGGTTCTTCCTTTTGATTTGATCAAAAGGGATACTTATGTTGGATTTCTGATCAAACTAAGGCCTCTAGGTTTAATTGAGGGAAGTTTAGAGAATATTTGGGCCAGGGATGGTTGAGATGAAAATCTTTGAAGGTGTGAAATTGAGAGAAGGTGTAGTGCCCTTTTATAAGAGGGGTAAGGGGCACCTTTGGAAAAACAAAAAATATTAATTTATAATAAAATTTTATTCTCTTTATAATGGCACCAAATTGATTAATTTCTAGTCTATGGTGGGGATGGGACTAAATCCTTTCAACCAATAGATTTTATACAGGTTTGGGTTTCTATATTAACTTTATCATTTATATTAAACTATTAGTTAAATAGTTTAACATTTATCATGTGTCTTTGTATTTAAATATTATATAGTTAATGAACTTACTATATTATTTCATGAGAACCTCAAGTGGTTCATTAATGATATAATTATCATTATATAAGTATCTTGTCTGAACCTTACATTTTTAGGAATTGAATATCAATTAATAATATATTATTTGTTTTAAAAACTCTTTAATGTCAATTTTGACACTATTTGGTATTTTGTTTTTGCTAAATTCATAACTGTATTATTACTTCAAACCTAATTCATTTAATCACCCTTTAAAAATACTATTTACATATAAATTTCTCGTAATTAATTAAAATATCAAATTATATTTATTTGGTTATTTATAATATCGATTATTTTAATATTTCACTAATAAGGAAAATACTGCATAATCATTTTGTAATAAATAAATTAAATTATTTAATGTATAAAAATTATAAATAAAATACAATTATGTATGAAAACGTTTGATATTTATATCTAAATATTTATAATCGAATTTATCTTATGTATAACCCTATATTAAAAATGTTTTAGTTATTAAACATTGATTTTAACTCTGTTAACTCTTCTTTGAATTAAATAATAATAAATGTCCTAATGTTATCCATGTGGACCAAATAGGGTCATATTTTATTCATAAGATTGTTTTCGGTTGAATTATACATAGCCAAATGAATTAGGACAAGTGTTAGGGTAATAATAATATCATTTGTACCCTTAATTACCCTATTTACATTTAACCGTGGTAAATAAAAGAAAAAATTTACAATTCACCAAAAATTATTTTTAACTTATTGGATCACATTTTACTCCTTGATGTTAACCATGTATCTTGGATTTTCGAAATTCCACTCACAAAAGTGGTAAAATTATGTTTTATGTGAATTTGAAAATTCTCCTAGGAGATGGGAGAAAGATGGTAAAAAGTTCAATAAATTTTTTATATATCTAAAATTTTTATAAACTGACTCCAATGAATTAAATTGAACATATATAGGAATTATGTATCGATTTTGACCTAAAATAAATTTAAATAAAATAAATAATTATTTAAATAAAAATTTGGTTTTAAAGTATAACTCAGTGCTTTTCACTATTCATCAAAAATTCAAAGTATTCAGAAAAATACAAAAACTTCACCCTAAGATAATTTCGATACACTGAATTCAAAAATGGAGTTCATTTTGAATTTTAAAATTCATAAAAATTTAAAAAGCGGGTATTAATATTCATAATAGCTACTTTGATTGGTCGCGGTGTGTTATAATCTCGAAGTGGTGACAATTCAAGCTATTGCATTATTCAAATGGAAACGTACCGTAGAAGCTTGGGGTGTTACATTCTCCCATCCTTCAAATAATTTCATCCTTGAAATTTCAAGTATATTACTACATAAAAAGAATCGGGTGGTTCTTTATCATATGTTCATCGGGATCCCACATTGACTCTTCCATATTATGGTTTCTCGATAAATATTTTACCAGATGAGTCGTCTGGTTTCTCAGCACTTGTTCTCTTGTATCACGACTACCGATGGGCTCTTCGCAATTAAAAAGATCATGTTCCAGTTCTACTTCTTCATAAGTGAGTACATGTATTGGGTCATGCATGTATTTTCTCAACAGTGATACATGTAACACATCATAATCTTTGGAGAGACATGGCGGCATTACTAACCAGTAAGCTACAACCCCAAATTCGTTCTATAATTTTGAAAGGTTTGATGTACATTGGACTCAATTTACCCTTCTTAATGAAACGTATAACACCCTTTCATAATGATACCTTCATGAAAACATGATATCCTACATGAAATTCGAAATCCTTCCTTCAGTTATCAACATAGCTCTTATGCCTTCTTTGAGATTTTTTGAAGTGGTTTTGGATTACCTTTACCCTATCCATGGTTATTTCCATATCCAACATTACTAGATCAATGACAATTGGATCCCTTTCTACTCTCATTATGTTCAAAACTCCATGATCATTTTTTCTCAATGAATCTGCCACCTTATTTTCCTTCCTCGTGTGGTAGTGTATCATGCTTTAATAATCCTTGATTAATTCAAGACATATCTTTTTCCTCATGTTGAGTTCTTTCTGTGAGAAAATATACTTCAAAATCTTGTGATCCGTATAAAGATCACATTTCTCACAATAGACATAGTGTCTCCAAATCGTCAATGAAAATATTACAGGTGCTAACACAAGATTATGAGTAGGATAGTTTTTCTCATCAATATTCAGTTGTCGTGATGTAGAGGCAATGACCCTATCAGTTTGCATAAGGGAAAAACCAAGTCCTTTATTTGAACAATCACTATAAATAAAAAACCCATCATTCCCCGATGGTAGAGTAAATATAAGAGTATTGAATAATATTTTATTCACATATTAAAAACATTGTTCACACCCTTTTTTCCATTCAAATTGAACCCCTTTACGTGTGAGCTTTTTTAATGGGTTAACCAACCGGGAAAAATTTTGGACGTCATGTCGATAATAACCTACTAAACCAATAAAACTCTATACGTCAGTCATACTATTCGGTGTTGGAAATTCATGGATTGATCTTGTCTTATAAGGATAATTAGAGATTCTATCCTTAGAGACAATATGGACAAGAAAAGAAATATCCAAAAGCCATAATTCAGACATGCTAAACATCCCATATAATTCATGACTTCTCAGAGTCTTCAATATAATGCGCATATGATTTTCATGATCTTCGTAGATTTTGGAGTATACCAAGATATCATCAATAAATACCACTATAAATTCATCAAGATATTCCTTGAAAACTATGTTCATTAGATCCATAAAAACAGAGGGTGCATTAGTCAGCCCATAAGGCATTACTGTATACTCGTAATGCCCGTACATGCTTCACAATGATGTCTTCAGAATGTCTTCTTTCTTCATAGACAACTGATGATATCCAGATCGAAGGTTAATCTTTGAAAAGTATTTAGGTCTATGAATTTGGTGAAATAAATCATCAATGTTAGGCAGGGGATACTTGTTCTTTATTTTTATAGCATTGATCTCCCTATAGTCGATACATAACCTCATATATCCAACTTTCTTCTTAACAAAAAGGAAAGGGGATCCCCATGGAGAAACACTAGGGAGAATAAATCCCTTATTACTCATTTCCTCTAGTTGTTTCTTTAGTTAAACTAATTCAACAATGACCATTCTATATGGGGTCTTCGATATAGGCCTTGAACAAGGAATTAAATCAATAGAAAAATCAATTTCTCATTCTAGAGGATGTCCATGTAAATCATCAGGAAACACATCTAAATAGTCCTTCACAATAGGTACATCCTCTATTTGAACATTCCTTTCCACACCCACAGTTAATTCATTCTCATCCTCCCCAATAATAGAATTTAGTTGAGCTACTGGAGGTGGATCTAGATAAGCATCATGTGTTGACGATTCTGCTCTAAAGATAATGTGTTCTTTATCATCATCATAAAAACTCATAACCTCCTTCTTCTTATAATAAATCGTTGCATCATGGTCAGAAATCCAATCCCTATCAAGGATTATATCAAACTCAATCATAGGTATGAAGATGAGATCTGCAGATAAAGAACATTTATATGCTCTAATGGGAACAGATTCACAAAAAATTGTTCCGATGATACTTTCCTTATGAGTTTTAACTAGAAACTCCCTTGTTAAATCAAATTGGAAATATCTAATTTTCATAGAAAACATGGAAGATATGAAAAAATTTGATTATCCAGAATCGAATAAAGCATTGGATAAACCTGAGAAAACCATTAAATTACCTGCCACAACCTCCTTCAGAGCTACGACCTTAGCAGTAGTCATAGAATAAACTTGGCCTTGATCCCTTGGAATTTTCTTAGGTAAGATTCCCTGACACTTAGAACATTCATTTTCATAATGTCATATCTCCCTCCAATTGTATCATTGAACATTAGTAGCTTCTTGCTTCCCCTTTCAATCATGAGCTTGGTGGCCCATTTCACCACACGTGTAACAGACTCCCATTCCCTTTAAGCAAGTACCAGGATGTTCCGTCCCACATTTACTGCATGATGGATATTCAACTTTCCCCTTCTTCCCCTTATTTCCATTCCATGAGTGATCGGAAAATCTCTTCTTCTCTTAATTTTCTTTAAATTCATAAGACGTAGAGAATTTCTTTTACAATCTTGATAGAAAATGAGAATATATCTTCATACAACGAAAAGGATTATGAGACTAATGCTCGACAGAGAAATGGTTTTAACCAATCAATGAAACGATCATTCATACATATTAGGTTACATATATAATCTATAACATGCCTTGAAAACCATGTAATGTTATACTCATAATTTTCAACTTTCTCGTCCACCTTTTACCTCATACTGAAAAATTTCCTTTCCATATTTGCGCGATGGTCAAGAGGAAAGTATCATTCTACGAAAAGATTTTGAATTACCTCCATTCCATGTTTGATACTTCATCATCCTCCTTTGTGTTTTGAATAAATGACCACCATTTATCAGCATCACTAGTGAGGTGGTAAACTGCCATGATAACTCTTTCCCTTTCGCTACACCCCAAAGTGTGGAATATTTTCTCAAAAGAACATATCCATTTCTCAGATACCAATAGAGTTCTATTCCCATTGAATATTGGTGGTTGTTTCCACATGAAGCGATCCAACATTTATCCTCCATGCTGTGGATCTGGGTACTCTATATGGGTAAGGTTATTATTCATAACCTAAGTGAGTTATCCTAATATGGTGGTTAATTGATCAGCACCAGTTTCATCTCTAGCTCCACTATAATTATCTTGAGCAGGAGGGAAATCCCTACATAGAGTGTGTGCATTAATATGGTTTCCATTTCATCCACTAGGTGCCATTACTAAGAAATGGTATACACTAGATTAGTTTATGAATCACAATACATACATCAAACCTTATAAAAGACTTAACATAAATTGAACAGTGTATGGATATAATCAGTAATCATTAAGAAAATGTTTTCTTTGAGGAAGTATATATACTCATAAACCCTTCATAATGGTTTGTAAAGAAAATGATAATTATCCTAATAATATCCCCCAGGATTGTCATAACCATGAGTGTAGCAAGGCCTGTTTTCGTGCACCAGTTCCCATTCGAGTCCAGCTCAAAGCTGTGTTTTCGGGTTTTACCCCTAGGTACATTTGTGCCAGAACTTCCTCTACCTTCTTGTATCCAGAAATGGATGTATTGCTCGGAAAACTCAAAAAATATCTACAATACCAATATTATAGTATGTTCTACTATAATAATCCTCAAAGTCTATCTTAGGGCTATGTTCTCTAATCAGAGTATATCTAAATATAGCTTCCATGGTTTGTAAAAAACATCCTCAGATACAAACTATAATGCCCCAACCCCTGTTACCTAGATTCGGTGCATTATTACATAATATTTGCATGATCAAAAAAGATCAAATATCCAAAGGACATTTATTTTAATAGCCTTGGAAACACTAGATATATTCATAAGTCTTACATTACATCATAAAGTGAAAAAATACAACAACAACATCTTGTCTTCACATCCCCTCATACTATCCCTACAGGTCATTCACAAAATACCTCTTCACATCATGGAAAAAATAAAACATTGAATGGTGTGAGATCAGATGCTCAGTAAGGATAACAATATTGCAGGAACATTCATAAATAGACATAAACATTTAAGGCAATTTATAACTAAAACAAAATCCTTTTAAACATGAACTTTAACATAATATGGAAGAGATAAAATGAAATAATTCCATTTACTTATTAACATGGATAATCTACTAATCGAATAATCACATGCTATATCAATAACCACTTTCATTAAAATAGATTGCATAATGCCAGACTATCATAACCACGTAGTCAAGGCCTTGTGCCCAGAGTAGAAATAAGATTTTTTCAAGGCCTTATGCCAAGATAATAGATTGTCTCATTAGACCTACTGATGCATCGAGGAGCTACAGCTGGCTCCACCCGTCACTTATTAAGTCCAATGCATTCCTCATATGAACAGGTTTAAACATAACATAAACATTCGTACTAAGACTAGCATACGAAATTTCAATACATTCTTCACAAACCATGAATGGTATAAAAATAACACATCGACAGTCAAAAATATCACAAAAACTTCAATACTATCTGGAGGTTTTGTTTCATAATAAATAAACTTCAAATATGCATAAAATCCATCAAAGGATGTTGACATAGATGAATTGAAAACTATTTGAGAGAAATATCTCTTTTTTTGGAATCATTGAAAATTCACACACTTATAAAGGATGTAATTTAAAAGAGATTTTTGAATCAAATACTCCAATACCACTTTGAAACTTTTGAAAAGAATTATCATTTCAAAACATTCATGTCTATATAAATATATCCTCAAAATCATTTTGAAAACATTGACATTAATTAAAAATATTTAGAATGATAAATCATTAAAACTTTTAAAATTATGATATTTATAAAGAGTAACTTTCGCAAATCCTTAAAATTTTTATTTTGATATAATTTTTAGGAATGATGGGCCTGGATGATAAAAATTTCCCAATAAATACTTGCACATAAACAATCTCGGATAAAAATGAGATTGAGGAATTATCCCTTACCAATTTGGTAACTTACGAAACATACAACCCATGAAAGAAGTATCATACAATGAATATGTAAATACACATAAATTAAAGTGTATTGCATGATGAATATAATTACGGGATGTACATACACTACAAAAATGGTGATATTGGAAATATTACATGAATCTCACATGAATAAGGACTGAGATGAAAACCCCTTACCTTGCACATTCTTTGGGGCGAGGGTACATTTAACCTCCTGTATGAATATCGTAGTATGTTATTAAATTATAACAGATACATATTGATATTTATTATATCATACATGATTCATTTAGGACTTTATAGTACCCATTTAATAATAATTTCCATTATAAATTAACATTTCAGGTAATAATCGCATTCTTTATCGTACATATTTTAACATATTACTCTTGATTGTATCACCTAGACCAATATTCAAATACTTCTAGAATATAAAACATGATTTATATATCATATATATTTTGAATATTAATATGTATAATAGACATGTATATGAAATGAAAAACATCGTTTATGGAGACAGTAGTCTGTACGTACACATAAACACTATTTCCGTTTTCATATCGTGTTGAACGGAACTATGTGAATAAGATATATGTAACTACATATACATATATATATATAAATATATATAACTCTAGTGGAATAATTATATCATATATTAAATACTTATTAGTAATATATATATATTTATAATTGTTGATGAATGGTGAATGTGGAAATAAATGTCATCACGTTGTGGAGACGATAATTTGTACGAATGCACGAGCTACAATATCATTTCCATAAAGGTGTGGAATTGGAAGGTATATTAATTTTATATATACAATATAATTGTTATTTTCATTATTTATATACATATTACTCATCATTGTATCCATCCAAATAACATAGTGTTGAATAATAAATTACAACACAGCGTGGAGACAGTAAGTCATACGTACGCACGCATGGTGACATTATCATTAATAAGATAGATTGAATAATGAATAATGTTGTGCCATATTTATAATAACATTATAGTATATATAATATACTGGAGATATTATTTTATAATGGAAATTACAAAGAAAGAAGAAGTGGATGAAGAAAAGAACATGAAAGAGGGTGGGGAAATTATTACCTCGTCTCTGGGTTCATCCTTTTGATCTGATCAAAATGGATCCATGAGTTGGTTCTCCAATCAAACTAAGGCCTCTAGATTTAATTGATCAAAGTTTATAATAAATTCATATTCAGTTTATAATGGTTCCAAATTGATTTATTTCGAGGCTGTGGTTTGTTTGAGTAGAAATCCTTCTTACCAATATATTTTATACATGTTTGAGTCACTATATTAACCTTATCATTTATATTTAACTCTTAGATAAATAGTTTAACCTTTACCGTGTCTCTTTGTATTTTTATATTATATAGTTAAAAAACATAAAATATACTTCCAAGAGAACCCCATGTGGTTTATTAGTGATTCATATTTCATTATATAAGTCTCTTGGTGAAACATTAGAATTTTAGAAATTTAATATTAATTAATAATATAATATTTATTTTAAAAAAAAATTTTTTGTCAATTTTGACTCTATTTGGTATGTTGTTTTTGCTAAATTTATAACAGCCTTATTACATCGAAACTAATTCATTTAATCAATATTAACATGTCATATTAACCTATAAAATTAGTTGAATTAATTAAAAGACTCAAATTAAAATTATTTGGTTATTTATAATATCAATTATTTTAATATTTCACTAAGAAGTTAATTATTACATCATCATTGTGTCCTAAATAAATTAAATTATTTAATTTCTAATAATTATAAATAAAATACCATTATGTAGGAAATATTTTTATCTTTCTAATGAATATTTTTAATCAAATTTATCTTACATATGACCCTATATATATATTTTTAGATATTAAACTTTGACGTTATCTCTTTTAACTATACTTTGAATTAAATAATAATAAATGTTCTAATCTAATTAAGGTGTACAAAAAATGATGATATATTATTCCTGATGTTTCTTTTGGTCGAATTTTGGTTAGCCAATATAATTAGGACATGTGTTAGGGTGATAATAATATCATTTTTACCCATAATTACCCTATTTACATTTAACTGTGTTAAATAAAAGTAAAAAGTTACTATTCACCAAAAAATATTTTTATCTTATTGAACCAGATTTTACTCCTTCATATTAACCATGTCTCTTGGATTTTTTAAATTTCACTCAATGAAGAAATAAAATTATGTTTTATGTGAATTTTCAAATTATCCAAGGAAATGGGTAAAAGACAATGAAAAGTTCAATAAAAATTTTGTATGTCATAAATTATTATAAAATGACTCCAATGAATTACAGCGAAATTATATAGGTATTATGTATCTATTTTTACCTAAAATAAATTTAAATAAAATAAATAACTTTTTATAAATAAATTCAGTTTTAAACTATAACTTAGTGTTTTTCACTATTCATAAAAAATTGAATGTTTTCAGAAAAATACCAAAAATTCACCCTAAGAAAATTTTTATACTCTGAATACAAAAATAAAGTCCATTTTGAACGATAAAATTCATAAAATTTTAGGAAGTGGGTTTTACTATTCATAATGGCTACATTGATTAGTTGTGGTGTGTTAGAATCTCTATGTTGCGTACAATGCATGATATTGCATTATTCAAGGGGAAACGTATCGTGGACGCTTGGTGTGTTACAAGTGCTACTCAATGAATTTGTTGGCCGGAGTGGATACTCAAGAGGGGGATGAATTGAGTTCCAATTAAAATTTTCATTTTAAAATCATTTTCTTCAAAACCCCCAATAAAATACTGAATTAAACTGTACTGAATTTATATCAAAGTAAAGGTTCTGTTGGGTTCTCAAGGGATTGATTATTTCCTAGTTAATCACAACAGAAGAGTTGATTAACTTTTCAAACTTACTTACTGATTTACAACTAATATAAACACTTGCGAGTTTAATTATCAAAGTTACTTTAAAATAGTTTTGGTTGTAAAGTAATTAGCAGTGGAATAAAAAAGAATAACATTGAAAGATATAGCACATCAGATATAACCAAGAGGTTCATTCTCAAGCCGAGACATAGTCCTCTCAACACATTATATAAATTTGATCCACTCCCTGGATCGAGGTTCACAATAGTTTACAACTGTCCAGGTCCAAGACCTCTACCACTATTATTCATTGGAAACAGAACAACCACAACCAGCTATCTAGGTCACACATGACCTCTACCACTACTACTGTGGGAAATGAAAGATGTATAGAGTTTTCTGAGGATTTACAGATCCTCCAGTTAATGTACCGGAGACAGTGTGTGTGTTAAATACAGTAGATAACACACACTTCTCGAAATGAAAATTAATGAATCATAGAGCAGAGATGTAGAGTTTAAAAAAGTCTTTAGTGATTGCAGTGAAGCTTTGGACTCCTTAGGTTTTATCAGAAATTGTTCTGAGTCTTCTTCTGGTTTTAGTCTGAAAAACAGAGTGTTGTCTGCTTGGAATCTAGGTTCAGAGATAGTGAAAAATGTAGTCGATGAAGTTATTTAATGTCCTCGTGAATATAAAGAACTATTCTTGAGTAAGATTGAGTGTGTATGAGGTTCTGTGTCTTCTGAAACTATCTCATCCACCACTCTTTTCACTCATATGTGTCTCGTCGTTGTCACATGGGTATGTTTGTAATAACAGGGACTTCTTGTATTTATAGCACGAGCTCCAGCAAAAGAAATGATTTCTTTTTTCAGGTTTGAGGTACGGTTCCCTGACATCCAACAACCATCATTAAATAAATGACAGAGCATTAAAATATTCCTAATATGACCATTGGTTAGATGAAATAAAGATAAAGATATTCAAACAGTTGTTTATGACTATCGGTGAGTAAAGTGATCGGTAGGTCATCAGCATCAGCATTAGTGGCTAGACATCAGCGTGTCCTGATCGGTGACTCAGATGATCAACATCGGTGTGTCATGATCGGTGAATCATTTGATCCGCATTGGTGTGTCATGATCAGTGAATCATTTGATCAGCATTTGTGTGTCATTATCAGTGACTCATTTGATCAACATCGGTGAGACATCTTCAGTGAATCAGATGATCAGCATCGGTGAGTCTTGATTGGTGACTCATTTGATCAAAATCAGTGAGACATCTTCGGTGACTCATTTTATCAGCATCGGTGTGTCATGATCGGTGACTCATTTGATCAGAATCGGTGAGACATCTTCGGTGACCCAGATGATCAGCATCGGTGAGTCTTGATCGGTGACTCATTTGATCCGCATCGGTGAGACATCTTCGGTGACTCATTTGATCAGCATTGGTGAGACATCTTCAGTGACTCATTTGATTATCATCGGTGAGTCTTGAACAACATCGGTGTGTCAGTTGTCTTTTGATATAGATCGGTGCGACCGTTCACTTAACAGAACACAAAGTGTCTGTTTGATCCAGAAGACTTTCATAATACTTGAAAATCAATAACAAAGAGATAAAAACATGATCCAACCAATATAAACAGATTCACTACGAGATTGTGATTATGTATATGAGAAATCCAATCAGATTAAGCAATCGATGATTTGTGATTATTAAAACAGCAATCATAGGATGAACTCAACTATCTTCTATAGGGCTCAACAATCTCCCCCTTTTAGATAATCACAAATTTTATCCATAAATAAAAATAATATATCATCAATAATAGTGAAAAGGCATAATAAGAATAAATACACAATGAGATATAAATCTCCCCCTGAATTTATGCCTTTGTGTATTTATGTAAACATTGCTCCCCCTGCCATAGAATGTTTCTCCCCCATAGATATAAATCTCCTCTTTTGGGATAATAAAAAAGGAGGGAAAACATATAAATAACAGATTAAAATAAGGAATCATAGAGAATAGAGAGAGAGAAAATATGTTTTTCAAAGTACATCAAAGTACAAACATAACAATTGTCACCCTATCAACAGCAAGACACAACTATTTCGGGGGATGTAACAGGGCTTTGCCTTTTTCAGAAAGATCAATGGTTGGGAAGTTGGAAAGCATTGAGGCAGGTTGAACTGGGAGAATTTGAAAAGGAGGTAATATGACTCAGGAAGGTGGAGGAGTAGATTCCACGGGGATTTGTTGTGAAGTAGTAGCAGCTGGTTGAGAATATTTCTGAGGAACTGGTCGGATTTTAGATAGATCTTGATCAACGGAGATCTGATTTTGAGCAACATCAGAGGCACTAAGAGGGTCAGCAGGAGGAAGCACAATGGTGGTGTCTTGTGCATTCAGATAAGTCTTCAAAAGATTTATGAAATTCTGAATATCTTCTGCACCATACTGCATAGCCTTCTCAAAATCATCCTTATTATCCATGAACCGTTCCTCGGTAGGATTAAAATCTTGCAACTGATGAACTTGAGTCTTGAAATCTTGAGTGACTGGATGTAGTTTCATTTTATCAGCCAACACTTTGAAATTCACGGTTATCTCATGCTTTGTTTAAATCTTTGAAAATTAATGGTCAACCTTTTCCTTGATCTCTCTCTGGGCTTTAATGGCATCTGCGGAATATACTGTTACCATCTTATGAATGTGATCATTGTGCTCCCTCATCTTCCTCAACGAGTCCAAATCAAGAACTTCTCTAATGGCAGACAATTCATCATGCACAATATACCTTAGAGCCTCTAGCTCACAAGTAGTGATCTTGGTTTCTTTGGCTGTACTGGCTTGAGCAACTATCTGAGTTATCACAGCTTTCAACTTTCTCAGATCAGACTTCATAAGATGTTCAATTAGATTCCTCAACACTTCCATCATACTAGAGATGGTTGATCTAAATTCTTTTGATAAAGAAACTATGTCAGATTGTAGATCCTTCAGAATCTGATTTAGAGAGGCTATGTGCCTTCCAATAAACTCACCAGTATTGGACAGGTCTGGTCTAATAGCATTTTAAATTTCTTCTCTGACTTTATCTCTCACATCATCAAGAAAATCAATTTATAACTTATCAAAATTGTACTGAGAGACAGTAGAACTAGGTATATGAGCATCTGCAGCATCAATAGCATGAGCGGACATTGCCTCAACTGGTTGGCTTTCCTTTACACCCGCATCAGATTCTGATTCTTCCTCCTCTTCTTCAGAATACTCTGAACCCAAAACAGCAAAACCAGGGTAATCATCCCAGATAGAATCACACAGAGTATATTTCAGGTTATCATAACATTCTTTTCCTCTGATTTCTAGAGAATCTCTCTTGCCATTGGTATTTGTTTCTGGTACAGTTTGATGTGTTTCTATTGGAGGTACAACAAGACCATCCACTAGTTGGTTATCACCATCATCATCATTTTCATCATCATCATCATTATCATCATCATCATCATTCCCATTTCAATTCTTCACAGAAACTTCACTGTCAGATACTTCAGTGTCACTACCTTCTTCATCACCAAGAACTGGTTCTGATTCAGGTAAGAGTAAAGGTGGACTGGCAGATCCAAAGTCCACTCTTCTCTTAGGGATGATAGTATCAGGATCACTCCTATCATCAGGAGGTGACACACTTCCTTCTTCTATTTCATCTTCTTCCATCCCTTGTTTACCAGACTCTTCAGTGTCCTTATTCCATTCAACAACTATTTCTTCCTCATCATCAGAGAAAATTGGCTCCTCAGCTGATTTCAAACCAAGTTCTCTTAAACCGTTCGGCCTCTTTCCATGATCAGTGGGATTGTAGGACTCATACAACTTTTCCTCATCAGCAACCCATAATTTCTTCCATGGGTTCCAGTTTATTTTCATCCTTTTACAAATTTCTTTGTTAACACAAAAATCACTATCTGATTCAGCTATCTCATCAGCTTCATCAACACATTCCATATTCTTTAACATAACAGAGATCATTTTAGAATAGAACAGGGCAGTGGCTTTCTTAGATGGTTTCACCATTCCAGCTTTGTGCACCATTTGATATCTACAAAAATTGATATTCTCATGGGTCATTAGTAGAAACAATAGAAAAACATCCTGGTATTTTATAGCAGCCAAATCTCCTTTCCTGGGGCAAATTTGGTGCTGAATAAACATAAAGAGAAGTCTACATTCACCATCCAACTCTGAGGCTGTGATTCACCTTGACTCTCTGTTTCCAGTCAAAAGCTCTAAAGATAACTCATAAGAGAATTATTCAGTGGTTGGAGGAAGATTTCCAGCATAATCCTCATACCGACCCTCATGGGGTACATCTAAACATTCAGCCCATTGTTTAGACGAAAAAGATATGTTCTTTCCTTTCACTACAGAAGACATTCTGGTAGCCTCTACACCATCTAAAGTAACTTGCAGATTTATATAAAACTCATGCACTATATTTGGGTAGTATACACGAGTGTTATCTGAGAACCAGTCTTTCCATCCTTGTGATTCTAAAACTTGTAACAACAATGACTTACTTGTGAAAAGCCAGGTGGAACTGACATACTTTTCTACAACAACAATCCGAGTTTCTAGGTTCAGATTTACTGATCTTTTAGTGGTACTACTCGACTCACCTCGAGCATGCTTTGAAGGTACATGAATTTCTGATCCTTTTCTTGGTCTCTATTGCTTAGCCATTTGCAGATTCTGGGGAATGCAGGAGTTCGAAGGTTCGATGTAGAGGAGAAGAGAGAAAATAAGGCTTGGCGGGAAGTGAAAGGTCGACGGTTTGGAGAATAGAAATAGCCGCATATCATTTATTCCATCATTGAGCGTTTCCATAATAATGATAAAAGTAATTAATTATTTATAACATAATAAAAAGTAAATGAAAGAAAGATCGGTTTGACAGATCAGTTTCATATATCATTTTCATAGATCAGTTTCATAGATCAGTTTTACATATCGGTTTCACATATCGGTTTCACAGATCGGTTTCACAGATCTGTTTCACAGATCGGTTTCATAGATCAGTTTCACAGATTGGTTTCAGAGATCAGTTTCACAGATCGTATTCACAGATCGGTTTCACAGATCAGTTTCATAGATCAGTTTCACAGATCGTTTTCACAGATCGATCATACATAATTATTGTTTAATGAAATTCATTCATTCAGAACATAAAGGCTTTGTAAAAATAACAGCTAATTGATGTTCAGAACTAATAAATTCGAGAGAAATATCACCTTTATGATAATGATCGCATTGGTGTTGTCACAATTAATTGAAACATGTTTAAAATCAAATCCATAGTCCAATAAAGTGTGTTTCATCCACAGAATCTGTGCACATCAACAACCAGCAGCTATATATTCTGCATCAGCAGTAGACAATGCAACTGAGTTCTGTTTCATACTACACCATGATACTAGGGACTTTCCAAGTAAATGACATGTTCCAGATGTGATTTTTCTATCTAACTTACATCCAGCAAAGTCAGCATCTGAAAAACTAGTTAGGTCAAATGATTGTCCTTTTGGAAAAAACAAACTTAAATTCACACTATACTTAAGATATTTAAAAATCTTTTTAACAGCCAGTAAGTGTGATTCTTTATTAATAGCTTGAAATCTAGCACACATACACACACTAAATATAATATCCAGTCTACTAGTAGTAAAATAAAGTAAACTCCCAATCATACCTCTATAATAGGTTTGATCAACTGGTTTCCCAGTTTCATCAACTTCCAATTTACAGGTATTACTCATAGGTATATCACTTTCCTTAATACTATCCAAACCAAAACGTTTTAATAAATCCTTAGTATATTTACTTTGATTTAGAATAATACCATCTTTAGTTTGAAAGATTTGAAATCCAATAAAATAATTAAGATCTCCCATTAAGATCATTTCAAACTCATTTCGCATAACCTCTGATTAATCATTACATAATGAATTTTTAGAAGATCCAAAAATAATATCATCAACATAGATTTGTACTATTAACACATCTTTTGAAATCCTTTTTATAAAAAGAGTGGGTTCAGCTATTCCTTTTGTAAATCCTTTTGAAATAAGAAAGTTTGAAAGTCTTTCATACCAAGCTGTTGGAGCTTGTTTTAAACCATATAAAGCTTTAGAAAGATTAAAAACATGATTTTGAAAATGAGGATTTGAGAAACCAGGTGGTTGTTCTACAAAAACATCTTCAACAATAAATCCATTTAAAAAAGAACTTTTCACTTCCATTTGATATAACATGAAATTTAGATGAGATGAATAGGCAAGTAAGATCATAATAGCCTCTAATCTAGCTACAGGTGCAAAGGTTTCCTCATAGTCAATTTCTTCTTCATGATTTTAAACTTGTGAAACTATCCTAGATTTGTTTCTAATGATGTTTCTAAATTCTTCAACTTTATTTTTCTAAAAACCCATTTTGTTCCTATGTTTATAGTGTCCTTATGACTTTCTACTAATTTCCAGACATTGTTTCTTTCTAATTGATTTAGTTCTTCTTACATAGCCATTACCCAAATTTCGTCATTGATAGCATCATTGATATTTTAGGTTCTAACTCTGAAAGAAAAGCTTGATGTTCAACCTGATTTCATAGAGAAGATATAGTATGTGTTCTTATATCTAAATTAACTACAACAGCATCTAACGGATGGTTCTTTAGAATACTAGTTGGTCTAGAAAAGGTAGGGCTGGAGATTTCAGGTTCATCTACAGGTTGAGGTTCAACAGAATCATGTTCTGGAAAATTTCCAGAACTGGATGTTTTAACTATAGGTCCACTGTCTTTATCATTAGGGTTCAAAACAAAGAGATCATCTTCAAGGTTTTCAAGAGAGGTCTTAGGTTCATGTGGATCAGTTTCATCAAATTTTATGTGAACAGATTCTTCCACACATTTGGTTCTCTTATTGAAAACTCTATAGGCTTTACTTGATATAGAGTAACCTAGGAAAATTCCATCATCACTCTTGGATGCAAATTTTTTGAGATTGTCATTAGTATTATGAATGAAGACTTAGTAGCCAAAAACATTGAAGTAGTTAACCTTAGGTTTCATATGGTTCCACAACTCATACTGGGTCCTCTTTAGAACAGGTCTAATCAAGACTATATTAATAACATAACAAGCAGTATTGACAGCTTCAGCCCAAAAATAAATAGGTATGTCACAATCATTAAGCATAGTCCTAGAAATTTCTTGCAGGGTTCTATTCCTCCATTATACTACATCATTCTGTTGGGGTGTCCTAGGGGTAGAGAAATTGTGACTATAGCCACTGTGTGAGTTGTAAGATTCAAACTCATGATTTTCAAACTCACAACCATGATCACTTCTCAGGGTTTTAATTTAGAGTCAACTATGGTTTTCTACAGACTTGGAATATTTTACAAAGCAAGAACAAGTTTCACTTTTGTGAGATAGAAAATATACCCAAGTATATCTAGAAAAGTCATCTACAAGAACATAGACATAGTGCTTCCCATTGAAACTGGAAACTATAGAAAGTCCAAAAAAAATCCATGTGAACCAACTCGAGAGATTGATAAGATGAAACTTCTTTCTTTTATTTAAGAGAAACGTTATGTTTCTTTCCCTTTTGACAAGGATTACAAACTTTGTCTGTTGGAAATTCTTGTTTGGGTAGGTCTCTAACAAAGTTCTTCCTAGAATGTTTTCTAAGTGAATGCACATTGCAGTGTCTTAATCTTCAGTGCCAAATCCAAGACTCTTTATGAAAAGCATTTAAACAAGTAATATTTTTCATATCTAAAGAATTTAAATCAACAGCATAAACATTTTCATTTCTTAAAGCAAAAAACACTAAAGAATTTTTAGAATTAAAAACAATGCAAGAATCATTTTCAAATTTAACATAAAAACCATCATCACATAAGTGAGAAATACTTATCAAATTGTATTTATGTCCATCAAAAAAATAAAAACTTAGAAATTAATACTGAGTTAGTGTTATCAATTTGTCATAAGCCGATGATTTTCCCTTTTGAGTTATCACCAAAAGTGACAAACCCTCCATTAACTTTTACTAACCTCTTGAAGAATGAGAAGTCTCCTGACATATGTATTGAACATCCACTATCCAAATTCCAAGTATTTCTATAGGAGACCTTTAAGCAGGTTCCCTACAAAAAAATTTTAAATATGAAATGATTTTGGTACCCATATCTTCTTAGTTCCAGACAGGTTAGCCGATAAAACATTAGGTACCCAAATTTGACTAATGGGTCTCATAATATTTCTAGAGTCAAAAGATTTTGAAAGATAAACCTTATAATATCTATAACTATGAATATAACTAGTTGAAGAATATGATGTTTCAGAACTATCTACATTCTATCCAGATTTAGGAATGAATTTAGTTTTGGTAATTTTCCTTTGTCCAGGTTGGTATCATATACCAGTAGTGTATCTAGGTTCTATTTCCTTACCTAGAATCTGAGTAAGAGTATATTTACCATATGTATAATCTTCTAAGTATTTCTTATGTTTCTCATTAGATAATTTCAGTTCAGTGTTTTTTAAGAAACTAAGCATTATTTTCCATTTCAATATCAAGATCAGATTTATGTTTAACAGTTAAAGCATACGGTTTCTTTAAACCTTTGTATTTGCCGTTCAGCTCATTACAAGTTTCTTCTAACATATCACAGTATTCAAATAGTTCATATTTTGACATGTTTTCTGAGTCAGAATCATCTTCAGAATAATATGAATTTAAAGCAGGAGTTTAATATGTTACCTTATAGGTGTTTGTCATAAAACACATGTTTGCGTTATTTTTTGTTCAGTTTCAAGAATTTCAGATTCAGTGGAGCTATCCTCAGAAGCACTCCAAGTACCCTTAATAAATTTCTTAAATTTATTGTCCTTGTATTCATACATATTCTTGTAATTCAACATTGGACAATCTGCTTTTATGTGTCCCTTTCTTTTGCACTCATAGCAGACAACGTCATCTGATTTTTCAGATTTCATCCAATCCTTTTTCCAATGCCCCTTGTTGTCATACATACCTTTATAATTTTATTTTCTGAAAAACTTATTCTTCCTAAAAAAATTCTTAAACCTTCTGGAATTGTGAGCCATCTCATCATCACTATCAGAAGCACTTTCAATGTCTTCACAGATTGAAAATTCATTTATAGCTTGGAGTTTCTCCTTATCCTTGTTCTTTGAAGTTGAAGATTTGAAAGCAACTAACTTCATTCTAGGTTCTTCTTCTTCTTATTTGTTAACCTTGAGTTCTTCTTCATACATCATCAACATGCCAATTAGTTCCTTGACTGGCAGTTCACCAATATCACATGATTCTCTAATGGATACAGATGTTCCTCTCCATCTTTTAGGTAGATATCTCAGAATTCTCATTATTTGTTCCTTTGATGGAACATCCTTTCCCCGAAAAGCCATTGTGTTGCAAATTTCATTAAACCTGAGATACATGTCAGAAATTGGTTCATCAGGCTTTATCATAAAATTATCATACATAATAGTATAAGTATTCAATCTCATTTCCTTAACATTAGTTGTTCCTTTATGAGAAATGGCTAAGGTATCCCAAATTTCATAAGCAGTTTTACAGGCAGATAATCTATTAAATTCCTCATCTCCTAAAGCACAGTATAAGATATTTATAGCTTCGCAATTATTATTGTAGGTAGCCTTAGTAGCTTCATTCCATGTAGTTCTAACAGTAGTAGGAATTTTATACTTTGATTCTATAGTAGTCCAAATATCAAAACCCATGCTTTCTAAATGAATTTTCATCTTGATTTTCCACTAAGCATAGTTAGTACCATTAAAAAATGGTGGTCTATTGGTAGCAACACCATCAAGCCTATTATCCATGATAGCTTACATAAAGAAAATATTTTAATTAGAAAAAAATTTAGAAATAATATAAATTTTAAGAACACTAAAATACAACTAAATTCACAGTGAAAAAACAGAGTACTTTAGAAAATATTTAAACAACCTTTGATACCAATTGTTGGTCAGAGTGGATAATCAAGAGGGGGTGAATTGAGTTCCAATTAAAATATCTATTTTAAAAACTTTGTCTTAAAAACCCCAAATGAGATACTGAATTAAACTGTAGTGAATTTATATCAAAGTAAAGTTTCTATTGGGTTCTCAATGTATTGATTATTTCCCAGTTAATCACAACAGAAGAGTTGATTAAATTTTGAAACTAACTTACTGATTTACAAATAATATAAACACTTGCGAGTTTAATTATCAGAGTGACTTTAAAACAGTTTTGGTTTAAAGTAATTAGCAACAGAATAAAAAAGGAATAACTTTCAAAGATATAACACAACATATATAACCAAGAGGTTCAGTATCAAGCCCAGACATAGTCCTCTCACCACTTTATATAAATTTGGTCCACACCCTGGATCGAGGTTGACAACAGTTTACAACTGTCCAGGTCAAAGACCACTACCACTGTTATTCGCTGAAACAGAACAACAGCAACCAGTTGTCCAGGTCACACACGACCTCTACCACTACTATTGTGGGAAATGAAAGGTTTAATGAGTTTGCTAAGGATTTACAGATCCTCCATTTAAAGTACAGGAGACAGTGTGTGTGTTAAATTCAATAGATAACACACATTGCTCGAAATGAAAAATAATGAAACACAGAGCGAAGATTTAGAGTATAAAAAAGGCTCTAGTGATTGCAGTGAAGCTTCAGACTCCTTAGTTTTTATCAGAAATGGTTTTGAGTCTTCTTCTAGTTTTTTTTCTAAAAAACAGCATGTCATCTGCTGGGCATCCATGTTTAGAGATTGTGAAAAATGTATTCGATGAAGTTCATTAATGTCCTCATGAATGTACAGAACTCTTCATGAGTAATCTTGAGTGTTTATGAGGTTCTATGTCTTCTGAAACTATCACATCCACCACTCTTTGCACTCATATGTGTCTCGTCGTTGTCACATTGGTATGCTTTCATTAACAGGGACTTCTTGTATTTATGGCACAAGCTCCAACAAAAGAAATTATTTCTTTTTGCAGGTACGAGGTACAGTTCCCTGACATACAACAACCTTCATTAAATAAATGACAGAGAATTAAAATATTCCTAATATGACCGTTGGTTAGATTAAATAAAGATAAGGAAATTCAAACCGCTGTTTATGACTATCGGTGAGTCAAGTGATTGGTAGGTCATCAGCATCATCATCGGTGGCTAGACATCGATGTGTCTTGATCGGTGACTCAGATGATCAGCATCGGTGTGTCATGATGAGTGACTCATTTGATCAGCATCAGTGTGTCATGATCAGTGACTCATTTGATCAGCATCAGTGTGTCATGATCGGTGACTCCATTGATCAGCATCGGTGAGACATCTTTAGTGACTCAGATGTTCAGCATCGATGAGTCTTGATTGGTTACTCATTTGATCAGCATCAGTGTGTCATGATCAGTGACTCATTTGATCAGCATCAGTGAGACATCTTCGGTGACTCAGATGATCAGAATCGGTGAGTCTTGATCGGTGACTCATTTGATCAGCATCGGTGAGACATCTTCAGTGACTCTTTTGATCAACATCGGTGAGACATCTTCGGTGACTCATTTGATCAGCATCGGTGAGTCTTGAACAGCATCGGTGTGTCAGTTGTCTTTTGATATGGATCGGTGTGACCGTTCACTTAACAGAACACAAAGTGTCTGGTTGATCCAGAAGTCTTCCAGAATACTTGAAAATCAATAACAAAGAGAAAAAAACAAGATCCAACCAATATAAACAGATTCACTAAGATATTGTGATTATGTATATGAGAAATCCAACCGGATTAAGTAATCTATGATTTGTGATTATTAAAACAGTAATCATAGGAAGGATTCAACAATCTTCCAGAGGGCTCAACGGAATGAATTTTCTCATTAGATATATTCTTCTTTTATAGTTTAATTATGTTTTTATTCTATTTATGTGATCAAGGTATATTTTCTTGTATATTAGTTCACACCATTAGATTAAATTATAGAAATGAATATCCAATTAAACATATGAATGAAAATTTTTTCTTTGTTTTTTCTATTGGGATGAATACTAGATTTTTATAGAATACACATGTTCATTTTATTTGGTGGAAAATGAGTTACATCAAACGTATATTGGAATGGTACTATCCTACTATGAGTTTTCTCCCTTAATGGGACAAAATAATAGTAAACGATGATTTTGTTCTCACGGATATTCATTATGACCATATCAATTTCACCTCTTAAATGTATTATTTTTACCTAAAAGAGGATATATAGTTTGAGGATAGTAATAAGGGATTGGTAATCAACTTCATTGTTAGTTACCCCTTTCAAAAAAAGGAATAATTATTCCATGTGATCCTATAATGGGGTTATGAAGACAATATCATGGAAAACCATATTTAGTTTAGGGTTACTGTGTCTCCAATCAGTTATAATTTATGAGGAAATTTAATTTTTAATCATTTTTTATGTTTTAGCATGTTCAATGGTGAAATGGGATAAATCTAAGATCCTAATTTTTATCGAATGTTCTTTTGAGGTCAGATTCATAGATAGAAAATATACCACAACATGTACTTTACTTATTTTAATGGGATGAGCATGTTGTAGAATTTCTCCAAAATAATAGCACACTATGATAATAGTCTAGGAATCATTGGGTGGATTATGATATACATTGATAGATACATATGGGAAACTAGATATATCTCATAATGCTCCTGATGTACAGTAGTTTCTTAAACATGAATTGAAAATGGGGAAGCTCTTCTTGATGAAGAAATATCGTATCATAGAAACCGTTGTCATATGCCTGAGATATTATAGGATATTATTATTTGCTTTTTTATATTCTAATTGGTGACCAAGTGGTAATTATAGTGTAGTCACATAAATTTTCACAAGATTCCATGGGACTGGAAGAATCCTGGAAAAAGGTTGTACTAGATAATTCATGATGTTGTTAAACACTTAATCATATGTGCCATACAATTCATAAGATATTCCCATCGATATGATCTTATGAATAGATTATATATTCACACCATGGTGGTGTTAAAATAATTTATATAGGATAAGTGGCCTTAGAGTCCACCTAACACCTAGATATTAATATATAAAGTGATAATACATCTCATTGGTTTCCCCAAATATGCACTTTGGGGTTCATAATTTGGTGATGGGAGAGAAGAATGTAAAAAAAAATATTATACTGATCTTAGAGGTGGTCATGGAATTGAATGGATCTAACCACAATATCATTCATGTATTGGTCCACCAATGTTATGAGGAGTGTCTTGGAGAGGTGATGTATTGGGTACTCACATGTTTCTCTAAAATTATTAAAGAAAAATGTAGTGAATTAGTAAAAAATGTTCCATTATATTTCATTCTTCATCATCCATAGTGGCTATCTGGGTATGATTTTACCCAGAATACCCACCAATGAAGAAATATCATAGAAATTAATATTCAAATCAATTATAATTTCTATCATCAGAATGGTGAATTCAACATTTGAAAGACGGTGGCTGGGGGACTATATGTTGATTTAGACCATGATTAATCAATGTTTATTCATAAAGTTGAAGTTATTTTCCACCAAATTGGAGTATTATAATTCCCATAAATTTTTGGACGTGAATATCATAAGAAATATTTCATTAAACATGGAATAATGGTTAGGATGAATCATTTTGGAATCCCATGTGAACTCATGTTTTCCAATAGGATGAACAATGTGGTTGATATAATCCTTGGGATACATCCTTATAAATCCCTTATAGTTCCATGAAATAATAAGGATTCTTATTTAGGAAATACACTTATATCTTCTAATACTTTTATTGAAATTAACATACTAGTTAGATTTCCTCTTAAAATATACCCAATGTTTAGATTTTCTATTCAAATTCATATATTGTGTTTGAGAACTCTTCACTGATGGAAAGAGTGACTTATTCTAAATCCACAACATTGTTTGAGATATGATGATTAGAAGAAAATTAAGGCTCTCAAATAGATTACATCAATGAATTGGTTATATCATCTAACATAATTGGGAATAAATACATAGTGAGGTATTCCTACACTATAGAGTCATTGGTGATGAACACTAATAATCATGTCATATGCGGTTTATGATAGAGAAGTACACATTTTATGTCAATCCAATTAAATAATATCAATTTACATCCATTATACCATTATCATTGGAATAAAATATTGTTAGTGTGGGTTGGGGATAAGTAGTTAACCTCTTGGAATAAAAAACGATTTTGAATATTCTTCCACAATGGCACATTACAACTATAAGGATTTGAGGTAATCTTCATGAATTATTTCTTCATGGTGGTGATGAATTGTTTCCAGAGGGTACAATATATTTTTCATTGTACTAGTTGATTTTATGGTTTAATATTCCTTTAGAATGTGAATAAGGGTCTTCTGAGCCTGATTTCATGTAATTTTGAGGAATCATGTTCTCATATTTTTCAAATCTGTGCTTATATCCTCCATTTTTTATTACCCATAATCTTGATAGTAGGAATTAGAGGAGTTAAAAGTAAAACATCACAATGGTATACCACTAAAAAACATTTAAGGGAGAATTTGAGACCTTGACGATATAAAAGAGTAACATCCACATGTTGGTAAATATATGTCCTTAACAATTAATTGTATGAAATTTTCTATAAGTCCACTATATAATCAATTTTTTATTGATAAACAAAATAAAGTATCCAACTACATAACCCTTTCTGGTTTCTGATTAGTATTATCATACCCTAATAAAATTACGGATAATGGGGAAAATCTTCCTTAGTGATCCAAAAATTATGGATACATCAGATTGGGATATCATTAATCCACTGACTAGTATCTAAATGGTAGTGATGAATTTCTATACTATAGAACCAAAATGAGAGATATATTTTTTACACATTCCATAAGATGATGTAACCTGTATCATCCTCATATAAGAAGTCAATGGATTAACAATATTCATGTTTACCCTCCTCTGAATGATAGTCCCTGAGAAAACCTTCAATATATTCTAACATTAGGGTATCTTCAAATCCTTGATGAGAGTCCCATGTAATTTCTATCACAAGATAATTCCATCAAGGATCATGATTCATGATTTTATATGGGTGAGGTTATATAGAACATTATTTTTCATGGATATGGGCGTAGCCCAAATTCCAATAGTTTTCTCCATGAAATAAGGCATAGTTTGAACTATTGACTGAGGAACAAGTTCTTGAGTATGGAATTAAATGTTTGTATTCTTCCGAAATAGCTTAGGAAGAGTACTAGTCAACAATGATCGATCCTTAACTGAATAAATATTATTCATGGGATAATATGGTCAAGCTGCAAAATCAACTATCACTGAATTTTAAGATGGTTATCTTGATGGTGTTTCTTAATTGGACTACATAATATGAGCCTAGAATACCATTTTTTAGTGGCATGGAAAATATTATTTAGTGGATTGTAATTGTAATTTTTATTGGTAGCATATATTATTCAATTCCCACTATGGAATCTTCCAATGACATCTGAATGGTATCAGTTGATATTATTATTGTCATGTAATGTGAAATCATCCACCATCATAACAGCAAGGGTTGTGGTGTATCATTTTCCTTTTACTATAGAATACTCAAGGATTGGATAGCTTCTTGGGACTCATTCCAATTTTGAAAACATGACATCACTGAGAGTTAATAATAGATTTTTTATGGTGGTGGATATTATTTTCCTAATAATTATTATTAGCAGTTCTTATGAAACATTGAATTAAATTATGTTAATGGAGTTGTTGGATGAGTCATTGAAAATGTAGGAGGTATTGGTGTTGGACTCCCCATGATTTAATCATGTTTTAATGATAAAAAATCCTATACATTCTTGTAAATCATGTTCAATCAGTGTCAAATCAAGTGTACAAATGGTTGGTATCTTTACGCATTAAATAAATCTATAAAATATTATATGTGCTATGTTTGATTATTCTAAACTATATTTAACTATGGTTTAGAGTGATTTATTTTATGAATGATTAATTCTAATTCACTATGTTAATATCATTGTTAAAGTCTATATAAAGATACTTGGCTAAATCTGAAAAACCGTGAGTCTGTTATTGGTTGTGTTTTTCTGGAAAAGGACCCTAGAGCCATGAACCATACACTATGACAAGACATTGTATCCCTGACACCATGACCCAGCCACCGTGACCCAGACACCGTGACTAGACACCGTGACTCGACACTGGGACCAAGACATTGTGGCATGACACCATGACCAGACACAGTGATCGTAACACTAAATATGTGCTACCAGTTATTGATCTCTATAAAACTATTCCATAATGATTATATCACCACTTAAGTTAAAAAATATATATACCATTTAGTAGGGACACTATTTCCAAGGGACACTATCTTTAAACCGACTGTGACACCATTCTTTAATTTTTTTTGTCATTTTAAATTTAGTTTCTAACAGTTATTTTGAGTCATTTAAATATAGTGACATAATTAATATTTATTTGTAAACATGTCACCTGATAGTACGAGGTACGATTTTTAGAAAACATTCATCCTTTCGTCTCCAAAACATGCACTCCAAGAATAAAAACATTATCGCCTTGACACATATAGATGGTAGAGCAGCAAAAGTGTGACAATTCTTGTGAAAATAATAGAAACACGCAACAAGATACATCTAAAGAACACATGATTCATTCACGAATCCAAAAGATGTAATACCATATATCATAGGCAATGAAAACTTCTAAATACGATGTTCTCAAAGAAGACGATCCAAATATGCACCAAACATTTGATACTCTGTTTTTCTCAAGAGGACCCTGTTCTTACATATGCATCATCCTAGAAGTCCATAGCTGCATAGATAAACACTCAGAGCATTTTTTACCTTATCTCAACTTTTTTATGTCTACTATTAATATATTTCGAGAATTGTGTGTGTGTCTGTATTAAAACACACACTATCTTCTACACTAAACCGAACGATATAAGATATCCATCCACTTATATCTTTTTACAATTCATTACCACCACAGATAAGTGTCAATGAGTTCCCTGTGTGACAAGGTAGGTTTTACACACAAAAAAATGTGGATGAGGTCCTGTGACCAGGAAAATCCTATGCACTATTTCTTACCCCGATCCAGGCTGGGGATCATGTTTTATAATATAAACTACATGGTGGAAGGTGATCATCATGTTTAGTGGATTAGGTATTGGCTTGAAACTAAAGCACTCTTTTTATATCAAATATGTTGTTTAATTAAGTTTTCTCTATTTTACTGGATAATTTAGAAATCTCTAGATTAAAATCAAAAGTAAATCATGGAATGAAGTTATAATTGTTTTTCCTTATTATAATAGCATAAAAAGTAATATTAATCACTGATATTATGATTACTAAGAATTAATCAATCTTCATAGAAGTTATTTAAATTGAAAAAAATCCATAACTGTGTTACTTTGATTAATGGGGAAATATTTATTTTTATTGGGTAACCTTTTATAAAAACGTTTCAAACAGAAATTTTTTATAGATAATCAATTCACCCCCTATTTAGTACTCTACTTTGACCAACATTTTGTATTAGAGTTGTTTTTTATTCCTATTAAGACTCAGTTTTTGAAACTATTCAACTGGATTTTAATTTCAATTTAATGGTAAATAAATTTTGTTAATTCAAAATTTCTAACTCTATTAAAGTATTTCCTTATTATGGAGAATATACTAGAAGGTGATATATCAAACATACAACCATTCTTCAATAGAATCAATTATTCCCAATGGAAGATCATAATGAATATTCATTTAGAAAATATGGGTTTTGAAATTTGGTCTTCAATTATAGATGAGTATGTGATTTCTTCTACTAATGGAAACACATGGTATGCCCCTACCCAAAATTCTTACAATAACAACATCAAAGCGAATAATTCTTTATATTTCCCCTTAATAGATGAGGAATTTAACAGAATTTAGGCATGTAAGATTTCCAATGAAATTTGGGATACTTTGTTTCATTTAAGGGTCTTCTATTAAGAATGAAATGAGGCTTAATAATTATATTATTAAATATGACAACTTTAAAATGAATCATGCAGACACTATTTCTAACATGTATCTCAGGTTCAACTAAATTGTCAACACAATTATTTCTCTTGGAAGAGAAGTCACTACCAAAGAAAATATAATGAGGATTGCCATATTCCTACCTGATAGATGGAGAGGAACCTCAGTCTCCATTGGAGAATCATGATACATGTTACCTGTAAAATATCTCATTGGGAAACTAATGATGTATGAAGAGGATCTGAAAGTCAACATGTAAGAGGAGGATGAACTCAAAAGTAAATTCGATGCATTTAATACCACCACCTCTAAACAAAATGAAAACGTTAAATTGGAAGCCTCTTTAGAAATATCCATCATTGAACAATCATCACTTTACTGTGATGAGGAGATGGTTCAATTATCTGGAATGTTTAAGAGATTTTACATGAATATTAAAATTTTCAGAAATCCTAATTTCAAAGGAAGATATGATCAAAAATGAAACTAGTAGAAAGATTGGAAAAGAAGTGACACATGTGATGAGATAGTATGCTATGAATATAAGATAAAAGGAAATGTAAAGGCAGATTTTCCCAAGACCATGTAAAAAATAAATATCCGGAAAAAGATGGAGTGTATAAAAAATTGAAAGAAACTTGGAGTGCTTCTGAGAAAAGTTCAAGTGACTCAGAATCTCCACATGATGAATATGATAGCAAATCCAATATGTGTTTTATTGCGAACAGATCTGAGGTAACACTAGAATCTACTATAAATAATTCTTATTATTGTGGAGGTGAATGTGATTATGAGAATAAGTCTAATTAATTATTTATTGAGTACTCTAATATGCTTGAAGATACATGTAATGAAATAAAATATCAATACAATTTATTTAATTAAATATCAATCTCTTACCTCAATTGTGAAAACATAACTTACTATAGAAAGGGATAAAAATTTTCAATTACTCAAATAAAATAATAGACTTGTAATGCCCCAACCCCAGTTACCCAAAATCATTGCATTATTAGTTAACATTGGCATGATACAAAGAATCATGTCCCAAAAGTCCAATCAGTTTTGTATACTTGTAAGTATAAGATACATACATAAGCTTTACATTACATCATGAAATAAAAAAACAATATTTTATCCCCTTTTAAACTCTTATATAACATAGAATATTCTTGTAGGATAATCGTAATACGATTCATTGAATCCTGGGAAAATAAAAAATCAGATTGGGGTGAGCTCAAATGTTCAGTAAGGATATGAATATAGCGAAAACTATCATAAAGTTGAATAAACATTTAAGGCAATGTGCAAGACTAGAAAAAAAATCCTTTTCAACTTAATCATAAACATAATATACAAAAGATAAATAAAATAATGACATTAACTTATTCATATGGTTATTATACTAGTCTAACAATCACATGTAATATCAACAACCAATTCTATAATGATGGAATGCATAATGTCGGACATCATAACTACAAAGTGAAGGCCTCTTTCCAAGACTACATACAAGATTTTTTCAAAGACATGTGCCAAGACACTAGTTTTCCTCATGAGACCTACCGATGCATCGGAGAGTAATAGAGGGCTCCAACCGTCACATACTAATTCCAATGCATTCCTCATAAAAAAATGTTGAAACATAACATAAACATTCATATTAAAACATGAATACGAAATGTTAATACTATAACTATAAACCATGAATGGTATAAAAATGACACATCCACAGTCAAATATATCACAAAAACATCAATACCATTTGGAATATTGTTTCATAATGATCAACTGTAAACAAACATAAAATCCAATGATGGATGTTTAAATATATAAAAATAATCCTTAAAACCATTTGAAATAAATATCCCCCTTTTCATGAAAACATTTAAAAGTCACAATATTTATCAATAAGTCATTTAAAATAGATTTTTTAATCAATGTGGCACATACTAATTTGATAACATTAAAAAGAATTATAATTTAAAAAAATTATTTCTTATATAAATAAATCCATAAAACCATTTTTAAAACCGTGACATTAATGAGAATTATTTATAAAATTATATTTTTAAATCATTTAAAATGATATTTTATTTAGAGTTTCTGACCAAATGAGAGACTCTTGAATAAAAATAATTGAGGTAATAAAAACATTATAATATCATGATAATAAATGGATTCATGATATACAATGTCAAATAACAATAAATATACTAAATAAATTTCAATTTATGCATAAAAAAATGATGTCTCAAAGGAATTTAAATTGATATGACATTCCTTATAAAGACCGTATCTTTATATTAAGGATTGATCAATGAAATAAAAATGTGTGAAAAATATAAATATACTAAATATAATTTGATATTCAGTGTAAATAAATCCTATTACATTAACACATATTCTTTTAAAAACCATACATATGACTTGGATGTTTAACACAATGAATGGAAATTGAGTTGAGATTACTCTTATCAAGTTCATATCGATGACATGAGAATTTAACGGTGGAGTAATTATTTGTATCAAATGTATATATATAGAAAGGGGAGTATAAATCACTATATAAATAATAGATAGTGATTCCACAAATAATCTTGTAGTAAAATAATCAATGAAGTATGCGTAAAGCGCAATGAGTGGTAATAGAAATTTGAAATTCCCTTACCGATTTGGTAACAAACAAAACATACACCCAATGAAGTATTATCATAAAATGATGATGTAAATACCCATCAAATAAAATATATTACCCAATTGATTCAATCAAGGGAAGTACATACACAACACAAAAATAAATAGTGGAAATATAACATGTATCTCACGGGAATAAGGAGTTAGATGAAAACCCCTTACCACGTTGTAATCAATCTAGTTGTAAGACCAAAATTTAATAACAACAAAATGAAGCACATAATACTATAAATCTAAATAGAATCATGATAATATATATCAATTTTCATCACATAATACACCACATGCAATAAAGAAGTGTTGAACAATAGAAATCCCTCGAAATTATAAGTGAGATAATAAGCCCCGTTCCTTATACTTTTCTATAGTATATGGCAGGTTAACCTCCTGTATAATTGTGAAATCATTGTTATTAAATTATACAAGAACCAAATACAAAAATATGATATCGTATATGATATTATAATATTTCTTTTTTTATGTATAGGATGTATTTGATTCCTATCCAGAATGGTATTATGTTCAAATAATTGTTTTTAATATTAGAATAAAAATTATTCTTGAATGACTACGACAACGAATGAATCTCATCACGTCTGTGGACATGTTAATCCATACGTACACATGAGTGACAATATCAGTATATTGATGGTGAAATATTAATTAATATGATTGTATATCGTATATACATAATGAGTAACATGTTATATTTATCATTTAAATAAATTACTCTCTTCATTATACCCATATAAAAAATTAAATATTTTAATAACAAATTACACCACAACGTGGAGATGATAAGTTGCACGTATGCAGGTATAGTGGATTTTCCATTCATAGGATGGATAGAATAACGAATATGGTTGTACCATAATTATAATAACAACACATGATGTTAGAGGTGATGGACATATTGTTTTCGTATGGAAACAACAATGAAAGAGGACGTGAATGAAGAAAAGCACTTGAAAGAGGGTTGTGAAATTATTACCATTTCTTCAGGTGTTTCTTTTTGAGTTGACCAAAAGGGCTCCAGAGGATGGTTTTATGTTCAATGTGAGGACTCTAGGATGATTTAAGGGATGTTTGGAGGATATTTGGGAAGGGTATGGATGATCCAACGTTATTTGGAGGTGTGAATTTAAGAGAAAGGGATGTTCACTTTTATAATTGGTGTGAGGGACACTTTAGGAAAACCTTTTAATATTATTTTATAACATACTCATTTTTGTTTTCTAATTTCCTAAAAATAATTTATTTCAAGTCTAAGGTATGTATGGGTTGAATAAATCTCAACCAATAGGTTTTATATAGGTTTAGGTCATCATATAAAACTTATCTTTTGAATTTATCTCTTAGTTAAGTAGTATAACTTTTACCATGTGTTGTTGTATTATTATATTATAGGGTAAATAATATCACTATAAAATTCCATGGGAACCCAAAATGGATCATTAATTATATATATATTATTATTTATCCATTTGAAAAAACATTAGATTTTTAGGACTGTTATATCATTTAATAATATTGTATTATTTTTAAAAACTCATTTATGTCCATTTTGAAACTATTTAGTATTTTGTTTTTAATAAAGTCATAAAAAATTTATTACTTTGAAAAAAATTCATTGAATCAACCCAAATATGTAATATTAACCTATAAAATTATTGAAATTCATCAAAAGTATCAAATTACATTTATTTTGATATTTAAAATAACATTTATATTAATATATCATTAATAAGTTAATTACTGCATCATCACTATTTCATAAATAAATTAAATTATATAATGTCTAATATTTATAAATAAAATACAATTATATAATAAATCATTTTTGATTTATAATAAATATTTATATTATAATTTACATTTTGTTTCATGCTTTATTAAAAATGATTTAGTTATTAATCATTGAATTTAACACTTTTAACTCTTCCATAAATAAAATAATAATAATTGTCCTAATCTAATCCAAGTGAACCTAAATGATCATATATTATTAATATGGTTTATTTTGGTCAAAATACACTTATCCAGTAGAATTAGGACATGTGTTAAGGTAATTATAATATCATTTTTACATTTAATTACCCTATGTACTTTTAACATTGGTAAATAAAAGTAAAAAGATACTATTCATCAAAAAAAATATTTTCATCTTATTGAACCATATTTACTTATTGATTTCAACTGTATATCTAGTATTTTTGAAATTCAACTCACAGAAGCAGTAAAATTATGTTTTATGCAAATTTTCAAGAGCTCCTAGAAGGTGGGTAAAAGATGGAAAAAAGTTCAATAAAATTTAATATATATAATATTATTATAAAATGACTCCACTAAATTACATTGAACATATATCTTTATTATGTATTTATATTTACCTAAAATAATTATAAATAAAATAATTAATTATTTAAATAATAATTCTCTTTTAATCAATAACGCAATGTTTTTCACTATTCATCAAAAATTGAATGATTTCAGAAAAGTACAAAAAAATCACCCTAATATAATTTCAAAATTCTGAATTCAGAAATGAATTCCATTGTGAAAAATCAAATTTATAAAATTTCATAAAGTGGGTATTACTGTTCTTAACTGCTAGATTGGTAAGTCTTGGTGCGCTCGAAATCAGTGTTGCGTGTTGCGAAAGCTATTGAACTACATTAAAGAAAATTACATACTATGAAATCTTGGTGTGTTACATTCTTCCCCATTCTTTGAAATTGCATCCTCACAATTTTGAAATTTGACTTGAGAACTTCATTGAATTTACCACATTAGAAATAGAGTCAATAAAACTATCACTTTAAAAGAGAGAACGAGAAGTAAAAATGTTACACGAGATATCTCAGACTAGAATATTATATAGGAAACATGGATGTCGAAGATAAAATAAATGACAATTTCTTATGGAGAGTGATAGAAAACATGGTAATGGGAATGATACCAATAAAAAAACCACAAAATTGTGATGGGATAATAAGTAAAAAATATCCCAGTAAGAAAAGTATATGGACAACATTTTTTTACGTTCCATTTCAATAATTTGTGTAATTTATTTATGATATTGACTAAGAACATAAATATATATACTTACTTTTTATTTTTAGTATCATCCATTAATAAATTTCTATTACTAACTTATCATATTTTTCAAACGATGAGTATTCAAGATGATTGGTCACACATGAAGCGTTAGAATAAACTTCTAGAGAATCAAAAGATCCAAAAATGATAAACTATATATTTCTCTTGTCTTTAGATATTACCCTAAACCAAAATGGTTAGTACAAGGTCAGATGATACCAATGAAGGTTAATCCTTTAGAGAAATATATACTAATTGTAATTTCTTAAATTAAACCAAGAATACCCAAATTTCAATAAATACCATTCAATAACAAATTGTCCTTAAAATCAATAAATATAATACAAACTAAGATTGAATCCCAAAACTCAGAAGAATTTGATTATGTTGTCTTCCAAGTTAAATTGTATCTCAAAAAAACATCAACTACTCTTATAGTCACATACATAAAATTAACTAACATAATCAAATATTCTCTATGATAGGATAATCATTTACAAAAATAACCTAAATTTCCATAAATACACAATAAAAACATCGAAAAAAATCCACCATTAATCCTCAAATGAAATCCCATTGTTTACCATTTTCCTTAGGAATATAGTGTTTCCAACAGTGCGAACGTCTTCCAAAATAACATTTATCACATACACACCAAATCATTTTTTTATATTAAGGATATCAATTTGAAAGACATAAGATTCCAAATAAACTTTTTATTCATCAATAAAATCATTTAACAAAAAATAATTAGTCACCCTAACTAGGGACATCACATAGTCCAGTTGTAGGAGAAAAATCACAATCACACTGGTTGTGGGTTCGATTCCCGAATCTTTTTTCAACGCTACAGTTTGTCACACGGTCTTCTTATTGTCCTTTTTCAAAAAATATATTTTATAACATTCCCAAAATGAGAAAAATTTCTAAAAATAACCTTAACATAGTTTAAAAAAATGTTATCTCATACATCGCATTTTCATCCCAAAATTTAATAACGTGTAATTGCATCAAATTCTAGGATTATATAAACCCAAATGATTATTTATAACAATATTCACTATATAATGTTTATTTTCCCAAAAATATCATTTTCAAATATCAAACCGCAGGGTGACACATAAAATAGAAAATTCAACCAATGTAATCCCATCAACAAAAAGAAGTAATACTTTTAAACATTTCTCCATCCATTTATTTCCACATAGGTTCTTCCTTGAAAAATAGGTTATCCTATACAATAGGGAATTCACAATGGTAATTCCCTGGTCCCCTACATTTATGAAAATTGACTGTAAATGGTTTTTAGGGATTATTTTTATTCTCTTTCACAGTACTCTTCATTTTTTCTTGACAATTATTTACATTATATCCTTCTTACCCAAACATAAAGCATTTATTTTTCCCATATATACACTTTCATAGCTGTCTCATTCCACATTTCCATCATGATGTAAATTGAGCATCCTTTTCTCCATGGTCTCCACTACCGGAGCTCTTATCATTCACCTCTTTACTCTTCTTTGTTGTGTTAGGGAGTTGGTTGAAATATATTTTGTAGGTCAAAATATTTGGAAAAAAGATTTATAATTAACAAAATATATTTCTGACCTATCAACATTCCATTTCGTTGCACATTTCCACCACCGTTCCAACCTTGTACCTCATGTTCAATGTTACCATGACTTCATTGGAATCAATCTATTGAAATTAATAGGAAAGCATAGTGTGAGTCCTAAAATCATTTATAGAATCTCATAAAACATTATTTTCAATATAAAATACCTTAGGATTAACAATGTTTCTTTATTTTCATATTATATTAAAATCCATAAAATCAGTTTGTAAGGAAAATGTTAATTATTTTATCATATCCCCCAGGAGTGTCATAACCAAGAGTGCAGCAAGGCCGGTTGTCATGTACTAGGATACCTCGAGACATGCCTAAAACTCCTTTTCATTATTTTCAATCATAGGTAATCTGTTCCAAAACTGCCTCTACCTGATCGTTTCTAGACAGGGATGTATTTCTTGGAATGCCCGCACAATATTTAAATTAGAATTTTGTTTGGATGTTATTCTATAATAATCCTAAATGTCTATTGTCACTAACCGAGTCTGGTCGCCACCAAAAATGGCACTAAACCCAGCCTATTACAAGCCCCAAAAGGAATTACCAATCCCCACGGGCTTGCACAAGTGCCCGGGTATCATAAAATGAGAACAAGGGATGATTTACCTGAGTTTATAATCATAAAACTATTAAACAATCCAATAAAGCAAATCTAGATATTTACAACAAAACAATTTTGTACAAAAATTCAGATCTAAATTAAATATTTTAAAACAACTCAACAAGACTATAAGAAAATTAGAAATCCAAAAGGAAACATCCCATGAACCCTCATGGAAAGGGGCACAACCCTCAAGACATCTCCCCAAGACTTCACCACCAAGGACCTGGTAGAAACCCGAAGCACTAGAAATAAAATTGTACCCAAACTGCGATAGCAGAAATAACCAAGTCTACATACACCCAAGGGTTTAAGTATGGAGTGAGCCAATTACTAGTAGGATACAACCACTAAGAGATTCCATTTGATAAACATTCAAAGATGAAATGAATGCAAGTTTTCAAAAACATGTAATCTATAGTAACAATTTATAAAATATGCAGCGTAAAAAATCAGTTTTCATGTGGGATAATTTAATGAATCAGCACTTTTAAAATAATGTTAAATTTTACTGAATTTTTCAGCCAAATATACCTTATGTAGATGGTAATTACAAAGGATCTAATGAGCACAAGCAATAGGAAATAACCCCTAGGCCCTAGATCGTTTTGGGTCCCAAGTGCCTCATATCTCGGTGAGAGTAACCATTACAAATATATGTTCAATGCACGATCCACTAGTAGGGAACATACCCATAACCAAGTGGTCACCAATCAATATTATCATAGTTTAGTTAGAGTTGTAAGTGTCAATATTCCTATGTTAAACAGAGGCCAAACCCCCTGGATTCAATATCATACTGGTACACATCCACCCACCTATATACCAGAGTTTTCCCTTTGGGTGCTCAATCAACTTCAACAATTCAAGAAATATAATTTTAACATTAAAATATCATTTAAACATCACATATTCACCAAAAATAACATATTTATACAACACAAGTCACAAAATCCATGTTTTCACTCAAATGCATTTTGAAATCATACACACACCAAAATAGCCCACAACACTTTTCACATCACATCAACACTTCAACAAATCCTGTAAAAAAATTTATAAAACATTTACAAGGTGATTCACATAACATAACATCACACACCGAAATGTGACATAATACCCTTTTTACCTTCAAAATCTTTTTATCATCAAACTTACATGAAACAGGCCACAAAAAAGTTTCACTCCAACATCACAATTTAATAAAACATTTAAAAAATTGACAAAACATTCTAAAAAAGTTTGACAACTTAAAACCTCAATTAACCTTTCAAAACCCCATGATAGATGAACACACACACCAAATTGTATATATGTAGCCTTTTTCCACTTTGATAACCCAAATAAAACATTTATAATATTTCATAAAAAAACCCAAGTTGTGTAAAATTTATTGCCCACAAAACCCATTTCAAAACAATCATTTATGACGAAAACAATAAAAATTCCTATCTAAAATAGAATTGGAAGACCTAGATATATTTAAAAACCACCTTCTAGTGTTATAAAATCACCATGAATAATAGCACAAACAATACAAATGAAAACACACATTTTCATAAAATGCTCTCAAGAAGTATAAAAATGTTTTACACATAAATCCTATTCAAAAAACCCTATTTTTATGCCCACATGACACTAATACATTACCAAACAAGAAATGTAAGTCCAAAAAATATTTATAAAACCAATACCATAAGTTATAAACTTCACCAAAATAATACCCAATGAGTTACACATGAAAACCTCCAATTTCAAGTAAAAATTGAACTATAAAAGTAAACACATAACCAAATAAATCATAAACAGTTTTTCCACGACACCCAAACTATGTGGAATATGAAAAATGCGTAAATACATCAAGCTAACTTAATAATAATTGTTTACACATGGAACCATCTACCTTTTATATTGAAACACTAATAACATGGTGAGAATCACAAACCGCACCACCGCCACACCTAAAGGAAGTGAAATCCAACATAAAAATACAAGATTTCACCCAACTGAAAAGAAATCATACATTAGGTTCTAACCCTAACTTATTGACATTAGGAACCTCAATGATAAGATATGAAACCCTAATCACATCGAATGTAACCCAAAAAAATTTAATGAAAAATGAAGAAGACTAACTTACATGAAGGATATTGTAGAAATCTCCCCAAATACACCAGTAGATGAATTTTAAATAGAAGAAAATTCAAGGGAGGTTAGAAAAAGGATATGAAAACCATTTAAGAATTTTAATGGGGTTAAAATAGTGAAAAATGAAAGAGTTATGTAGGAAACAAAATATCTTTAAAAATCTGCTCGAATTGAGGATGCCTAATATTTTTTGACTTTCTATGTGAAGAAAACGAGCTCTAAAAAGGGAGAGAAGAGATTGGGGGCGCACCTAGCTTCCGTGGGCTCGTGTTAGAGGTGGAATCACCAAAAAATAGTTAAAATGGAATATGTTATTAGAATGTTTTTTGTCTAATAATTGAAATGGGCTTTCGAGGTGGCCCAGCTACTTAAATAAAAACCCAAATCCCCCATGATAATGGATTTATAAAAGGTCAAAAATTTAAATGGAGGTGATAAAATGTCAGGGGAGGACAACTATGAATTTTAATGGATGAAAAATGTTGAAAAATGAATGAGTTATAAAGGAAACTAAATTTATTTTAAATCTGGAATTGGGCTCACGGTTTGGCCTAATTTATGAAAACTCGTCCATTCCTCCATGATAGCTTGGGAAACACCCAAAACAAATAAAGAATGGAAAGTAAATTAAAAAAATACATTTAAAATATGTTATGTATGTGAAAATTATCCCCACCATGAAAACGTTTTACCCAGGAAAGTCACAGCAAGGTCAAAGCAACAACCAATCCCAACTGTGAATCCAATAGGTACTCCTTTGCCCGGTTTCTCCCCAAAAGGCCAAAACACCTCCAGTGATCAATTAAGGAATGATTACTCTGACAACCAAAATGTACACCACTTTCCTGAAATGATCAATTAAATTCATATTTTATCCTAATAAAACAACTCCTAATACACAATCTGAACAAGACTCAAGCAATTCACCCAAACGAATAACAACTTCGAAAAAGGTTACACATACCTTACATTAAAAAAACCATTAGGCACTCTCCAAGACCAACATTTACTCAAGGAAGATGTTGGTAGCAAGATTTCATCGAATGTGACTAGATACACCAAGATATGAACATGGAAAAATCTAATTTACTGGTATGGGGGGACACAAATATGCTCCCCACCATAAGAGACAACCAATTTCTTTCCGAGATAGAATCAGGACACTAAAAGGGGGAGGCCTGAACGGAATCCCTAGAACAGAGAGTAGAATTCCATTCAATGTTTACGAAGGAACATACATGACAATAATAGTGGGTCTCCGCACCTTGAATAGCAACCATATTAACCGACCAGCATGGGCCTATATAGAATGACACAAAAATATCATGATTTGGGAAGGTCGCACGGTGTGTCTGTACATTTTTTGAAACCGTGAACTAATTGTGCTGATAAATATTCCCAAATGGATTCTTATCACACGGTCACTCCTAATATTGCACAAACCATGTGCTCATCCTGCCTAGCCAAATTCCCAACCATTCTCCAAATACTCAATGCATACCATATGGGTGTTGAATGACATTGGGCGATGAAATGGGTACAGGCCCTCCACCTATTTCCCCAAAACGGGAACAATAGAAGAAAGATGATGACACCTGAGGTTTAAACTCTTCTTATCTTTAATGCTAAAGATAAGACATTGTACAAGGGTTTAAAAAACCTTGGGATTTCCCCTGACTATGAGCCAGATTCTCTCCGAGAGCTACAGCGAGAGCTCAAATTATTAAATCATCTTCGGCCTCATAATTAGGATTAGGAAACCCCAAAAAGGAGAAATATTCTTTCGGTTCCACCAATAACTACATCACAATCCCAGATAAGTTTTCTATACATAACACATTTCAAAATCACCTACCCAACCTGATATTTAACTGGAATAAGAGATTAGAAGATGTACACACATCACACCTTGTTTCTTCATGTGAGAAAAAATAGATGTAAAGAACACCCACACTCACCATCCTCTAAAATGAAATATTTTGAAGTCTTTACAAGGGATACATTCTCCCAACACAACAGGGACACTCAGAGGATTGCATGACTTTCATCTTTATGGTCAATCGAGCACATGTCATCACAAGGCATCACTGAATAGGACCAGGGAGACTGATATAAACAATGCATGTAGTGGGACCTTATAAAACCTCCCAAAACAACACACAATTCTAGAAAGTGGCTACAATATCCTCTCATGACCAGATTTCTCACACTAGTAGTTTAACATAAATTGCCTATTCTAAGAGACTACAAAGGAATTAGATGACCTCTTAGATACTATCCAGATACTCATCCATACTAAAAACCTCAGAATACTTCCACCTTGGAAAAATTAGGAAACTTAAGAAGATAAGGTCTCTTTCAATCATCCATGATAACACTCACACTACAAGAGGATACAGCAAACCAAGAAAGGGAATGTTCTAGACTCATTCTAAAAAGGTCATGAAACAGATTCCTTAAATTGATCAACTAGAGGATCTTCCAATGATGAAACAACCAAGGCTGCACTTCTGTTGTGCACTAGCCCTAAATAGGTTAATACCTAATCAAATGTGAGAAACAAACGACCCATCCAACCATGTCCATTAGTCAATACACACTAAAAAATAGATCCAAACACATGAATGGATCCACTGTAAAGGCATCCCAAAACATTTATAGAAGAGACCACTAACCGGCCCTTCAACATATCATACCAACTAAACACAAAACCAAAACACAGTTCAAACATGATGGGTTCTTGGACTCAAAACAATCTAGATCACCAACATTTCCTAAAACACATAATACACTCCATCACACAACACATATCAAGACATCATGTTTTCATTTTAAAAAAATTTCATTATAAACAAATTTTTCAGCGGTTAGCATATCCCCCCTATGGTACCACATGATCCCCACAGATGCATATTTTCATGCCACAATAGGCACCCTCCTCACATCCATCCCGACACTCATCCAGTCATGCCATTAACCACACTTCAACCCATATAACCCCATGCATGTGGTTGGTCATGAAAATACCAAATGGATAACGGAAAAACTTATTCAACTTTTCAAAACCAAAACAATCAACCAATACTTTCTTTTTCTCAATACTGGTAACCATGAATTCAGACACAAATTACCACATTTAAAATACATTTCAGAAAGGCACCATCAATCCAATGAAATATCACTTTATAGTTATTCACGTCAACTTCAAAACATCACATCCCATTAAAACACCTTAAAATAGTTTAGAAAACTCTATTGGAAACACATTTTCAAAACCTACCTTTTCATTGTTCATGCTTTCAAAAGAAGTGAAAACACACCATTTTCCATTCCAATACAATTCTGAAAATTCAGTTCTCTATTTTAAAAAATATAACCATTCCCTCATTACTATATAATTATTTCACTAAAACATTACGCTTCTTAAAACCATGTACCTTTAAAACCAATGTTCCATGATTTCAAAACTAATGAACACAAGACAATGCGAGAGGAAACAAGTTTCAGTGGGTGACATGGACATATGGTTGGCGACCATGTTCTAATAACTTAACTATCAAAGAGAATGTTCTAGGGAAATTTCCCTCTCTCCACATGGATTTCCAGACCCTTTTAGCTCACAAAGACCATTAACCCAACTATATTTTCATTTCCACTAATCATCATAAAACTAAGAAAACCAAAGGACTCAGAAAAGTCTGAACTTCCCCTAGAGACTTGAATCCCGTCATGAGGTGTGGTGATCCGCCACACTAATCCTAACTAGAATGACAAGTCCCGAAAATCCTAACTCCAGAATATCTCGACTGTTCCCCAAATAATATGACCCAAAGAGAGCGACCCTCCTTTGATACCATTTTTTCACGAACTAGGTTTGGTGTCGGTGTTGGCGGTGACAAGGTAAAATTTTATAATCAATGTTGTTTAAAATATAGATTTCATGGTTTGTACTATACTTCCTCTTATACCAACTGTAACACCCAAACCCTAGTTACCCTTATTCGGTGAATTATTACATAACATTGTCATGATACAAGGAATCATGTTCCTAAATACCAATCGGTTTAGTAGGCTTCGAAGTACTAGATACATACATAATTTTTACAATACATCATGAAATAAAAACAATACTGTGTCCCCTAGGAACACTTTTATATCCCTTATCCTATTTCTACAGGTTAATCGTAATATGCTTCTTTTCAACCCTGGAAAATAAATCACAAAAAATCGTTGAGCTCAAATGATCAGTAAGTATAACAATATAGTGGGGACTGACATAAATAAGAATAATCATTTAATGCAATGTATAAGACTATAACATAAGCGTTTTAGTCATAAACTTTAGCATAACATGGAAAATATAAATCAAATAATTCCATTTATTTATTCACATGGATATTCTACTTGATGAATAATGACATGTAATATCAATATCCAATTTCATAATGATGGAATGAATAATAACGAAAATCATAACCACTTAGTCGAGGCTTCATTCCAAGACTACAAATATGATTTTATCAGGGCCTTCTTCCAAGACACTAGTTTGACTCATGAGGCCAACCGATGCATCATGGAGCTATATTAGGCTCCACACGTCACATACTAAGTCCAATGCATTCCTTATACGAAAATGTTAAAACATAACACAAACATTCTTATTAAAACTACTATACGAAATGTTAATACTATAACCATAAAAAATGAATGCTATAAAAATAACACATCCATAGTCAAACATATCACAAACCCATCAATACCATTTTGAAGATTTTTTCATAATGAGTCATCTTTAATCCAATTAAAAATACAATGAAGGATTTTTAAATAGATGAAAACAATCATTAAAACCATTTGAGAGAAATAACCCTTTTTTCTGGAAAACATTTTAATGTCTCACTATTTAACAAGAATAAATTTAAAATAGATTTTCGAATCAAAGTGTCCCATACCAAATTGAAACTTTTAAAAGAAATTTTAATGTTAAAAAATTCATGCCTATATAAATAAATCCTTAAAACCATTTTTAAAACATGGACATTAATGAGAAATATTTAGAAGAATAAACGTTGAAATCATTTAAAATGATATTTTAGTTAGAGTTTCCAACCAAATGAGAGATGCTTGAATACAAATTCATGAGGTAATAAAAACATTATAATATCATGATAATAAATGTATTCATGATATACTATGTCAAATAACATTATATATCCTAAATAAATTTCAATTGGTGAATAACAACAAAGAAGACTCAGAGGAATGTAAATTGAGATGAAATACCTTATAAAGACTGTATCCGTAGATTAAGGATAAATAAATTAAATTATTATGAGTGAAAAATATTAATACAGTAAATATAATTGGATATTTAGTGTAAATAAATCATATTACATTAACCCATATTCTTGAAAACACAAAACCCACGACTTGGATGTTTAACTCAATGAATGGAAATTAAGTTAAGATTATTGTTATCATGTTCACATCGATGAAATGAGAATTTATCAATGGAGTGATCATGAGTATCAAAACTATATCCATAGAAGGAGGAGTGGAAATTAATACATAAATAATAAATATTATTCCACATATAATCTTGTAGTAAAATAACCAATGAAGTATGCGTACATCCCAAAGAGTGAAAATTGATATTTGAAATTCCCTTACCAATTTTGTAATATACGAAACATACACCCAATGAAGGAATTATCATACAATGATAATGTAAATAACCTAAATTAAATTATATTACACAAATAATACAGTCATGGGAAGCACATACACCACTCAAAACGAATTTGTGGTAATATAGCATGAATCTCACGGGAATAAGAAGTGAGATGAAAACCCCATATCACGTTGTTATCAATCGAGTCATAAAAAAAATTAATAACCACAAAATTAATCACATATCTCCATGAATATAAATAGAATTATGATAATATATATCATTTGGTAGTACAAAATACACCACATTCAATAAATAAGTGTTGAACAGTGGAAATCCCACGAAATTAAAAGTGATATAAGAAGCCCTTTAACTTGTACTTTTACTTATTTTGGGGTAGGTTAACCTAATTTATAATGGTTAAATCATTGTTATTAAATTATATAAGAACTAAATAGATAAATATGATGTCATATATTATCTTCAAATATTACTATGTTTATGATATTTCAGTAGTATCATTATTTTTGTTATTAACTGGTTCATTTTACTTTATATGTTTTTCTACATAAGTCATGTTTTTTATTTAAGGGTATATTAGATTCATTTCCAGAATTATAATAAGTACATGAACATTGTTTTTAATAATAAAATGAAATTTATTCTTGAATGATTATGATGGGGAATGAATCTCATCATGTTCGTCGATACAGTAATTTGTACGTACGCACGAGCGACAATATCATTATATTGATGGTGAAATAGTATGTAATTGGATGGTATATAATATATATAGAATAATCAATTTTTTATATTTATTATTTACGTCAATTATAAGCATTATTAATCCCATCCATATAATGATGTGTTTGAATAACAAACTACACCACAACCTGGAGACGGAAAGCCGTACGTACGCATGTATGGTTACTTTGTCATTCATAGGATGAAAAGAATAACAAATATGGTTGTAAAATATTTATAATAACATGAATGTATTTAGGAGGATCTAGAGTTATTATTTTGTTTTGGAAACAACAATTTATGGGGATGTAGGATAAAAAAAGAACTTGAAAGAGGGTGGTGAAATTATTACCTCTTCTTCGGGTGTTTCCTTTTGAGTTGATCAAAAGGGATCCTCAAGTGGTCATTATGATCAAAGTAAGGACTCATGGCTGATGTGAGGAATGTTGGGAGGATATTTGGGTAGGGGTTGGCTGAGCCAAATGGCTTTAGATGTGTTATTTTGAGATAAGTAAAAGTTCACTTTTATAAGAGGGTAGAGGCTCACATTAGGAAAACCTTGAAATATTATTTTATAATAAACTCATTTTCAATTTATACTCGCTCCAAATTGATTTATTTAGAGTATAAGTTTGGTATGGGTCAAAAACCTCTCAACCAATAGGTTTTAGACAGGTTCATGTTACCATTTAAACCTTATATTTTATATTTAACTCTTAGTAGAATAGTTTATCTTTTACCATGTATTTTTGTATTATTATATTATATAGTAAATAATAGTACTATAAAATGCCCAGAGAACCCCAAAAGGTTCATTAATAATATATATATTTTTATATAAGTCTTTTAGACGATCAAAAGTTTTTTATAAATATTGTATCATTTAATAATATAGTATTTGTTTTAAAAACTCATTTATATCAATTTTTTCCACTATTTAGTATTTTTTTCTGTTCAAGTATTAAAATAATAATTACATCGAAATCCATTCATTTAATCAACCCTAATATGTCATATTAACATATAAAGTTAGTTAAATTAATCAATAGTCTCAAATTATATTTATTTAGATATTTATAATATCAATTATTTTAACTATTCATTAAAAATGTGATTACTGCATCATCATTGTGTCATAAATAAATTATATTATATAATGTCTATAAATTAGGAATAAAGTACCATTATGTAGGAAATATTCTATCTTTCTAATAAATATTTATAGTAGAATTTATCTTTTCTTTAACATGGTATTAAAATATTTTTAGTTATTAAATATTTAATTTAACACATATAATTCTTCTTTAAATAAAATAATAATAAATGTCCTAATCTAATCAATGTGGAACAAAAAGGATAATATTTTGTACCTAAAGATGATTTTGGTTGAAATAAAATTATACAATAGTTTTAGGACATGTTTTATGGTAATTATAATATATTTTTACACTTAATTACCCTATTTACATTTAACCGTGTTATAAAAAAGTCAAAAGTTATTATTCACCAAAAATTATTTTCATCTTATCGAACAAAATTTTACATAATGATGTCTATCGTGTCTCTCGGATTTCTCAAATTCAACTCATAGAAGCGGTAAAATTATGTTTTATGCAAATTATCAAAAGCTCCTAGAAGGTGGGTAAAAGACGGAAAAAAATTAAATAAAATTTTATATATCTAATATTATTATAAAATTACTCCAATTAATTACATTGAACATATATAGCTATTATGTATCTATTTGTACTGAAAATAAATTTATATAAAACAAATAATTATTTAAATAAAAAGTTTGTTTTAAACAAAAAATAATTTTTTTTCACTATTCATCAAAAATTGAATGTTTTAAGTAAAATACAATAAATTAAACCTAAGATTTTTTTGATATTATGAATTAAAAAATGAATTATATTTTAAATAATAAAATTTATAAAATATCAAAAGGTGTGTATTACTATTCATAACGACTAGTTTGGTAAGTCATGGTGCACTCGAACACGATGTTAAGAATAGCACAAGCCATTGAATTACATTAAAGAAAATAATTTACAATGCAATCTTCGGCTGTTAAAACACTAAATCTATCTAATGAGAAATTGAAAAAGGACCTTGAATGGTTTACTAATGGTAATGATAATTTGGTACAAATTCTTGGTAAAAATATTTCTTCTAAATATATTACTGTTTTCGGCTATCAACCACATAAATGAAATTTTGAAAGAACTATTTTTTTTCTAAATCTAGGTCACACAATGTTACTCCTAGTTCTGGAAAAAACATTTACATAGTTCACATTATGATTCACACTCTATTGTCTTATGATTTTCTTGAACAAATAGAATTTATTTTTCAAGCACATTACATAATGATTATAGGACAACTATGAGGCAGATGTGGGTTCCTAAAATAGTAGTCACTAATATTATAGGACCCAAACAAATATGAGTACCAAAGTCTATTTTAATTTCACTAGTTTGTCATAAAATTGCAAAATGATAACATATAAAAGCTCATACTACTTGGATAGTTGGTGTTCAAGACACCTGATGGGGGACTATTCATGCTTCATGAAAATAAATAAATTTTATGGTGGACATGTCCCCATTGGTGACAATTCCGAAGAAAAAGTCATTGGTCTTGGAAAAATTGGCAATTGTAACTCAGTTTTAATTTCAAATGTACTTTTTATTGATTTATTGAGGTATAATCTGCTTAGTATTTTCCAACAATTTTATGTTGGATTTCATGTTAAATTTGAAAATTATTCTTGTAATGTTTTAAATTTTAAAAATAAATTAGTTTTTTCTGCATTATAAAATGAAAATATATACTCTATTAACATAGAGTCTTTAGTCTCTCAAAATGTTGCATGTTTTAGTGTATTTCAGAGAGATTCTTGGATTTGGAATATGAGATTAGGAAAATGTAATATTCCCTCCATTAGAAATATATCTAGAGAATTATTAGTCAAATATCTACCTAAACATGAGTTTCCAAATTATAAAGTGTGTAATAATTTTCAAAAGCAAAATCAACAAAAAATTTCTTTGAATCCATTGAATGAAGTCACAACTTCTCAACCTCTCGAACTGGTTCACATGGATATGTTTGGACAATCTAGATTTCTTGTTTAAATGGGAAGCACTATGTTTATGTTCTTGTAGATGACTTTTATAGATATACATGGATGTTATATTTGGCTCACAAAAGTGATGCCCACTATCACTTCACAAAATATGCGAAAACTGTAGAAAATTATAGTGGACATAGAATAAAATCCCTAAGAAGTGATCGTGGTCAGGAATTTTAAAATCAAGAGATTGAATCCTTTTGTTCCAAAAATTTCCAGGTTCATAATTTATCTTACCATAGAACACCTCAAAATAATAGAGTTGTAGAATGAAAAAATATAAACTTGTAAGATATTTCTAGAACCATGCTTAGTGAATATGATTTACCAATTTATTTGGGAACTGAAGATGTAAATACGACATTAAATATTATTAGTAGACTGGTGATTAGACCCATTCTTAAAATAACTCTGTATGAGTTATGGAACAATATAATACACAATGTAAGATATTTTATTTTCTTTGGTAGCAATGTCTATGTCTTTAATACTAAGGAAAATCTTGACAAGTTTGATTCCTAGAGTGATGATGGAATATTTTTTGGATATTAAATATCTATTAAAGACTATAGAGTGTTTAACAATAGAACTAAATGTATGGAAGAATCAGACCATGAAAAATTTGATGAAACTGATCCACATGAGAATAATACCACTCTAGAGAACCTGGAGGATGATGTGTCAAATCTGGATATTAATTAAAAATCCACTATACTTCCTGTAAAAGAATCTTTGAAAACATCATGTTCCATAAATTTTTCTGTTTTAGGTGATAATGAACCTGAACCTATTGAAGAACCTGAAATCAGTAGTTTTTCATTCTCTAGCTCCATTAGAACTCTCATGTACCGTCATTTAGATACAGTTGTAGAAGATTAAATAAAGGAACTCAAACTAGATCTTCTCTTGGAAATTAGGTTGAACATCAATTATTCTTGTCACATCTTGAACCTACAAACATTAATTATTCTATCAATGATGAATTTTGGGTGATGGATTTTCAAGAAAAATATAATCCATTTGAATGGAATAATGATTGAAAACATGTTGAAAAACCCAAATACATAATAACGATAGGCACTAAGTGGATGTTTAAAATAAATTACATGAAGATGGTCACATAGTAAGAAACAAGGCTAGACTGGTTTCACAAGGATATAGTCAAGAAGATGAAAATAAATATGAAGAAACCTTTGCACCAGTAGCTAAACATGAAGCCATCAAAATTCTATTTTTTATGCTTCACATCTAAATTTTAAACAAAATAAAATGGATGTTAAGAGTGAATTCCACAATAATTATATATCTGAGGATGTCTTTGTTGATAATCCCATGCTTTTACAAATCCTCATTTTCCAAATCATTTTATTATATTATCAAAAGAATTATATGGTTTAAAAAAGCGACAAGGGCTTGGTATTATAGATTAAGTACATTTCTTATTTCCAATGGTTTTACAAAAGGAATAGTTGATCCTACCCTTTTTATTGTAAGATTTCCTTTAATGCTTTAGTAGTTCAAATTTATCTAGATGGTATTATCTTTGGATATTCATAATATTATATATGTATTGAACTTTCTAAAATAATGAAAAATGATTTTGAAATGAGTTTAATTGGTGAACTAAATAAAGTTTTTTGATTTCAAATCATTCAAAATAATGATAATATTATTTAAAATCAAATAAAATATACAAGAGATATTTTAAAACGTTTTGGCTTCGGTAGGACTAAAAGTAGTGCCACTATAATGAGTAATACATGTAATTTGGGTGTTGATGAAGGTGGAAAATATATTAATCAAACCACTTATAGAGGAATTATTGGACGTGTACACTAATTAACTGATAGAGGACCTGATATTATGTTCAGTTTATGTATGTTTCCTCTTTTTCAGGAAACCCCTTAGGAATATAATTAAAATGATGTTAAGAAAATTTTCAAATTCATTAATTATACACCCAATCTAAGACTGTTATATACTAGAGGAAAATCATTTGAGTTATTTAGATATCATGATGCTTATTTTAGTGGTTGTAAGTTAGATAAATAACGAACCTTTGGAACATGTCACATTTTAGGCAAGTCACAAATATCATGATGTATTAAGAAACCAAACTCTGTTACATTATCTAATATCGAAGTGGAGTACATAGGTGTTGGTAGTTTTTGTGCACAAATGTTTTGGATAAAACAAAAATTACTATATTATGGATATAAATTCTAGAATATAAATATAAATTGTGATAATACATGTGCCATTAATATCTCAAGAAAATTTGTTTCTCACTCCAGGGAAAACATATTGATGCATGACATCACTTTTTGAGATACCACTATCAAAAAGTTGATATCAGTTTGGATATTCATTGGAAATGAATATCAACTTGGTGATATATTTACCAAACCATTAAATTCAGAATGTATTGATTAAATAATACATGAATTTGGAATGATAAATCTTATGTAGTAAGTGTACTGTTTCACAACTCATTGTATCATAGTTTACGGATTCACAAGTCACAACCTTACGATTAATGTCTAGATCTTACAGTTTTTTAGTTTACTCTATTAAATGTTGATGGTTCATGTTTATGAACATAGATTTATTATCTATCAGTTATGGTCTGGCACATACTATTTCAAATAATATGGTTGTACCGTTTAGAAGTCACATACTAGAGATGTCACCATGAAAACATGTTACGGTCTCAATATGAAAGTGTATTCCGGTCTCACCATAAATAAACATTGTCATTTTGTTTAAATATTATAACCTGAATCACTGTACTTATTCATTTTATTCTTTTACATTCATCTGCTTTTGAATTTGCGATGATTGATGACCATAAATGATAAAAACGGAAGAAGTTACACTAATTTCTTCACTTGAACCTTCTTCTGTCAAACCTGAAACATCAATCTCTCTATCGATCCTTTGTTGAATTCCCTTAATAAAATTATCATCCTCATCAACTCATGAGGATCAAAGATCCAATAAGAAGACAAAAATAGAACCGAAGATAGCGCCTGAAGGACCTTTGAATTATAACCTTTTGAAAAGAATAGTTGTACCAGAAAACGAAATTGTCCCTAGTGGATGCAATCAAGTTAGTCATTAGTATTGAAATTACATAAAGAGAAAGGATGGTTGGATTAGTTCACAATAGAGAAAATACCAATTTACCCAAATCTACTTTCTTATTTTTATCAGTTCGTTCAATTTTCTTTTGATTCAAATGATGGTCTTGTTGTGAGAAGCTGAATCAATGGCCAATAGTGCACTTTTTCATCAAGGTAATGGAATATGTCTATAAGGATACATCATGAGAGATTTTTTTAGACCTAACAGAGAGGTCCTCCTCCTCCAAGTGATATACATTTTTTAGAAGATTCCTTGGGAAGCTTGACCAATAATGAAATAAAAAGAAGAGTTATTTCTTCTGAGCTGGATGGTGAAACCAGACTATTGTTCATGTTTGTTCAAAATTTGATTAGTCAATGAAAATAAGATATTAATAAACTCAAGTATTAGGATGTATTTTAGATACATCTTATGAATAATAGATACAAGACTAACCTATAAAAGTATTTTATGCTTCGTTTGTGTGAGTTGATAAATACCAGCTCAAAGTCAACCTCCATGTTCTAGTCAAGTTTAATCTATGCTATGCATCATGATAAAGGGTTATTTGGACTAGATGAAGAAGCCATTAAGGAGAATTAATTTTGTTTCTCAATGGTTACAGTCAAAAGAAAGAAAATTTGTTGGAATCCATAGAGAAAATCAAGGGTTGATGATAATGAGAGTGTATATTAAATGTTTTACCTGGTTGATAATTCTTCAATTCCTATGGAATTTTCTGATCCTATCCTGGAACCAGATGAGAGTTCAGACTATCTTGTTGTGGAATAAGATTAGTAAGTTGTTTCACCAACATGATAAACTATCGTGGATATAGAAGGCAATGAAACTGTTCCTCAAGTCATAATGGAGAATGATATACCTTTTCCTAAACAAATTGTTCATCTAATAGAAAAACCTACTTCTAAATATGAGTTTATTGTTATTAAAAAGAAAAAGAATGTTATTTAAGAGAATTTATAAGAAGAGATTTCTTTTTAGAAAGATGATGCTTCAATGGAACACCTAGAGGAACACACTTTTCCTGGGATTTTCCCTTCTACTAAAGAATGAATGGAGAAAGACTTTCAATTGGATAGTAATGAAATGGGTGAAGTTATTAGGAATGAATTTTTTTAAAATAGATCAAATATCTAAATCTCTTCATCCCATGAGTGATTCACCTATTGAGGGGGAGTAACACCCCAATATGGAAATTGTTCATTTGACTAATCCAATTGACGAAAGCAATATGTGTACATGGTAGCAATTACCTATCTATTTTGATGTAAATGATTCGCAAAAATCCTTAGCTAAAGGTATAAATTTATCTATTGTGTTTCAATTAATACAGGAATCTACTCATGATATTATCTCTACAAATTAAGCTGAGCATATCTCAGTTCTATTAATGAACCATCAAAAGAACCTTCTACCATAGTAAGTAAGGATGATTGTATAGACTTTGGAGTAACATAAGTGGATGGATTTGAATATCTCATGTACAATCAACCTGCTCCTATAAGAAACTAGAGTGAAAGAGAAGTGGCCCTATTGTTAGAGAAGATCATTTGGATAATTCCGAAAAAAAATCATGAAATTCAAGAGGTCATAATTGAGAACAAATAGCTATGTAATGATGTTATGTCTCTCAAAGCTATGGTTGAAGATATGCAGTGAGTGTTGAAATCAAGACAAGAACCTATTTCTCATCCTGTTGAGGATTTTAGTGGTCAGATTCCATTATAAGATGCCTCCCTGATTCAATATAACATAACTTCTTTAGATGAAAATGTAAATTAAAGAAACAAACAAATAGTTCATGAAATGTTTGGGATTGTAATTTTTCTCCTCAAATTAACTAATGAGTATAAGGGACATCTAGAAAATTTCTAAATCCACTAATGTCTGTTAAATCAGTTGTTACAGCTTCTAGTACCTCTAGATATTCATCTCAACCCTCCTTGGACAGTGATCTTCTCAGAATGGTTTTTATGGGGGAACTTCAATCAGTGCTCAGTGAATTTGACAAAGAGTTTCTATATGTGGTTGTCAATAATAATGGAAGAGTTCTTGATGTGGTAATAATTCATTCCATGATTTCAAATGATGCTCATAAAGAAATTACTAAGAAGGTATATTTTTACTTCAATATGAATTCTTATAAGAATGATATGAAAAACCATTTTATGTACCTTGTATAGAACTTGAATATCCCTCATATCACACTTTATTTTAAAAATCAAGTTCAAAAGCTAATGGTTTTTTATAATATGATGGAAATGTTCCTGGAAAACAATGCTGACATTGAGAAAGTGAGCCAATATGATGGTGATTTTATTGCGGACATCATCAAGTAATTGAGGCATTCTCTTTATATGCAGAGCACTGCTATTGTGGCTCCTACAGCTACACCCGTACGACCTAGTTATCCTACATCCTCATTCTCATCCTTTACCTATACTTCTATGTCTGTCTCTCAAGCTCTGAGTCAGATCTGACCTATTATCCCTGACCAAAAATTACCTCATCATTCCACAAAACCTATCTAGGCCCCATCATCATTTGATGGCCTCCCTATAACTTCTCTGTCTATTTTTTCTATTCTTTCTTCAAAATATTCCTCCAATACTATGTATTCTCTTGATTCTATTTCAAATGGAAAAGATAAGGGAGCCACTAATAAATAATAGTGAACACTATTTTTTATAGGGATATTTTTGTATTTTTTTTCTATTTTTTGTAATGATGTTTCTGTCGCCATCTAATGTACTGTGTACACTTCTTTCCTATTGTCTTATTTACTTTTTTACCCTTTTTTATAATCACAAAAGGTATAGGTACATGAACTCATTCATGCTAAATGCACACTAATTGAGAGACACATCCACTATGAACAAATTTCTCACTCACATGATTTTTTATCATAAAAGGGGGAGATTGTCGGACTCCCCTTGTGATAATCTTGTTTTATTGATAAAAATTTATATGAATTCTATAAATATATTTAATCATGTTTTATCAATCTCAAACCAGGTGTACACATGGTTGGTTTAATTATGCTTTAAATAACCGAGTCAATAATTTTATGTCCTATATTTGATTATTTTAAAATATATTTAACTATGGTCTAGAATGATTTCTTTTATGAATTATTTAGTATAATTAACTCTGTGAATATTACTGCTCAAGTCTATATACAAATATTTAGTTTATGTCTATGAGACCGTGATTTTTCCACCAATTCTATTTTTCTGGAAAAGGACCCACACACCATGACCCAGACACCGTGACCCAGACACGGTGACCCAGACACGGTGACCCAGACACCATGACTAGACACCGTGACCAAACACCATGACTAGACACCGTGACAAGCCATTGTGGTCCTAACATAGAATCTGTGCTACCAGTTCTTGATCTCTATAAATTTTTTCCATCATGACTATTTCACCGCTTAATGAAAAAGAAGAAGATATGTTTCGTGGTGATACCATTTCCAAGGGACACCATTTCTAGATAGACTATGACACCATTCATTAATCTATTTTTTTGTTTTTAATTTAATATCTAACAGTCATATTTGAGTCTTTTAAATTCACTGATATAATTAATATTTCATTGTATACATGTCACCTGATAGTACGAGGTACGAGGTGTAGAATATATGCATCCTCTCAGCTTCAATATATACACTCCAATAATAAAAAGAAAAGAGTGGCCCTAAAAAATATATATGTTAGAGCATCAGATGATTGGGCATTCTTGTGAAATGAACAAACATAAGAAAAAAGATACATCTAAATAATACATGAAGCATTCATGAATCCAAAAGCTGGAATACCACAGATCAGTGAAAAGAACACATTCGAAATACATTGTTCTCGAAGAACATGAGCCAAATCTCACTGAAAACCGGAGCACCAGACTTGTGATATTTTGTTTTTTGGAAGAGGTCCCAATTCATACATCTTCTTCATCTTAGATGTATATAGATTCATAAAATATCACTTGGGAAAATATATCCCTATCTCATATTCATTGCTATATTGTGTACTTATTTATCTTTTGGGTATTGTGTGAGTATCTTTATTAAAACACACACTTACTCCAACATAAACTAAATTATACACGATATCATTCCTATCATATCATTTTATATTTTTTTACTTCTATGAATTAGTGTGGAAGATGTCCTTGTGCGACCGGGTAGTTTTTACTAACGCAAAACCGTGGAAGATGTTGTGTGACCTGGACAATATTGCGAACTATTTCTTACCTCGATCCGGAGTGTGGATTAAGATTATTAATTTAGACTACTTAGTGGTAGGTTTTCACCAAGTGGAGTAGATTAGGTCATAGATTGAAAACGAAACACTTGTTTTATATATGATGTGTTTTTTAATTAATTTTTCTCTTTTTTACTACATAATTCATACATCACTATATTTACCTTGATAGTTATTCTTGTAAAGTAGTTATAATTGTTTTTCTTTATTAGAATATCTTCAAAAGTAATATTAATAACTAATATTAAAATTACTGAGAATTAATCAATATTATGAGAATTTATTTAAATATTCAAGTATTAATAACCGTATTACTTTGATTAACTGGTTTTCATTTATTTCTATTTGGGGACCTTTTAGTAAAAACTTTCAAACAAAATTTTTTCATAGATACTCAATTCACCCCCTCTTGATTAATATACTCCACACAACAACGTTTATGTTCAACTATGTAGCGATAATTCTATGTGAACAAGATCTCATATAATAATCCAGTAAAACATAAAAATTTAGTAAACACCATGATGAACCTTATACCATCTAATAGAGTCCTCATTATCACCATAGAGGGTCGAAATGACACATATTAGATGTGTTGGAACATATTCCATCTCAATTATATCATTTTTACATGGTCTTGAAGCAAACACATGATGATTAAGGAATTCACGATGATTTTACTAATGATCATGTGGTAGTGACAATAGTCAAATGGGGTTTTTGAACAAAAAACATGAGATCTCTTGGCCTCTATAACCTTCATGATATTATTATCCATATATAAGATAATGTGACCAAGGATATCATCATATATAATGGATTATACCCATTTAGTTTTCAATTAAAATTGAATATTTGGTGTTTGGACTAGATGAGGATCTATAGTGTAATTATCAGGGAGAGGATTGCTTGATGAGTCCTTTCCTTTAGATTTATATGATGTTATACCATCTGATGGGATTAGATTTTTTAATTGGAATCTATCTATACTCTCATATCCCCTAATACTATTCCAATATTATGTAATGCATGGGAATAAATCTTGGTCTTCTATACTGATTCATCCAAAGGATGATATCTCTCATCAAATTATCAAAATCCACCAATGTACCTCATAGATATGAGTGTAGGTAAAATCTCATCTCAAACAATTTCTATGCACTTACCCAACCGATATTATTATAAATCGACACTTCAATGAATAACATGATCACATCTTATGTGAAAATGAATTCAACAACTCAATAACCACCCATATAATTAAATTTGGATAGGTTAAAAATGGTTTTTTATATGGGAGAGAATAATTAGTAGTATATAAATACTATGTAGATATTTTAATCCATATATATACCCTAATGACAACTAACTAAACCAGAAAAAAGAAGGCCACTTTATGGTTTAGATAGAACAATAATATATGAAATCATGCTGTAACTCTGGAGTTATGATCATTGGACTATATTGAGAGGCATTTGGGGGGAAATGTTTTATTATATATTCTATACCATTGAATGAGGTTAATCTTAGGTTAATGATTTTTTGTGTGGATGAATTTGATCTACCCAGGATTAATATGACATCCCTTCCGGAATTATTGATGATATTGTGTCTTTGTTGACTCCAGATAAACCAGGAATGTGGATATATAATCACTAGGTTGTGGGATGGAATTCATTTTTTAATTGACCGTAATAATAGATTGGGAGGCATAATGATCAGGATTCAGAGTTGGAAATTATTACTAATTTTTAGGGTTATTATCGAGAGGAATGACCATGATATTTCTCTATAGAGGGGATAAACTATCCTATTCCCATTTTGGGTGTGTATGACCACCCTCTATAGATATTGATGCTTGGCCGTGGTGGTTTGGTTGTTTAGTTGGGGAATATCACGGTCCCCAAAAACATATTTATTCAATGGTTTTTGTTCACTAATAGGATTGATGGAGATACTCTTGTAACTGTTATTCACAAAGTGTTGGATCATCCAACAAGACTAGTAATTACCTTACCCTTTTTGAGATATTGAATCATGGGTGAAAGAGTCTCTATGGGAATCAAGAGGTCAAATATATATCACATTTTATGTGTTTGGAAAACTATCATAAGGTTATTCTTTCAATGTTTCTCCCCTCGTGATGTATTTTCTTCCTCTTTCTACATGACACCATTCTGGTATCCTTTTTTCATCTAGAGGATTTCTAAGGTTATCATTCATAGTGGTGGTGCTTTGATAGGTATATTCGTTATTGATATAATAATTTTCATGATTGGAATGTTTTTTCATGTAGGAAGAATTTTTGGGGATCATAATGCCATATCCCTATATTTTTAAATGAGGAATCAACTATTCTATAACTCATTGATTCATAGTGAGGAACTTGATATGAGTCCTATTATAAATCTAGATGTTCTCATATGTGTTGATGAATTGATCCAAAAAGATAACATCTCTTTTGACCTCACATAACTGTGTATGGATAGCATAAATATGTACGAGGAAACTTGAGTAGGTCATTTAGTGGACTCAATGATGGATAAGCATAAAAAATTATTTTTTTCTTAGTCACAATATTTTATCCTTAGTAACAAACTCCATAATCGATAAGGGTGGGATGATAGGTGGATAGAATGTGACAACTAGCTAGTTGGTAGATAGAATATACTAGATGACTTCCTCAACCATTGTAATTAAGATTGTGTAATCCATATTGTGATCACCTAATGTTCCTATCACCAACAATTGAGATGTTGGGGGAGGAATTAATGATGACCTCTTAAAATGTTGAATTTATAAAAAATATGGCTTCACATAAGACATCCTCTCCAAGAATGGTGGAGTTTTCTTCAATGGAATACGCATCTTAATTATCATTCCTATATAAAAAAGTGTATAAATGACATCCCACTTGTTCGGAGGGTCATCATGCACCAACAAAATGATATATTTTTCTCTTTCATTGTATGGTACTAATCAAGACCCTAATGTTTTCCCTACCACCATGGAAGAATTAAAGCATATGGAAGCTAATTGTGGCTATAATGGATACAAGTTGAGTCCTATAAATGATTAAAAAAAATCCTCAACATAAATGTATGGGTGGATCAATGTTTACTATATTGTCCTCATCATCAATTAAAATCAATCTCAAATGAAATTATACTACCTCATTGTGTATTTTTCATGGTAGAGACACCCCCTCAATTCATTGGTTTCCAAAAGTTTTAAAATGTTCATGGAAATGTATATATGAAATTTATATTTTATCTAATGATTATGTGATATCTCTCTATCTAAATTTCCATGAGTGGTGTCTTCGTATCATATATGATTCTTTTAGTTGGATTTGTGGTTATGTCTCTCATGGTGGCTATATTGGTTACTGTATCGAGAATCATTCTCATGTAATATGATTTCTTTTTCATAGGAAGGTCCTATGTTTTTATTGGTGGTGTTGATGGATGGACTTATATATGAGAATTCATTTCCATAATGTGTTAGGACCAAACTAATGAATGAATTTGTCTGTCTTTGGTTTCAAATGGTTGTTATTTAAGAACAAAAACTACTTCTCAATGTATTTTTTGGAAACATAAATGAACATTTCATTCTATAAAATCAGACTCACAATTTTCTATCGTAATGAGTATAAGTTATTCTAAAATAAGTATTTCTAATATGAATCACATTGGGTTTGGTATAGGAAAATATTTTAGTGACGAAAGAAGAAGATTTTATTGAGGAATTGACCATTTTCTATATTGAGAGAATCAGTTTCATAGAGAATGTATGTTTCTAGATGTAAATGGTGAACAGAATCACAATGAATTCGATGTGAAAGAATTAGCTTATTTGATGGAGAATTAGAGTCCTTACGACTAGGATAAAATAAATGTGCTGATTCATTGGTGATTTTTATTTCATATAATTAATTAGTAGACTTATTATATTATAATGCAAGAGTGATGGTTGAAAATATGAAATAGGACATCCAAATCATGCCAATATTTATCATATCTGGGTGAAACGAAATGAAAGTGATGATTTTTGTTAAAATGGAATAATATACATATTTATCATATCTGGGTGGAAGGTGAGTAAGATATGGTGTCTATTGAAAAGGAATCATACCCTTATTTATCATATCTAGGGGGGTGTGGAGTAAGATATGGTGTCGATTCATCGAAGTCTTCGATCATCCATCTAAATCATAAAAACTGTTTTAGAACTAGGATTACTATACTTCGGAACAGAAATGAAAAATATCATACATAGAATGATCGTACCAAAAACTAATAATATTTTAGCCAATAGAACTCAAAAAGATCATAATCTATACCATCAACTTCTCAAAAAAGAAATTTCATGTTGATAGTGGATGAAAAGAGGATATAATGAGATCAACAATGTAGTCCACCATTTCAAATGGGTTGAATTACTTTGTAGATTTGCAACTGGGTGAAGAGAAATGGATAAGAATAACTTTTGTATCTAAAATGGGTCAAATTTAAAAAGTGAAATTGTTTCATGGCTGTACTATCATGGGGAGCTCGACATTCCTAAGAATGATCATATTCAGAAAATTGTAGTGGTATCCATTTATTATACAGATTCTTACTATTATAACATATATGTTTTTTGATGAAATTAGATTCAAAGAATCAGACTCAATTATCTAAATTAGTCTGGAAATTTATATGTGAGTCGGAAGAGGAATTGATTGTTTTAGATGAATCAATAAGCATTAAGTATAGGTGATAGAGTCCAAATATTTCCAGAAAAATCAATGGAAATATAATTTTGGGAGAATTTGTGTGAGAAAGAACATATTTTTGGTATTTCCTCCCAAACCTCTAAATGGTCACATATAAATGGAGATGTACATTGTATAGTTTTATGATTAGTACTAATCACGGTAGTAGAGAGAGATTCTTATCATTTCTAGTGAGGTAAATAAGAGTCCATATTGATCTTTGTTCAAGACATTTTGATGGGAATATTATATAGGAGAAGATATGAGATCCCAATGTTTCATTCAACTAATAATCATACTAATTTATTATCATATTTAGTTGATTACAATAATCATTTTGTTAATTGAATTCAGAAGATCATAGTATTTTGCGAGATTACTCGGCTTTGAGATTTCTATATTTGGGTTCTTTTACTGAATTAGTATCATACTGAGTTAATAATTCACAAGAATTGATGTGGTTCCAATTCATTTCTATTGTACTTGGAAGGAAAATTAAACTGGAAGTATCATATCAGGGAATATTGTTCTCAAAGGAATCAGACTCAGAAAATCAGATGTAGTTTTTCAGAACTATACCCCATTTGTACTTACCAACATCTAGGTAAAAAAGAGACAAATTTTATGTCAATTGAATACATTTAGGGAATTGTAAAGAATAATAGATAAAGTGAGTTTTCACAAAAACATTTTATTACACTATTTGTGAAAAAGGGGTGCACATGAACTATCGGAATGGTTTCCATAGTTATGTACTAGTGAATGGGTATATCCATCTCAGTGTAACCCAAGGATTCATATCTAGTAGATTTTATGGTATATGATAATTGAAAAAACAAACGTACAACATAAATATTCTTATTGAATTCTGAACCTTGTAAATAAATGTGTTCCTTTGGATGTGTCTTTGAATTGTTTTCCACAGGGAATTTAATCATTAATAGGGTAAATGGTTTATTCATGGAAACATAAAATAAAAATTATCATTATTTCGACCCCTTCCCTATTTAGTAATACTATAATTCTAAATAGGAACATTCAATTGGTATCAGAGGATAATCCATTTGATTATTATTTGATGATGGATAATTGGAATTGTGTGAATAATATAGTTATTCCTATCTTTTATGGAATCAATTATCATATCTGGAATGATAGAATGTTATATTATCTTATATCTACTAGCTACGATGTTCTTGATGCTTCAAGACTTGTGTTTCATCCCATTTTTATAATGCACCTATTACATCCGTTGACTTGTAGAATCTAGAGAATTAGGGAATGAAATATACTATTATATTATCATCACATTGTGAAAGTGAAATCATGAGAGTGATATGATTTTATACATCCAATGGTATATTGGATAAATTGAGAGACATATACAAGGGAAATACAAAAGATAATATGAAAATGCAACCAATTTGGAGATTAAAATATAAAGACAAGATGATGGGTGAAAATGAATTTGTTGGTGACTTCTTTACCATGGTTAATGAAATTTTTAGGCCTATCATATATAATGGTGAAAAGTAAGATAAATCTATAGATATTGAAAAGATATTGATATTTCTACCAGAAAATTTTTGGTAATTTATTTCTTTCTTATAATATAGAGATCCCGAGACATTGTCTCTAGATTATTTGCATAGTAATCATATAAATTATGAAATGAGAAGTGGTAAATCTATTAAAATTAAATCAAAAGTTTATAAGGAAATATATTTCGTGTCTACAAATAAGGGAAAGATAGAGAAGATTATTTTTGATGAAGAAGATAATGATTCTTATTCTAAAAATGAGGTATATCCAAATATTAAAAGTGTTTTATCCTTGTTTTATAAAAAAGAAAAAATAGCTTCTTGGAAATAAAAAGTGAAACATACCATAGATTTTTTTTAATGTGGATCTGTTGGGAAAATTACTATGAATTGTCCATGAATAAAGAAAGTAGATTATATCAACGAAGAAAAATTAAAGCCCAAAATTTTATGGGAGAAATAGGTTGACAATGGAAAATGGTATTCTATTAGGAATGATAAGAAATTATTAAAATCAAATAGAATAATATTTTTATATAAATACTAAGAAGATGAGGAAATGATAGTGAATCTGAAAAATATACTAAGTATGATTTTTAAAATACTTTTACTGTAATAGCGAATGATAAATAAATCAGAAGAGATAGTTCTGAAGATGAAGAATACAATCAACATTAATTCCTTTTGAAAGAGGAATTGAATAAATTCCTTAGGATTATTAGAATTCTTGAAAATAAAAACAAAACGTTGGAAGATGAATGCTACTCAATAAGAAATCAAGAATTTTTTTATGATTATAAATTTAATCTCGTATATTATATTGATTATTTGATGAAATATCATGAAGAAGAAAATAATCATAATGAGCATATAGATGTGAATATGAAATAAAAAAAATATATTTTGAAAATTTCTAGAAAAATAATCTAATGTGGAATTGAGAATGAATGGTTAAAAATCCATAGTACTATTATTAGTGAATGTTCTAATAATGGGAATGCTGGGAAGGATCAAAATTTTTTACCTTCAAATGGTGAGAAGAATTATCGAAGTTACTATGAGAAGGAGAAATCGATAAGAGTCATGTATGCCTCCCAGACCATCAATGTTGTGAAATCAGAATACTCAAAGAAGAAGAAATCCAAAAATTTCAAATACGTCTGATTATATTAATGCTGAAATGAAATAGAAGAAGGTGGATAAGAAAGGTATTCAAAACTCAAATCAATATTTGTTACTTAGATTAAAATATTCATTTTTTGCATATTAGTGGTATTGTGGGGGGATTAAAAAACATGACATGTATGTGTTGGTTCAACCAAAAACCTTTATATCATCCCCAAGGTTGTGAATGAAAATGTTTGAGGGGTCATCAATTCCCTCAAAAGAAGAATACTGAGAATGATACTGTGAAGAAGTTTGAAAAGTGTGGAATGTGGATTGATAATAGTTTCCAACTCCTAGAAACAATCGTGAATGATGTGATAAACGTGGTAACCCTTCAAATGGATGTATTATTTTTTTATGAAACAAAAATTCCTTAACCAATAATCAAAATCATGATGTTATGAAGAAAAAAATTATAAAAATATATTGTTGTTAAAACTGCATTGAAAGTCACAGAAGGATACATACCTTGGATTCATGATAGTTTGTGTTCCTCGAACCTGATATGATATATGAAGCTACTAAATAATGAGAATTATTTTAAAATAGTCACTAGGAAATTTTGATATTATGAATAATTAAAAATCAATGGTATTGGGACAAAAATCATTAGAAAAGGAAAGATGAAATCCAAGAAAAAATTGTATGGGGATGGCATGAAACACTATTTCCTAAGAGTTTCAAAACTGTGTGATGGTGGTAACAATATTATCTTTAGTAAATATGAGTTTCGTGTAATGCGTCATGTATATGGGAACATTATAACAAAATTAAAACGTGAAAAGGGGGTTTATTGAGGTTGCTGAAATACGAAACTCATGTTACAAGATATTGGTGGAAGATGATATATTATGGAAAAAAATTATTTGGAAAATTTTACATAGAAACATGAAAAACTTATCAAATAGTGGTATATTATACGATATTCATGACTCACTAATAATAATATATTGGTTTTCCACTTTCTCCATAAAATGAATGATTACAAAATTGGTGCATAAGAATGTTGATATTTTTTCTAGACATCCCCTCATTCTCATTCAATTCAATATTTTTTGGCCAATGATAAACCAATAATAAAATGTAGATCCATACTTCAATACATTCATTGATGATTTTACACTCATTACTTCTGTAATATATTTGAAACAAAAATCAGAATCCATGATACTGATTCAATGTTTCAAAGTAAAAGATGAAAAAGATTTTTAGTATTCAGTGAATAAATTGTGAACAAATAATGGTTATGAATATAGAATTGAATAGTTTTAATTCTATATTGAGAATAATATAATTATGAATTAGTATAGTTTTCTATACACTCCACAAAAAAATAGGATAGAAGAAAGAATGAATAGATGCTTGGTGAAATGGGAGGAACCATGTTATTTGAACACGGACACTCTGATTTCATCTTGAGAAAAGAAATGTGTAATATTGTTTATATTTAGAACCACGGTTTCTATGTCCCTCATTACGGTATGAGTCCATATTAATTGTTCAATGAAAAATTTATTTGTTTGAATAATTATAGAGTTTTGGGGAGTCCATGTCTTAAAAAGTGGAATTGTGGAAACTATGGTAAGTTTTATAATAAGAGTGAAGAAATAATTCTTCATGGATATGATCTGGAAGGAGGAGGAGACATATTCTTTTTCAAAGAGACATGGAGAATAGTTTATTCTACTTATGTGAATGTGATCAAAGGATCTATGAATGAAAAATATGATTAGGTGGAAAAGGATGTCGATCAAGTTGATGCAAAATATACTGAAAAAGATACATAAACATGTAATCCTATTAAATAAGAAGAATTAGAATTATCTATTTCAAGTGATGAGGAAGATTTTAAAAAATATCACCATAGTCTGAGGAATCATATGGATGCTCCAAACATTATTTCTGATCAATATAAAAATGTCTTAAACATGAGAACAAACAATTTAATTACACCTTGTTCCCTATAATAAAAATGTAACTGAATTATGTGAATAAAACATTTAATCATCCAAAATGGGTTAAGGGAAGGAATTAAGAGTTCAATAAAATTGAATATAATGATACATGCGAACTCATTCCTAAGTCTAAAAAATATTATTGGTAGAAATTGTTTTTTCTAGTACAAGATGAATGAACAAGGTGATGTGATAAAAAGTAAATTAAAATTTTCTAGTAAAGGGTTTTCTTTGATTAAAGGCATTGAAATTGATGAAACCTTTTCTTTGGTGGAAATACATGATACAATTATAATATTTCCTAATTTTTTTGCATAATGAGGCCTCATGATATTCCAAATGCATGTAAAATATTTTTAATTGAATGGTGATATGAAAGAGGCATTTTATATTTAACAACCTTGTGGATTTTGGTTTGATAATGATGAATGTTATGTGTACATATTTAAGAAGGACTTGAATGGGTTCAAACATTCTATGAGGGTATGGTTTTCAATATTTGATACATGCTTAATTATGTTGAGTTTTATGAACGGTAATATGGATAAGAATATTTATAAAAAAAGTAAAGGAAATTACCCGGTAGTAATAGTTTGTGTTGATGATATTATCTATGTTGGGAATGGCAAAAGATCTTAGGAATGAATTTATGAATAAATGATGAAGTTATTTGAAATTTCCATGTAGGGTGAATTGAAATACATTCTTGGGTTACAAAAACATATAATAATGTAATAAATTTTATTTCTCAAGAAATTTATGAAATGGAAGTTCTAAATATGTTAATAATGTTATACTAAAAACCTATTTCAACACATTTTTTAATGGGAAATGTTTTGGGTAAATATGGATAAGGAAAGGAATTTGATTATAAAGAGTATCACAAGTCAATTGGTTGCCTATTGTATTTAACTACCTTAGGACCCACACTTTTTTATGTTATTACTAAATTTGATAGATTTTATAGTGATCCAAAATAATCAAATTTACTAGTGGAGAATATAATACATAGATATACAATAGGAACAAACAAAATTCAGAATTAGGTATTACACCACAAATATTATTGATTTGTTTTGGTATTTAGATGTTGATTGGGCATGAAATGCTGATTTTTATTATGAACAAAATATGGTGGAGTATTCTTTTTGGAAACTAATTATGTTATATGGCATTAATATAAATGTAATTTATTAAATCTAAATGTGGATGAATCTAATTATGTTTCTTACACTCAATCCACTAATCAAATTATGTAGATGAAAACTCAAATGGAATATTTACTTGTCGAAGTATAGCTACCCTTTCTCTTTGGTTGTGATAATCATAGTACCATTAATATCACCAAGAATCATATTCAACATTCTCATTCAAACCATATTCATATCAAACATCATTTCATCAACGAGCAAATGTAGAATAATGAATTTAAGTTAGCATATGTTCCAATATTGGATCATGTTGCAAACATATTCACATAATATTTACTAAAGTAATTATTTTCTAAATTGGGTTTGAACATGGTTGTCCAACATATTTCACTTCCTGGTTGAGGTATGTGTTAATTTCATACCTATTATATTATCTTTGTATTTCTTTGTCAATGGGGAAAATAGTTACTATATATCAATGTCTTCCATGTTAATAGAGAGAGTTGGGTGTATGCTATGCACAGAGCATTGTTTTGGGAGTGAACTATTATAACTATTGTTGGAGTGGTTATAGGAAAAAATGTTTTTTTGTATTATAGGATGGATGATGAAATGATGAGGATGAAGAAGGGTAAAGAAAGAAAGAAAAAATATTTTATCATATTCACTAATTTTGGACGACCTTGTTTTTTTGTCAATTATTCTTATTTACTATAATGAGTTATCTCCCATAGGCTATGTGTAACATCCATGGTAAACAAAGAGTAATAAATTTTCATATTTATTAATATTTTTGAATTAAATATTAATTTTACTTTAATGGGCATACTATGATCGATAGCGTACACAATACACAACAATGGGTTTCTTTGAAATCTTACGTTGCACACTAATAATATCATATTATTATTTTAAATGGATGTTTTCTCCTAGCTGTTGTATTGGATAGAATGAAAAAAACTAACTTCAATATGTTTATAGATGCTTGTTAAATTTATTTACTTTTATCCAATAAAATTTAGAGGCTTAAAATGTGAATGAATCTAATTTTAAACATAATTAACACTAAAAGGACGATTTACCAACTTTTAATGGTGAACCCTATATAAATATAGTTTTGGCCACATTAATACATTCTATTTCACCATGTAAAATTGTTTTTTTAGAATGGTGACATAAAAGTTTACTTTGTGTAATTTTTTTGGAATTTTTTCTGATAAATATCATCATTTAATAAATAGTGAAAAATATTGTATTTTAATTCAATACTGCATTTTAATCTAATTTATTTTCATTGTTGGATTATATTTTTAATTGGTATAAAAGAGTAATTAGAATATATATTTAAAATTTAATCCAATGTTGGTCATTGGAATTTATTTCACATTTAATTTGGACATAATAAAGTTTCAATCTTTTGATAGTTATAGTTTCTTAAAAACACGCTATTTGTTTTAACAACGGAATTATTTTTAAATTATTTAATGAAACTTCTATGTTTATAATTTGGTAAAATAGACATCATTTTTTAATTTTGATTATCAAATATATCATAGGTTAGTTTGTTTGTATTTTTCTGAAAAAACTTTATTTTTTGATGAATAGTGAAAGCACGTAGTTGTAGTTAATAAAACTGACTTTTTCATTTAAATGAAATTTTACCACTTCTGTTAATTCAATTTAGAAAATCTGACTTACAAGGTTTTTATTAGTAATGAAAATGTGATTCAATAAGATAAAAATAATTTTTTGGTGAATAGTAACTTTTCACTTTTATTTACCGTGGTTAAAGGTAAATAGAGTGATTCAAGGAAAAAAGAATATCATAAAAATTAATAATTACCTTGACGCTTGTCCTAGCCTTATTGTATGAGTAATAAACATCCATGGGTATCCTTGGGTCGATTTTGGGACCCCATAGAGCAACTTATTAATGATAAGGACACTTTAGATTAATTAATTTAATGTAAAGATCAAAATACCATAAACAAAAATATTTTAGTAAATTTAATTTTACATAGGGTTATATAAGTCATATTTTCTACTATAAAAATTCATTATAATGGAAAATATATTTCCTATATCATAGTACTTGTATTATAATTTTTAGACATCAAATAAATTAAATAATTTATAACACAATAATGATGCAGTATTAACCTCATTAATAAATGAACTAAACAAATTAGATTATAATGATTAATGTTTTATCCAAAACCTGTCCAATTCTTATTGGATCATATTATATCGACATTGAGTCATCTTATATTTGACTTTAACGATTTTGGGACCTTTAGAAACCGAAAATCATTATATAATAATATAATATTTTAACACGTTCTTAAAGGGCCCCTACCCTCTTTTAAAAGAAGACCATTTCTAACCAATTTCACACACATCTCAAGCCTTTTGGATTGTCCAACCTCTTCCCAATTATGGTCCCTACATCCATCTATTCCACCAATAAACCTTACCTTAGGCATAAGGCATTTCAACAAACCATTTTGGTTCAAACTATAGGTAGTGAACCAAATTAATGGTAACGATTTATCTTAACATCTTTTCTTTTATTTTACATATCCAACTCTTAAAGACTTTTTATACCATTTTTATAAAAAAAGAGTATCCTCAATATACTAGGATGTTGTTATGAGAATTATTCGAACTACACTTACACACACCTCCATCTAATGGGTGAATAACATAATGTTTATGTGGATGGAAAACTAACGCCTCATGAAACAGTGATTGTTCAATTACATCCTACCGCTTCTCATGGTGGCCATTATGATGTAACTTTATTTATATATGATATATATTATGTCTATGATTTCATTATGATTCTGTATTTTCTATTTATATCATTCTTTTATGGTTTCTAGTATGGGGAAACACGATAATTTCATTTGAGGAAGTGCAGACTACCTCCCCCTCAAAATTAATAACTTGTTAATTCCTTTTGTGGGATTTATAAAATATGGAGTGAATGATATTATATATGATATTATAATTGAATTATAATATAACTATGTATCATTATGTTTTAATTATATTAAAATGTGAAACAGAAATAAATTATCATTCATGCGTACGTACGACTTACAATCTCCATGAACTGTGCATTTAATTTCTTACCACCAAATGTTATGTACTATTATAAATATATACATATATACTGGATATATATGATATCTAAATCATGAATATCATTCTGCATATAATGAACGTTTGACTATGCGAACAACTTGCAACTATATGGTGTTCTTTTGTGACTCAAGAACCAAATATTGACAAAACAAACATTATTAACATGAATGATTACATAATGTTTTTAAAATGGTAATAAGAGATATAAAAGGAATAATAAACTTGAAATAGGTTCCTATGCAAGTAGAAATTAACATTATTTTATTATTTAGGATATTAAAGAACTAACGGGTCAAGTCAGACACGAGGTAAGGGACTTTGTCTGAATCTCCGTTCATTGTGGCATATTTTGTTTTAATAAACGACTTTATTTTATACGCTGTATAAAAACACTTGAAATTTCAAAGGGAATCATTTTCTATGAATCTTTTTACTAAATTCAAAAAGGAATGTTTCTTTTAACGTAAGCGGTGACAATGACCTTTCCCCCTCCACGGGTATTGTTTGTTCTATGGCATCCTTAACAAGCCGTAACGTTTTATTAAGGGAAAATAAATACCAAATACTATTTTATGTAATTTGTTATTTAAATTGGGTTTGATAATGGATTTTTAATGTCAATATATTTATGTGATATATTGTGTTTATAATGTGGAATTGTTTTCATTCCATTATATTTGTTTTATGTGTTATGGTTTTAAAATAGTACTTGGACATTTCACGGGTGGTTACATTTTAAGAAAGATGTCAGGTGGTTCCGTGATAAACCAGGATGGGTGGCCACGTTATAACCTCCAATGCATTAGGTATGGAAGTCAATCATATGAAAATTCGATTTAGTGATATGTGTGGAAGTCAACCGTATGGTTATTTCATTTAAGTATGTTTGTGTATAAAGTTTCTTTTTCATGTTATGTGTTCTCTATATAGGGTTTATAGTAATCATTTGGTTACAAAAGGGTATGTAATCATATTTTATTTATTAAAGAGTATTTACTATTTCATAAAGTTGAAAATTATTACTTATGTTAAAGTATTCATGGTTTACTTGTTGTTTTAAAAAACTAATAGTTTTCATTTTTTGTGTATCCCTTACGTAGCTTTTTAAGCTCATCCCATGTTTTGAAATGTTTTCACAGGACTTTAAGATTAATAGGGTCGAGGATGGGATCAAGGAAAAGTCATGCTATCTCAATCATGGTACTAGACATGAATATTTTTTTCAATGTTTTTATTTTATGAAAAAAATGAAAACTGAGTACAACTGTCTACTTTGTAATCTTTTGAGATGTAATATGGTATAATCTAATTCTCTATAAATCTAAACCTGAAAATATCCTCTATGTTAATTATTAACATAATTAAATATTATGTATGTTTTAAGGTCGGGTCCTTATAGTTGGTATCATAGGGAGGTTTTGAAAACATTAGGATTTAGGGTGTTGTTAAATAAATGTCCATAAATTAATTTATAGTAATATTCAAATGATATAGCATTTAAAGATTACAATGTTGCTTCACCTAAGATATTTCCGTGTTCATATGGTTTTCCACAAAGGAAACAATGCAGCTTTATTGGGATGACATCAGTAGGAATACAACCTTACAAATCAGAATCTTGAGATAGTCAGAATCAGAAATGAACAGTTTGTTGCAGTGACAGAATAGTTGGTTAATTCTATAAATGGTGGTGGTAACCATGCATGGGATCAGCCTGATAAACTTAAGAGGAAAATGTTAGTAGTGGAGCATTTCATGAGGTAACATCCCCCTTTATTCATAGGATTATCTGACCTTGTGCTTGCTAAATGGTGGATTAAATCACTTGAGCATATTTTCGATGTCATTGGTTGTCAGAAAATCAAATGGTTAGTCTCGATGTTTTCCATTTTGAGGATGAAGTTGATTAGTGGTGGTCGATGGTGAAAAATATTAGGGATAGTGAAGAGATTGATTTTCACAATTGGGATGAATACAAAAGTATGTTTCCTGAGAAATATTTTCCGAGGGTGGTTCGTCATAGAATGGAAAAAACAATTCCTGGAATTGAGGCAAGATGATGACTTAGTGGTTTCTAATGAATAAAAATTCACTCCACTGGAAAGGTATACTCCAAATTTCATACAATATCTTGATATTAGAATCATATTTTTTACTCAATATTAAATCCAAAGTATCGAAGGATTTATCTTCTCGTGACGTCCAAAGTTATGAAAAACATGTTCGATCTGTGGAGAAGGTGGAAATGGAGTTTTCCGATGATCAGTTGTTTGTTGAAAAATAGTAGAATAAGAGGTCATATTGGCAGAAAAATGGAATGAATTCATCAAATAAGCCTAGAGTTATGAAAACTAAATATCTAACTTTTGAGATGTGTGGTAGAAATCATCCTGGAGAATGTTCATCAAAGTCTATAAAGCGCTTCTGGTGTGGTATGTCTGGTCATATTGATCTTAAAAATAAGGAAGATGATCAAGAAGGAAATGGCAAGCCATCATTAAGATGTTGCCAGTGTAATGAAATGGGTCATTATGAAAATGAGTTTCAAGAAAGGAAATAAATTGAGGGAAAGTAGCCAGACTACATGCATAAAGGGGTGGTTAAATCCTTTGCAAATACTTCAGCAGATGTTGGGCCATCAAATTATGTAGTATTAGGTACACTATTTTTTTCTTCATTTTATGCCAATATGTTGTTCGATTTAGGATATACAAACACTTTCATTTATGAGAAGTTTTCTAGTAAATTTTGACTTCCATCTCAAGATATGAATACATAACTTATAGTAAAAAACATCAAGGAAATGTTGAGACAAAAAGAAAACATAAGAACATTCTTGTCCTTCTGTGTGGAATGAATGTACCTACAAACCTTATTGTTTTTCCTCTAGTAGAGTTTGATGTTATTTTGGGTATGGATTGGATTTCTTTATATCCTGCTAAGATTGACTGCCGAGCTAAAGAGGTTTCTTTTCGGAAAGATTTACAGTTTGTGTACAAGAATGAACACTTGGTTTTGATAACATATCTGGAAGCTTTGAAACAAGTAAAATATGGAAATGAATGTTACCTTGCACTTATTGTTGAATATAATGGAACTGTTCAGATTTATGATGTGCCAATGTTAAATGAGTATCTTTATGTTTTTCCTGATGAGTTTCCTGGTATTATACCTTATCAAGAAGTTGAATTTATTGTTTCATTAGTTCATGATGCGAAGAAAAAATTTCAAAACCCACTTATCGAATGACTCAAATTTAAAATTTATAGTAAAAGAAGAAATTTCATGAGTTATTAGATAAAAGATTCATTCGACCTAGCACATCACCTTAGGGTTATCTTTTCATGTTTGTTAAAAAGAAATATGGTTCAATGAGACTTTGTATTGATTATAGAGCGTTGAATAACATCAAAGTTATGAACAATTATCCTTTGCCACATATCGATGATTTGTTTGATCAGCTCCAGGGAGATTAGTATTTTTCGTTGATTTACATTAGATCAGGGTACCATTAGTTGAAATTAAAGGAAGAAGACATTTCAAAGACCACATTCCGCACTAGATATTGTAAAGACCCGTAAATTTCAAGAAATTTTTTTTCTTAATTTTCTTCGGAATTTTTCAAGAACGAAACTTCTGACGTCACCTGATTCCGAGGCCCGATGTGCCCGAAATCATTTTCTGAAGTTTGTCTTGGGTACGTTCAGTGAACGGACGAGCGGGTTTTTATAACTTTTGAACTGGTGCCCGGAATCGAATTCTGAGGGCACCGATGAAATCGCAGCGCCGATATTTGCTTAGAAACGCCTCTTCCAGAACTGTGTTTGCTCGGTTGGGGTTTTTAATTTTTGGGCTTAAAATTGAAAAATAAAATAAATTGTACGACCAACTTTATTTTATTTCACTTAAGCCGCTGGGAAGCCACTTGAAGCCACTTAAAGGAGGCTTAAGCTGAGTTGATCCAGATAGGATGCTATCTAGAAATATCCTACCCCCTTGGTAGGATATTTGTGAGGTGGGGCCCGCACGGGCCCCGACGTTTCTTTCCGCTAAGTAACGCACCCGCGAAAACCCGTCATTATGAAATTCAACTGACGTGTTTTCTTAAATTCTTCGGACTGTTTTCGATCAAATGCCCGTAACATGAGCTACGAGCCTCCAAATGACTCATCGTCAGCGGCAACGCGATCCTTGGATCGAGACGGTCGTTTCTGTATATCATACTCAAGGTTTCGGAATACTTTGGGTTGGCCGGGTTGGTTCGCTCACGAAACCAACCAGGCCCTCGGAGCGGAAACGCTCATATATTGAGCTACGGATGTCCGATTGACGTGCCGTCAGCTTTGGTGGAATCCCCTAAGTGAGACGGATCTTTTGGCTCACTCCGCCCAAGGTTTGGACTCAGTTGGAGTACGGTCGGGTTGTTTTTTCTTAAAAACCAACCGGGCCCCGGGGACGAAATAGCCAATAACTCTCAGACTGGGCGTCCGATTGACGCGCCGTCTGTTGCGTTGAGTTCCTGTTGTCGAAACGAAATTTTTGGATACATCAACTTCATACTATTCGTTAGTTGATGTATCAGCCTCTCGGCTCGTGGAGTGGACCCTCCTGAACGAGCTTGCTGTGTGCGGGAACCCCAGTGCTGGCTCCGACTTCGATGACGACTTATCAGAGATCCTCGGTGGATTCGACTGCGACGATGTTGAGAACAGTACGAGAATCCTCCGTGTTTTCGGAAGTGACTACTACGGCACACCTTAGGATACATCAACTCCGGACTGCATGTCAGTTGATGCATCAACCTTTTAGCTCATGGAGTGGACCCTCCCGGAACGAGCATGCTGTGTGCGGAACCCTAGAGCCGGTTGAGATTTGACGACGACTGATCGAATAACTCGGATGCGCTTGGTTGTAGTGGAACATTGGAGTGCTTGGTTGTAGCGGTAGACCCACGACAGAGGTGCGCTTGGTTGTAGCGGCACAAGGGAGCGCTTGGTTGTAGCGGCAGACCCACGACAGAGGTGCGCTTGGTTGTAGCGGCACAAGGGAGCGCTTGGTTGTACCGGAAGACCCACGATAGAGGTACGCTTGGTTTTAGCGGCACAGGGGGGCGCTGGGTTGTAGTGGCAGACCCACGACAGTGGTGCGCATGGTTGTAGCAGCACATGGGAGCACTTGGTTGTAGCGGAAGACCCACGATGGAGGACGGCTTGGTTGTAGCGGCATAACCACTGTACTTGATGAAGAAAGAGTTTCCCAATAGCTTTGGGTCCAACTTCATGATCGATCCTATGTGGGTCATTGCGGGGGATTATTACCTTGCAATCCTTTATGGGTCCGACGGATTAGATGAATCAGTGGCTACATCTGATCATCTCTATCGTCATTTGAAGAAGTATAGCTATGTGAGCTGAATCTTGTGTTACTCTCCTTTTTGGATTTTGTTGAGCTATCCTGTGTGGATTTACTCTTTACTCTCCTTTGTGGATTGTGTTGAGCTATCCTGTGTGGATTTACTGTTTACTCTTCTTTGAGGATTGTGTTGTGCTATCCTGTGTGGGTTTACGCTTGCTTTCCTGTGTGGACTGGGTTGTGCTTGGGCTCGGATGTTAGAGCCGAACGAGAATTGATAACTTAGGTATATGTATGTGAATATACCTAAGTCGCGTCGGATGTTACTTCGTGATTGTATCATTCCTTTGTGGATTATCCTTTGTGGAATTCGGGAGACCATCGGGGGTCTTGGGGTCCCTACTGAGTAGCTTATACTCACCTCTTCATGGGCTATGCTCACACTTCGTTGTGTTGGTTGCAGACGACGGACAGCACTGATCGTAGTGAAGGCTTGCGGAGCAGGACGGTACTTGGAGGTGGACCACTGGGCCGGACGTGGTCGGAGCGGTCAGGTGGACCCAAGGAGCAGTGGAGGCTATCTATACCCACCCTTCAGGTGGGACTTCCGGAGGACGGCTCGACGCTGCGGCTTTTCTTTCAGTTGATGTTTTCCCCTTTCAGTTGTACTTTACAGTTGGGCTTGTATTTCTGTCCCCTTTTACTTTCAGCACAGCTTGTACAGTTTTTACGTAGTGTTTACTTTTCCTCTTGCTTACTCTGTGGTTCTTGTTTACTTTTCAAAGGCAATGCCTTCCCCTTTTTGGGATTTACGCCTTGGTCCTAGTCGCCAGCCCCTGTCCTATGGAAGCCGGGCTGGGGGTAGTCACGACACGGGCCCTGAGGAAGGGTCGTGACAAATTGGTATCAGAGGTGGTCAGTTCTACCGCAGACTCTGATCTTTCTTCTATGTGAAGCAATAGTGTTTAGCGTATTGAGTGTGGATATCAGTCCAGGGAGTCCAGTGTTGGTGCGGCGGCCGACGTATCCGCACACCAGGACCCTGACTTCTGATTTCCGACTTAATGCACGAAAACATTGATTGCATGTGTGTTTCATGTTTTCTTTGTGATTACTTTTTGTCAGCTCACCAGGTATATTGTTCTGACCGCGGTGCACCTGTTTCCTTTCAGGATGGCCCCACGATGATAGCCAGCTAGGGTTCCGACCGATGTGCGTGGCGAGAGCCCACCGAGCGTCGAGGACTCGATACAGGGCCCTTTGACAGCTAAGGCACCGGTGGTACCTATACCCGCCGAGCCACCGACGCTACCATCCCCAGCCGCTGACGATGCACGTCACCTTAGTGCACTGTATGAGTTCCAGCGCCAGCGACTGCCCAGGTTCCGCGGGGAGACAGACCCTCAGGCCGCCGAGGACTAGCTGGAGGCAGTTGTACAGGTTTTCAGATTAGTGAGGACACCAGTAGACCTCGTGGTGATCCTCGCAGTGAGACTCCTACACGCGGCAGCAGGCAGATGGTGGAGCTTGATGCTCCAGGTTCATGACGAGACATCTCTCCTCTGGACGGACTTTGAGAGCATCTTCCGCTCCGAGTTCTTCCCATCCACCCTCTGAGCGGTGCACATCCCGGAGCTACTACAGCTGCGGCATGGCAGCATCACAGTGGCCCAGTACTCGGCGAGATTTACTGTTCTCTCGCGCTACTCCACAGATATGGTACGAGACCCGTTCTTCCGGGCCCGAACCTTCGAGCAGGGACTGAGGCACGAGATCGGGGATTCGATGATCTCCCTCAACATTCCGACTCAGGCAGGGGTGTTGGAGAGAGCTCTCTTAGTGGAGAGTTTCCTTGCTGAGCAGTCTCCAACAGTAGGACCCACCACTTGCCGGCATGCGGTAGAGTCTTCTACAGCGGGTAGTAGACAGATGACGCAGGGGTCCAAGAGGAATAGACCTACAGGTGGTTGACAACATGACTCCGTATCGTTTGCGAGAGGCACTCGGGGTGGGAAACGACTTTCCATGAGAGGGCAGTGTTACTTCTGTGGCGGGGTTGGTCACATGGCTCGTGACTGTCCGACCCGCTATACGGATGACCAGTAGACGAACGAAGGACCCCCCAGGTCGAGGCAGAGGTTCGATCAAGGCGGACCACAAGGAGCAGGCGACCATGGTAGGGGAGCTGGCCCTGTAGCTGGAGGTGGACGACGCTTCGGGTTGTTGCCACCACCACCACCAGGAGGTCCACCCCGACCGCATGGAGTTTGTGGACATGAGAGAGCTCAGCTTCAGGCAGCTGAGGCCTTCGATCAAGGAGATCTGGGAGCAGATGGTCCGGAGCAGGACTAGTGGATACGTCTTTTGTACTTCTAGTTCCTTGTTGCTATGGTGTAGTGTCGTTGTATTATGAGCTACAATAATAAAGGACGAATACCCTTGTGATGTTTTTTTCTTTCTTGTCCTCTTTTGTGTTGTTACTAAGAGGTTCCAGTTTAGACTGTTGACTTGACCCTCACTCGTGAGACATCTACTGGAGGAGACCCAGTTACCACACACTGATGTCGACAGTGTGACTCAACCCTTGGAGGCGAGAGTAATGGTTGGATCTCTTGGTAGTAGCGTCTAGGCCTTACAACGTCATCCTTGGTATGGATTAGTACCATCCATGTCAGGATTGACTGTATTAGGCAAAGGAAGTGGTTTATCCAGGGGATGAGACCAGATTTCTATTATCAGAAAAAATAAATCTTAGTAGCTCTTGTGTGACCAAAGATGCTCCAGGCCACGACAGAGAAGGTCCAAGTCATCCAGGAGCGGATGAGGATAGCTCAGAGCCGGCAGAAGCCATATGCTGACAGGAGGCGGAGGCCACTAGAGTTCGAGGATGGTGACCACGTCTTCCTGCGGGTCTCACCTCGACGTGGTTTACGAATATTTGGCTGAGGTGACAAGTTGTCTCCTCGCTTCATCGGACCCTTCCATGTCCTCAGCAGGATTGGAGAGGTGTCTTCTCACCTGGATCTACCACCTCAGTTGCTCTGGGTGCATGGAGTCTTCCACGTATCTCATCTGAGGAGATACGTGCATGACCCAACGAACACCTTTGACCATGGGGCGACTATTGCGGAGGTCCCAGTGGAGATCGAGGATCGACAGAATCGGGTCCTACATGGATGATCAGTTCCTCTAGTTCACTTCAGATGGCAGCTCGAGAACCTCCAGGAGAGCACTTGGGAGCGGGAGGCTCAGATGCGTGCTCAGTACCGCCTTTATATCCCTATGTTTTTGGTGAAGCTTTATAGGGACGTAAAGCCCTGTGGTGGGAGTAATGTAAAGACCTGTAAATTTCAAGAAATTTTTTATCTTAATTTTCTTTGGAATTTTAAAAGAACGCAGCTTCTGACGGCACCTGATTCTGAGGCCCGATGTGCCCGGAATCATTTTCTAAAGTTTGGCTCGGGTACCATTAATGAACGGATGAGAGGGGGTTTCTAACTTTTGAACAATTGCCCGGAATCGAATTCCGAGGGCACCGATGAAATCGCAGCGCCGATATTTGCTTAGAAACGCCTCTTCCGGAGCTACGTTTGCTCGGTTGTGGTTTTTAATTTTTGGGCTTAAAGTTGAGAAATAAAATAAATTGTACGACAAACTTTATTTTATTTCACTTAAGCCGCTTAGAAGCCACTTGAAGCCACTTAAAGGAGGCTAAAGATGAGTTGATCCGGATAGGATGATATCCAGAAATATCCTACCCCCTTGGTAGGATATTTGTGAGGTGGGGCCCGCACGAGCCCCACCGTTTCTTTCCGCTAAGTAACGCACCCGCGAAACCCATCATTATGAAAGTCAACTGATGCGTTTTCTTAAATTCTTAACACACCATTTAATTGGGCGGTTTATTTCGTGAATAAAATGGGCGGTTTCTTTCGTTGAATTAATTCAACGAATTTATGGGTCGTTACTTACCCATTTTCGTTTGTTGGCGTAATTATAAAATAAGACCAACATCTCTTTTTGGAGGATTACTCGTTGGGAGGTTTGTCAGAGTTCTTGAGCCTTCATCCTCTTTCGCGAAGAATGCGAAGAATGCGATGAACGCGAAGAACGCCGGCCTCCGACGAAGAACGCCGAACCCATGGAAGTCGACGACGTGACGCCGTGTTCGGCGACGCCGACGTTCCCTTCCAGCAACGTTCTTCTGCGACGTCTCTCCCTCCGCAACGAGTCTTCGATCTTCTGTTTGAGGTAAGAGACTTCGGGATTCTCTTAAATCTCCCTTGTGTTTTTTTAATAAAACACGGATTTCATTTTATATAATTAAATTAAATCTATTGTTTCTTGGTCCGTTGAGTTCGCCGACTCAACGCCGGATTCCATGACGACGCGACGCCCTTCCGCGACGACGCGACGATCCCCCCCTTCCCTGATGAACAAATCCGTGAAGAATGTGAGTTCGACGACGACTACGAGGTAGGGATTTTAGTTTTGGAAATTCCCTTATTTCCCATGTTGTTTCCGTTCAAGAATGAAGAAACCGATTCATAAAACAATTTTATTTCATTAAAAATTGTTTTCGAATATGTATTCATGTGTTGAATGTTTTTCTCCCGTTGTTTATCTCTAATGCGAAGGGTGCTGGCCAAACGAACACGGCCCAACAACCCTCTGTCGTTCTTCGTTGTTGTGCGGATTTGACGGGCGACGACGGAACGTGCCGCAACTGAATTTTGAGGATTCTGTAGTGAAGAACGAGTCCCGGGAGGAGCAGCGGCGCAGACGAGAACAGAATCGGACCACCGGAACGACTTTGGAGGCCCGCGGAAGCCGGCGGCGGCGTGGGCCGCTGGCGCGGCGGCACCGGCAGCTGGGAGCGGCGGCGCCCCGGCGCGCCGCCAGACAAGGCCGCTGCGGTAGAAACCGCGGTGGCGGCACACGCGGACCCGCGGCCGCGCGGGTCCGGCGCGCACGGGACGCGGCTGAAGCCGCGTCCGATTGTCCGGGGCGACACCCCGCGGGTGCCGTGGGGTTGTCACGCGGGGGCGGCGGCTCCCCCCCCACCCCCCACATCGCTCGGCCGCCCGGCCGAGCCGGGCCGGGCTGGCCGAGCCAGGCCGATCCGACAGGCCGGGCCGCGCCCTGGCCGTGCCGGACCGGGTCGGCCCGGGCCCGGACCCCCCCGTCTTCGGATCGTTTTCGGTCAAATTCCCGTAACTTGAGCTACGGGCCTCCAAACGACTCGCCGTCAGTGGAAGCACGATGCTTGGATCGAGACGGTCGTTTCGGTATATCGCACCGAAGTTTTCGAAATACTTTGGGTTCGGCCGGGTTGGTTCGTTGACGAAACCAACCGGGCCCTCAGAGCGGAAACACTCATATCTTGAGCTACGAACATCCGATTGACGTGCCGTCAGCTTTGGTGGATTCCCCTAAGTGAGACGGATCTTTTGGCTCACTCCTCCCGAGGTTTTGACTCAGGTGGAGTACGGTCAGGTTGGTTTTGGCTTAAAAACCAACCGGGCCCCGGGGACAAAATAGCCACTAACTCTCAGACCGGGCGTCCGATTGACGTGCCATCTGTTGCGTTGAGTTCCTGTTGTCGATACGGAATTTTGGATACTTCAACTTCGGACTATTCGTTATTTGATGTATCAGCCTCTCGGCTCGTGGAGCGGACCCTCCTGAACGAGCTTGCTGTGTGCGGGAACCCTAGTGCTGGCTGCAACTTCGACGACGACTATTCAGAGATCCTTGGTGGATTCGACTGCGACGATGTTGAGAATAGTACGGGAATCCTCCGTGTTTTCGGCAGTGACCACTACAGTACACCTTGGGATACATCAACTCCGGACTACATGTCAGTTGATGCATCAACCTTTTAGCTCGTTGAGTGGACCCTCCCGGAACGAGCATGCTGTGTGCGGAACCCTAGAGCCGATTGAGATTTGACGACTGCTGATCGAATGACTCGGATGCGCTTGGTTGTAGTGGCACAGGGGAGCGCTTGGTTGTAGCGGCAGACCCACGAGAGAGGTGCGCTTGGTTGTAGCGACATAGGGGAGCGCTTGGTTGTAACAGCAGACCCACAACAGAGGTGCGCTTGGTTGTAGCGACAGAGGGGAGCACTTGGTTGTAGTGGAAGACCCACGACAGAGGTGCGCTTGGTCGTAGCGGCACATGGGGGGCGCTGGGTTGTAGCGGCAGAACCACGACAGAGGTGCACTTGGTTGTAGCGGCACATGGGAGCTCTTGGTTGTAGCGGCAGACCCACGACGGAGGACCGCTTGGTTGTAGCGGCATAACCACTGTACTTGATGGAGAAGGAGTTTCCCAATAGCTTTCGGTCAAACTTCATGATCGATCCTATGTTAGTCATTGCGTGGGATTATTATCTTTCGATCCTTTATGGGTCCGACGGATTAGATGAATCAGTGGCTACATATGATCATCTCTATCGTCATTTGAAGAAGTATAGCAGTGTGAGCTGAATCTTGTGTTTCTCTCCTTTGTGGATTTTGTTGAGCTATCCTGTGTGGATTTACTGTTTACTCTTCTTTTTGGATTGTGTTGAGCTATCCTGTGTGGATTTACTGTTTACTCTCCTTTGAGAATTGTGTTGTGCTATCCTGTGTGGGTTTACGTTTGTTTTCCTGTGTGGACTGGGTTGTGCTTGGGCTGGGATGTTAGAGCCGAACGAGAATTGATAACTTAGGTATATGTCTGGGCATAAACCTAAGTCGCGTCGGATGTTACTTCGTGATTGTTTCTTTCCTTTGTGGATTTTTGGAGACCTTCGGGGGTCTCGGGGTCCCTACTGAGTAGCTTATACTCACCCCTGCACGGGCTATGCCCGCACATCGTTGTGTTGGTTGCAGACGACGGACAACGCTGATCGTAGTGAAGACTTGTGGAGTAGGACGGTACCTGGAGGTGGACCACTGGGCGGGACGTGCTCAGAGCAGTCAGGTGGACCCGAGGAGTTGTGGAGGCTATCTGTACCCACCCATCAGGTGGGACTTACAGAGGAAGGCTCGATGCTACGGCTTTTCTCTCAGTTGCTGTTTTCCCCTATCAGTTGTACATTACAGTTGGGCTTGTATTTGCAGCCCCTTTTACTTTCATCACAGCTTGTACAATTTTTACTTAGTGTTTACTTTTCCGCCTGCTTACTCTATGGTTCTTGTTTACTTTTCAATGGCAATGCATTCCCCTTTTTTCGGGATTTACGCCTTGGTGCTAGTCGCCAGCCCCTGGCCTATGGAAGGCGTTCTTGGGGTAGTCACGACACGGGCCCCGAGGACGGGTGTTGATAGATATGGACATTATGAATTTTTAGTTATGACTTGTTGTTTAACCAATACACCTTCTGTATTCATGGACCATATGAATATAATTTTCTATGAGTTCTTGGATAAGTTTGTGGTTGTGTTCATTGATGATATTTTGGATTATTCTAAGAGTAAAAATAGCATGAAATTAAGTTAACGGTTGTCTTGAGAACCATAAAATAAAATAAAATTTAAGGTAAATTCAGGAAATATGTCTTTTGGTTACAAAAAATTTCTTACCTTCATCACATTGCTTCAAAAAATGGCATAATTGTTGATCTTTCAAAAACAACAGTTGTTGAAGAATGGACAAGACCCACAAATATAACCGAGATGCATAGTTTTCTTGGTTTGGCAGTTTATTACCAGAGGTTTGATGATAATTTTTCACAGTTATCTAGTCCAATGACTAAGTTAACCCAAAAAGGTGTTAAGTTCATTTGGACAAAAGAATGTGATGATTGTTTTCAGGAATTGAAAATAAGATTGGTGAATTCTCTAGTTTTGGAATTGCATTCCATAAATGGTGAGTTTGTTATTTACAACGATGCTTTATTGAAAGGACTTGGATGTGTCCTTATGTAGAAAGATCAATTAATTTCTTATGCTTCACGTCCGATGAAATTTCATGAGTTAAATTAATCTACACATGATTTTTAATTAGTTGCGGTTGTTTTTTGTTTCAAAAATTTGGAAGCATCATTTGTATAGATTAAAATGTGAAATGCATACTGCCCACAAATGTGTAAAGTATATATTCACTCAGAATGAATTGAACATGAGATAGATAGGATGGCTGGAATTAATCATGGATTATTATTTCATGATCCATTACCATCCAGGAAAAGCAAAAAAAGTGGTTGATGCTTTGAGTTGAACATTTAATGTCTCATTAAACATGCTACTTTTGGAACAAGATCCTTTGGTTTTTTATTTGATGAATTTTGGCATAGAAGTTATTGGTGATTGAAATTATTCTGTTTTGTTTTAGGTGTCAGTGAAATCATCTCTATCAGATAGAATAATGTAAGCGCAGAAAGAAGTCAATGAGTTGCAGAAAAAGGTAGAGTTGGTTTAGAAGGGTATGTTTTTGGATTTTAACGTTGTTAATGATTGTGTTTTGAGGTTTCAGAACAGATTATGTGTTCCTTGTGATTCACAGTTGAAAAATTATTTGTTATGTAAAGCTCATAGTTCCCTGTTTTCAGTTTATCCTGGTAGTACTAAGATGTACAGAGATATTCGGGAGTATTACTAGTGGGATGGAATGAAAAGAGATATTGCTGATTTTACTATGAAGTGTTTGACGTGTCATCGGGTTAAAGAAGAGAGGATGTTATCGAAAGAGATTTTATAGTCTTTACCGGTGCTAGATTGGAAATGGGAAAATATATCCATGGGATTTTTGTGGGATTAACAAAGACAACTCAAGGTAATAAATCAATATGGTTTATAAATGATCGATTGACTAAATCTTCTCATTTCTTTACTATTCGGGATACATTTTCTCTAGATCAACTTTCTTGGTGGTATGTTAAAGGGATAGTTAGGTTGCATGGAGTTCCCCTCTCCATTGTATCGGATCATGATCCCAGGTTTACTTCTAACTTTTGGAAAGGCCTTTAGTAGTCATTGGGTGTTGAATTAAATGATAGTAAAACATTTCACCCTCAATCAGATGGGCAGTCCGAATGAACAATTCCAACAGTGGAGGATATGCTATTTGCTTTTTCACTGGATTACCAGGGATGTTGGGACCGACATCATTCTATGGTTGAATATTCTTATAATAACAGTTTTTATTCCAATATACATATGGCTCCATTTGAGGCATTATATGGAAAGTGTTGTCGAACTCTGGCTTTTTAGGATGAAGTAGGTGAAAGGAAGATGATGGGATGAGAATTGGTAGAATATACGGTAGAGAAAGTTTAGTTGATTCTGAAGCACATGAGAACAGCTCAGTGTAGAAAAAAAGTTATGAAGATAATCGGAGGAAGGATATAAATTATTTTTGAGTTAGGTGATCATGTGTTTCTCAACATTTCTCCATGGAAAAGTGTGATGTGTTCTAGAAAGAAGGGAATGTTGAGTCCAAGGTTCATTGGACCTTATGAAATCCTATAGAAAGTTGGATCATTTCCCTACATATTTCCTTTACCTCCATGTTAAGCATAGGAACAAAATGTTTTTCATGTTTCGATGTTGAGAAAGTATATTCCAGATCGATCACATATCTTAATACCAGAGGCAGTTCAATTGAAAGAGAATATCTCTTATGAGGGACAACCAGTCCTGATTCATGATCGATGTGAGCTAGTGATGTGTAATAGGGTAATTCACCATGTATTGGTTTTATGGAAAACCCATATTCTTGAAGAGGCAACCTAGGAATATGAAAATGTGATGAGGGATAAATGCCCCCACATTATTTGATATGTGAATAGGAATTGCGAGAACAGACTTTCCATAAGGGGGGAAGGATGTGACATCCTAGGTAAATTAAGAATAAGATATTTTCATATTTATTAATATTTGTGAATTAAATATTCATTTTACTTTAAAGGAGGTGATATGTTTGATAGTGTTCTTGATACGCAATAATAGGGTTTTTTTGAAATCTTACATTGCACACTACTAATATAATATTATTATTTTAAATGGAATTTCAATCCTAGCCATTTTATATTCGGGAGTGACCAAAAATAACTAGAATATGATTATACAAGTTTGTTAAATATCTTTACTTTTATCCAATAAAAGTTAGAGACTTGAAATGTGAATGAATCCAGTTTTAAGCATACTTTACATTAAAATGTCGGTTTACCACCTTTTAATGGAGAACCATCTTTAAATATAGTTTTGGACTCTTTAATACATTCTATTTGACCATATAAATTCCTTCTTTATAATGGGTACATCAATATTAACGTTTTGAATTTTTTTTGGAATTTCTCCGATAAAGAACATTTTTTATTGAATAGTGAAAAATATTGTATTTTAATTCAATGATGTGTTTTAATCTATTTTTTATATGGTTATATTATCATTTTAATAAGTTTTAAAGTTTAATTTTCATATATTTATTCTATTTAATCCAATTTTGGTCATTGGAATTAATTTCACTTTGAATTCGTACAAAAAAAAGATTCAATCTTTTGATAGTTATTGTTTTTTAAATACACGATATTTGTTTTAACAACGAGAATTTATTTGAAATTAATTATTGAAACTACTATATTTATAATTTGGTAAAATAGACATAATTTTTTAATTCATAATATCAAATATATATTAGACAGATTTTTCGGTATTTTTCTTAAAAACTTCAATTTTTGATGAATAGTGAACCCACTTAGTAATAGTTAAAAAACAGAATTTTTCATTTAAATGAAATTTTACCACCTCTAGGAATTGAATGTCGAAAATCAGACATTCATTGTTTTTATTAGAATGTAGAATTTTGTTAAATAAGATGAATATATTTTTGGTGAATCGTATCTTTTGACATTTATTTACCATAGTTAAAGGTAAATAGGGTAAATCAAGGTAAACAAATATAATAATAATTCAAAATTATCTTAAATCATGTCCTAACATTATTGAATTAGTAATTCCTAACCATGATAATATTTGGGTCGATTTTGGGACAACATGAATCCACATATGAATCATAATGAGACTTTAGATTAATTAATTTAAAGTAATGAAAAAAATGACATAAACCAAAATATTTTAGTAAATCAATGTTTACATGGGGTTATATAAGTTATCATTTGAACAATAAATATTATTTAGAAATCTAAAGTGATTTTATACATCATAGAAGTTTTTTTATAATTTTTAGACATCGAATAAATAAATAATTTACAATACAATAATGATTAAGTATTTACCTCATTAATAAATTATTTAAATAAATAAGATTATAATGATTAAAATATTATCCAAAACATTTCCAATTAATATTGGAGGATATTATTTCAACTATGAGTCATCATATAATCTAATTTAATGAATTTTGGACCATTAGAAATAGATTATCATTATATAATAAAATAATCTTTTCACACTTTCCTAAAGAGACCCTCCTGCCACTATAAAAGGAGACCATTTATAACAAATTCCACACAAATATCAAGCCTTTTGGATCATCCAAACTTTGACCATTTAAGCTACCTACATCCCACTCTTCCACCTAGAAGCCTTTCATTAGGTAGAAGGAACTTTAACAAACCACTTTGGTTCAATCCAAAGGGATTTACAGAAATTAAAGGTAATAATTTATCTTAACTTATTTTATATTATTTTACATTTCCAACCCCTAACCTCTTTTTATTCCATTATTTTATAACAACGCCAATATCCTCAATATATTAGGATGTTGTAATGAGACGTAATCGAACTAAACATACACACACCTCCATCTAATGGGTGAAGAACAAAATGATTCTTCGGATGGAAACCTAATGCCTCACGAAATGATAATGGTTAAATTACCTCCTACCAACACTCATGGTGTCCATTATGATGGAACTATATTTATATATGATATATATTATGAATATGATTTCTCAATGATTCTGTATATTCCATTTATATCATACCATTATGGCTTCCATTATGGGAAAACTCGATAATTTCATTTGAGGAAGTGCAGACTACTGCCCACTCAATCTGATATGACTCATTATTGCCTTATTTGGGATGTATAAAGGATGGATTTAGTGATATTATATATGATATTACTCTGGAATTATAATATAATAATGTATCATTATGTTTTAATTATATTAAAATGCTAAATATAAATGAAATAAGTGTCCATGCGAACTTACGACATACAATCTCCATGATTGGTGCATTTCATTTATTACCTACAAATGTTATGTAATATTATAAATACATATATATACTGGATATATATGATAGATATGATATCTAAATCATGAATATAATTTTGGATATAATGAAATTTTTATCATGTGAACAACTTGTAACTATATGGTGTTCATTTTTGACTCCAGTACCAAATATCGACAAAATGATCATTATTAACATGAATGATTACATAATTTTTATAACATGGTTATAAGTTATATAAAATTAATAATAAACATTAAAAATGTCCTTAAGCAAGTATAAATTAAGTTGAGTTTATTATTCCTGATATTAAATAATGAACTGGTCATGTCAGATACGAGGTAGGGGTCATTGTCTCTGTCTCCTTTCATTGAGTCCTATTTTGTTTTAATACATGACATTCTATTATATGCAATATAAACACAATTGAATTTTCAAAGAGAATATTTTTTCTGTGAATCATTTTACTAAACGAAAAAAGAATGTTTCTTTTAATGTAAGCGGTGAAAATGACCTTTCCGCCCCCGTGAGAATTATTTGTTCTTTGGATTCCTTAAAAATCCATAATGTTTTTAAGGAAAATATATACCATATAATATTTTATGTATTTCGGTATTGAAAATGGTTTTGATAATATATTTTTATGTCAGTATATTTAAGTGATATATTGTGATTGAAATGTGGAAATGTTTTCATTCCTTTATACTTGTTTTATGTGTTATGATTTTATAATGGTACTTGTACATTTGACTAGTGGTTATGTGATAAAAAAAATGACGGGTGGTGCCATGATAAAATAGGATGGGTGGTTACGTTATAACCTCCAATGCATTGGGTATGTAAGTCGGCCATATGGTTATTCAATTTAGTGATATGTGTGGAAGTCGACCATATGCTTATTCCATTTATGTATGTTTATGTCCCAAGATAACATTACATGTTATGTGTTCTATATATGGATTTTGTGGTAATCATTTGGTTACAAAAGGGTATGTAATGATCTTTTATTCAGTGAAGAGTATTTACTACTTCATAAAGGTGAAAATTATTACTTATGAAAAAGTATTCATGTATTACTGTTTTTTTTTGAAAAGCTAAATGTTTCCATTCATTATGTATCCAATACTGAATTTTTATGCTCATCCCATGTTTTGAAATGTCTTCACATGACATTAAGAAAAATAGGGTCAAGGATGGGATGAAGGAAAATTCATGATATCTAAAACATGGAACTATACATGACTCTTTTTTCGAGAGTTTTTATTTTATGAAAAAAATGGAAACTAAGTACAAGTGTATACTTTGTAATCTTTTGAGATGTAATAGTTATGTCTTAATTCTCAAAAACACTAAACCTCAAAATATCCTCAATGTGAATTATAAACCTAATTCAAGATTATGATTGTTTTATGGAAGGATTTTTATACTAAGAATTAATGAAAATAAATCCATTACGTGATAATAAAATGGTTAGTTATTTATGAATCATGGTTGAAACAAATATCCCATGGGGGAAATTTTTCGGACCATGATTATTAATTATTTTGTTTTTCTTTTGTTTCCAAAGAATGATATGTAATAAAAAATACACTTTTATTTGTATTTAGTGGAAATAATACTGAACCATTTTTTCTAATAAAACAAGACTGATTTTCTTCCATCATAATGAAGAGAAGATATTCTAGAAGAAGTGAATCAAATTGGACTTACCTTGGATTTGGTATGGGAAAAATCATAATGATGAATTGATTTTTAACTAGAATGTGATAATAGATCACATGGAGAACATATCATTCTAAAAGTAAGTGGTGATCAGATTATACATTCAATTTTGTGTGAAAGAAGTTGTGGTTATGATGAAAAATACTAGTCTTTATGACTATGATAATATAAATATAATGATTGTCTGATGCTTTATATTTCATATGAATCATATGTTTAATTTAGAACATATCATGCATGTTTGATGGATGAAAACAGAAAATTGGTCTTCCAAATCATATCCTTATTTATCATATCTATGTGGAAGGCAAGAAATGGATGCTTCCAACTGAAATAGAATTATACCCAAATTTATCATATCCATGTAGATGTGGTGTAAGATATGGTGTCAATTGAAAACTATGCATATTCAGAGTTATCATATTCATATGTAAGTGTAGTATGAGATTATGCTGATTCACTATAGTATTTGATCATCCATATAATGAATAAACTATTTTCATACCTAGGATTATTTTACTCAGGCTCAAATAGAAAACAATATCATACCAAGAATGATCATACCAAGATATGTGGGTATCTAGACCATTTTTTCTCCAACAGAGCATACTATTGGAAATTTTAATCATATAAGTAATAGCTTAAGAAAAATGGATAAAGAGATTAGGAGATAATGAGATAAAAAATGAAGTCAACCAATTCAAAAGGGTTGAATTTCATGGTAGGTTTCCAACTAGGTCAAGAGAATAGGATAAGATGATGTTTTGTATCTGAAGTTCGTCAAGAGTGAAATAGAATGAGTTTCTAGGATGTACTATCAAGGGGGGTCTCAACATTCATAGGAATGAAAGTATTAAAAAAATTAGAGTGGTATATATTTATTTATATAGGTTCTTATGATTGGTACATAACATAGTTTAAAAGAAATCATATTATGAGAATTAGACCAATATATTGGAATCAATATTGAAATATAAATGAGTTTCTTAAGTATAATTTATTGTTTTAAAAGAATCTATAATCATTGATATGAGTTTACAATGCCAAAATGATTTCCATGATTTTAATGGAAATTTAATTTTTATAAAATTTGTGTGGGCAGGAACGATTTCTGGGTTTCCCACCCAACCCTCATGAGGGTCACCAAGAAAAAGATAAGTACATTTTACTTTTTGGATAATGGTATTTCTCACTATAGTAGAGAGAGAGGAGTTCCTTTTTTTTAGTGAAAGAATAAAGATACCGTATTGATCATTGTTGAAGACGTTCCAATGATAAAATGGTATAGGATAATGTACAAGATCCGAACATTATAATACTTTGATAGTCATACTCAATGATTATCGTATTCAATTGATTAAGGTATTCATCTTATTAATTGTATTTAGCTTAACCTAATAACATGATAGATTAATCCTCTTTGGTATTTCATTATATGGGTTCTCTAATTGATTAATGATCATAATGAGTTTATCGTAATCCAATATTAAGGTGGAGTTTATTCACTCCAATTGTATTCTGATAGAAAATCTGATTTGATGTATCATATTAGGGAATATCTTACACAGAGGAATTAGACTCGGAAAATTAGATTTAGTGTCTTATAAGAATGTCTAGGATGTTATTACATTCATCAAGGTATGAATGTGAGGAGTTTTATTTCAATTGAATATATTTGTGGAATTTAAAATAAGAACAAGAATCATACATTTCTATAAATACATTATATTACCCTATTTGTTTTAAGAGGGTTCACATACACTATTGGAATTATATACAAAGTACAACACGAGTCTAGGGGTATATCCTACTTGGTCAAATCAAAGGATTTAATTATATTGGTTATTTTGGTATTTTATACTTTCAAAACCATAACAAGGATATAAGTATTCTTATTGAATTATGATCCTTTTAAATTATTGTGATTCTTTGGAGTGTGGTGAATTTTTTTCAGAAGGGAAATGTTATTTTAATAGGTTGTGGAGGTTTTATCTATTCAATAGAAAAGAATATATACCATTGATTAAAAACCTCCCCATACCAATTATACAATCATCATAACTAGGAACATTTATAATGTGGTCCCCCATGATTGTTTCCAATTTAACTTATAGAGATGAGAGGAAACCCAACCCTCTTTGAGAGAGGTTGCGATTTGGATCACTACAATATGAGGATGTGATGTAGAATGATGATCAGGATTTGAATATTTATGTGGGTAATGGAAGGGGTTAGTAGAGATATCTCCAAATCATATCATTGGGAATGTTTTGAAGAATTTATGCCAATTCTTATGTAATACATTATGAAGCATGGTCAACAGAGAGGGGATATAATCAACATGCTAATTGGTTTGTTGGGCCATCTGACATTGTTGATGTAGTTAGGTAGAATGAGTTATTGAGGGAGAAACCCATTAGGAATTAAACGCAGTTGATACAAATGTGTCACATACCCCCTCAATGTGTTGGATGATTATAGCGAGGAGTTCCATGGAATTGCTTCCCAAGTAGTTTTACATGAGATCGAGGGAGATTCCCCATGTGTATCACATAAGGATGGTGATGTAGTCTCGGTTCCATATACTTCATTTCCATTTGAGATAGGTCCAAGGTTTGGATGACCGATTCCTCACCATATCTATGTGGAATTGGAACTTATCACCCTCTAATGGATATTATCATATGGGTAGAGGGGATACATGCAACAAGATTTATTTGTGTAGTGGCCATCACATTCAAAGCATACTAGTGTAGGGTTTCCCTACAATCTACCCTCCAACCACCATTTTGGTTGGATGTGTAGTTCCAATTATGTCAAGATTATAGTTTCCTATATAATATATGAATTCAAACCATAGTATGATTCTCATGATTGTGATCTTCATCATGAACCCGATTAATCATTCAATCCCAATTGGAGGAGAAGAGATTGATGACAGTGATTCCTAGAACCTGTGATATCATATGTCCTCATTCTCCCCATGTTTATGGGGAATAAATTAATATTAGGACCATTATTTTTTATTGATGATTACACTGGGGTGATGCATTAATATTAATTGTATCAACATCCATTATGTCAACATAGATCATTATTCCCCTCATTTGCACATTTCAAAGGTGGAAAACCTTCGCCACCGGGGATTATAATGTCATCGCCTTGATAAAACTTATTTGATGGTGTAGAGACCCAAAGTTTGATGTACATTGACATTAAATTACTTTTTTTGGAATACTTAATACATAAATAAACAGATGCCCAAAGACTGTATTAGTTTAGTGTCTTTGGAATCTTGGACCATAATCTTCTAATCACAGTGAAAGATCTTCAACATATCCCAGAAAGATCTTCCCCTTTGGTTTTCTTACCTAAAAACTTTCTATATATCGTGGGGAAAAGAAAAAATAAAAATGGCAAGCTCAAATACCCAGTAAGGGTAAACACAGAGAACATAAAACAATCCCTAAACATTTGAGAATTAGATAATGAACATAAAACATCAAAATCATGAGTAATGACATAAATCCTGACAGTGCATAAGGCATAGATCATAAAGGAACATTAATCATGATAAATAACATGGGAGAAAAACATGGAATTGTGGAACATAATTAATCACATGTTATGATTTTCATAGTAGCCAAGGCATTGCTGCCAAGACCATCATAGTGGAAAAAGTCCATTACTGAACTAGGTTTACTTATCGTTCCATCCCATTATTATTGAACCATATATTACTTGTCATTCCAGCCATGATTATCTCATAAGATATAAATCTTTACCCAATGCATTGGATGGGGATATAGGTCTCACCCATCTAATATTGAAATAATCCTTACGTGTTCCACAATTAAATCATAAATCATTCATCATAACCCAAAAAATAAAATGGGTTTCATAAACATATTACCATCATGACATAATCCATATAAAAGAAATAGATATCATTTCATAATAATATAAAGAAAACCATGTAAATAAAATAGACATTATAACTGAAACATAAACATGCTAAATAATTTCATCTTATATGGAAAATGGTTTTGATAAAACACATGAGATGAATTATTGAGAAAAATATCCTTTCTTCTTCAAAATCATTTTCTTTTCCCAAAATGCAATGAAATTTTAAATGAAAAGGATTTTATTGAAAATAATAATTATATCATGTAGATTAAGCTTCATGAAGAAAAGGTGTTATGAAACCATAAAAATTTGTTCATGTCGTATATGTTAAAAAAACATTGTCCTTGTATATTTACCGAAAAAGTCAAAAAGTACCTCATTTAGTAAGAAAAAGAAATATTCCATCCAAAACACAGAGTAAAAGCAATAGAAGGGTAAACTGAATTTAAACATACTTGGAATAATATTTAACACTTTATAAAAAACAAATTTATGGATAGGATGAAAAATATAACCCCAGTAAATAATTATGAATAAAAAATATGGAATAAGAACGAGATTGGAATAATTATCCATTAACTTATGACCAATTTCATCTGTATGTGTATGAGTCAGCTATATAGTGGGTTTCAACATATTATTAACTTGTAACAGAATCATAATAATATTTATTTTATCATATATGATTCACTTATGACTTTATATTACCCGTTAATTTGTTAATTCCATGCAAAAGTATGATTTTGGGTAAATTCGTTTCATTTATTCTTCGTGTTTTGACTTGTAATTATTCATATGATTACTTAGATAATGATTACTTATTTCCAGAATATAAAACATGATTTATATATAATATATATTTAGAATATACATATATATAATAGATCGATAAATGGAATGAAATACATCGTTCATGGAGACGGTAGGTCATACGAACGCATGAACGTTGTTTTAATTTCTTTATTAAATTGAATATAAGTAAGTAAATAACATGTACATAAATTTAGTATCGTTAATATGTAATATATTTAATGATTATTTATTATATATACTTTATAATTATTTTTGAATGGTAAACATGGAGAATGAATCTCATCGCATCGTGGAGATGGTAATCTGTACCTATGCACGAGTGATGATATCATTCCCATAATTATTTAATGGAATTAGAATAGATGATATAATATCTCAGAATTAGTATCATGTTATAATAACCATATATAGTTATTATTTACACCATTATACCCATCCACGTATGGTGGTGGTGGAAAAAACAGATTACACCAGAGCGTGGAGACGGTATTCCATACGTAAGCTCACGCAGTGATTTTGTTTCCCGTAGGATAGATAGAAGGTGAAATAGGGTTAGTTAATATTTATTATAACATATCAATATATTATTAATACTGATTTTATTACTTTTTTATGAAAAAAAATAAGAGGAATTAGATGAAGAAATGAATTTTAAAGAATCAGTAAAGGATATTACCTCTTCTTTGACACGCCTCTTCTAAACCTCAACTTAGGGCACTAAATTTGGCCTTTTAAGAAACTCAGGACCTCTTGTATGTTGATAGGGAAGTGGTTAATAGAAATGGATAGTGGTTTGACAATCATTAAGGATCATAGTGGTGTGAGGAGGAGAGGGAGGAGGTTCCCTTTTATAAGAGAGGAGAGGGGATCTTTTGGAAACCTATAAAATATTAATTTATAATAAACTCAAACCCCACATAAAAACCCCCACAAATCACTCAAATCTGAATATTATATGAGATAGGGTTGTACTATCATCATGAAATAATATTTAGATATGTTTTTCATTTATTTTAAACCTTATCAACTTGATTTATCCTTATTTAATTTATTTAATTTTATTTTTGGTAATAATATTATAAAATTTTAATTGTTATAAATAATTACTTATGTGTTTTTAATGTCCATAATTGGACATGTAAGGACATTTTAGACCATATAAATTTCAATTTATAATTTTTGGATTTTTTTGTGATTTTTAAACAAATTAATAATATTTTATTTTTATAAAATAACAATAGTGTCAATTTTGACACTATTCATTAATTGAATCTAAATAAAATCCACACAGAGGATATATTATAAACATAATATTTAATATACTCCTAACATGTCATAGTAATCAATAAAATTTTTGGATAACATAAAATACTTCATATAATATTTATTTTAATATTTTTAGAACCATGTATTTGATATTTCAATCAATAAAATAATTTCTACATCACTATTGTGTCATCATTAATGATAATTATTTAATACCTAAAAATTATAAATAAATTATCATGTTGTAGTAAATTATATTAAATTTATGGAGACTTTATATTTGATGTGTTATGAGTTTTATCACTAAATTAAAATTATTTCATTTATAAGATTTAAGAGAGTGACATTATGTCACATTCTTTGGTTTTAATAACCATTATATCATTTTCATTGTCAAAAGTCCATGAGAGGAATCTATTATGACCCTTAAGTGATATGGGTCAACTTTTAATCATCCAATCAATTTTTGGAAGGTCGTAGGATAATTTTATAATCTTATTTCTACCCTTAATTTCCCGATTTACCTTTAACTATAGTAAATAAAAATTACCGTAGTTACTATTCATAATATCAATAAATAATAATAAAAGTAACCTATTAACATAATTTTGGCCCTCTGAATCCAAATATGTAATAGATTTATCAAAATTAAAAACACAGAAGTTGTAGTAATTATTTTAAAAGTAATCCCTTTGTTAAGAAAACTTTTTATTAAAAGTTAAAACACTATCAAAGATTGAAATTGTTTTGCCTATGAATTCAATGTAAAATTAATAATAATAAAATATATTTTATTAAATGGTTAAAGTATAATATATTTATACTTTTAAATAATTTACTATTATAATTTATCAATTTTAATTATCTTGATAAAAAAAGTTGTTTTGATGTAAAATTTAGCATTTTTTACTATTCATCAAAATATGAACGTTGTCAAGAAAAAAAAACATTATCCAACGTAAATTATTATATAAATATTCACAAGAATAATTTTATTTTGTAAAATTAAACTTATAAACTTGTTAAAAATTATATTTAAAAAGGGTGTTCCTTCAAAAGGCGGCAAAACTATATTTTATTAAAAATACCTATTTTATCTGATAAATTTATTTTGATCTCATACCATGTTTGAGAATATGTGTAAGATGAATTATTATGTAGTAAAATTCACAATATAGGTAATACTATTCATAATCTCTCATTCATAAAAATGTTATAACAATATATCATTGTTTAGTGAGACTCTGTATTGTGTACAACACACGATATTGGCGAAGGTCGCTCTTCTGTGTAATGCAAGCCATGTATGGGTTGAATATAGGGAAATATTCCTTTTCTGTTGCGTATAACATAATAAAAATATATTTTAATTATATATTGATCAAAATCTGTACATGGAATTGTGTAAAATGAATTTTATTCGAAATAACATGGAATTGTGTTCATCACAAGCCAAGAATAGGGTTGTGTATACTACAGGCTAATACGGTGTTTCATATAGCGCAAGATAATCTTGGTGTAGCATAAAACAAAAGAAATCAAAGAAATTAAAAATATAATTCTCATTAAATCTCGGGATGTAACATTCTACCCCCCTTAAAATGACTTTCTGTCTCGAAATACGTCGGGGTTATAAATGGTTTTCTACCTGAATGATTCTTTCATAGAAACCCACATCGTAAAAAAATAATACTAAAACATCATTCTGAAAAAGAACATTAGAAACATAATGGATACCCAAAGTAACTCATCACTGGGTTTCCATATATGAGAATATAGGTGAAAAATATTGATATGGAAAAGAAATCTAACCATCATGTTTGGATGAAGAGTGGTAGAGAACATGTCTATGAAAACATCAACAATCACAATGCCATAAATTTGTGATGATCTTTGGTACCATGTAATTCATTAGATATGAGGGTACTAGGAAAAAATTTTGGTTTTCAAGATCATTTCCCAAATTTTGAAGCATTTTTTAATTAAAATAAATAATTACTTTATTTTGGTTCAATATCACTGTTGTTTGTGACATGAACAGTTTCTACTACATTTCTTAAATAAATAAATTTGAATTTTTCTTTCTTGAAATGTTATCAAATCATGCGATATAATGACAGTTCATTCCATCTCTCTCAAACATATGTTTAGAAAAAGTAATATACAAATGTCCATCTTATGGTGAGATTAATTGTATATTGTTCCTAAAATAGACTTATATTTCATCTATCATATCGCGTAATAAGATAAAACTTATTTATACTAACCAGGTACTTCTTGTAGGCTACTGGTAGGTGATAAAGGCATGTCACACTTCGGTTGTGGGTTCGATTCCAACAACCTTGTCCGACGCGATGGGTTGTCACTCGTACTACATGTTGTCCTATTTCTAAAACTACACTATTATAACATTCCAGATATAACATTGAAAAAAGGTTCCATACTTAAACAACATTATCTATGTCCATCATAATACATTTAAATTCTTTAGTATAATCAAAAATACTTTTATCCATGCTCATATTATAAAGACAATAATTACTAGAAATGTCATCAACCAAGCATGGGAATACAATCATTTATCGCCCATATATCATAAGATATATCTTTTTGGTCACGTTCTAAACATGTGAATACCATAATTATGTATTCTCTTGAAACATTAATTAACATATAAGCTTAGTGGAAACATGAATGCAGCCAAATGTTAAATATTACCTCATACCAAAATACGAAAATTTAAATATACCCAAACCATGATATCACTTTTTCTTATATCAGTCATGAGATCATTAATAATAACAAACATATAATTTTATCCTTATCCCTTCATTATGCGTATATCATCTGATTTTAAAAAAAAATCAATCACTTATCATGGTTACGAGTACCATATTCTTATGGAAAACCACAACAGACCAATACATAGATATTCCAGTATACCATAAAATTATCTCCACAACATTATTGATTAATTACATTACATAAACCCTTAAATCCATCCTCTTAAATGATTGGAATGGAATAAGTCATTTATTGATTTAGAAGTATCCTCTTAGGTCGGAGTATTTAGTTGGGTAATGCCCATGTTCTCCACAGATAAGACATTGAACTCCATAACCGTCTGTCACTCTATGACCCTTTTCCCCAGAAAGATAACTTCTTCCCCTCCATTTGAGGTATTCCTCAAGGTTCTTCTCCCCATTTTTAGAAATTCCAATCTTCCTTTGTCAATGCTCTGAACCATGAGAACATGCATAAAAGTCAATCTTCCTCTTATTTTATGAATTAGGAATACCACTAATGTTCACCCTGTTAATCATATATCGCGATGTATAATTCTGCATAATCATAATATCTTTCTCTCTAGGCATTATGAAATTTATCTACTCATTGTCACAAATTTTTCAATCGGATTCAATGTTATCCTAATTCCTTCTGGTTCCCTCCATTAAGTAAAACCAGACATACCTTAGACATACCATAGAAATATCTCTAGGGATCTCACATAAGTTTTTGCATGCTATGTTCCAATGGTTAACTAAACCATCACTCTAATACCAACTGTACATACCTAATCCTTGATGTACATAGACATTACATTACTTTTGTGGAATACTTAATACATAAAAAAACAGATGACCAAAGACCTAATTAGTTCAGTGTCTTTGGAAACTCAGGACATAATCTTCTAATCATGGTAAAAGATCTTCAACATCTCCCATAATGATCTAACCGTTTTTTTCTTAACTAAACCTTTATTTATATCCTGAGGAAAAGTAAACATAAAAAGGGTGAACTCAAATTTTCAGAAAGGGTAAATAGGGAGAACAAAAAACAATCCCTAAAAATTTGAACGTATGAACATGAGCATAAAACATCAATATCATGAACAATGACATAAATGATGGAAGTGATAAAGGAATAGATCATAAAATACCATTAATTATGATAAATAACATGGTAAAAAACATGTAATTGTGGCAAAACATTAAGCAATTGTTATGACTTCCACAGTAGCCAAGGAATTGCCACCAAGACCATCAATGTGGGTAAAGTCTATTACTGAACCGGGTTTACTTGTCGTTCCAACCCTATATCACGGAACTAGATTTTACATTCCATTCCAGCCATGTTTATCTCTTGAGATATAAATCTTTACGAAATACAATTGAGGGAGATATAGGTACCACCCATCTCATATTGAAATCATTCTTATGTGTGCCACAAAAAAATCATAAATCATTCATCATAACACAAAACAATAAAATGGGTTTCATTAACATCATCCCATCGTGACATTATCCATATAAGTCAAATGTATATCCTTTCATAATAATAAAAATAAAACCTTGTAAACAATTGAGAAATTATAATTGAAACATAATCAATCTAAATAATTTCATCTTAGATATAAAATCGTTTTGATAAAACACTTGAGATGTATTCTTGAGAAAAATATCCTTTCTTCCTAAAAATCAATTTCTTTTCACGAAATGCGACACAATTTTAAAAGAAAAGGATTTTATTGAAAATAATCTTGAAATATTATAGAGTAAGAATCATGAAGAAAAGGAATTATTAAACCATAAGAATCAGTTTATACCATATAAGATAAAAATAACATTCTCCTCGTACTTTTACCAAAAAAAGTCAAAAAGTACCTCGTATAGTAAACAAAAAAAATGATTCTTTCCATAATACAAATTAAAAGTCAAAGAGGGGTAAAAATGACTTTAAACATACATGGAATAATATTAAACACATTATTAAAAACATTTTAATGGAAAATGATGAAAAATATAACCCTAGTAAATACTTACGAATAAACAATATAGGATAATAATGAGATTGAAATAATTATCCTTTACCTTATGAACAATTTCTTCTGTATATGTTCGAGACTCTTGTATATTGGGTTTAAATATTTTATTAACTTGTAATAGAACCATACTAATATTTATGTTATCATATATGATTCACTCACGACTTTATATTACCCATTCATTTGTCAATTCCATGTTAAAGTATTGTTTTGGGTAAAATCGTTTAATTTATCATTAGGGTTTTGAATTGAAATTATTCATATGATTACTTAGATCATGATTACTTATTTCCAGAATGTAACACAGGATTTATATATAATATATATTCGGAATATACAAATATATAAAAGATCAATATATGGAAAAAATAAACCGTTCATGGAGTCCGTAGGTCGTACCTACACATGAATGTTGTTTTAGTTTCCTTATTAAATTGAATTGAAGGTAGTAAATAACATATACATAAATATTGTATAATTAATATTTCATATATTTTATGATTATTTATTATTCATACTTTAAAATCATTCTTGAATAGTTAACATGGAGAATGAATCTCATCGCGTCTTGGAGACGGTAATCTGGACGTACGCATGAGCGATGATATCATTTCCATAATTATTGAATGGAATTAGAGTAGATGATATAAAATATCAGAATTAATATCAGGTTATAATAACCATATATAGTTATTCTTTACACTATTATACCCATCCAAGTAATGTGGTGGTGGAAAAAACAGATTACACCACGGCGTGGAGACTGTATTTCATACGTACGAACAGGTGGTGATTTCATTTTCCATAGGATGGATAGAAGGTGAAATAAGGTTGGTTCATATTTATAATAAAATATTAGTATATGAGTAATGATGGTGTTATTAATTTATATTGAACCATCAAAATAAGATGAAGTAGAATAAGAAATGAATCTGAACAAATCAGTGAAGGATATTACCTCTTCTTCGATGTGCCTCTTATAATCCTCCTCTTAGGGCTCTAAAGTTTGTCTTTGAAGAATACCGGGACCTCTAGTATGTTTCTAAGGTAGTGGAGAATAGAAATGGTCAGGTTTTGGTCGATATTTAAAGATCAATGTGGTGTGAAGTGGAGAGGGAGGAGGTTCCCATTTATAAGAGAGGAGAGGGGCACTTTTGGAAACCTCTAAAATATTAATTTATAATAAACTCAATTCCTTTTAAAAAAAATCCTCAAATCCCAATATTAGAAGAGATGGGGTATTAATATCATCAAATAAAATGATTTATAAATGTTGGTAATTTATTTTAAACCTTATCGACATGGTTTATTCTAATTAAATCTATTTAATTTTATTTGTGGTAATTATATTCTAAATTTTAAATTTTTATAAATAATTACTTATGTTTTGTTAAGATTGAATAATTGGATACTTTATGAAATTTTACACCATATAAATTTCAATTTATAATTTTTATAAATTTTTTTGATTTTTAAGAAATTTAATAATATGTTATTTTTATAAAAGAACAATAGTGTCAATTTTGACCCAATTCTTCTATTTGAATTTAAATAAAAACCACACAAAGGATATATTATAACCAAAATATTTAATATACTCCTACCATGTCATATTCATCTAGAAATTTTTGGAGAACATTAATTAGTTCATATAATATTTATTTAAATATTTTTAACACCATTTATTTGATATTTCAATCCATAAAATAATTTCTACACCACTATTGTGTTATCATTATTGAAAATTATTTAATATCTAAAAATTATTAATAAAATCTCATAATGTAGATAATTTTATTATATTTTTGCAGAGTATTTATATTATAATTTTTATGAGGTTTATCACTAAATTAAAATTATTACACTTATAAGATATAAGAGAGTGACACTTTGTAATTTTCTTTGGTTATAATAATAATTATATAATTTTCATGGAAAAAGTGCATGGAATTAATCTATTCCGACCCTTATGTGATATGGGTCAACTTTTATTCATCCAATAGTATTTTGACAGGTCTTAGGGAAATTTTATAATCATATTTTTACCCATAATTACCCGATTTATCTTTAACTATAAGAAATAAAAATTACCGTAGTTACTATTCAAAATAACAAAAAAATAAAAATAACCTATTAACATAATTTAGACCCGCTAAATCAAAATTAGGAATCCATTTTTCAAAATTCAAAACATATAAGTTTCAGTAATTAGATTAAAATTAATCTCATTGTTAAGAAAATGTGTTTTAAAAGTTAAAACATTGTCAAAGATTAAAATTTCTTTACCCATAAATTCAAAGTAAAATTAAACCTAATGACATAAATTATATTAAATGGTAAAAATACATTGTATTTATACTTTAAAACAATTTAATATTATAATTTAACCATATTAATTATCTTGATGAAAAAATATGTTTTTAATTAAAATTTTCCATGTTTTTACTATTCATCAAAATATGAACGTTATCAGAAAAATAACAAAACATTATCTGATGAAATGTTTTATATCTTGATTCGAAAGAAGATGTTTATTTTTAAAAATTGAACATATAAATTTGTTAAAATTTATATATAAAATGTGTGCGCCTTCAAAAGGTAGTAAAACTGCATTTTTTAAAAAAATACTTAATTTACCCAAACAATTTATTTTGTTCTCATGCCATGTTCTAAAATATGTGTAAGATGAATTATTATGTAATAAAATTCAAAATTTAGTTAATAATTTTCATAACGGATAGTTAATAATAATATTATAACAATATATCATTATTTGGTGAAACACGGTATTGCGTACAACACACGCTATTGGGGAAGGTCACTGTTGCGTCTAATGCAAGACAAGTCTGAGGTGTGTGCAGGGAAAGCAACCAATAGTGTTGAATATAACATTCTCAATATATAGTTCAGTTATACATTGATCAAAATGTATACTTGGTGTTGTGTAAAATGAATATTATTCGAATGATCTTGAAATTGAGTGCACCACAATCCAAGATAGTGTTGAGTATACATCAAGCTAATACGGTGTTGTGTATAGTGCAAGCTAATATCGGTGAAGAATACAATAAAAGAAATCAAAGAAATTAAAAATAATAAGTCTCATAAAATATTGGGTTATTATAGATGGGGTATAATATATTCTTTCATGGGATCTTCCGGGGAGAATTCATCCTAGGCAGACTCTCCCTCATAGATTTAATGAATATTTGGGAATCTCAGTATTATTTCCATATTCTAGTTGAAATTAGTTAATTATGTTTCTTTATATCGAGAAATTGTTTATACCAATATTTTGATATGATATTTAATTTGGGTAAGTTATGAATTCTTGTTCATTTGGAATATAGTGAAATTTTAATGGTCCTAATAATTAATGGTTTCAAGGGAATCCTATTCTCAAAATATATGGAATATATTGTATTTTGAAAAATCCCATAAGTTATCTTAGTAGAGTTTCACTATTGATTATTTTTGTTAACAAAGAATGTTGAAATTGTCAGTTGTGGAGTCCTAGTGTGATTTTGGACCATGTATGTTGAATAAGATTATAGATATTGTACAGAAGCTCTAGAAGTTGTACATAAAATTGCATGAAAATTTTCACATTGATTAAAATTATTTGATAAATAATATGGGGTCTATAATTTAGAATAAGGGAATGGTTTCATAATAGATTTATTTCAAAGATCAACACATTAAAATTTAGAAATGTGATGGAATTAAGAAAAATATTATTTTACAATGGTTTGTAAATTCATGAATGATTTGTTCATGAAATACTACTATATTGTGAAGGTTAGTGGAATTATGTTACATGGTCATGAAATATTTATTAACAAAAGCTTTGGTATTTTATGTGACTGTGCGATGTTTAGAAAAAGAAAAAAGATAATATGTTATTAAATTATGAGAAGTTTCATGAATGGAAAATTTATCTGATGATTTTTAAGATATGTTTTTTATGAACACTAATGAAGAGATTCACAAGAAGTAAGTGGCAATATTGTATGCTCTAGGAAAGATATGATTTGTCTATAAATATGGTTTTATCCCTTATTTTGGAGAGTGTAAGCCTTAACAAAATTCCCTATAATTTGAATTAGAATATGAATTTCATGAAAGACTTCCATATGAAAGGGATTCATAAGAACATAAGTTTCCCGATGGAAGGATTTTTCATGGATGAAAGACTCATGAAAAATTGTAAGATTTATGAATTCATATTTGTTTTTAAAAAGTTTATGTGCTGCTAGAAAGAAAATCTTCAGAATTGATGAAAAATATTCTTTAATAAAGTGTTAATTTCAAGAATGTTTTGAAATGGATTGCATGAAATTTAATATTATAAAAATACAAATGGATTTTTTAGTAATTATGTGGTAATTGGGTATTCATCATGTGAATTAATGTAGAGACTCGGGATGAAAAATATGAGGTGTAATCTAAATTTTTACAAGTTATCGATGAATGAATTTTCTGAACTTGTAGTGAGAACACTTCATTTGAGAGAGTAATGAACATTCAAATTGAAAATGGATGTGTTATATGAGGGAAAGTGTGTCCCTCTGAACTTTGTTACACATATAAGCATTAGTGGATATGGTATATAGAAAAATTTCATAAGTATTATCTTTGGATGTATCCCATTACAAGAAAAGAGTGTAAACATTATGCCCCATATGAATTCATTCATTTCAATTCATTATTTTAAGTGGTAAATAGATAATAATGAGTTTTTAAATTATGAAATAGGATCTGAGGTGACTATTTTTTAAATATATCATACATCAATTCACCCCCATTTGAGATTATTTAACATAGATGCAAAAACATCACGTAAAATACTTGAGGAATCATATGATCATAAAACATAAGTTCAATTATTACGGAACATAAAAAAAGATCTTGTTACTCCCCACGATTTTATGAAATATTTCCCTTCATATAATTCTGATATTTATGATAAATGAAGATTGATTCCACCATTTGTCTTAATAAATAGTACTGTAGAATACCATTTTATCATAAAAATTAAATTATAAAAATGAATATAATAACCACATTCTAAAAATTATATATAAATATTTTTGATAAATATAATATATTGATAAATAATGACATATATTTTAGAAATGTCATTTTATTCATTAAAAGTATATTTTTACTCAAAATGGTATTTATTAACATTTGTGAGAGAATAATATAACTAATTTATACATCTTTTTGAAAATTTATTTTCCAAAATGTAATAAATCTTTAAAAATAGCTGGTCAAGATTATGTTATAGTTAATATTTAAAAAAATCTAGTATGTTTTCTAATTAACATAAATATACATGAATTATAAGATCTAGTCACCCAAAATTTTCATTCTAGGAGTTATTATGAAATGATATAAAGTAATCCAACTGAAGAAGATGTAATCATTGAACCTAACCATATTCAATTAATTTATTATTCTATACCCAATTAATATATATTTTATTTATCAAACAATTTATATATTTAGCATCCATGTTATATAAAAAAATATTATGTATATGGAAAAACAAATATACACTCAATATTCCATTAAATGGGGTGTGAAATGATATCTCTGGTTTACATAAGAACTAAAACCTCCACGTATCTATATAATTCATTTTCCTTCACCTTTTTTGTGGATTGATAGTCTGTCAGATTTAATTTTTATATATTATATTTATTAAATCATAATTATTTGAAAATGATAATATCATATCTATATTCTCACATTAAAATTCATTGGAAAACAATAATTTCATTTAGCGGTACTTATTGACTACAACTCCATGAAGCTATGTGGTTTTTTCAGTTAAATATATCATGAAATGTAATAAGGATAGATTTAATATCTATATATGATATATATTATATAATAATGATTATATAAAGGTGAATTCTTATTTAGATTTCTTTCATTTAATCCTTTTAAAAGCGACAACATTGTTTATGTGTACATATGGCCTACCGTCTCTATGACTAGTATAATTTAATTTTAGATATCATCCGTTCATTGAATAATCCATATATATATTTAATAAATATATATTATTTTTATATCATGAATAAAATTCCCGATATAATAAAACCATGATACATGTACAAGAATAACTACTAATGAAATGAAATTCTCATGAAAGCAATATTATTAACACCCAAAAACAATGATTTTAATAATGATTTATTAATAAACTTTTTTTTATGGTTATAGGTTTATCGTCTAGGAAATTATTCTTATATTTTTTAAAAATTAACAAAATTTGAATTTATTATAAGGTATTATACTATTCATTTAATTACATGTATTCATGTTGTTTGATATTTATTTTACAATCACATTATTTATCAAGATTTATTTTGATCATGTTTTTGATTATGTAATTTTATAAAATATCTCTCTATAATACAATGAAATTTATTATCCTATTTTTATTTTTATAGATTACATATTTTACTTTCATTTTATACACTACTAATTCATGAGTCTCAATCAATTTGTATTTCAAAAAAATCACGTTATTTCTATATTTAGTTAAAAAAATTTATTCATCAATACATGTTTTTTCTAAATTTTATTCCAAGATTATTTTTAATATTATGTAAATTTTTTTAAAATAAATATTATACCATTTTTTATTTTTTATGAAATATTTAGAAGGAATATTATTTTAAATATATGAAAGATGTAATTTTTACTTTTCATAAAAACAATACGGATGTAATTTTGTTTTTTCATGAATGGAATGAAAAACAATTATTTCATAATGGGTAAAAATGATCAGAATCATTATTTATATATCTATAATGTAATTTTTAGATAAATTGTATTATTTAATAATAAGTAAATATTTATATTATAATTTTTTCATTTCAAATTGTAATGTTTATTTTCCCACAAAGATGTTATAGTGATATATTAAATGAATTATTCATCTTTAAAATCATTATATGATGAAAAATATCCTTAATTTAGTTTTTGGTAGAATTATAACATCCAATTTCTTTATTTGGATGTTTTATAATGAATATTTAAGGATGAGTATGTGAAATCAATTTCTTTCCCATGAGTTAATTATGTTATTTTGAAACCTTTACAAAAACCATTTCACTTTCAAGGTTTATCCCAGGATGAAATGTTGAATTGTTTGTGAGATACATTTTTCCATGGTCTATTTATGATAAAGGTGTATTTATATTATATATCATATATATATGATTTTCATTATGTGAATGGTTTTATGAAAATATGATATCCCAACAATAGATTGAATAATGATGTATATCTCCTGGGATAATAAAGAATAAAATGGGTAGTGGAAGTAGTTCATTAAGGGAATATTTCCACAATGTTAGTCTTGGGAGTGAACCTTGAAAACAGACATGATAGAAGGTAGTGTGAACCCAATCAAATATAATATTCTTGGTAGTTATCATTGATTACGAAAATTATTTTCCTTTTATATGTTTATGCCAAAAACTTTATGTCATATGCCAATGTCATACTCTCACAGATCATATTCTTTGATTCTATTATGAATCATTTACAATTAAATAACATTATTTACTCCATGAAACAACATTATTATATATAATATCCAAAATATGGTTATTAAATTATATCATCTTGTTCTCATACTCGTATTCTCATATATAATTTTAAAATCATTGATATCTTCTTTGTTTACTATTACTAAATATCTATATTAAACAATTATTTGTATTCCATTATAGAGATTATAAAGAATAGGTTAATATATGATATAATTATGAATGTTTTTATTTATGCATCCATGTATCTAAATTAATTAAAAAATATGATTACTATGTGGATTGTAATGTTATGTAATGAATTTCCATCAAGTAAGATTTAATTTTAATGTATGAAATGTACAGATAACTACACATGTAATTAGAGAACGATTTAATTACCTCTAGAAACTACTATGATAAAAAGTTACTCAGAACCCTCATAATAAAACTATTTATTGAATAAATTCTTCTGTTATGGAAAATAAAAGAGTGTGGTTTTCCCAGAAAAACAACCATGTCCAGATATTATAATAGGATTATGGTTTTTAATGGATGAATATATTGTTTATATCCCATAATTATTTATTCATGTATATCTCAATCTCTATTTTAGTTAATTAAATTTATTCACTTATAAAACGCTTAATTATACAATTTTATGGGACATTGTTAGGATTAATATTTTTTTATTTATGAACCATTAAAATATGTTTGAATATATGATGACAATGACTGACCAATGATAAACCATTGGTGTCATTGATTGAAAAGGTTATTCATTAATTTGGAATCCTATAATTTGTTTTGAATTATTTTTTGGTTTTATATGATGATTTTTTTATCAACTAATATTTTTTTTGGTTTTAGTCAACAGTTGTTACATAATAAAACTGTGTTAATGTTAATGGTGATGGAAAATGCAATAGATTTACTTCTTAGAAATATAATTTTATGGGAGATGAAATGTAAAATATTGTTTTTATGCTTCCAAAAGAAATTAATGATATGAATCGTACTAAACATCCGATTAATAAAATGAGGGAAGAAATTTATATTAATTACATAAAAAGAAAAAATCAATTTCTTTTCTTGGATCTCAAATCCAACAATTAATGAGAAATGGTTTAACACTATTGGAATGATATTTAATGTTATCATGTTTTTACTAAATGAAAAATATATTTTATTGATTTTTTATTTGGAAGGTTAGCAATATAATTGGTGAAATATTATAAACAACACTACGTAGTTGGAATAAATTTACTCCACGAAGCATGATTACATTATGGTATTATTCTTATATATGTACATTCTTATTATTATGAATTCATAAATTTGAGAAATAATTCCTTGATATAAATAAGGAGAAGAGTGAATTTTTTAGAACCTATGAGATAAATTTTACAAGACATGAATGGTATGATTCTAGAAGTTTTTTTTGAGATGATAGTATGGTTTATCCACTCTATAGTGGCATAAAACCATGCCTAATAAGGGACGTATCTATATAAGAATTTTTTTGTTATGGATAAATCAGAAGATTTCCAATAAATGTGTAAATGTATAATGTAGTTACAAATTATTTTTATGGTAATAATAATATCATAATGAAGGAATTGAGAATAAATTAGGATAATAAAAATCATAGATAATGAATATGTGCGTTACAAAGTTCTAAAATTGTGGGAGGAAATAAGGGAGACATTTTCCCAAGGGAATAAGTAAATGTTTTATGTGTTGAATAGTTGTTGATCTAGAAATGAAATTCCATTGTGGTGTGAAGAAGAAGTTATCTAATTGTGGAGATAATGTATCAAATAATTCACAAACCATACTATAGTGTTTTGAATTCATTGAGTATAGAAACTATGATAATTGGTACCGAAATATGAAGGTATGTGATGATGAACTTCCATAGAAACTTCATAATCATATAAATAAAGTGAAATATACATTAAAAAAAATTCCATAGTTTGGTACGGTAATGATCTGTTAAAATTTACACATAATATCTAATCTAGAACAACTAATATGTTTGTGGATTCAAGATATAACTCCTATTTTTTATTTAATAATTTAATAATTTCTTCACATTACCTCACCAACAATTATATATTGAATTAGAAGTGGAATATCTTAATAGTTTTATGATCATATCACAATTATACGATTCTTCTCCGATTGAATTTTGTGTTAATGTTCTTCCAGTGAATATAATTGATCTCCATTTAGTTTAATTTGATGTTTTCTTCATCATGGGTTTTAATTCATTAAATTAATAAAATTAATTTATATGGATGTGAAGTTGTGTTTTATATTATGAAATGACCTAATATTTTCAATTAGTGTGAAAATAAATATGAAAATATGATGAAAATTGTGTCCATTGTATATGTCCTGAGTGTTCTTCAAAAGGTGTGTTTATCTCAGATGTTTGGGAGAAACTAAAAATTGATGACATGACTATTTTTCATGATTTTATTGATTTATTTTTTCATGATTATCATAATAATCCTTATAATAATCACATTAATTTTTGAATATAACCAATCCTTAGATATACACAAATTTAATTGAATACATATAAAAAGGATCAAATAAGTTACAGAAATTGAAGAAGAAACGCAAAGAGAATACTGATAAAGGATTTATTTGTCCATTGGTGTCATCAAGGGGTGTACCTATCATTTTGTAATGATTAATTATGGATCAATGGAATAATTTATTTATTTCCAAGAATATACAATTGAAAAAACCATGAAAAAGTACCATATTCCCCATATTAAAGATTTTTTTATCAATAAAATTGGAACAATAATTTTAGACGATTAATCTTTAATCTAGATAAAATCAATTGAGGGTAAAAAATTGATGAAATATCAAATAAATCATTCTTTAAATGGTTTCATCACTTTGAATTTATTCTGACTCTTTTTCATCATACAAATTATACGTCTATCAATATGGATTCAATTTGTAGATTCATCTAGGATTACCTTTTTAGGTTTTTGGTAATATTTCGAGATGAAGATTTTATATTTTCATAGAGTTATACATAAAATTACTATCACTTGAGGGTTGAACATAAGATCCCTTGAAAAGATAATTTATATTTAATCATTAAAAACATTGAATTATGGATGAATTTTTTTTGTTATTGTGTAATATAATCTCATGAAAAGATGAATACATAATTAAATCACATATGGATGTTATTTGACATTTTCCCGAAACAACAATAATTATTGGGATCTAATAATTGTTTTAGTCTTACTACATATAATCATGAATTTGGGGATTATATCTCACAGTTTCAAAATGTACTCACTATGTTAACACTAAATAGAGAAAATATATTTTGGAAAATTGAATTTGAGTAAAATATCAATGAACTAAATAAAAGGCAAGTTTATAAAACTATTCTAGCACTACAATGTAGTGGATAAGGGTGTTTGATCTATAGTGATGCATCGTAGATGGAAACAAGATACGTCCTTATGTATAATGACATGTTAATTACTTATATACCTTTGAAATGAATGTTTCTAGAGAAAAACAAACCCAAATAATGATTAAGAATTAGATATTTAATATATTATATTTAATATATATATTGGATTATCATTATGTAAAATGGTGTTCTATATACATTATTCATGAATTTTTACATAATATATTACTAAAATATATCTAAACATACACCATATAAGATATTATGAGTTGATTAATGATTATTAATTCCCAATTAATTAACACAATTTTAAGGAAACCAATGTTTAATATTATATAATTCAATAAGATCATGATATATTATCTATGATGAGGTTAAAAAACATCCAATTTATCAGGATATTCAAAGAATGTGTATAGAAATATAGATAGAGGGGGGAAATTTTATCATTCTAAAATTATTTTCAACCTATCTATCCATGTGTAGATAAAATAAGAACAATAATTTGATGTAGAGATACCAAAAATGGTTTTAAATGATCCTAATTTCAACCTTTACTATATTTAAATGATATGGTTCATGAACTATGTATGTGTCCCGTCAATTATAGAATCGATTATCGAGCTATTTGATGTTTCTCATAGATCATAATATTTTATTCACCTTGGAAATATGAATATGTATAATGATAAAAAATAGAATTTATGTGGGTAATGGAGATTTATTATTAAGTATGTATCATAGTGTTTTACATGTCAGCAAGTTAAGGATAAGAGACACATGTCAAAGGGGTTGTTCTAACCAGTACCTATACCAAAATGGACTTGGTGAAACATCCATATGTATTTTGTTATAATAACATCCAAAAAATATAATGGGTGTAATAAAACTTTAGGTGACATGGATACCCTTATGTTTCCAACTCACATTATTTATGTCATATATAATTCATATCCTAATTATATTTCCAATTATATATTATAAAAGTGGTATGTTTTCACGGATTAGAAAAATTATATTGTATATAATAATAATTATAGGATTACCTCATGATTTTAGAAATATCATTATCAATATATATATTCATAGACGAGTTTCAATATTTATTGTCATCCTAGGAAAAATAGAAATCTGTGAGAACGATTCAAAACCAAGAGGATATTCTAAGTTCTTTTTCAGTGGATTCAAAATCTAATGGTGATGAACATATCCCTATTATCAAATTATATTATAAAAATAATAGAAAATTGAGCATTTTCATTAATACTTATGAAGCCATCTAGGAAATGAATTATAGAACAAAAAATTCATTTTATGGGTTTAATGTATGAATGATATTTTGGCCTGAGATTGTTGAGGGAATGATAGATAATGTTAGAGTTATTCAATAGCACATCAACGAAACTAATAGTTTACAGATACATTATTCTTACAATGATTTGTGAAATATAGAATTATATTTTAGTGAGAAGGTATTTCTATAAATTTCCCAATGGATTATGATTAGGAGATTAGGAATTATGATTCATATGATCCTTTGGTTTATTAATATCTTCAATATTAATGATCATGTTGAGATGGTGACATATCTATTAGCACATCCCTTATACATATCTATACTTTTTGATATTTCCTATATATATATATCATGTCGATGCTCCTACATGATCCATAATATATAATGAACTTACAGGTTGTATCATGAGTGCATCATATTTTCTCTAAATAATAACTACTATAAATATTTTATTATAGAGATAATGTGATATTGGAAAAGACTACAGACCTTGTTTATTTTGGTGGAAGAATTAAAAATACCATGATAGTAATTTTGTATTTAAGGATTTGAAGAAAAAATGATGTCCAAATTTTATTTTTATCAAAGGAATGAAATTTTTTATCAAATTTTATATTATGTGGTGTATAATTTATATTCCTCACCTTTTATGATATAAGTTTCTTAAAATAAGATAAATTTAACTGATAAAATTTGATACATGAATCTATGAATATAAATAAAAAAATAATATAGTATAACTTAAAAAAAATATCATTCATATATTTAAATTAATATGAATGAAAAAATTTAAAAAAATTTCATAAATGTTTTATATAATTAAAATATAATTATAAATAACTATAAAATTTTATGTAATGTAATTTTATGAATTAAAATTAAATTTTTCAACAAAAATGATTGTATTAATTTTTATATGAAAATATTATTATTATTTAATGAAAATTTTATAAAATTTATTTTATGAATTTATCTTATATATTGTAATAATCATGTAAAATTAATTTAAATATTAATGTTTTTGAAGTTTTCTTACAAATTAGTTTTTCAATGAATTTGTATATACTAATTTTTATTGAAAACATCCATATTTTGTGAACATAAAACGACTTATTTCAATAAAAATAATTTCAAAATAAATATTAGACTAATTATATTACTTATAATCCAATTATAATCATTATACTTAATTTTATATTAGATTTTGGTGTAAAAACATTTTAGACATAATAAAACAATTTTTTAAATTTCTTTTTGTCATGTTTTCTATGATTATTTTGACAAAAAATTCATATTTTAGGAATTTAATTTTATAAAATTTATTCAATATTTAGAATAACAATAGTCAAATTCAAAAATTATTTGACTTTAATTGTCTTTCATAAAGTGTTGTAAAAATTTCAAAACAATTTACCGCATTTATGGTTAAAACAGGTGTAACGGGGAAGGATAAACCAAACGATAAGAATATGTTTCAAAATTAAACACTCCAAAATACTATTGGAAAAAACTTTTCAAACTAATAATATCTCATATTTAATATATAATAATTAGGAATCATTTTTATTTAGTATAACATTATCATATTTTATTATTTTATATAATTATATGTATTTCTTACCCTTAAATTATAAAAGGGCACCCATACAATCTCATAACATAAACAAAATAATCTATATTAATCAACAAATCAACATCCAATAAAATATCAATATACATGTACATGATTTTTTTGTTTTCGTATTCTTTAAATTCCATTCCAAGTGTGTTTAATATAAGATTTAAATGAAGTATACCGATGAATACATAATCATCCAAGACAGCATCTTCCAATTTATATAATCATGTACCTATTAAAAGTATTTTATATTAAACATAAACTAATAACACTATCTTCATAAATATTTAAAGAATTTATGATTATGGAATCACAAAAATCTACCATTTATTCTATCTAAATGGGAGTGAAATTATCACTTGTGCACATTTGTGGACTACTGCCTCTACATAACGATACCATTCTTTTTCTATCACCATATCTCATTGATATTTTTTAATATGGGTTTAATATTTAAATATGATATTTATGAAATATTTATTCTCATATAATTATAATATCATATATACATTCTTAACATAAAATTCATTGAAAAAATGATATCATCACTCATTCCTATGTTTGACTGACCACCTCCCCAAATATATGTGATTTGGTTTTCATTTAATGTTCTCATTGATGGTAATATGAATATATTTAATTGTCATATATTATATATAATATATAAAAAAATTATGTAAAGGGTGAATATTATTTAATTTTTTTTCATTACTTGGATTGGAACAATAAAACAACATTCATGCGTACATATGACCTTCATTTTCATTGAAATGTATTTTAAAATTTTCTATATCTTATTGATTATGAATGATTGAATATATATATTTATATATAATAAATATTTGTGGTATTTGTATCATGATTTTTTTTTTTGAGATTATGGATTCATGATCAATTTACATGGACGAAAACTACAAAACATTAATTCAAATGATAAGAATAATAGTTTACACCGGGAAAAAAATTATATAAAACTTTCTAATTAATAGGTATTGAAATGTTATTAGTGGATAATATATTTTGTTATATGTCTTTAAAAGAGTGTGGTATAGAAATATAATATATTAAAAGTTATTATACAATAGGTTAGATCACTTTCTAATTAATTGGTACATGATATAAGGTAATTATATTTCAATCTCATCATTTATCCAGATTTTTTACGATCACATTTACGATAATGAAACTTTATGAAATATATCTCAATAATAAAATATTTTTTCACCACTTATGAATATTTTTAGATACTATATGTTCCTATTTATTTTCATCTCTTTAATAACTCAAGAGACTAATATATTATTTTTACCGAAAACAAACATTATTTCACTCTTTTGTCAAAAATCCTTTCCATACATCGACACATTTTCTAATATTTTGGAAAATATTATTTTATAATTTTCCCATTGAGTTTTTATGTTAAATTTTTCCATGATATAATTCTTTCGATTGAAAATTGAAATTATCTATCTTTCCATATTGTAGAAGAAGTACGTTTTTTATTTTTACCAAGATGTTAAAAGGGATTTTATTTTAATGTACAATGCTTGAATAAAATATTACACTATCATTGACACTAAATTCTCTAATTCTACCATTATATGATTCTACAGATAATTATAAAGGATGTTTTTTCTTTCTGAAATGGAAAATCTATAGAATTTAAATATCTTATTTCAATGGTTAAAGGATATTTTCCTCAAGAAAATTTGTACTGATATTTTAATGAATTTTTTAATACATGAAAACAATATTTGATGTTACTTATGATGTAAAAGGGTTATTTTTCCAAGAAACCATACACTTTCATAATTTTTATGTATTCTTAAGATGATAATTTAATGATGATTCGATGAAAACTATTTCTTTCCCATGAGTTAATTATGTTATGGTGAATCCATTATGAACCCCTTATTTTATAGGTTATGCTCTAATTAGAAGATGAAATGTATATTGAAATCACTTCCATTCACTAGGATATTATATTATTAATAATTTACGATCTTATGGAATGAATATGTTTTATTTTTATTAATTTATTGGTTGTTTGACAATGATATATCCTTCAAATTAATTTGGTATTGATGGATATCTAATGAGATCATGAGAACTATAATAGGGAGTTAACATAATCCAGCATGGGTAATTGTATTATATAATTATATTTGAAGTGAATCTTGGAAACAGGTATAAGGAAATGTAGAGTTTAGATAATTGAAAATTATAGTCATAGTAGTCCCCAAAAAGGAAAATATTTCCTATGATTATGTCTATTACAAAAAAATAGTATTATACCAATTTTATTCTCTTAGAAATCATGTTATTCTATTTACTTCTGATTTAGGTTTTAGGAACAATAAAAAACTAATCCATGAAACAAGATTAGGATCCCTAAGTTGTATTTTATGGTGTTTAATAATTAATCCCATGTTCGCATACCATTATCATCATCTTATTATTATATTATTATTGATAGCTAAATTTTTTACATTTAATAATAATTTAATCTTACACCTTATCATGTTTCATTTCACACAGATGTTATGAATTTTGTATATATTATATTTTTATGAATGGTTCTATTTAGGATGCACGTAAATGGAGATTATGTAGATTTTTAATGAAAAAGATATTTTTATATACATGTTTTCAAAGAGAGTAACCCTTTATATTTTTAATGTTGATCTTAATATTATCTATTGAATATTAATATTACTAAATGTAATATTTATGTATGAAAAGTATTGGTAAATATATGTTTCCTCATAAAAATCATTATTGTCACATAATGCTTTCCTGGATCGTCATCTAGTTCACTCAGTGATCTTAAGGGAAAGTATGAAACACAACATTCTCACCCATATATGTAAAATATATCACATTCTCTAAACATATTATTTTAATCCTCATCACCGAATGCACAAGAGTCTCACCTCATATGTCTTTGATTATTCTGAATCTATATATGTTACATGTTTAATGTTGGGTGAGGCTACCTCATATATATTGGGCCTCATGGAAATTGAACCACACACACTCATCATGTATAAGTTATATATTTTATTGAATTACTATGGATACATCACATATTTTGTCATCAGGCACTAGGCTGGGCATATATTGGATTTTTATGGTGAAAAAAAATCAATTGGGGTTGAATTTATAAAATGAGAGGCGTGGAATACTCATGAATGGATATCGAACAAATGACTTGCAGCCTCCAGGGGGGAGAGTTTCAAATTGATGTCTAGATTGTTCATTGTATAGATTAATTAGGTAAATTGTTATTATATAGGGATCAAATCCCATGTATTTATATTTTATAGTTTATGTTCATGTATAAAAAACATGCCATATAGTTAAATTTAATGTGGTGTGGAAAATTATTCCATTAATGGCGAAATAGAAAGAGATGGACTTGAGATTATTCATTGGGTTGGTAGAGTTTTATGTTGATATCATCACATAGAAGGCATCCCACGGTCACCACACATGTCTGCACAATCTCATCCCATAGGGAATCCTATAATTATCAAATAGCGCGAACAAATTATTTAGTATCACGGATAGAGGATATTTTTTTATTGTATAACGTCATGTGACTAGGACATCAATTCTACTCATAGTAAATAATTATAGTTCGAATGTTCTGGGCATTATGTATAGATTATCATGGTCCAAGTTATGGTGGGTTGAAAGAAGGATCTAAGGAACTCGTATGCACACATTATGGGGAATAATATCTTGTTTTGATTGATTATTAGATGGTTGTGGATTATATATAAACCATATAGGTTATTTTTTTTAGTAATATGTATTGAGAATTTTCATTTTCAGGTAGCACTACGTGGTACTATGGTGTGGTTTCCTGTATTTGGAGTACATGGAAACAAGGCATCCCAACCCAGTGATATAGTGAATTGACAGTGCATGAGGGTCCATAATACTCTCCATTTGGAGGTATTATGAATGAATTATTCCACGAGATTAGTTGTAGTGTGCGTAAGAACATATTTTTAATGATGTAATATATTATAAAAGGATGAATAAAATAGAGTCATTTGAAGTGGTTTTTTAAAAGGGTTTTGAGGTTCACACTATGTGAGTTTTATTCAGAGATGAGTTCCTTAAACAATGGTTATATAATTTTACCAAAGATGGTGGTTTATCAATACCCTAATAGGTTAAATGAATATGCTTCTATAGTGATGGGTACTCATTAATGATTATAATATCATTAAATTCATCCCTAAATTGAGTCTATACATTGGAGGACTCAAGAGATGTATTTTTTGAAGGATTTCAACCTATTTAAATCCATGTTTCTATAGGTGTGTGATGAATGTGTTTTTGAGTTTCAAGATTCATCTATAAGTACATAGGTCATTACTTCCTTGAAATAGCGGTGTAATTGGTCTGTATAGATACAAAAAATGATATAAGATATGTTTTGTGAATGATTACCATCTTCATGGTGGTTAGAGTTTTGTAGAAATTTCACCCCAGTTCATGAAACATGGATATTTAAAAAAGTTGTATAACATCAAAAATCATTTCCACCTACAGTTTTTTATTTTTTTGTAATCCTGCCTATGTCCTGACGAGCCATTCATGTACAGAACATATCATATAATTTTTTCCCTCAACTTCAACAATCCATGGACCATATAAACATTTTAAAATAACATTTATGACACAATGAACCTCTAATTTAATAAAAAATAAATTCACATCCTGGATTAATGACATTTAAAATATTATTTATTAAATTAATAACTAAATACATTTATGTTATTAATTAAATATATTTCTCACCTGATTCTGTAACTATGCTGTTTAATGATGTCAACTAAATATAATATTAAATCAATAATAATAATACCATAAATAAATATTCACTTCTTCATCCATATGAATAACATATCATCAATAATTAAATTTTAATCAAATACATTTACCTTATATTGAGAGTCTCTCGATAGAAAAATGATCAACATAACATGAATATTCATCGATATACTAACTTTCAATGATAAAATTATATTGATCACGTTCTTATAAATCTATTGAGAATCTAAACCCACATAGTGTGTCATCGTTGTAACCCCTTTTGTGATGGTAGAAGGTCTAAGTCAGTGACCAAGAGGGGTATCTATCACAATATCCTTGATTCAAAATAGAATGAGATTATTTATTAATATGATATATTATTTTGACTAATACTGTGTAACATAAACCTATTTTCAGTAGATATATCCATAATAGGATACATAATTGTTTATTCATACTTTAATTCTGGTTATTTATTTTATTGACATTGTAAAATAAAATTTTCTTCTACTACCATGGATATATATCTGAATAAAGAACTATGATCTTGATCCATGGTAGAAATATATCATCCTCTCTAATAGATATTATAAAATTTTCATCTTGATAATTCAGTTAATATTCATATAATGCAAGAGATTCCCATTGTATATGACATTAGCTAGATCATATATGTCATTTTATTAATCATAATTCATTGTACATAATATAATATCCATATTTTCACTGTATATACCGGTTCTCATCATGGATGAAATCATACATGACCTTCAAAGTTGAAAATGATTGTCGGTACATCATCAAATGAATAAATTATATGTATAAAATTTATAATGTTGGTTCACAGGAATTATGTCTAATAATCTCATACTTCAGTTGGAGCCAACTTCTAATAATTCTAAAACCTCTTTCACTCATTTTATATTTTCCAATATACTCATATATGTATTTAAAATAAAGGTACAACACATTATATTATATGGAAACTCTACTACGATTAACATTAAATATTTGAGTAAACACCATTAATAGATTATATTTCAAATGTACACAGATTATTCATTGATTTGATTTTTGAATAAATGGCCAGATCCAGTAACCAAGTGTTTTTACAATTTACCAAAACAAGATCTTTATTTTTCACCATCACAACATGAAAATAGATAATGATTGATACATCAACATATTCTATTTATGTACTCGATGACACAGTATACTTAATTTTATATATATATTTGTCTACCACAAGCTCTTTGGATATCCTCACCTATCTTATATGGATTTAAGAAAAAATACAAAGACAATCTATAACATGAAATTATCATGATCTATTACAAAACCATCAATTGTTTACCCCTTCATGTAATGACTCAATAGTCCGGTGTAAACCATTAAAATATCCTTTGTATTCCTCATAAAAATTTAGACTATTTTAAAAAGACTTTAGTGAATCATTCCAGTATCTCTGTAATATATATCTACCTTGATCAAGGAATATGAAATATTATGTCTTCTATATAGAATATTATAAATGGTAGATCGGAATATTGAGAATTATGGAATTATACTCATTCATTCATTCTCTATATATTTCAAAGAGAATATGTACTATTAAATATTTATGCCATATAACATTGGAAACAATCCCATGTTGGATTGATTAATATTTTATATGTTCGTATATTGTTATTTTATGTACCTGGCTAGTATGAGGTTCCTATTTGAACAATCCATTTGCATCATTATAATTACAACATATCCTATTTAAGCTTTGACCATCATATAATGTTAGTCATTTAACATTCCCTTAATCGAATGTAATACAGGTATCTCATTTACATTTAAAATAATTTTAATGAAATATATTATAATTAAAAAATAATTTTAGTCTAATTATCATTATTAAAATATTAAGGTTCAAATTAAATTTTAATGAAACATAAATAACATATAGCCTCATTAAAAAGAGAATTACATGATCTCAGTAATTGATTAAATCTATATGTTGATCTCAATAACATGGATTCATTATTAGTATCTTGTCTTGGCACAGACCACTATAGTTGTATCAAAAATTCTTCTCACTTATAAATTTTGTTTCAATATTCATTTTATAAATCTCATAATTATTTAATTTTGGGATCGAAAGTAGTGTCATAATTAAATAAATAAACAATTTTGGGGAAATGGAATAAAAAAAGTAAATGTGATTACTCCTTTTGATGTTTTTATGAAAAAATAATCATTATATGTATTATCTATACATCTATTGTATAATTATTGAATGACAATTTTTACATAATGGGGTATACACTAGATTGTGGTTCTACAAAAATTACAAAAATTATTTTTGTATATAAAATCAAATCCCGATTTATTGATTTTATCCATCCAGAATCATTTTGGATATCAAGATAATCCATATAAAATAATAAATAATCTTTATCAATGAATAATAATTAACATTCCTCCCTGAAAAAAAATTGTATCTCTCTTCTTATCAGAATTCCCATATTCTTCTATAAAGAACTTATATCTCTCAATTTTTATACAGAGATGATCTTCGATTCATTTTAAATTAAAAGAAACATTACATTGTTTCATTAAAACTATTCTTTCATTAATAATTGGATCGATTTGAAAATGTCTAGATGATGATAATATAAAACAATATATTTAAATAATATGTTCATCTAAATGAGTTTAAACAATTCAATCAATGATCAAAATAAGTAGAGGATTATTTCTTACAGAATACGTTACACCAAAATATTTTATATGTATTTCCATTTATAATAAACCTTATTTATTTGTGGTTAAATTCATATATTTATATAAAATACCTCTAATAGGATCATTATGCCTAGAGAAACAATAGGGGGAACATAATAAAGCAAGGACATCACCCAAACCTATTTAAAAAACATGAGATATTTTACAAATTTATTACATGCAACCCCTAGTTAGTAGAAATATTGATATTATAATCTATTATAAAATTTCCATTAAATATAAATTAATGAATATTAATAACAAAAGGAAAAATTTATAATGATCTTTATTATTTCATATATTCTGATTAATTATTAATAAATAAGTAATCTATTTATGTAATGTTATTTTATTCAAAAAATATATGTTTTATACCTAAATAATATCAATAACAATTTTGTATATGAATGTTTTAGCATCCTAACCTAGCTTAGCATCAGAATAGTAACCAGACTGTTGGGTCACATGGCCCCAAACACATCTTCTCGTATTCCATATTTAATGATCCGGTTATTTATAGAATATTAATTTTGTCATTACTATTAATATTTATGAATAGATATTATTTTTAAAATAAATGGGATGATTTTTTCGATAGCATACTCAACAAGAAAGAACGAGATTAATTGGAATCTTACATTGCACACAACATTGAATTATCCCAAAAAAATAATATAATAATATTATTTAAAATGGATGTTAACTTCTATCTATTGTATTGGGGAGAATGATTAAAACTAAATATAATATGCTTATACATGTTTTTTAAATATATTTATATTTTCCAATAAATTTTAGAGGCCTAAAATATAAATGAATTTAATTTTAAACATGGAATACTCTAATATTTTTTAAAAGGTCATGTTACCGCTATTTGATTGAAAAATATTTTAAAATATAATTTTTATACCTTTATATGTTTTATTTTACAAAATAGACATATTCTATAGATGTGTAACATCATATTTTACTTTTGATAAATTTTTTGTAATTTTCTAATAAAGTTCATTTTAATAATGAATATTGAAAAAATACTACATTTTATGTCAAAAATTCTTTTTCATTTAATTTCTTTATATTTTTATATAATATTTTTAATTGGTATTAATGTGAATTATGATTATATTGTTTTCATTAAAAAAACTGGTCATTGGAATCAATTTCATTTTTAAATTGGGCATAAAAACACGTCAATCTTTTGATAGTTATTACTTCTCAAAAACCAACTTTTTATTTATGCCAACGACAATTAATATTAAATTAATTTATGAATATTCAATATTTTGAATTTGGAAAAATGGATTCCATATTTGGAATTATGTGGTTCATATTGTGTAAATATGTAAATTTGATTTTTTAAAAATTAAGGATTGTAAGGTAAGTAATTATTTTATTTTCCAAGGCGAAAGGGTAAATATTATAAATAAGGGCAACCAAATAAAATTTTAATTATATTAAACTACCTTAAAAAATTTCCTAATCATATTTTATGATATATTTCCGACCATGGGAATACCTGGGTCAATTTGGGGACCCCATCGAGCCACATGGATGTTAAATTGAATTTTTATAAAAATTAATTTAATGTATAGAAACATTTAACATAAAAATGTATCTTTTATTAAAATATTTTTTACATGGGGATATATAATTCATCACTTCAACTATAAATATTAATTAAAAATATAAATCTCCTTTAGAAATTATGGTATTTTATTTATAATTTTTACACATCATATAAATAAATATATTTCTGCGACAATTATGATGTAATCATTACCTATTTAATTAATTATTTAAATAAATGAGATTATAAATATTAAAATAAATTAATTTTAATACTTTTTATTTAATTCCCAATTTATATCGATGTATATGACATTTTTTCTATGATTTAATGAATTTTTTTAAAAGAATCAATTTTTAATGGATTTTTAAAAAGTCATGATATGAGTAGTATAAAAATTGGCCTATATGAATTTAAAAAAAATATTAATTTATTAAATGATATAATAGTCCTGAAAATATATAATTCAGAAAAATGTCTAATATAATGTTTAAAAATTCCTTAATGAAATAATTGAAGTTCTTTGGTAAATTTATTGTTATTATATTAACCATATAGTATAAATATACAAGAAGATATGGTAAGAGTTAAATTAGTTAACTAAGTGTTTAAGCTAAAAATATAAGGTTAAATTTGTGACCCAGACTAGTCTAAAACCAATTAGTTGAGAGGAGTTCAACCCAATATAATTTTTACTTTTAAATAAATGGCTTTGGGACAATTTGAACTTGAGAATAGTTTTATAATAAAATAATACTTCAAAACTTTCATGAAGTGTCCCTCCTCCCTCTTATAAAAGGGAATCACCCCTGCAAATTTAATCACATCTATAAAGCTCCTTGGCTCCTCCAAACTCTCCCCAAAAAATCTCCCAACATTCATATATTCCTCTTAGAATCCATACCTTAGGAATAATGCAATTCAAGAAAGCCTTTTGACTCAAATAAAAGGGAGTCACACGTTTTAAGATGCAAAACCATCTCTATGGTTCTTTTAAATTATTTTACATCTTCACATCTTATTATATTATTATTCATCTATTACCTAAAACACTAGTATCATAAATATACTAGGATTTGTTATGATATTTATTTGAACTACACTTACACACACCTACATTTAATGGATATGAACATATTGTTTCTATGGACAACAAACTACTACCTCACGAAACAATGATTGTTTAATTTACCCTACCACCTATCACAATGGCCATTCTGATGGAATTATATTTATATATAATATATATATAATTTACATTGTCTATATTCTTATTATATTTTATTTAAATCATACCTTTATACTTACCATTATTTGTAAATATGATAATTTTATTTGAGGAAGTGCGGACTACCGCACCCTCAATGTTATAATACTCTTTCATTCCATACACGAAACATATAAATTATGGAGTTAATTAAATTATGTAAAATATATAAAATATTATATTATATTGGTATTATAATATATTTTGGTATCATTTATTTTTAATTCCTTTTAATATGATATTTAAATGATAGTGGTATTCATGCATACGTAGGACTTAACTTATCCATGAACCGTGCATTTCATTTCATATCCCCAAATGTCATGTAAAAATATAAATACATATATATAATGGATATATATGATATATAAATCATTAAAATCATTCTAGAGATAATATAATTTTTACCACATGGACAATTTATTATTATAACATGTTCATTTTTCACTGAAGTACCGAATATCAAAAAATTGAATGATATTAAATTAAATAATTATGTATTGTTTATAACATTGTAACAAGTGATATAAAATTATTAATAAACATGAAAATGGTTTTGAAAAAAGTATAAATTAACATAAGTTTATTTTTTAGGACAATAAATAATGATCGAGACAAGTCAGACTCAAGGAAAGGTAACATTTCACCCTACTCTTTTAGTCAAAGAATTATTTTATGTTTTTTATTTTAAATTCCATTTTCATTTGTTTGGATATTTTATTCAATATCCTTATTCATGTAAATTTTATTTCAATGTGTTGAGATACACTTTTCTCTCTCATCAACTCATTTTATGAATTTTTATGTAACACCATTAGGTTACCTAATATTTGTAAGAGACATTGTCTCAATCACAATTCATTTAGGCATATTTTGGCTTATACATGACCGTCTTTTTTAGTACATATAATTTTATTGTTTTCTTGTTAATTTATTACCATGAAATTCCAATGGAAACATTTTTATGTATTATTTTACTATAAGACAAAGGGATTTTTCTTTTTAATGTATGCAGTGACAACGTCCATTCTGTATCAGCGATTATTATTTGATATTTGGATTCCATAACAAGTCATAATATTTCTAAAAGAAAATAAATATCATATACCTATTTTATTTATTTTGGTATTGAAAATGGTTTTGAGATTGAATTGTTTATGTCAATAACTGAAATGATATATTTTCATTGCAATGTGAAAAATTTACCTTTCCATTATGCTTGTTTTATGTGTTATGAATATTTTATGGGTTTTTGCCATTATTTACATATACAGGTGGTTCTGTAAAAATACTATGGTGGTTGAGAATGAGATTGATCTCAAATTAATTCGGTAATGTGATGGGGGTAAACTTTATTGTTTCACCTGATAGATTTAGGGAATATACTGTGATGGTTATTTGAAATGTAACTCTCTATGTAGTTGTGAAAGATACAATGTAAGTATGTTATGGATGCTACATGGTATCTTTATGATTTATGATTTATGTTTATTATTAATAAATCTTATTATTTCATGAAGTATATCAATGAACATATGTTTTATTATTGAATTTTACTATTTCATTTATTTTTATTTATTAATAGGATAATGTTTTTATTCCTTATTTTATATTTCATTCTGAGTTTTTTGCTCATTCCATGTTTTTTACATGTTTCCAAAGAATATAAGGAATGGTCATTGAAAGGATGACTTCAATATGATTTATATCAATAAAATAGTTATTATTTTATTTTAAGTGGTTTTATTTTTTTAAAAAACCATTATAGAGAAGAATTGTCTAGTTTTTAATTTTTGAGATGTAATGAAATAGTTATGGATTAATTATATGAAACTCTAAACCTAAAATGATCCTAAATGAGAATTCTTGACATAACCCATGTTTTTGTAATATTTAATGTTGGGGCCATATATTTGGTATTATATGCTATTTTAGATAACATTAGAGGATAGGGTGTTTTTTGGGTGTATTTAAAAGATACCATATAAGCAAGAGGGTTGTTATCATATGGAAAATTTTGGAGGGTTATGGTAAAATAGTTTGTTTGAAAAAATAAACTGAATAATGGAAAAATAAAGAGGTTGTTGGATTAGATTAATATATGTTTTTTATGTTATCTTTACCATAAAAGGGATTATTTTTTAAAAAATGTTTTAATGTTGATTATTTTGAGATTAATGAGGATCATTTTACAATATGGAAGGAAATATTTCACGTGCAACCTTATAATCCCTCTTTGACATTTTTATTATCACTATAATAGAAAAGGCATATTTGAATGATTTTTAATGCTTCTCCTGTATTCCAATAAACTGCATGATATTTTTTGATTTTTCCAACAACTACTCATTTCTAAAACAATTATATGGGTAATGGTATCTTTTTCATATGATTTCAAGATCTCAACATTTCCAACTCTATCAAAAAACTGAAATTACATATGTGGAGGGAAAATTTAGTTTTTAATATATGAAAACATTCAAAAAGGTAAAGGGAACATCCTAAAGATCATGATATATTGATTCAAGGTAGGATTTATTTTAATATCAATAAATAATGGAGCATCTTTGTATTGATATTTTTAAATGATGGGGATATTCGATATGCTAGAATGATGTATTAATAAATAAGGTGTAAATGAAATGTTAATGGATTATGAAGAGTCATGAACGAGTAAGAAGTCTACATTTAAGGGATTAGTGAGTTATGTTAGGTTATAGGATGATGAAATGTTTAAAAGTATTAATGATATTTTGATGATGGGACTAATTTGTCAATTTTTTCTAATATGTGTAACCTGGATGTTTGATGTGTGAAAACATTATTGAAGTAACAATTATGGTTTCTTATGTGTACATAATGGATAATCTTAATGGTTGATATGATCTTTTATTTTTGAGGTGATTAATGGTTATAACATTTCGGGTGGCATAAGGGAAGGCACTAGATAACCTTTAAGGATATAGTAGTTTATGGTAATTTTTGATGAAAATATATTTTTATTTATAATTTTATAAGAATGATATGATTTTAGAATATATAAAACATGTAGGATGTGTGAAAACCCATCGAGTCAAGCAAAGTCCCAGGAATCTAATCCACAACCAGAGGGCGACACAGGCGTATCGCATATCACTATCTTATGTGAAGTCCCAGGTTAGTTTCATATATAATATTAAGTTAAATGATTTTAAGGGTCAAGAAAATATTGAATTTGGAACCTATGTTTTATGAAATGAATATTTTTATTATAGGAAACTTTATTTGTGATTATGTAATAAATTTTATTTTGGAAGACGTTATCTCTTTTGGGAACAATACATTCATAAAGAAAATAAAATACTACGAGATTTAATTTGTTGAGTAATGGTTAAAATATTAATTTGAAATAATCAATTTTTTATTGTGGACATATGGATATTTGGGTTATTTACATAAATGATTAACATATCATAGAGAATATAATTCATGTATATTTATTTTCATTTTTTAGTGTAGACATACCTGATACCATTTTTTCTCTCACCAACTCATTTTCCGAATTTTTATGTAATGGTGTTAGGATGCCGAATTTTGTAAGGGACTTCATCTCAAAATACATTCATTGAAGAATATTTTAGAATATAAATGACCTTATTTTATATGGTGTGTAATTATTCCATTTTCCTTTTAATTTCAATCAATGGTAATCAAAAGGATTCATTTGTTTTATGAAGAGGTGTACTAAATGACGAATGGATGTTTATTTTTAAGGTACGTGGTGACAATGACCTTTCTACTGCCGATAGAAATATTTTATATTTGGAATCCTTAAAAAGACTTAATGTTTTTAAAAGGAATATATATACCATATACCATTTTATGTATTTTTTTATTGAAATTGGTTTTGATATATCATTTTTATGTCAATATCTTGTAATGATATATTGTTATTAAAATGTTGAAATGTTATCTTTCCATTATTCATGTTTTATGAGTTATAAATATGTCATATTTTTGGGAATTGTTTACTTATACGGGTGGTTCGGTGATAAACCTAGGGTGGGTGAGACGGGGATATCTCCCAAATGAATTGGGTAATGTAACAGAGGTAAATGTTATGGTTTATCTTAAGAAATTTTGGGAATATGTAATGATGTGTATTCCAAATGTTACTCTATATGTTGATGTGAAAACTACAATGTAAGTATCTATTGGTTGTCACAAGTTCCCTTTATGATTTATAATTTCTGCATGTTATTCATAACTATTATGATTTCATGATGTATATTAAAGAACATACGTTTTATGATTGAAAAGTATGGGTTATTGATTTGAATGTATTGATGGAATAGTGTTTTATTTCATTATTTTATATATCCCAAACTATTTTTTTACAAATCTGAAGTTTTGGAAATGTTTTTCACAAGGTATAAGGAATGTTAATAGAATCACAAGATTCAAGATGTTTTATATCAAGAAAATAACTATTGTATTTATTTTAAGGAGTTTTATTTTTGTTAAAAAATGGATACAGAAGAATTGTCTACTTTTTTTTTTGAGATGTAATGTAATAGTAATGTCCAAATTATCTAAAACTCTAATCCTAAAAAGATCCTTGATGTGAATGTCTGACATAAACCAATAATATGTAATATTTTTGGCTGGGGCCTTACAAAAGAGTCTTTCTATAAGTAGTTAGGGTCCTCGGAGGTGATAGTTTGGAGACTATACCCTGTTATCATAGTTTAATCATGGTATAACAAATTAATAACAATTTAATAATGTATGAATTAATTATCAATTATAATGTAGTAGATGAGATATTCTTATATAACTGAAAAAATTTGTCAATTCAAGTTTATATAACATATGAATACATGACAAGGATATGATACATGATGGAAAATAGTAAACAAAATAGCAGGATATACAATATAGTACAATAATAATGAAAAGACCACAAATCCCCATGAGAAATCTCCATGGGAATCTCAAACTCTAGCTCGTCCATTTTCTCTTATGTTAAAGGTAAAATCATACAATAATCAACCTATGTACTACATATAAAAGTTCTACTCGAGTACCAAGGTTTCTCGAATAGGGTGTGATGTGAAAACTTATTCGGCCAACACCCATGGTGTCCAACCCAATCTAGTGTAATATAATTTAGATAATTTGAAGGTATGGTGATTATAGTAAGTGAAACTACATATATAAAAAACACTTTTCTAGGTTCCTAAGGGACAACTAATTTCTATACTGGATTTGGCTCGTTACCGAGATAATTACCTAATCATGATATTGTATACATACATATGTCTATACATTTATAAACATACACATATACATATAGATCCTATATGGCGTTGGGTAAGCATGCCTTCTATTAAAAAATAAAAGATATCAAACACAATGTTGGAATGAATCTAATCTATAGAAGTATATTTAACTGGTATGGTGTAAAAATGCCTCCCATCTATAACATATAGAAATTTTAAATTGAATATGGCATGAATTCCCCCCATCCATATATAAATAATAAGCTGGAATATTGTAAGTATTTATCCAATCAGTAATCATTCATATAAGTGCCTTGAAGTATGAATTTATCCTACCCGTACACATTCATATAATTTACATGGGGTAATAATTCATCTCACCAATACATAGATATCTAGAAATAGATCATAAATGGAATGGGGAATGGATTCCTCAAATCCATAATTGTCTTTATAATCAATTTACATATTATAAGCATTTTTACTATTTATAGTATGAGAAAATTGAATTACTCTTCTGTCATATCACCAAGCTCTTTAATATGTCCAAAGCATTCTCAAGTGTATATAATGAAACCGGAGTTAAAATCTCTCATGTGTTACTATAATAAATTTGAATACCTATTAAACTATTAAATTAATAGAAGAAGAATTTCATAAATCATATTAGATGGGAATGGTCTTACCCACTATTGGAAACATTTCACTTATGACCATTAATTCCATTTCAATAAAATGGACGGATCCCTCATTTATTTAACATGGAAAATAATTTAATGAAAGGAATGTTGTTTGGTGAGTGTTATCATATGTTAGGGAATTCCAGAAAATTATCCTAAACACATCAAATTGATTTAATGTATATGGGTAACTATCATTTCATTTAAAGAATGCCCCTAAATCTTTGAATAAATCCTAACCAAGTCATTTTAATCCACATGCGTCAATGGAAATTTCATTTAATGATTATTCCAGAATAATTAGATTTCCAAGGTGACATAAATTTTACCATAAGTAGAAACTTATTTAAGAATATTTATAAGGGCTGTAATCTAATCATGCTACATACCAAACATCACATTAGGGTATATCCAAGAACCACTACAAGTATAGAATGAATGATTTAAAGTATACTCACATTATTTTTAGCATAATGGAAACAAACATCTGTCGGATGGTTTTAATTATAAAAACATGACATTATTATCAAAAAATGACTTAGCATCATAATAAGATATATTTTTCCAGATATGCAGTTCGATAAGATAATGAATAATTCAACTGGAAAATAAATGATATATAAAACATACATGAATTATAGTTGAAGGATTAGGATCGTATATTATGGTAAATCCAAAATGAATATTAAGATCTTTGGGATTTATAACTACAATATGGTGTTATCCCACTAAGCATATGAATAATCACATACAGGTAAGGACAAATAGAACTTATTCACAAACCAGAAAGGCCATTAACATGTGCATGTGGATCTTTACATATATGATTATATTGATAGATTTGTCTCCACTCACCTATATATGAATTTATATATATATATATGATGGAAAAAAATTCCCTAGAATTGTATAATCAATGATATTGAAGAATATAAACATAAAGCGGAACCTACATATATAAATACTTACCTATGCACACTCAAGCAAGCCACATTTGTCCCTGTGACTAAAAAACAAAATGAAGAGTCCAAAACACAACAAAATAATTACCAGAGACCATAAAAAACACAAAATACTTGAGATAAATTGAGTGAAACCATTGAATAGATGAAAAAACTTATCTCAGATAGTGGGGGTGGAATGAATCAAAGAAAACCACTACAACTTTGGTAGCTGTTTCAAGAACATTAACCAACAGATCCCAATATATCCTTTTCATAAACAATAATTAGTAGAATCAAGGATGAATCGTTTTAACACATACTTAGGGTTTGGACGAATTTTATAGGATGAATGGAAGTAAAAACCGTGGCTATAAATTGGGAGTATTATAGAGAGAGAACCATACCTAAAAACATTATAGAAAAATCACAAAAAAATCTAGTTGAATATCAATGAATGTTGGGAGCTGGAGGGGTGCTTGAGTGTGCGTCAAATGGGAACCTCTAATGATGCTACGTTGTGAAGGTATATTGAGTGGGATAGGGTTTAGAGGGTTTAGATGTATTATATATTTTTTAATTTATATTAGTTAATTTCTTAAGAATTAACACAATGAATGGTTTGGGTCGAACAGTTGGCCAAATGTATGATGACCATGAGGAAACCCATAATTAAGAGATCCTCCTCACACGGTTTGTCAAGTAATGTTATTCTAACTGTGTTAAAACCCTTTAATGAATAGTGTCGATGTACTTCAAAATTTGAACTACCCATGTGAGCTAGGCACATGATAAGGAAATCCATGCATAGCCTATACAAAACATCTCGGCCTCACCTTCCCTATGATTCATGAGTTCCTATAGTGGACTGAATGGTTTTAGATATAACGTGCAACCTCTGTAGGTCTGTAAAAATTGGATTTCACTATTCTAGTGTTCCTAAAACACCTCAATAAACCCATGAAATTTATTTGGCCTTCCCTATAGCAAAAATAAATTACCATAATGGGTCTCAAATCTCAATATTTAATTCCAATGATCGATTTTAAAAGTGACCTATCCAGTAATTCATAAATTTCAATTTCCTTCCGATTTTCCTTCTTATTAAAAACACATATAATTACAACCTTCCCATCATAAAACATATCATCTCAGATAAGACATAGGAAATGATGAACACATCACCTAACCTACATAGGGTGTGGATCATAGTTCAAATGGTCACATTGTCTCACCAAATTCCAAACACACCCTTAAACATAATCTTATAAAAGTAGAACATAATACATTTTATACACAAGTCAATACTTATTCTCTAACCAAAACATCGAAATGGATCTTCTCTAATACCATTATCCAGACACTTGATCTAGTCATAATCCTTTTAAGTCTCTGGCCAACGGTACTTCCCGCATTATTTTTTAATGTTAAGCAGGGAATTCCAAATTGTTGTTCAAACCACTATTATACATTCCTTACAATCACATCAAGAATAGTTACAAAGAAGCCCCTAGAATGATATATGCAATATTTTTAACATCCGAAGCACCATAAAAATAAATTATCCCATGTTTTGTTGGCTTTCAGGAATATAATTGGCTGATACCAACCACACACTTCTTCACCTGACAACATTCATTAACATGGTTCTTCCCTTACTGAAAAAAGTTATGGATAATGGAAAAGTGTCTTGCCTCAAGGAAAACTAATAAAGAATACTTCCCACATATATGGATGATGTTTTATAAAATTTAATATAATTTATTCTCAAAATTACCCTTAAATTTACAATAAACACTTCATCAAATCATACACATGAGTTCAGATGATGTTTCTAATATAAAACCACCAAGGGAACTATGCATCCCACATGAAACATAGAATGTGAATCAACCAACACACCCAAATAATTTTAAATCCTTAGAATGAATGAAGATCGGAAATTTCTTAATCCCTCTTGGATGAGGTCAATATAGGGAACGTGATCATCACATAGAAATGTAAGAAAAGAGGACATTAAATTGTTTCTAATTTATGACACCTATTAACTGGAATTTAGAAGGGTCAAACCACCATTATTTAACTACAAATAAAGGAATTTTATTAACATGTTTATGCCTTAATATCTGATCACTAGACATTATAAAATTGAGGAATTATATGAGTGTTCAACTTACCATATAATTCCATCCATGACCAATTGTTCTTCACAAGGTTTTTATAAACTCCAAACCAAATCAAAGTCATGCTACCATGAAAGCAACAACACTGACCAAACCCATCATACCCAAGGGCATTTAAGAAACCTGATGATTTCAAAATGGTCTATCTTAAATTCATTCCATATACATAAAATATAAAATTACTATCAAAACAGACACAACACTCCCCACATAGTAGTGTCCTAGGTTTCGAAGGAAAATAAGGTAAACTAGCCCCTCTCAAGTGCGCTAATGAAGAAACACCACAAACAAATGTGTGACACTCTTCTAATACATGATATAAACATAAAAAAAGTTGAAGGAAACACAAAAAATGAGACAAATGTGTCAAAACAACTATGTCTTTATAAACTCATCAGGAGCATTGGGATGCACCTATTTTTTATCACCTAGGTCACTCTACCTAGACAGTACTTGAGTATGTACTTGACCACATATTCCATTAAAACATAGATGAACTGAATAAGTTGGTTGCCATATTTAACACTTTATGGTACATTGTATATTAATGAAAACCACCCAATGAAAACAAAATTGTCCAATGTCCAAAGGACACACCAACCACGCCCAATGCATGATAAACCTATTGAAAAAGATCATTACGCGATGCTCATTCTTTAAGAAAAGGCCCAAAACACAACAAACCCCATACAATCATGGGATTTATTCAAAACTAGGAGTCATATAAAGAATAAATACACCTAAACATAACTAATTGTCATGAAAATTCATGGTAAAAGCATTGATCAAATTTCTAAGGTTTCTACTGACAACAACTAGTCCCATGTGATGTAAAATCATCAACTAATGCATTTGGTCACACCAAAAAAATTTCATAGGCTCATCATCCTAACATTATAAACCATTTCTAAAAATAAAACAACCAATTAATAATGGTTCATGTTTTTCTCTAAGTAATATGAATTGAAATGTAAACTACCCTTGAATAAGCATTTTAAATGAGGATAGCACTACATGTTCCATTTCTATGCACTTTTCATTTAATCGCATTAATCATTAACCATTTAACAATTCTAAACCTCACGTAGTTATTAATACATTGAGTAAAAAACACATTAAACAAATAAATATACCCACGAGGGTCCCACCGAGCCAACCTAGGTCATCAAAAAAACAACCCAACATTAGTTTCTCAATAACTTTTTAATAAAATTAAACATAATTTTTACTTTTATAAGAATATCACAAAGAATCATTCCATAATAGTTAACTTGGGTTTCCATTTCCCAATTCATGAAGTGCGCATACACTTCATGGATTAAAAATGGGATACATTTGATTGAATCCAAACTCAATTTATAATTTTTACATGCTCAAATACAATGGTCCAAATATATGGGTGGCCACCTAAAAACATTTAATGCACAGATACACTTTACAGTTTGGAATTTTGATCATTTTTGCCCCAAAATAGTTACATTTTCACTTAAACATTAACTAAATTTTATATTTTATCAATATCTCTCAAATCTATTCATATTCTTCTGAAAATGAATTGAATAGGTGGGTTACGCTTTCTTGACTCTAATTAACTCAAACACCATTCAATCAAAAATTGGTTCTCTTTCATTTAAAATACACATATTAACGAAGAGAACAATTCCATCATAAATAGAATCTAAAAAATCATGCTATGAACATGATCATGGAATATAAGAAATATTAGAAAACTATAATTACATTAAACTAACACAATATCATGTTATACTACCAAGAAAGGCATAAAAATCAAGGAAATGCATTAAATCTCCAGGCATCTCTAAGAATAAAACTATTAGAATGTTGTATGTATGACAAGTTGATTCCTATGTGTCTATAATGATTAATGCGATTATTTCCCATTACCATGCTATGAAAAGCTTATAAATAAAAATAAATCCCTAAATCATTTACTAGTGGAAAAATTAAACTACCACTCGAGGTGAAATCATATCATCTGTAATAGAAAAAATCATGAACAATAATCCCAAACATATTCACGTTGTTATATAATTTATGTGGTATGATTAGTCCCCATAAAAGATATTAATCATGCACTGAAACATTTTTAGTCTCATTTATACCATACCAAAATAAGAAGACAAATGAAAGGGGACATCCTCTCATACCACTTTGAAATTTACCCTATTGATTTTCCATCAGAATGGTTATTTGTCCAGTGGTCCACATGGCCTCAAGCATGTTTCCCCATATGCTAGATTCTACCGACTAGCAGTGAGGCTATCATAAGGTGATAGTGGTTCTAATATAACAAACTATCATAGATTCAGATCGATATATAATTGTAATAAAAATTAAAAAAAGGAAATAAATAGAAATGATAAAGTAGAAGAAGACATATTCTATTAAAAATGAAGAAAAGTGGACAGGAAAAGTTTATACAGTAGGTGAATGAAAGAAATGGTAATGATAGTTGAATGAAAATAGTAATAAAACATCATGAATAGTAATACTATATAATAACAAATAAATGGTAGAATATCCCGATTGTAAAACTCCTTGAACAACCTGAGCTCCAGCTTAGTCCTTTTCTCCAAACTCCTTGGTTAAAGAATACATAAATCAACCTAAATCTAGAAAATAAAAGGTATATTCGAGTACCAAGGGTGCCCAAGTAGGACGTGAGATAAAATATTAGTAGGCTGGCACCAGCAATGTCATATCCAATCAAGTGTAAAATAATTTAGACAGTGTGCATGTGGTGTGAATTTAGTAAGAGTAACTACATAAATAAATAAAACTCATCTAATTTCCTAAGGGAAACCAAATGGTTATACAATCATAAACTCAATTTTAAGATAATAGTATGATCATGTTTCAATATATATATTTACATATATGGACATTTCTGTAGATCATAAATGGTGTTTGGTGAGCATACCTCCCACCCATAAATGGATCATAGATGACATGATGAATGGATGGCTTCCATTAATAAAAGGATACAAAACTGGAATTTGAAATGAATTCCTCCAATCCATAATGTATAGAGACTGTAACTGGCATGTGGTAATCATGCATCCCACCCATATATATATAATAATATGGAATGGGGTAAGAGTGCCTCACATCCATAATCATTCATATTACGAGAGTTGGGTAAGAATTCCTCCCTCTCGTACACTTTTAAATTGCCAGAATGGGGTATGAATGGATCCCGCCCATAGATATATATCTACCTATAGATCATATATGGAAATTTTTTTATTTGACACCCATCCATAATTGTCTTTATATTACTTTTATAAATTATAATCATGTTTAAAATTTATTGGTTAAACATAAGGAATTACCTCTTTTTTATATCATAAATATTTTCAATATTTCTAATGTATGGTGAAGTATATAGAATTAAACATGAGTAAATTCCTCTCATGTGCTCCAGTAATTAATTTCAATTCCTTTTAAACAATTACCTTTTTAGATGAGGTATTTAATAAAACATAAGGGAAGGGTATGTTAATACCCTCCCAAAAAATCATTTCACTTACGACCATTTCATCCATTTCATTTAAAAGGTTACATCCATCATTCATTAACCACATAATAAATATCTATGATAGGAATGATGTTTGTTGTGATTCGACCTACATAAGTTAATTCCAATCAATTTTCCAAAACCTGGAAAATTTATTTAACATATAAGGGTTATGGTAATTTCATTTAAAGGATGGAACAAACTCTTTGAATCCATAATATCCAAGTTCAATTAATACCCATATCTCATAAAAAATTTCATTTAAATGTTAAGATGAACTAATTATGTGTTCTGGGAAACATGAATTTTTCCATAAGGGGAAACTATTTTTGGAACATTCGTAAGGGCCATGTTATGAACTTGTTACATACCAAACATCACATCAAGGTATAACAAAGATCCCCCACATGTAGCGTTGGAAGGTATTAATGTATACTCATAATATTTTTATCTTTATGTCATTGAACCACATTTGTAGTGGTTTTATTATAAAAATAAGATATTATAATAAAAAAATGAATTAGCATCACAGGTAGACATCTTGTTCTAGAGACAAAGTTCATGTTTATAATGCAGAATTAAGATAAATAATAAAAGTAATATAAAACATAGATGAATTAAAGGAGAATAATAGGGATCCTACCTCATGGTCGAACCAAACTAAACATTCGGCCCTTGGAACTATTTTTTTATATGCTACTATCCCCCAACATTAATAAGGATATGAATCTTCAAATACATGTAAGAACACACCTCTCCTATGCACTAACCTTCATGGCCACAAACACGCACAAGGGAATCCTTTCATATATTATTATATGGATATAACAATATCCACTAACCTACATATTAATTTTAATAAATAAACATAGGATCACCTAGCCACATACTTGTATAATCAATGCTATTGATGAATATAATTATAACAGGGGAACTGACATGTCACACCCAGTTTTTAATTGTGTTGTTTTGATCCGGTTTATTGCAAATCCTATTCCCTTTCATTGGAATTGGTTTAGATTAATGATTTTTTGGTTGTTTAATATATATATATATATATCTAATCATCCATATTTGGGTTTTAGAATTTTTTTTCAGAGTATTTGTTGAAAGGATTGTTATTTAAGTATTTTGGCCAAACCATGATACCATTTCATGATTTAAAAATATAATTTGTTTCTTTTACATTGTTTTCATTTATTAAAATTATTAAGAGATTCAACATAAAATTTAAATCCCAAATACCTATACTTACCCCCATTATTGAGTATACATCTTTGGAACTAATTTGAATCTAATATTAGGGTGAAAGTTCTCAGGTTACCTCTGAAAGACCAGAATTGAGAAGGTTAATTCTTTCACCCATAAATCATTCAATTCGTACAATTTTTCCCACAAATATTCTTTCCATGGTTCTTCCTGACCATAGGATCCTCTCCAAGATGTTCAAGGAAATTAAATTATATTTATAGGTTCAAATCTAATTGAAGGCGAAGAGTTTTCTAGGAGGCAGGGTGAGATTTCTTTCCCTTTATCATACCACTTCCTCCTTATTTAATTATTTCATTATTTAAAATTCTCCCATAGTGATGTTTGACCTAGGGTTATGTTATCCCATGATTTCTATGGGGGTTTTGTTCATTTGGGGCTGTGAGTCATAGGTTTAGTGTTTATAAACCCTCGTATGGTGATATTGGATGTGTGTTTTCATTATGCCAAGGATTTGATCTAGGATATCACTTACACATTACTTATTCATTGAAGATTCATCATTTTATTATTTTTGACATCTGATATATATGTTTATTATTTTTTTCATCCTTTGTATAATTGTTTCGGTGAGAAAAATGGTTGTTTAATGCTTGTTTTATGAAAGGTAGAGTTGTTTTGTTATAAAATTTCTCAACATGTGTTTGTTTAAATGTTCCACTATCTTTCAAAACTATTTTCTGAAATTTAAAACTTGGTTTATGGTATTTTTACCATGTTTTAGTAGCTCTATAAAAATGTTCCAAGAAACGGGTGTATTATTCTTTGTCAAGTTCTTAAAATAAATTGTTTTGTTATAAAAGGTCATGTCATGTGTTCAGTAAATTTATTGCTTGGATTTTATATGTGATGTGTGATTTATATATATTTTGTTTGGATATATAAATGAATTGGAATAAGTATTAATGTTATTTTTGGGTCATTTTATGTCTTTAAAACTTTTATTTGTTATTACAAACAAATGAGTTTGGGTTTAAAACATGTTTTGTCCAGAGTTTCTGGAAAAGGGCACGTTTCACATCCTTATAAAAATGGTTGTGTTATGAACATGAAACCTAAGTGTATTAAGGGATTTATGAATTTGGTTTGATGCTATTAATTTGGTGTATAAATATCCTTATTGAAATTGTATTATATACCTTGGCCAAATGTTAGTTTGGAGGATGGCATAAAGGCCAATTTGAATGTTTTTTGTAGATATGGTTTCTATATATATTTCATGTTATATCTATTGGGGCCATTATCTGGTCTATGAAAGTGATTTATTAATTAGATTTTGGGCCTCCAAATGTGATTTGATATTTTATTTATGGGTTTTCTATTCATAAAATATAATTTTGAATGGATTTTACGAGCAAGGGATCGTAATACTCCTTGAAATTGTTTTACAAATTTTTTTACTAGTTTATTGATTTGTAAAAAATTGTGATGCATGATTGCTGGATGTTGGTGTGTTTATGGTTTTGTAATATTATTTGGATGTGAAAAGTTAATTTAGAGAATATGTGTAACTTTTTTGAGCACTAAAGGTAATCCATGTGTCTAGGTGGGCAGATGAGTACTAGTATTCTAGATATCTAGTAGGGTTTGGCCCATGTTTCATGTAGTAAGTTTGACGATGACTACACTAACCAAAATATGATAATGATGATGTTGAGGGAAAACGTGGTTATGGGTATTATATGTACTAGGGGAACATCGGAATGAGAATAGATAATTTATCAGCTTACATTCACTGTGATACAAGGTGCATGGGACACACAACTAACTAGTTCCTAGGGGTGTTCTCATGAGTTGTGCTCATTGGATATTTTGTACTCTCCATTGACGTACATAGTTTTGGATGGATGAATCATTTAGTGTCTGCGAATTATTTAAAAGTGTAAATAATTTATAGTAGACCTCTTGAAAACTATTTTCATTTTGATGTTGCACACATTTGAAAATTATTTCTAGCATTCTTGTTTGTAAAAAATGAAAGATTCGGTCTGGTAATTATTTTTACCGCATATGACCTCATTTGGAAAACATCGCATTATATTTGTATTTAAATATTTATATTTATGTTTCTTTTATTTTAATGTATGTGAATTCGGAATAGAATATCGGGCTAACCTACAGAGTTTTAATTCTCACACCTATGGTCTTCTTCTGTTTTAGCCCTTATGCAGATTTTTGCTTCGGTTCAATCACCTTGGGAGACGTGTGATAATTATGTTGGAGAGTGATCAGTAGGTTAATAGGGAGTTAGTTGGTAATAAGGTTAGGTCAGTTGAGTTTTTGGTTTAGTTGTATTTATTGTTTCTTGTACAAATAATGTCCAATTCATTTTTTATATAAATGACTTTTGGGCTGTCTATTTCTTTCCACTATTTATTTTATTATTTATATATGGTAAAAATAATTCCCTTATGTACTTTATTGATCCCCTTGGTGGTTGTCTCCATCCTAGTAGGATCAGGAATGCCACTCGGTACTTGTAACGGGTTGGCCGTTGTGACCGATTCAGGGTATACTCAAGAAAGTTTTTGAAAATATTGTATCAGAGGAGGTCGACTCTTAGAAGATATTTTTTAGAGAAAAACTTTTATATGGGGGATGTGAAGGTATATGTAGTAGGTTTTTGGGACTTGAGGGGTATGTGCGAAAAGAGCGTCGCAAACTATTTCTCATTCTGATTCATGAGTTTCAACGGGATGTCTGGTTTTATTAGTTTCCTTTGTCCTTGTTGATTGATTATTGTAGCGATATGAAAAGCAGAGTCTGACTAATGGCCTTAGTGAGCCCACAAGGCCTAGAATTACATGTTCAGCCAAGGCATGGTTCTAATAAGTCTCTTGGTGTCGGTGTTTTGTTTAACATATGGCCTCCAACCATATAGTCAAATCCCCCACCGACACTAGTTCCCTTTTGTGGGTTTTTTTGACATTTCTTGAATTCTAAATTTGTATTTTGAAAATACTTATGTGAGAATTATTGAAATGGGTTTTAAAGGATGGAATGGATTTTGAAAAGGGAAAACTGGTTTTCATAAATTAAATATAATAATGGTTTTGGAATGTTGTGTTTGTTAACAAATTTTTTGGAGGATATGGAAATGATTTAACTGGATTAGATTTTCTCAATCTAAAGTTGTTTTTTGTTGAAATAAATGGTTTTTATAGAGTAAATCATTTAAAATATATTCTGAAACTTTTTTTTAAATGGGTTGTTTTTCCCGGTTGAAAAGTATTTGAATATGATGGATTGATTTTTGAAATTTAGTTTTGAGAGGCTAATGTTTTTTATGGAAATGGTTTTTGGCATTTGTAGTTTCCGGATTATGAATATGGACCATGCTGAATTTTTTTTAATTGGGAAAGGGCTATTTGGAATTGAATTTTGGTTTTTGAAAATTCTAATAAATTAAATGGATGGTTTTTTAATCAAATGGTCATTGATGAAGCGTGGCTTGTCCTTTGAAATTTGAAAATTGTATTTGATTTGGTGGTTAATGTGCCATTTGAAGGTACAAGATTTTTTTTAATGATTTTGTTTTGTTTTTTTCATTCAATGTTTTCATGGGTTCTCAAATGAAAGGTTTGGTGGATATATGGATGAATGGCTAGTATGGCATGGTATTTGAGTGCCCGGGGTGGCACATAAATGTAAATGTGAGTGAGACGTGATGAAACGCCATTCATGAATGTGAAAATCCACCAAGTTAGTTTATTTTTTTTCAAAAGTATTTTGAGATGAAAAATTGTGGTGTTTGTTATGAACTGACATTTACGTGGATGATTTATACTATGTAATAGAAGTGTTTCCTATTAGGTATGATTTCTTATGATCTAGAAGTTATACTCTTGATGTATATTAAGATATGATCTTGTTGGTGGCTCGGTTTTGGGGTAATGTTATGTGGGTTTTTAAATATGTGTTGGATGTTGTGATGTGGCCACAAATGGTTCTCCTTTGGCATTGTTTCGAAATGATCGAGCAAATGATTTGTTTGAAATGTTAAATCCACATCGTATAATGATACCACAACCCGTTGGTTGTAATAAAGGGTTCTTTGGTCTCAATTAAAAGTGTATTCCCATTATGATGATTATCCCTACTGTAGTAGTTTCACTCGGTGATGTTTACTGGGTGTTTTTGTGTGCCTTTCTCATTTTTATCCTCGTTAAGAGTGAGAGAAAATAGCGTTTTTTATCTCTATGTTCTTGTTTGGATAAAAAAATCTTGTTGAGGAAGATATTTTCAAGGTGTCTATTGTTCTTTTGTTTCTTCCTAGGAGTGTTTAGTGGTACTATGTGGAACGAAAGTATGGGGTACATGTTTGGGATTATCAAACCTATCTACGAGTCAAGAGATGCTTCATCCATCAAAGCTCCAGCCATAGGTTTCGGTGTGAAACTGACGCATAGTCAGGAGTCCAAGGATTGTGGGTAGTATTGATAAGATTATACTTATACCATATCAGTGAGGTAGTTTCTTTGTTTCTTTTGTGGCTTCAATGGCCCAATTATTGGTTTCCCTTCCCTCCCCTCCCAAATTGGTGGGGGTGTGGATCCGTGCAAAGAGTGTTGGCTTAGTTCTTGCTGCCTCCATTCGAGAATGGGGAGTATAGATGATCATGCTTTTTTCTTCTCCACATGGGATGGTAGGTTGTTGAAGGAGAGTTTTGGTGGGAATATGTGAGTGAGGCCCGATTCTAGATCATGTTGAATTCTTTTTTCTTCATAGAAAGTTGGGTTCTAATGGTAGGGAGACCCACCACAGGTTTCGTTGATTTTTATCCTATGAACATATGTACTGCTAGTTATTTCCTAATGGTGTAGATTCCATTCCATATTCTGCAATAATATTTGGTTTTCATGAGTTATCTATTGTTTGAATGATGTTTGGGTCAATTGGTAGAAGGCCCAACAACTGGGATCTTGGTTTGGTCGTGAAGGTAGTGACTCGATATTTCGGTTGATTGTCTGGAAGTGGTTGAGAGTTGGTGTTTTGGTTAAGGTAAAATAATTATGATACATTAATGGTTGATGGAGTGTCATTGTATTATGATCATGACCATATTGATAATGAATTATTAGGTTTTGATCAATTAGCTGGAATGAGTTATGTCTTTCTTGGGGTGCAAAGCATTAATGGTGGGGAGAATTGCCATGCCCAGTTTTTTATGTCAATATTTTGATCTGTTTCCTTGGAAATACTGATCCATTTATCGGATCTTGGATGAGATTAATGTTGATTTTTGATGTTTCATCTATATCTAATCATCCATATTTGGGTTCCTCAATTCAATTTTTGTAGTTTTTGTAGAAATGGTGGTTACTTCCTGATTAGGGCCAAACCGTGTGGCCATTTCATGATTTAAAATTTTTTTTTTTTTATTTTATATAGTTTAATTTTTTTTAATATTGTTCTGTGATTACACATCCCATTCAAATCCCAAATACCCATCCCCACCCCCATTTTCGATTTTACCTCTTTGGAGCTTATTTGAATCGAAAATTAGGGAGAAAGTTCTCATGTTTCCTCAAAACTTCCAGAATTAAGATGGTAAATATTTTTCATCCATAAATCATTAAATTAATAATATTTTCCCCCCAAATATACTTTACCTAGTACTTCTATAACATAGGTGGATCTCCAATATTTTCCATTCCATTCCATTTTCTCTAAGGGTGCAGATCTAATGGAAGTCGAAGAGTTTTCTAGGTGGCTAGTTGAGATTCTTTCTATTTTCTCCTACATATTCATCCAACATTCATTATTTCTTATTTTAGTATTCTCTCCAAGTCATGTTTGACCGATAGTTATGTTATTACATGATTTTTTAGGGTGTTTTTGATCATTTGGGCTTGTAGTAATACGTTTAGGGATTATAAACCCTCAAATGGTTATATTGGGTGTGTGTTTCTATTACGATAAAGATTTGAGGTAGGATAACCCATGCACACGCCTTTATCATTTACGTTTCATCATTTTATTTTTATTAAAATTATATATATATATATATGTTTATTATCATGTTTCATCATTTGAATAATTTTCCTGGTGTGAGAAATGGTTGTTTATGCTTTGTTTTGTGAAAGGTAGAGTTGTTTTTTCATAAAATTTAACCCCATGTGTTTGTTTAAATGTTCTGCTATCTTTCACAACTGTTTTTTGAGGTATAAAACTTAGATTATGGTATCTTGAACATGTTACAATATCTCTATTAAAATATGGCACGAAATTGGTTTTGTATACCATATCAAGTTCTTAAAATGAATTTATTTGTTTAAAAAGGCCAGTTCATGTGTTTGGTAAATTGCCTGGTTGGATTTTATGTGTCATGTGTGATTTAAAAATTATTTTTCATGATTTATAAATTAATTGGATGAATGATAAATGGGTTTTTGGGGTCATTATATGGATTTATAATTAGGATTGTGTTTTACCAACAAATAGTTTTTGGATTACAACATGTATTGGCCCGAGATATTAGAAAATGTCATGTTTCACATCCTTAGGAAAATGGATGTGTTTTGAATATGTATCCTTAGATTTTTAAGGGATTTGAGAATGTGATTTTTTGTTGTGATAGTGTGTATACACTTCCTTAATAAAATAAAAATTTTTACATTGGTCATATGTTAGCATTGAGAATGTCTTAGAGGCCTGTTTGGCATTTTTTCTGTAAAAATGGATTCCATCTTCATTTCATGTTATATCTTTAAAGTCCATTTTATGGTCCATGAATGTTATTTAATAATTGGTTTTGGGGATAAAAAATATGGTTTTTATTATATTGATGGGTTTCTGGCCATAAAAGAGCATTTTTGAAGTGATTTTATGTGCAAGGACTCAGTATACTCTTTATAATAGTTTTATGAAAAAAATTAGTTATTTGTTGATTCGTGAAAAAGAAAATGTGAAGCATGTTTGGGGGTTGTTAGTGTGTTTATGGTTTGGTATTGTAATTTTGATGTGAAAAATGTTTTTCATAATATGTTTAACTTGATTGAGTACTAATGGAATCTCAGGTATCAATGTGGGTGGAAGTGTACAAGTATGCTCAAGATCCCGTGGGGTTTAGACCTGTTTCACATAGCAAGTTTGAAAAGGAAAAAATTTAACTGAAATATAGTGATGTTGTTCTTGGGGGACCAATAGGTTATGTGTGTGAACCATACAGTTGGATCATGTTCTGAGAATAGACATTTATTGTGGTTAATTTCCCTAAGATATGAGGTGCATAGGGCTCCCAAATAACTAGTTCTTAGGGGTGTTCCTATAAGTTGTGCTCATTGGCTATTTTGTACTCACATTCAACATACGGTTTGTTTGGTTGATGAATTCATCAGTGTGTGTAATTTATTTATAAGTGTAAATTATTTAAATCATCCCTCTTGAAAACTATTTTAATTTTGATGTTGCATCTATTTGAAAATTGTTACTAGAATTCTTGTTTATAAAACATACAAGTTTTTGTCTAGTAAATTTGTTTAATTACATGGGACCTCATTTGGAAAACATATCATTATATTTGTATTTAAAACTTGAAATTTATGTTTCATTTATTTTAATGGATGTGCATTGGGAAAAAAATATCAGGTAAACCTACATAGTTTTAATACTCATGTATATAGTCTTAATCTGTTTTTATCCACTGTGTAGGTTTCAACTTGAGATAGATCTTCCTGGGCGATGTGTGATAATTATGATAGAGAGTGACCAGAAAGGTCACATAGAGTTAGCTGGTTATCTGGTTTGGTTAGTTGAGTTGTTTGTTTTGTTCTACATTTATTTTCTTGTACAAATAATGTTAAGTTCTGTTTTTATATAAATATATTTTGGGTTGTCCATTTCTTTCCTCTATTTGTTTGATAGATTATATATGGTAAAATTCCTTCCCTTGTGTACTCTATTGATTCCCTTGGTGATTGTCACCATCCCGGGTGGATCGGGAATGTCTCTTAGGACATGTTGTGGGATGGATCTTGTGACCATTTCTGAGTCAACTCGGGCTAGTTCGTGACATGACATATATACATATACATAAATATACATATACTAGTGACATGATTTTGAAACATTTATTAGAAACCATAATGATGATTACAAAAACCACATCATAATTACCAAGTATAATAAAACACCAAAAGTCCCTATATAAATTGTGAGAAACCACAATGTAGATAGAATCCCAAACGTCATATAGTGAGGGAAACCCGAATCGAAGCGAACATCCTTTCCTTAAGTGTAAGTAAACCAAAAGAACCTACAAAACCCAAGAGATTCTCTTCATAACCTACAACTGTAAGAAACGTGGAATATCGGTTTAACCAACACCAAGGGTTCGGATGAATAATGTTTGATAACGGGGAAACCAATCATGGCAGGAAATTGGAATGATAAATAAGTGAGGAATATACCTATAATTTTTTTAATGGGAATCACAATGAAAACCTTTCGGAGATCAAATAACAGATGGAGCCATATGTGGGATCAAGTGCACGTCAAAGGGGAACCACCCTAGGGGGTGATGCGTTTTGAAGGTCGAGGAAGAAGGGTGGGGTTATAGGGTTTAGTTTGTTTTATTTTCTTTAGTAAAATTAATTTATTTCTTAATAATTAACATAACACATAGATTGAGATGAATGGTTTCCCAAACTATACAATAACTGTGGGGCTCCCTCTTCCAATGATGTCAAACATGCATTGCTTATCTCGCACGGTTAGTCTAACCATGCACAAACCATGAGATAAACATTGTCGAGGTACTACACATGCATTCAAGAAACAAAGTTTTAAAAAATGTGTTATTCCTATGTGAAATGATATTGCCTCACCTTTACAAGGCTACATAGTTTCATATAGTGGACCACACAGATTCAGACAAATCCTGCACCGTCTATATGTCCTTAAAAACGATATTTTCATGGTCGCATTTTTTTGAATCACATCAAGACAACCATGAATCTTCTCTAGTCTTCACCCAAGCCAAAAAAAATTACTTTGAATTTTTTCCACTCCGATAATTTAATTCCAATACACTGTATTAAAAAATACTCGTCTTGTAATTCAAAGAGTTCAAATTACTTCTCAATTTCCCTCAAGCTAAAATCATAGAACATTAAAAACATTTTAATTAATATCTATCATTTTGATAAAATACTTATACATGAAAATGAATATAATTTTTAAAATGATCATGATAAAAATAACATAGGGTTAAATTTTTTGTATTTTATAATAATATTAATTTATTAGTGAATGTGAAAATAAGTATATTTATAAATATTATCAATTATTTAAAAGTACATGTCCCATGATTTTTAAACATTAAAATAAAATTTTCCTAATAAAATTGTAATTAATAATAATATATTTAAAAATATATAATTCATAAATAAATTTTATTGTGGTATTATTTTATTTTGGGGCTGAAAGCATTTTAAAAACAATATTTTAATGAGTGCACTGGGTTTTCATAATAATAATTTTATTAATATATATTTTTTAAATGATTTTACTTATATTTATAAAATATATATATATAATATAATATTTATACATGATTTTCCAGTAATTATAATTTAATAAATGTATGTAAATTATGATTTATGCATAAAATCATTTTTAAAAGTGGGTTTTGTTGCGGTTTGTATTATTAATTGACATTAAATTCCGTGACATATAGAAATTGATTATGTCAAACTATAATGTATTTTTTAAAAATATAGATAATTAATATAAATTAATAAGTTATAATTCTTTTTGGGTCTTTGCGAATTTTAAATTATTGTAATATTTTAAGATATTCCTTATTAGTCCCTCCACTCACATTTAATATAGAACCTCTTCTGATCACTTATTCGCATAATTTAATCAATTTAGATTTTAAATTACCAAATAGAAATCCATTATACAATACTTACACTCCTCCCAAATATTCTTATCTTATCCTAGTACCAATTCTCAAGGATTAATGAGTAATCCACATGTTGTCTCTAAAAGGAAATGTATAAAACATAAGAATCATGTATCAATTTTATTTCATCATCTACATTATCAAAAATTATCTCTTAGATGAAATAATAATGAATCTTTTATCATAAATATAATTACAATTTATTATGATTATGGAAAATTATATTAATTCGTCTTCCAATCCAAAATAATGTGATATTATCTTTCCTACATACGTGTAGACTATAAACAACATTTATGGATAGAACTCATTTTACACCACCATAATAAATGAATTATGATAATAATAGATTTCATGATGATATTTGATATTTATCTTATAATAATTATTCTATAACGATGATTTAATATTTTCTTTTATTTCATTCCATCCACCAGAATATTTAATTGTCACATATTCAGACTTACAAACTACCATGTCCATATAATGATGTAATTAATTCATCATCTGAACATGAAATGAAATGAGAGATATATATATATATAGTGAAGATTTATGAAATTTATATCATGGGTAATATCATGTAGATGAAGGGACATTGAAAAAGAATAAGGAACATAATTATTGAACAGACACATACATGAAAACAATGAAATTAACATCTAAACTAACAATGATAGTGAATGATTGTTACTAAAACATTTATATAATGTTATATTAAAAACATGTATGATATTATAGTTAACATTATTGTCCAACTATAAAATTATAATTAATTTAAAAATTTTATACAAGATTTTAGTGAACATATAATAGAAGTTCTAAATCATTTATGTGTTTTATATTACGACCTATTTTTTAACTAGATTATTTATTAATAAATTTTTAGAAGATGAAATTTTATCATATATCTATCAAAAGTATTATATAATTTATTATACTATTTTTTCTATATATATTTGATTTTTTCTATTCATTTTCATCTCATTATGTTATCAATATGATGAAATGAATTCTTTAATAAAAAGGGAAAATGTTTTTATCTTTGGTTAAGAATCATTTAATACAACAACATATATATTTCATAATTCATTAATGAATGATTTTAATATTATCCAAAAATATTAATATAATTTTTAACTTTTTTTTAATATATATAATGTGTTTTTAGTAGAGTATTATTTCTATTTTCATAATAATATGCCTATGTATTTTAAATATAAATTTGAAAGGAATTATTTTCTTATTATACCACACTTGAAAATATTTTTCATCCATATGAAAAATATTTTATTTTTTTAAGACATTTAATTTTATTAATGGATATTTTTAATAAAAATTATTTCCTTAATTTTATAAAAAAATTATTATTCTAAATATTTCAGATAAAATAGTTTTTTTATTCAATTAATGTTATATTTATATTATAATAGTATTTATATATATAAAAATACGAGTTGATGTTTCATGTGATTTACATTGGATATATTTTAATGTTACTATCAGTATTCATTATCATGGAGGTTTATCATTATGATAATGACATGTTAATTAAACCCATATTCAATTAGTAATTATTTGAGTATAAGATTAATGTTTTAATATCTTCTTCCACACTTATATAGGCATTTCATTATATGAAATGTGTGATTGTAATTACAAGTCCCTATAATTCATTGCATAAATAAATAAATATCATGATAGAAGATAATATCTAATGGTTTTTTTTCTATTTTAGTAATTTATTTTTTTCCGAAAAGACAGTCTATTGAGTGATCATTTACTATTGAAGTGATAGAAAAGGGAGTTAATCCAATATTCTATAATAGTTTTGGAAGAGTGTCTATAATAGGTAAATGATTTACTATTATTAGATTTGTGACAAAAACATATTCCTTATACTTTATTTTTTTCTCATGGATAATGATTGAATTTTCGTGATTTCACGCTGTTTTTATTCATGACCTTTGGTTAATAAATTTTTATTTCATGTTTAATTTTAAGGTTATATTTAGAAATGAGAATTATTTTATAATATTTATCTCATGTTCTCTTACCATTATAGTTATATTACACACACATATTATTATTAATTAATATCAATTATGTTTACCTTTACGAAACATATATTTTATCCCATTCTAATGTTTCCCTTACCTGTGTTTTGAAGAGAGGTTTTTATCATGTCACATGGAAGAAGGGATCCATTTTTAAATAACTAAATGGTAAATTTCTTAAATTTACTAGTTCTTTTTGGTATCCACATTCCAAAAAAATAAAAAAAAATATTTTTCATGATTATATTTTTGTGAAATTTATTTAATAATCATATAATATGATATAATAATTTTTTATTCAAATTATGGGTTGTTATAGTTTGTTTAAAAGGATTGGATTAGTTATTATTTCGAACTAGTGTGATAAAAATTTAGTGAGAACGCATGAGATAAATCTATGTGTTGAGAATAAACTATGATATGATAAATAATGGAGTATATAATTCCTATAATAATACAACCATATTGAGATACTAAAATTAAGCAATGTTTTTTCATAATTACATCTAGGGGTAATAACCATGAAAAGAGTTTGTTGAGTATATCTCAATCATAATTTTGATGAACAATGAATGATAATTATTATAACACTAGTTTGACGGTCGTGGGGGATATTCATAGGTTAGTTTATATTTTATTTACCTGATATTATGATGTAATTTAATATTAAGGTATTGTATATAAATAAAGTTATACCTAAGGTTTCATAGAATTAAAATAAGGTTTTATGATTTAGTGATTATATAAATTGTTTTCATTATTATATGATTTCCCATAATAATTATTATTAGCCATAATATGTCATAAGATTTCAATCAATGAATGGTACAAGGATGAACCATATTAACAATGAATATGATGGATAATGAAATGAATTTCCCTCAGGGATACTAAATTTAATGTTAGTGGGAATGAAAAATATTATTAATATGTTTATGTAACATTCTCATGACATGAATCAGGTTTTGGTTCAAAATGATAAAATGATGGACGGTTATACTATTGAGTTGTTTATGAGGAAATAACCATCTTATTTTAGTGGGTCAAAAGAGCCCCCAATTACTATGAAATGGGTATGTACCATTGAAAGTATATTTTTCTCCCATGCTCAAAATAAAAAAATTTAGAATTATTTATTTATCTTTTTGATGGTTATACATATTAATGTTGAACAACTATAAACAATAAGAAGTAATGCTTTGGGATTGAATACATAGAGTGGGATGCGACTAAGATGTTGTTTTTATATATTTAAATTTACCATTTTAATTATTTTAATACAGAGACAAAATTACTAGAGTATAATTTTGAGGATGATATATATACTAATACCTATAATAAAAATTTTATATGAATTATATGGTATGATTATAATATTATTATAGAAACAAAATATAATATTTATTAATTATTTAGTGGCATAAAACAATGTATCTAATATTTAATAACCATAAGAATAGTTATTAGCAATGAATAAATCATTCGATTTGATATCAATGTGGATATTTATTTTATATTCACCGAGTAACCTCATATTTTTTAGAATAAAATAAAGATGAAAATCTAATGAAAATAAAATTAGAAACATAGAGAAAAAAAATCCAATTTTTACTTTATATTATATGTGTGAAAAGAATCATGGTGGTAATTGTGTTAAGGGTAATGGTAAATGTTTTACATGTGGAAAATAATTCCATCAAACAATTGAATTTATAGGTAATGGGAAGAAGTCATCTATGAATAAAAATGGAGAAAATATCAATATAATGAACCACCCACTCTCAAATGATATAATTTAAATGAAATGGATATTCTCATAACTAGTTATTGAATCCAAGTCTAAGGGAATATGATCACATTCTAAAACCACATAATCATAGAGATAAAGGTAAAACTCTTGTGATCACAATTTTCTTGATGGGATTCAATAACTATGTTATGAATAGTACAAATATCATCATCTATACAACTATTAATGACTTATTTTACATTCGATGTAAAAACTAATTTATATATGATATATTTTATAAAGGTATCTCATTTACACTTTGATTAATATGTGCTTAACGAAAATTATTAATCATAATTCAATGATTATCACATCTCAAGTATATGAATCTTCCATAATTGACGTGTACGGGGATGTTCTTCTAGAAAATTGAGTAAATATTATATTAGATTAATATAATGTTATTTTTTAAAAGATTATATTTATTTATATTAATGAAATATAAATTTAAGGTGTTGGGAAATGATAGTTTATATTCTAAACTAACATACACTTTTCGATTGGTGTGAGTAAAAATGAAAAATTTCATAAGAAATCAGAAATATTTCCTGGGAATTTATTAATGTTCGAATTTTGTATTTATCTCAAATGTTTAGGGGAAACTAAAGGTTGGTGATATTGCTATTTTATTGGTGTTTGTTGATTTCTATATAGAAGATATTCATAATAATCCTCCAAGTCATGATTTATTTTCTCAATAGAACTCATACCCATTGATAAATTTTTTCAAATACTCTATATATAATTTCCCATGTTTTGTATCAGGGATTGATGAAAAAAACCCATGATAATATTAATAAGGGTGTCATTCATCTAAGTCTTTAATAATGGGTTGAACCTATATATATTATTAATTATCCTGATATATTAATTCAACACTATTGGGATTATCTGGAACATAATATGTTCATTAGGAATAATATGTATCTTATAACATATATTGGTGGTTTTTTGATCAACTAAAGGGATATCATTGTCTTTACATGATTGATCCATCATATGGATACAATTAGATGAGGATAAATGTTTAATAAATAACTTATACATCATTCAGTTTGAGTTATGGACACTATTAAATTATAATGATTCAATTTGGTCTTATAAATTCCCTAGATACCCTATTGGATTTAATGGATACAGTGTTTATAAATTACTATGATCAGTTAATGGTTTTCATTATTGAAATATTTTTTATAAATTACATGATAATAAAAGTAGATCAATATCACCAAATGAATATAAAAAATACTCTACGGAAGTATTAATTTTCTTGAATACTTACCATGTTAGAAATATGGTTAATTAATCATTCATTATTAGGATTTAAAATCTCATGTGTGGGTATATCGATGCACCCATTGTTGATTTTAAGATATTAATAATTTTCCTAGACAAACCACTATGATTGAAATCCATTGATTTCTTTTGTTGGGTTGATATTATTAATTATTTATGAAATATGTATCATTTAAATCTATTACACCTACTACATTATCTCTTAAAAGAGATAGGTTATTTTTTAATGATGCTTGGGAATATAATATCATGGAACTGAAGAGCTGTTTTATCTGTTGACTTATTATCTCACTACATAGTATTAGAGAAGGGTTTGTTATTTAAGTTTATATATCAATTAAATGCTTATTATTTGATCCAATGAAAAACTATATAGTATTAAAATTTTCCTCCCACAAATTAAGCTTCATGAGAAAATTAACTTGACTCCCGCTTTGGAGTTTTCAATGTTAATATTTGAGTGAAGGATATAGTGGAATTATCATTATGGATAATCCTGTGAAAATTATAATGATAAAAATTCAATGTATATAGTCTAAATAAAATAGTTTAATATGCACCAATTAATTTTTATAGAGCTAATTAATGATTATAATTGCACAATACACTACAATATTAAGAATGTTAATATAGTGTGTGATGCTTTGATTCAATAGGTTTATTATAGATAATCTAGGAATATGATCAAAGGAGATTCAATATTTATGTATTTTCTATGTTCAGATGATGAAATATTGTTGTAATGGGAGAAATAATATCTTCTAAAACTGAATGTCTGTAAAACCCCAAGATTTCTTAGTATGCTGTTTTTCAATGTAATTCAATAACTTGCACTACACGCAACACTAGGTTCAAGCATACCACAAGATTACCAAACTAGGCGTTAAAAAGTGGTTATGAATAGCATTTACTGAATATAAAACTATATATTATCCTTATAATTTTATAATCCATATTATGGGTATCTTGGACAAAATGTAAGAACAAATTCATTTTTTTCAGATAAAAGAAGTGTTTATTTCTAAAAAATGCACTTTTACCGCATTTTAGTGATGATCCCCTTTAAATTTAATATTTAAAAAATTTATATATTTTATTTAAAAATATAAACTTCTTATTTAGAATCAGGACATAATAATTTAGTTTCAATAAATATTTGGTGTTATTCTGATAACATTCATATTTGTGTGAATATTGAAAAAATACTATATTTTAACTGAAAAAACATTTTTAATCAAAATAAGTTATAATGTTAAATAATAAATTTTTAGGGTTTTTAAGTATAAATTGATTATATTTTTACCATTTAATCCATTGCTAGTAATTTTAAATAATTTCACTTTCAGATGGGATATAAACAACTGTCAATCTTTTGATAAATATTGTTTCTTAAAAACAAGCATTTTGGTTTTGACAATGGGAAGTAATTTTAAATTAATAAATGAAACATCAATGATCTGAATTTGGGAAAATAGAATTCATTTTTGAATACTAAATATTAAAATTATCCTTGGGTGATGTTTTTGTATCTTTCTGAATATCTTCAATTTTTCATGAATAGTGAAAAATACTAAATTTTAATTAAAACATCTTTTTTAATCAAAATTATTAATATTGATAAATAATTCATTTTAATGTTTTTAAAGTATAATTAGATTATATTTTTATCATTTAATACAATTTAGTTCATTATAAGAAATTTCACATTTAAATTTGACATAAACAAGTGTCAATCCTTTGGTAGTTATTATTTCATATAAACACGCTTTATGTTTTGACAACAGGAATTAATTTTAAATTAATTTATACCACTTCGTTGTTTTGAATTTAGAAGAATGGATTCCATATTAGGAATTATGAGGTCCAAATTGTGTAAATAGGTGGCTTATATTTTTAGACAATTTGAACAATTATTTCGATAAATATTTTATTTACCATGGTTAATGGGTAAATCCGACAAATAAGGGTAATAAATAATATTATAATAGAATTTAATTAACCTAAAACGTGTCCTATAACTATTTAATGATACATTTTAGACCATGGTAATCTGTAGGTATATTTTGGGACATCATGGAGCCACATGTATGTGATAATGACACTTTATATTAATTAAGTTAAAGTAAACACAAAAATGACATAAGCACATATTTTTTAGTAAAATAATTTTTACATTGGGTTATATATGATATTGTTTAGAATATAAATATTCATTATAAATCTAAAATGTGTTCCTACATAATGGTATTTTACTTATAATTTTTAGCCATTAAATAATTAAATTTATTTATCACACAATGAGGATATAGTGTTTTCCTTATTAATAAAAGAATCAAATAAATTATATTTTAAATGTTAAAATATATATTATATGAATTTTTTGATACCATAAACGAATTTTCTAGGTTACTATGGAATGTTTTTATTGATTAAATAAATTTATTTTGAATTACTAAAATTTTTATCACTTTAACAAAAATCAATTATTAAATATTGTCAAAATTGACATAAAAGAGTTTTTAAAACAAATATTATATTATTATTTGATATAATATTCAAAAAAATCTATGAATCGGCCAAAGGACTTATATGATGATATGTATCTAATTAATGAACCACTTATGGTTCTCTTGGTAGTTTATTGTATGTTTATTAAAAAAATAATTCAAAAATACAAAGAGACGTGGTAAATGTCAAACATATTAACTAATAATTAAATCTAAAATAGGTGGTTAATATAGTGACCCAAACCTATATAAAAACTATTGTTTGAGTTTATTTCTACCCATACCCACCTTATCCTCGAAATAAATCAGTTTGTAGAAATTATAAACCGAATATTTTTTTATTATAAAATAATAAATTAAGAATTTCCTAGAGAGCCCCTCCTCCCCCTTTTAAAAGGGCACTACATCTAACCCCTTCCTCACACCTCTCAAGCATTTGGATCATACTACCTCTTCCCCATTATGTTTCCTACATCCCTATACTCCTCCAAGAATCCTTGCCTTATGAATAAGTCACTTCAAGAGTCCTTTTGCTTCAAACCAAATGGAGTTACCCAAATTAAAGGTAATGATTTCTATTAATATCATTTATTTTATATTACTTCTCCAACACCTAGACTCTTTTTATTCATTTAATTTGTAACAAACCCAGTATCATCAATATAGTAGGATGTTTTTATGAAAAGTATTCTAAAACAAATACACACACCTCCATCTAATGGGTGAATAACATAATGATTCTGTGGATGGGAACCAAACACCTCACGAAACAATGATTGTTCAAATTATCTCCTACCGCCTATTATTGTGGCCATTTTGATGGAAATATTATTAAATATGATATTTATGATATTTATTTTATATATAATATTCTGTAATTCCATTTTTTATCATACCATTTTTCGTTTAATTTTGTATATATATATGAAAATTTTATTTGAGGAAGTGCGGACTTTCGCTCCCTCAAAGTGATATGACTCATTCGTAACATACATGGAACATATAATGGATGTTGTTAATGAACATAAGTAACATATATAAGATGTTATATTATACTATAATAATAATATAACTATGTATCATTTGGTTTTTATTCCTTTAAAAATGAAAAATGAAATGGATGTAGTGTTTGTGTGTATGTACGGAATATCCTCTCCACAAACGTGATGAGATTCATTCCCCATAAAATCCATAAAGAACAATTTTCATCTTATGGTTAAAAATATTGTTTGATGAAATAATATCATTCTGTATATAAATAAAATATATCCTATTCATAACAAAAATGTGTTACATAACCAAGCATATAAAGGAAAATGAATCAGTTAACACCGAAACGACGATAATACTAAAATTCAATATTAGAAGATCATATATGATATTATATTTATGTATATGATTCTTGAATAATTTATTAAAAATTATTTCACCATTATACAGGAGGCTAACCAACCCTCGACCAAGGAAAATTACAAGGTAATAGTTTAATTCAAAATCTCTTCATTATCTGAGGTTGTTTATACGTAATTATCTAATAGGACCACTTTATCATCCACATCAATGTTTCATAAAGAAAATTTCAAAACATTCATACAATTTTATAGAATATGAGTTAATTTAATTTATACCCTTGTTTGAATTTTTATAATATTTTTATAAAAGAATATTTCCTTCATTTTCCACACAAGGTCCTTTTTTACATTTTTTACAAAATAAAGATAAGAATGTCTTTTTTTACATATACGACGGGTGCGGCTATTTTCGGCCGTTATAAAATCGTTGAAGCTTACCTTAAAAGATTATAAGATTATTTTCCATGTAAATTTTTTCTTTTATAAATATGTGACTTTTAAATGATTTCAAAAAAAGAGAATTTTTTCTCAAATAGTTTTGATTTCATCTATGTCAACAACCTTTGATGGATTTTAAGTTTATTTGAAGTTGATTTATTATGATACAAAACATCCATATTGTATGGAATGTTTTGTGATATTTTTGACTATAGATATGTTATTTTTATACAATTCATGGTTTATGGATAAATTGTTGACATTTTGTTTTCTAGTTTCAACACGAATGCTTATGTTAGGTTTAAACCATTTCATATAAGGAATGAATTGGACATAGTAAGTGAAAGGTGGAGCCCGATATAGCTCCTCAATGCATCGGTAGGTCTCATGAGAAAAACTAGTGTCTTGGCACAAGACCTTAAAAAAATATTTTTTTTTCTTGGTATAAGGCCTTGACTATGTGGTTGTGATAGTCTGCTATTATGCATTCCAACATTATGAAAGTGGATATTGATATTCCATGTGATTATTTGACTAGTAGAATATCAATGAGAATAAGTAAATGAAATTATTTCATTTTATTTTATCATTTTTATGTTGTTGTTCATGTTTAAAAGTATTTTGGTTTATTTATACATCGCCTGAAACATTTATGATTATTTATGAAAGTTTCTGCTATATTGTTATCTTTACTTAGCATCTGTGCTCACCCCTATCTATGTTTTTTCCCCAGGAGGTGAAGATGTATTTTATGACTGACTTGCAGGAATAGACTAATGGGATATGAGTGTGGACTATGGATACTATGTTTTTGTAGTTTTTCACTTTATTATGTAATTTATGACTTGCGATTGTATCGAGTGTTTCCATAAATACTAAACTAATCGGTCATTCAAGACATGATATTTTGTGATCATGCCAATGTTATGTAATAATGCACCGAAACTAGGTGACTAGGGTTGAGGTGTTACAATTGTTATTAGAGGAATTTTAGTACAAAACATGGAAGCTAGATTTAGATAAACTCTGATTAGATCACATAGACCTAAGATTGAATTTGTGGATTACAATAGACGAACATCCTAGAAATTTGTTATTGTATATATTTTGTTAGTTTTTAAATATGTACATCCATGTCTGGATACAAAAAGGTAGAGGCGGCTATGAACAGATGTACCTAGGGGTAAAACCCAAAAACACCAATTTGAGCTAGAATCAAACGGGAACTGATGCACGATAACGGGCCTTTATGCACTCTTGGTTACGACACTCCTAGGAGACATGTTTAGGATAAGTCTCATGTTCCTTACAAACCATCATGAAGTGTTTATGAGTATATACTTCATAAAAAACAATTTTATGATTATGGATTATATCCATAAACTGTTCCATCTACGTTAGGTATTTTACATGTTTGGAATTATTCATTGCAATTCATAAACTTACCTGGTGTATTCCATTGTTTAGAAATGGCGCCCAGTAGAAGGAATGTGAACTCCAGCAATAAGTATTGATCCAATGATTATTGAGAATTATATCATTCAAGGTATTAATCCAACATTTATACGGTAAATTATAGCCCATTTACTCTCAACATATGATGAAATAGTATCATGTGTTAATAAGATAATTAAATAATTTTCAGAGTCATATGGCTTCGAAAGGAAGCTATAGAAGAAAAGGATGAAAGATAGAAATATGGATAAAGGGAAGAGGGAAATGAAGAATTTTCCAATATGTGATAAATGTGGGAAGAAACACCCTGGAACTTGGATAAAGGGAATGGAATATTGTTATAAGTGTGGGGAAAAGGACACCATGTACGTTACTGAAAGGGTAAGAAAAAGGATTCAAATGTTCAATTCTTCATCTGCAAGGAGTTGAGAAACTACGCGAACCAATGTCCAAATCATTAGAGTATGACCCAAATGATTCTATTGGATAATAATAAAGTTATGAAACTACCACATATGAGGAAGAATGATTAGAGATCTTATTTTGTTATTAAATAATTATGTTATTTAGTGTTGTATCAACGATGATCTGGTTATAATAATTATGGAGTATATAAGGATTGTACTGCAGTACTATTTCATTTATGGCATGAGATTGTGTGGAACCAAGAAAAGTAACTCAATAGCAGGTTAATTATTTTGGAAATATATAGTTGAGAGAAAGATAAACCATAATATGGTTCTGATACTAAGGTAGTGATTTTGGAATAATAAATTTTTGATTTGGATAAATTATATTGGATATTCTTGACTACCTTGAATCTGATTAATGATTTGTATATTCCATCATTGTATGAGTTTACATAATTTTTAGAAAGAATGAAGTATATCCAATATTATATAATGAATAATGGAGAATTAATTTAATCAATAAGGTTTTATGATAATTATGGATATTGTAGTGTTTTAAAATAATACATGATGAAGGTGTTCACATGTTATTATGTGGAAAAAAGGATCTTCATTAGGTTAACATGCCTATATATTTTGGACTGTGAGTTTGGAAAGAAGTATTTTGGATAAGTATAGGATGAGAATACATTTGTATTTCCATAAAAAGGACAACTTGGAGTTTGGGTGGTAACCTGTTGCATCTGGTAAGGCCGTGAGGCTTGAACCCACAACAGAAGGACGACAAGGGTGTATCACCTATCACTGACCCACGTGTTGTCCTGGATTGAATAATGTAGTTTTCATAAAGGTTATGGTAGATGAATTATAAATTCATTTTTTTGGAACCCTATATTAATAGGATAAAAAGAATTTTTTTAATTTATATTATATTTCAGAGTGAACGATGAGTTTGTGGTAGAAATTAGTTAATGGATGGAACACTATTTGTCAAGTATATATTTTTTTATTCTATTATTATATAATGAAATTAATTCTTTAACATTAGGTAAGTGATCTTAAAATGTAAAGTGTGTTATACTAATACATTATGTTTTGTGGAACTAATGATATTTTAAATCATCATAGATTAGTGGCTTTGAGGCCATCAATTATACAATTTTTTGAGACTGATGACTTCAATCACTCCCTATAAATATTTAATTTCTCCCTCCAATTATGTGTATATAATTTTCACCAATGTTTTCCTAATCAAGATAATAATTTGTTTGTTACTTTTTCATTCCTCTTTTCCTCTTATTAACAATAAATTTTATTAACCAAATTTCTGATGTGGGTTTTCCCACAAAGGTATTTTCTATTTTCAACATTTTATTTTCGAAGAACAATATCAAATTACGAGGATGCAATTTATTGAAGGAGGGAAGAATGTAACACCAAAATATTTCTTATTACGTTATTTTTCAATGTAATTCAATAACATGCACTACACGCAACACCAGGTTCGAGCGTAACATAGGATTACCAAACTAGCCGTTCAAAAGTGATTATGGATAGTATTTACTAAATATTTAACTATTTATAATCCTTTTAATTTTAGAATCCATATTATGAGTTTCTAGGACATTATATAAGAACAAATTCATTTTTTCCAGATAAAAGAAGTATTTATTTCAAAAAATGTACTTTTACCGCATTTTAATGATAAACCCTTTTAAATTAAATATTTGAATCTTATATATATTATATTTAAAAAAACTTCATATTTAGAATCAGGAAATATTAATTTAGTTTCAATAAAGTTTTGGTGTTTTTCTGATAACTTTCATATTTGGGTAAATAGTGAAAATACTATATTTTAACTGAAAACAAATTTTTTAATAAAAATAATTTTTAGTGTTAAATTATACCTTTTTAGTTTTTTTAAGTATAAATATTTATATGTTTACCATTTAATCCATTTATTGTGATTTTATTTTATTTCACTTTGAGATTGGATAAAAACAACTGTCATTCTTTGGATAAATATTGTTTCTTAAAAATAAGCCTTTTTCTATTGACAACTGGAATTAATTTTAAATTAATAAATGAAAATACTATGTTTTGAATTTGGTAAAATAAACTTCATTTTTTAATTCGAAATATCAAAATTATCCTAGGGTGAATTTTTGGTATTTTTCCGATAACATTCAATTTTTTATGAATAGTGAAAAATACCAAATTTTAATCAAAAATGACTTTTTTAATCGAAATAATTAATAGTGAAATTTTTTTAATTTGAATGGTTTGTAAGTATAATTAGATTTTATTTTTATCATTTTATACAATTTATGTAATTATAAGTAATTTCACATTTATATTTGACATAAACAAGTGTCAATCTTTAGTAGTTATTATTTCCTAAAAACACGCATTTTGTTTTGATAACGGGAATTAATATTAAATTAATTTCTACCACTTATATGTTTTGAATTTAGAAAAATGGATTCAATATTTGGAATTAGGAGGTTTAAATTTTGTAAATAGGTAACTATTATTTTTAGACATTTTGAATAAATACATCTGTAAATATTTTACTTACCATGGTTAAATGGTAAATCTGGTAAATAAGAGAAATAAATAATATTATAAAAATATTAAATTACCCTAAAACGTGCCCTAACCCTATTGGATGATACATTTATGACCATGGGAATCTTTTGGTAGATTTTATACCTCATGGAGCAACATGTAATTGATAATGACACTTTATATTAATCAAGTTAAAGTAAACACAAAAATGACATAAGCATATATTATTTAGTAAAACAATTTTTACAGAGGGTGATATATGATATCCTTTCGACTATAGATATTAATTAGAAATATAATAATAGTTCATACATAAATTTATTTTATTTATAATTTTTATAAATTAAATAAATAAATTTATTTATGACACGATGATGATGTAGTGTTTTCTTTATTAATGAACGAATCAAATAAATGGTATTAGAAATGTTAAAATAAATATTATTTGAATATTTTGATGACATAAAATAATCTTATAGGTTAATATAAAATGTTAGGTTTTATTAAATAAATTTATTTTTAATTAATAAAGTTTTTATGACTTTATCAAAAATCAATTATTAAATAGTGTCAAAATTGACATAAAAGAGTTTTTATAACAAATATTATATTATTAATTGATATAATATTTCTAAACATATAAAGTTCGGAAAAAGGACATATATGATGATAGGGATGACATTATAGAACCACTTGGGGTTCTCTTGGTAGTTTATTGTATGTTTATTAACCAAATAATAAAAAAAACAGAGAGATATGGTAAATGTCCAACTAATTAACTATGAGTTAAATTTAAAAGATAAGGTTAATATAGTGACCAAAATCTATCTAAAACCTATACGTTGAGTGTATTTATACCCATTACCACCTTATCCTATAAATAAATCAGTTTGGAGCCATTAGAAACAGAATATGAATTTATTATAATATAATACTTTATGTTTTTTCTATAGAGCCCCTCCCCCCCTTATAAAAGGACACCACTTCTATCAAATTCCTCACACCTCTCAATCCATTTGGCTCGTCCAAACTCTGACCAATTAATCTACCTACATCCCTATCCTCATCCTAGAAGACTTACCGTAGGCATAAGGAACTTCAAGAGTCCTTTTAGTTCAAAGCAAAGGGAGTTACCCAAATTAAAGGTATCGATTTCTATTAACTTATATTATTATATTATTTCTCCAACCCTTAAACATTTTTATTCTCTTCTTTTGTAACAACAACATTATCCTCAATATACTAGGATTTTGTTCTGAGAATTATTCAAACTACAATTACACACACCTACATCTAATGGTTGAAGAACATAATGTTTCTGGGGATGGCATCCAAACACCTCACGAAACGATGATTGTTCCAATTATCTCCCATCACCTATCATAGTATCCATTATGATGGAACTGTAATTAAATATGATATTAATGATATTTATTTTATATATATATATATATATGAATTTTTTAATTCCATTTTATAGAATACCTTTATTCATTTTATGTTGTATATATATACGATAATTTCATTTGAGGAAGTGCAGACTACCGCCCCCTCAAAGTGATATGACTCGTTTATTCAACTCATGGAACATATAAAAGATTATGTTAATGAAAATAAGTGACATATATAAGATATTATATTATAATGGAATAATAATATAACTATGTATCATTTGGTTTTGATTACTTTTAAAATGAAAAATGAAATGGAAGTAGTGTTCGTGCGTACGTACGGATTATCGTCTCCACAGACGCAATGAGATTCATTCCCCATCATATCCATTCAAGACTAATTTTCATTTGATGGTTAAAAATTATGTTCAATGAAATAATATCATTCTTTATATAAATCAAATATATCCTATTCATAATAAACATTCCTTACGTAACCATGTATATAATGGAAAACGAATCAGTTAACACCAAAACGATGATAATACTAAAAGTCAATATTAGAAGATAATATATGATATTATTTTAATGTATATTATTATTGTATAACTTAATAAAAATTATTTAACCATTATACAGGATGTTAATCAACCCTCGACCAAGGAAAAGTACAAGCAAAGGGTTTATTTCACAATCTCTTCATTATCCTAGGTTGTTTATACGCAATTATCTACTGGGACCTCTTAATAATCCACATCAATCATTCTTAAAAATGTATTTCAAAATATTCTTAAAATTTTATATACTATAAGATAAAGTCATTTATACCCTTTTTTGACATTTTATATGATGTTTATAAAATAATATTTCTGTCGTTTTCCAAACAAGGTCCTTTTTAACATTTTTGACAAAATTAAGGTAAGAATGTTTTTTTAACTTATACGATGGGTGCAACTATTTTCCACCGTTATAAAATTGTTGAAGCTTCTATTACAAGATTATCATAATACTTTCAATTTAAATGTTTTCATCTATAATTATGTGACTTTTAAATGATTTCAAAAAAAGAAATTTTTTTTCTCAAATAGTTTTGATTTCATATATGTCAATATCCATTGATGGATTTTTAGTTTATTTGAAGTTGATTTATTATGATACAAAAATTACATATTGTGGTGAGAGTTTTGTGATATGTTTGAATGTGGATGTGTTATTTTTATACCATTCCTTTTTTATGGATAAATTGTTTACATTTTGTATGTTAGTTTCAATACTAATGTTTATTTTATGTTTAAACCTTTTCATATGAGGAATGCATTGGACCTAGTAAGTGATAGGTGGATCCCGCTATAACTCCTCGATGCATCGGTAGGGCTAATGAGACAAACTTGTGTCTTTTCACAAGGCCTTGATGAAATCTTATTTGTAGTCTTGGAAAAAGGCCTTAACTATGTGTTTATGATAGTATGGAATTATGCATTCCATCATTATGAAAGTGGTTATTGATATTGAATGTGATTATTCGACTAGTATAATATCCATGTAAATAAGTAAATGGAATTATTTGATTTTAGTTTTTCCATGTTTTGTTGAAGTTCATGTTTAAAGACTTTTGTTTTAGTTATAAATTTCCTTAAATTGTTATTATTATTTATGAAAGTTTTCGCTATATTGTTTTCCTTATGGAGATTCAGAGCTCACCCCTTTGTATGTTTTATTTTTCCAAGGATGTTAAAAAGTATTTTATGACTGACCTACAGGGATAGTATGAGGGGATATGAGTGTGGACTATTGAGACTATTTTGTGGTATTTTTTCTCTTTATTATGTAATTCTTGACTTAAGAATGTATAGAGTGTTACTAAGGATACTAAATTAATCAGCCTTTCGAGACTTTATCTTTTGTTATCATGCCAATGATATGTAATAATACGCCGACTCTGGGTAACTAGGGTCAAGGAATTAAAATTTACAACCATATATTCTTTTAAATTTATAATAGGCACAATAGGATCATAAAAATATAATGTATAATGTGGAAAGTACTTATGGGTTAAGCCATGATTCTGATGTAAGGATAATGTTTAAGAACTAAGTATGTGTCCCATCAATAGAAGACATGATTAATGAACTATTGGATTGAGATCATAGACAATAATTAATTGTTCATCTAGGAAGTATGCAGATTTATTGATATTTGAATGAGTATTTGTAGTGGGAAAACATGATGAGAGATATTTTAGAGTATGTGTCTCGTTTCATGGAATGCCATATAGTTAAGGCTGAGAGACAATATCTTAAGGGCATGTTAAAAAAATTATCCATGTTAGAATGAAAGTTGTAAAATCACTATATAAGTTTCAATAAGACTCTAAAAACATCTAATGAACATAATGATATCATAGTTGTAGTCGAACACCTTATGAAGATTTCATAGTTTATTATTATTAGATAATATTTCTATTAGGATTATATTTATAGTATATATGTTAAATAAGTAGTAAGGTTATTTTTATAACTATATTATATTGAATTTTATTTAGTAATAGGTATTACTATGAAGTTTTGGAAAATTATTCCATATGTTCTGGGTATATATATGATTTTTTGAAACACATATCATCCATAGAAAAATGGTTAGTCTGAGAGAAATATAAAATCCCAGTAGGATATTATCATGTCAATTTCTCTAGATTTCAATTGTATTTGGGATCAACATTTTTGTATTTTCGAGCTTTTATAAAACAATATATTTAAATCAATAATGTGGATGAATTCTTATATATCCCTCTATGGATTGAATTTTATGTAATATAAATTAATATGATGAGGTTGGAGAATGAATTTTATTATGATCTGATATAGTTGAGGAAATTCTAGAGAAAGTCATATCCATTCACATGTGTATTATGGAAACTAAGATTTGATAGAATAATTATGATGATTCTCATTAAAGATATCTTAAATATGATGTTTCTAATATGTTTTTTTTAAAATATCTATATGGAAAAACATTGTGATATTTATAATGAATGGAATGTTATGCCCTATTTATATGGTTCCATTTTTTATTTCTAATCAAGTAGGGACTACATCATATTAATTTTCACTCCCACTAAACCTCTACGATGTTCATGATGTGTTACATGTATTTCTCAAAAGGATATTTAATCCTGGCAGTTCACATGTAATATTATTAGAAAATATAACACTATATCATAATCTATCTAATGAATAAAACCTGTTAAAAATAATTTTTCATAGATATATTGATTTGTTGTATAATATTACTCACCTCAACATATTTTATTGGAGGAATAACTTAATTGGTGAAGTTATGTAGGATCCTACGAATGGGTTGAAATAGTGATAAAACCATTTATTTTTACCAAAGATAGATAATTTCAAGAGATAAATTTATTTTATATGCTGTATAATTTTACAGCAAAAATTTTTATACATATTTTTGTTGAAATAAATCATTGTGTATTATGTATCATTCTTAAAAAAATAGTGAGTATATAGGAATATTGATACTGTAAACCACTATAAAATAAATATTACTTATATATGAAAGGATAATAATAGTAAATACCTGAAAAATATGTATACAAGTTTTTTTAATTAAAATTTATTTATGCTTTCATAATATATAAGTACAAAATATTTATTAAATACATTTCAATTTTCAAAAGAACATTTTCTTCAAAAAAAACTTGATGACAAATTTTCACGTAACATTTTTAATTAATTTATACATTTAATAGATTAATTATTTGATTAAATGATAATCATTTTTATAATAATCAATTCGATATTATTTTACAGTAATGTTTTATAATTATTCTTTTTTTTGTATTTCTCATTGAATAATGAAGAATAAAAATTTTTGTAACAATTATTATTTCTTTTAAATTAAAAATAGAATTATATATTTAATTTAAACATAAAGAAACATAATTATCCTTAAATTATGTATAATATATCTAATTAAAAATAAATAATTATTAGATTTTATTTTTATTTATGTTAATTCTGGTGTGTAAAACAAATAATTTCATAAATCGGTTTTATGTGAGAATTTTTTTATCATAGTAAATTTGGTAAATCAATATTGATAATTTTTTTTAAAGAAATAAAAAATAAATATAAAATAAATTATTTGAACTTAAAATCTATGGTGTTAGTATGAAATTAATATATGTAAATTATGATTTATACTAAAAAATTAATTTTTCCAAAACAAGTATTCATTGCAGTTTAGAAACATAATTAAAAATAATGTATGATAAATATTGGAATTTATTATGGTAAAGTGGATTTACTATTTTTGAATCTTCATAATTAATATAATTTAGTAGGATTTAATTAGTTATTTTCAATGTTAATTGTAAAAACTGAAAAATTTTCTTACACAAAAGAAGATAAAACAGGTTAACTGAGGGTTAAACAATGAGAAATTGTAGTATTTACACAGAAATATATAAAATTATAATTTTTTGAAGAAATTAATATATTATATTATCATAAATAAATATCCCTAGACATTTGGATACTCTTCCAAAATAATGTGTCCTTAAATCATTGAAATATTTTAAGAAAATGAATGTGTGTCCCTCCCCTAACATATATAATAGAACCTCATATTCTCACTTTTTATCAGCTTTTAATCCAAAATTATAAAAAAACTAACTGAAAAATCTCCCATGAATCTCTCCCTTTATCATATATATCGATCTTTTCTCAGAATCTTAATCATTCACTTTATTAGAATAAAACCAGTGGAGGTATCTTAATTAAGATATATAGATAGTAACTCAGATCTTTCAATTTTATTTCTTCATATAATTACTATTAATAATTTGTAACAATAATAAATTATAAAAATCATATAATAAATTTTCCGAAATTTTATTACAATGATTTGAAATAAATTTTCCAATACACCTCAATCCAATATAACATGAGAGAATAACTTATTTGTACTTGTAGAGTACCACCTCTATGTAATAATACAAATCATTTTTCATCCCCAAAATAAATGGTATTTTATCATGAAATATTTAATATTTTTATATTATACATATTCTATAATAATAATTATTTAAATATGAATTAATATTTTTATTTATTTTTTAATATATAAAAAAAGAAAATGTCACTCCATGATTTGTATAGACAACCGCCTCATCGGAGGGATGTAAATAATTTTTCATCACCACTTAATATTAAAAGTTTTAAATTTTTATTAAATGAATATGTACTATTTTTTTATCATTTCTAACATTATGGATATTAATTATCCATGTTCAATTTTCAATTACCACAAAAAAAACAAAAAAACCATGAAAAATGATTCAAATAAGTCCAAAAATTATGGTGAAAATGAAATAATTTTAAGGAATGGGTTATAAAATGTTATAAATAAACCATTTATGTTACTACATTTTTATTATAATTCCATAATATATTTATATATTATTTTAAAATTTTTAAGTATTTATTATGAGTTAAAATTATTCAACATAAAAACGAGTTACATGTTTTATGAAACAATATATTTATTGTCATAATGTAAATATATAAATATCCTAATGATTAATTTTTATGATATATCTCTTAGAAGTGATATTTATTTCCTTTCCATGTGTTTATTTGAATAAATTTTAGCTTTCACTATTATTTTATTATCTTTATGTACTCAAGACACTAAAAATGATTTTGAGGAAAAATGTCTATGTTTTTCTCTTCAGTTAGGATACTATTCATGTATATCCATTTTTTAAATTTTATCATGAATTGTTTTACTATTATAAAATGTCTTATTTGTAACACCATAAAATGTACATTTTATTTCTATTTATAATAACTGAAGATCCTTATGATACCGCCCCATTTTATAGAGGTTTCTAACTAGCAGTGAGGTTATCAAATGGATCCCTTAAGATATTATTCCCTTCATCAGAGTAAATAATAGAAATAAATAAGAAAAAATATATTAAAATGAAATTACACTAATAGTAAAAATATAATTTATAAACAAATAAATTTAGTGTAAATATGGAATATTAAATAAATAGACCAAAGAACAATAAAGGTATTATAGTTGTGGGGTGATGAAAATATGAAATTGTTTCAACAGATGTCTCTGCTGGACTACGTTGAGAAGGGTCCAAATATCCCTCCTCCACCAAGTCAACCGACCTCCTCATGGAATTTTACCTCCACTTATCCCTATTCCTAAAATCTCTAAGTTCACCAAAATGATTGAATAGATTTTTATTACAATATTCAAAAAACACCACTATTTATATTTAATGTCAGTGAATTTTATATAATAGCGCATTCCATTCATGTATATATTTGAAAATTTTAATCAATGATGTATCACATAATTAAATACAATATGTAAGGTCCTTGGGAATTGGATATAACTACTTCATCATTATTCTATAAGGAAACATAGGTCACCTACTTGACATAATCCTTTCCATGGGATATCCCCACATATGTGACACATCCCACTAGATAGGATATCCCTTGTAGATGATGAACCGTGTATGGAACATCCCTCTCTAAGGGATAAGTTAATTATTGTGACACAACCCAGATGATGGGATATCCTATGTATGTACAAACCAATGTCTAGGATATCATTCTTAGAGATTTTTCCGGAATAGAAGAAATAGTTATTATCTACTGTAATAGTTAGAAACAATAAATATGATATAATAAAAATATCATAGATCATTAACAACATCAAATTAAGTGTATCATTTGTAGAATAACCCATCTTAAATAAACATAAGAACATTTCAAAGGATATACACACTAACACCTCATATGATCATACATAAGACATAAATATAACATGGAAATAAATACACTAGAAAAATAATTCTTATAATCCATATAAGACATGCATGAGACTTATGGACTTCCTACCTTAAACTCATTGATGAATAACTACAGGGTTCATCAATGAAATGTCACATCAATTATTTATATTTTTATGGATAAAATTAATCAAAAAAGATTCTAGAATTGAATACAAATATTTTTTTCCCAAAATAAATAAAAATACCACTTGTGATATTAGATTACTCATCCTGACTAATCAATAATTTACATGTATTATTTATCCTTCTTGATAGTTCCCTATTTTTTATGTGAATAATTATATTCGCAAATGTGAAAATTATTTATCAACCTCTAGTTAATTATCTAACATTAATCATTTTAATTATTTTTTATCATTCAATTATAATTTATAAATTTATATCATTCTATAAATTCAAATTTAATTTATCTAAAAGCTCAAGAAATTTTATTTTCCATTTAAATAGGAAAATAGTACCTATAAATTATCATTCTCAATCATGGTTCTAAGAGTCTATGAGTGAGATTATTTTTCTATCCATGGATGCTATAAGAAGAACTGTGTTATTTCAAATAATAAATATTATATTATATAATAATATTTTTTTTGATACAGAGATGCAAGAGGATTGAAAAAAAATTCATAATGAATCATTTATTTTTCATGATGGAAAATTCTTGTATAGGTGACAAAATGAAACACCACAAATTAGAGAAAATATCTAATCAGAATTTACACAAATCAGGAGTGGTGAGTGTTTCAAATTAATAATAAGTAGATTTAAACCAATGAATGATTCCATATAATCAATTCCACTTATTTAAAGAATTTATAATATTCATAATTCGGTACATGTGATCCCTAGGTAAGAAGGAATAAAATAAATGTTTTAAAATCATTTCTCATAACATATTTTTTTCATATGGTTGACATTGATTTACCCTTATTCAGTTCATAAGATTCATGTTATGGTATTGAGTTTCCTTTATAACCCACATTGAAATCTATCTATACAATTATATTGTTGTTGGATACCCTTACAAAACTAATGTAAAACTTGGCATACCCTTATCATAAACTCATGTAAGCCATACAGAGCTTGATGAACATGTGGGATACCATTATCCAACAATGGAGGTGCCTGTATACCAAAATATCAATACGTACATGGAACTTGTATGTAGTGAGATACCATTACGTTCCCAATAAATATAGAGCCTTACCCTTACATAGTATGTATATATAGGTATTACCTTCACATAGACATAGTAAATAGACCCTTACCACTAAAGATTCCATTAAAACCCAACCTTACCCTTATAAATGTCACATAAATGAAATCTACCCTTTGTTAGCCTATTATAACGTTTTTTTTTCTCCTAATATAAATTATTTAAAATCCTTATAACCTTACATAGAGTATTTTAAAACATTTTACCCTCACATAAACATTAAAATACTATAGTAAGGGTAATATTTATTTGAAAAAATTATTTTCACATAAAATACTTATGAATTAAATTAGAGTTTATAGATTGTTTAAAAACTGAGGATGTTATATTATTAAATTCATTTATATCCAATGTTTGAAATTCAATATTTTTTTATAATGAATATTATTTTTTATTTCTTAATATGATTCTCTTTAATTTTTACAAATAATGTGAAAGGAATTTGTTTCTAATATTACACAACTGGAATAAATTTATCTATTATCATGAATACTTTTAGCATTGAATATTACTATATAATTTTAGTGGGGTCGGTTTAGAAAACAAATTAACATTTCAGAAATATTTGGATTCTAAAATTTTTATTTCAGATAAAAAATGTACTTTCTTCAATAAAAGTTCTAGTTATCATTCAAATGTAAATTCACTTATGAAAATATACATTGATGTTTATTACTATTTATAGGTTACATAATACAATGTTATGATATTTATGCTTTCTAAATTTGATTTACAATTATAGTAATGAAATGTTTATGAAACCCAAATCCTTTCTATGTTTTATGATTTTATGATATGTTAAATATTTTATGATCTTATGGAACACATATAGATTGTTTTCATTATTAAATGGATGGTCCTAAAATTATATGTCCCTCCAATTCATTGGATAAATAAGGATATGCAATGAAATAAGTAGGTCTAGACTTGTGAGTGAACCCAATTTAGTATGGCACATTAACCAATATTATAGTCCACATGTGAACCTAGACTAAGGAAATGACATAATTGGGAGTTATCCCAATAGAATATGTTATTATTTTAAATTATCTTTGACAACTGAAATAATTTTATATGATTATGTGAATATAAAAATAATTATCCTTATAATTATATAATATAAACATGGACAATGAGTGAATTTGAATACCTCCCCACTCTTATGTCTTAGGTCATTCAATTCGTAAAATTTTTTCCACGAATCATGATTAAGAATTATGAATTGATGGGTATGGTTTTTATTGAATATATCATGTTCACATAACATTTTTTTCTCTTAGGATCACTTATAATCATTTATTGATATTTATTATGTTTTTTCCTTAGTGAGAATCTCTTCTCATTCTTTCTTATTTTTCACTTACCCAGATTACAGATAATGGTTTAATGTAATTTTTCTTGAAGGTGGTTTTCAATAATTAGAATTCAATTGGAAATGATGCAGTTCATTAATGTATAAGATTTTTACGTATCCATGTACTGATAGACTGTAAACCTCTATGGTCATAGGGCACATATTATTGTTAAATGTATTTAATAATCATAAAAAAATCATATATTATTTATGTATGAAATTGGATAGTTAATATCTAGGGGATCCTCTCTCTTGGTATAATTAAATTTTTTATTGGATTTTCAAAAAGCTCACTTCATGGATAAATAACTACTAGAGAATGTTATTATCTTTTAGTGGTAGGAACACATAACTCAATATAAATTTTTATACCATTCACATATTAGAAATAAAAATTTTGAGTTACAATGTCATAAAGATGATTAAATTAATTATGAATCATTTTATTTATCACTCACACCAAGAGGGATGTTTGCACTAGTCAAGATGGTGGAGGTTGGATAATACAACAAAAGGAGTTGGAATTAAAGAAATGGTTTATGAGGGTCACCATGCAATTAATTCAAACAAATCTTGTATTCTAGATAATATTTGGTAAATATCTTTATTTTTGTCCTATTACATATAAGAAGTTCTGTAAATAGAAACTTATACATACCAAATATACTATTATAAATCCTCAATGGTGTATCCTTTAATAGTTTTTTATCATCCTATATCATTATTACAGTAGGATTTTGGTAAACAAGTAAAAGATTTTCATTTTTATTTCTAGTCTCACCATAAAAAAATATTTCTAGGTATTATATCCTTATATATCTATTTTTGGAAGAATATAATATTTATCAACTCTACTGAAGATGATAAAAAACAAATTATCCAATATCTAGTTATATTAGTAACCAAATTGGTGTCCATATACTATATCATGTTTATTCATATTAAGAGTTTGAAAATATAATATAATCATATATATTTAATAAGACACACATTCGATGTATAAACATATATGTTTCAAATATAATCTGTGAAATATAATTTTTAGTTTTGAGTGACAGAAAACATTCTATCGCTATATGTATCCAAGTGCCATTAAATTTTATACACCAAGATCCAAAATCCCATTTTTGTGTGAATCCATTAGGATAATATAATTATCATATATTTCTTTCATGGGATTAAGATTGGTTTTAAGAACATTTATAATGGAGATAAGATCTGAAATCTATCGTTCTAGGGGATTGGATAAATTTCATCATTTCATGGTTTTCTATATCTAAGGGTATTGATAGTGAAATTTTTTTATATAGAATCATTATAACTACATGCAATAAGAAAATTTGGGAAACAAAAAATATATATATTAATTAGCAATGATTTGATGTTTATCAGGATTAATGTAAAAAAACAGTTTCCCTAATTGAAAAAATTCTTCTATGATAAAATTCATCAACAAATATTCATCCATAAATAAGCTATTACAACGTTCATCTTTGTAAAATGTCGGTAGATAAATCAAACTCTTGATTGTTAGGTGATTTTGAATGAACCATTATTAGGACATAAACATAATACATATGGTTTAAGTGAAAATTAAACCATTTGGGGATGGAATCAGTTGATATACTAGATGATATATAAATATATCTGTCAATGATTAATATAGAAATGGTAATGCTTTTAATGAGGAGGTATGTACTATTCCTATAGAAATTAAAAGTGTTATATTTTATTGTTTTATTTTCAGAATCAAATTGACACTAAATCACCAATAGTGTTAAAATACATGTTAAGTAATTTTCGCACACATTTTTATATTTCATAATGTATCTAAAACTATACGATGTATATTTATATAGGATTAAAAATTTATACTTCATTAAATTAAGAGGATATGGAATATAATAGTATAACATTAAATGGTTACATAGAAGAAACACATTATTTTTACTAGAGTAATGGTTCCATTCTCCTACACCATAAAATATAGTTATCAGGGATTCCATAGAAAATAATTTCATTAGAACATCATGAGTTTTTCATAATTACATCATCTTAATAAAATATGTAATTTTTATACATGGTATAATTTTTGAACAAATTATATAAAAAATATTTTTCATAATGAGCCTCGACATACTAAATATCTTCCATAATCTGAGCACCATTAATGGACATGTTATCCCTTTTAGAGGATATGGCTCATCTATAAACTATAAAATTACAATTTAAGGTATTATATTTATGATATCATTCCATCTAAATTTGATATCATATGATGATTCCCTTCATTCTCCATGATGTATACATTTTTTCAAGTATTGTCCTTAAGAAATGATTTTAATCACAATAGATATCTGCTTGAAAGGGTAGACTTCTTACCAAACATTAATTCATATATAATGACACATGTACACTTATTTGAAACATTAATGTTTCTATTTGAAACATTCTATGATATGTATCCCTAAATGGATAACAGAAGATATGCATGAATCATCATTAATATCACAATCTTAAACAAGGTTTTATTCCTCCATTAACTAACACTATTATTCTATCATATATAAAGAGGTTTGATTTCAGGTATAATCTAAAACTTTGTGATATGATAAGTGAATACATACTCATTATATTCTCCTACTCAACATCATTGTAGAAACTTTTTCAAATTATTTGTAGATTATAACATTCACATTTATATTTCTTTCAGATGGAATATGATATTCACTACATATGGTAGCCCTATCAATTTCTAAGTAATTCTCCATTTAATAAGATAAAATAAATGAGTGTGATTCTATATTGTATAATAAATGATACATATAAATATGTAAACACATATTATAGAATATTTTATTAAAATTAAAATTTACAACTTAAATTATATTTAGTCATAATTCCATGTAAACAAGAGTGACAGACACATGACATTCTAATTAATAGGGTATATGTTTGTTTATCATAGTAACATAGTCAAATTGTTATTATTTACCTAAAATCATCAAAACAATTATATCTGTGAATAATAATCATCATATTATTTTAAATATAATTATTTAATAATAAATAAATGATAAATTAATTTCTATATAATCAATAGTTCATATAAACAATATTGTGAAATATTTGTTTATCTAAAAAGAAACAATTATCAGTTTAACGACGTTATATTGAATAATACACTTGGAAAACGTAGAGGGTATTATCCTATACAAAATATCACTATACATGATTTACTATTTTCTCAATGATCCACCCCACCTCTTATAATCATCCTAAATCCATATTTTTCTTGTATGTCGACATAAATTTCTGAGCCAAAAGTTATATAAAAAATCATTCTTTGAATTTGGCATTATTAAAATCATTGAAAAAAATCATGATGTAGATGTTTCTAATTATTTCAACATTGCTTACTTTTTTCGAATTATAGTGACATTAATTACTACATACCATGTATAAATCCTCTAGGTTGTTTTTATTTCTTATAATATTATTCCTTATAGGGTGATTAAATTCATTATCATCCTTTTTATTCAACATATAAAATAATATATTTTTATAATTTAATTATCTCATTATATTGAATAATTTTATCCAATAGATATATAAGAAACAATAAAATATTTTTTATTTTATAATGGTGAAAAATCCTTGAGAATCATGGTGGTATGGATTGAGTGAAAAAGTTTTGTAGATTTGGTATTTATACAACATATATCCCATATATGAAAATAGATATTGAAAACTATTTAATTTTTGTTAAAGGAGGAATTTCTATATAACATCTTGAAATTAATAGATAAATAACTCTATGATGATAATATCATTTATTATTCATGAAATTATCCTAGAACATTTCCCCAACAGGACACAACATGGTGAATCTATATACATAATTATATAATTATTTGAATTAATTAGAAATTGATGAATACCATATATGATTCTTATCATATACATCATCCATGGGTAACCGATCAATTTCTATCTCACTAAAATTGGCACCTAGAGATGTAAAAATATGTAGTAATAATTATAAGAAATAAATTTCTCTTATTGAAATATGACATTGAACATGTTCCTATTCTACTACTAAATATTATTATTGGAGGAAAAAATTTATTTCTCCAAGATGAAATAAAGAGTAATGTGTATTTTTTTATCCATTTAAAATAATTAATAATATATAAAATTACTATTATATTTTTACTACCTTTTATTTTCATTATTAATTAATTTAATATATCATAGACTATTCTATCAAATCTAGAAATCCCACAATATTGGGTTTACAGTATCTATTAGATTGATATAATTTAGAGATGTGAAATATTTTTTTTATTAATGTAAAATTTCTGTTCATGATACTATAATATTTTTATTTAGGAAACACACTCAAAACTACATTGAATCATAACTCCTTAATTTATTTAGGGGACTTCTAAATCCTCTTTCCCTATTTTACTATTTTCAATATGGTTGCCTCAAAATTTTAATATGTAGTCTATTTTCACTTCCATTAATATAAAGAATATTAATATTACTCTACACATTGGTTTTAACTACATAATAAATGAAATTTGTTTCAACTATGTCTGAAGAAACAGAGTTATGCTTGTCTCCTTACTAAATAATGGAAATAATTTTACTTCATGATTTCATTTAGGATCATTTAATGGTGGTATTAATATATTTTTACATTTTATAATGATCATTAACTATTCTATATGATATATAAAATTAATAATAAAAATTAATTATAAAACATACACACATATATACAATTTTATCATTGAAATCCTTATTAATTAGTATTTTATATATGATAATATAAATAGATTATAAAAAATATAGTAAAAAATGATCACATGATCATGAGAATTAAATAAACTAATTTAATGAGATGTAGAAAACCAATTAAGACTCTATATTATATATCTCCGTGATTCAAAATTGACTAAAGTAACAATATCTTCTAGTCTACTAAAGATCCTCCTATTTGGATTTCCAATGACTCACATCTTCATCAAATCCTTAGAGAATGTCCAGTGTTACATTAAAACACATATAATGGAAAAGTGAACAATACGTAAGGAGTTGAAGAAAAAAACCCACTGAAATTGATGCTCACAAATAAAATTGTAGGTATAATACCATGATTATCATAATTTTTGTAATAAGTAATCAACATATATAATAGAAACATTAATTAATGCAAATAAAAACTCGACAATAATAATAAGACCTCTGCTTTGATAATCCATTGTAAACCCTAAACACAATCATATAAGTAATTTATCAATAAATCAAATTTAAAAAATAAAATTTAAAAAATATATATATAATATCCCACAAAAAATCAGTTTAAATAAAATAGAAAAAATATAATTTTTCTCTAATTTTATATTTTACGAAAAAAATATTATTAGTGATTAATGTTTAAATTAATATTTTTCATAAAAAATTATATTTTAATAAAATTAATTTTATGTATTTTATGTTTTTGAGATTATATTTTTATTAAAATTATATCCCAATAACATGACTAGGACTATAGTACCCCTTGTAGGCATGTCTATATGATTCAGTTGCTTGGTGAAAATTGTTCATTTCATTATGTGTTCGGGGGAGATCGCTAACTCATTGTCTTATGAATTTTAGAAAGTCAACATCGAATGACATACAAAAAAAAGGTAGTATAGGATGTTTAATGTTTATTTCAATGTGGATAAGAATTCCATTTAAAGAGACAATGATCTTCATGGAACTATACAGACCCCACTAATGTCCAGGTGTGGTGCAATATAGGTGCTAGAATCTGGAAGGGGCAGTTTCGGGAAAGCAATCAAAATTTGAGGGAATATAATACATCAAATAAAAATTTATTAGTACTGAGAGCCCAATGATCCTATACTATGTTGTGAAATCATATGATGGCCCACCACATTTATGAATATTACTGCATGATTTTTAACTTAAACATCCATTAATTACAACTCGATGATTGTAAGGATTAGTGTGTTTTGATGACTTGAATCCTAAATATTAAATAAAAACGAAAAAATAAAATATTTATTTTTATTCTAGATATAGATATTTTATATTAAATTGAGATCGTAACAATAAATTTTATAATATATAGAAATACATAAAATAAATTGGTGAAGTAAAAACCCCAGTAAGGGAATAAAAATGATAGAGTAAAAAAAATGTAAGTTAAAGGAATAACATGACATACTATCAAGGAAGGATCAATTGTAACCACATGGTATTACATCATATAGAATATTGAATAATATTTTCATGTAATCATTGGAAATTTTGAATCAATATATAAATTACGTAAATCATTTATTTGGATAACTCCCAAAAAAATATCAGAATATGGACAAAGGCACATAATATATTAGGTTTACTCTATAATTCCATACATGAAGTGTCGTGAGAGAAAATATTTTCCCAATTCATTGGACTATTATCTATTCACAACCATAATAAAATTTTATTGATTTTTTATTTCCATAAAAATTAAAATCACAGAAAATAAATAAAATATTTACTACACATGGACTGAAAATAAGTCAAATAATCTTGCTTCATATCCAAATCAAAGGAAATTTCATAATTAAGGAATTTTTGAAATGAATATAAGGAATCTATTAAAATATGAAAATAGTGGTGAAAATACTTATATATATGTAGGATATAAATATTCAAAAAATAAATTTATTTATTCCAATAAATATAAATTGAATGTGAGTTAGATAGAGATTGGCCATCACCAGGTGAAAAGGCTTGTTTAAAAAGACCAATTACCTAAAGATAGATTCCTCACATGTGTTATTTATTATAATGAATAATATAATTACATTTATTATTTACATTATTAAGAAAGACATTCAATTTTATTATTCCTTTTATTATGTTTATTATATTTTTATGTTAGATTACATAATAATTTGGTTACACGTCGAATGTTTTGAGGATGTTCGAATAATATTTCTAAAATTACCCAAGAATGATAAAACAACTCCTAAATATTTATATTTCATTATCTAAAAGAAAATAATTATGGAATAAATATAAAATTTATACATAAATTATAAATTATTAAATATAATCCTGAGTTGTGGTTGTGAAAAATGAACTATGTTACAATCATTTAGACATAATGTCATACGTTGACATATGTAACATTTCAATTATTCATTGAAAATAACAGAAGGAAAATAAGTTTTGTTTTAACATTATAAAATGATTATTATATGATACATTTTACTTTTTTATTGAAATACACCTACACATATCCTCCATGTTCCACGGTAATAAATAATGTATCACATCGCTTCACATGGCGGTAGTCTTCCATACACATGAACGATGTTATAATTTTCCAATGGGATTGAATGTAAGAAAGTATATGACATATGAATTTATAAAAATGGTCAATATTTCAATAATATACTATGTAAAAATTAATTACATAATCATGCACATTTGATATAGGTTTTTACAGAATATTAATTATATCATTTTGCAAAGCGGTAGTCTGCACGACACATGAACCGATGATTTATTTACCAGTTGATGTAAGTGGATATGGATTAAGTTAATCCTATAAATCAAATTATAAAATAGTATATAAAATATTTTAATATCACTATATCATCATTATTGTGTTTTTTTTCAAATATTTAGTAGAATAAATAAACAAAGATTCCCATTTTAGAACGATACCTATTTTTCATACATCCTCTATTCAATTATACTTTAAGCCTCAATATATAGAATTTATGGTCGAAAAATACACTAGAATATGGTTATTGAAATAGGTAATGTATTTTTTATGGTAATTTACAAAAATAAAATTTAGATGTTTAATGTGGTGTGTAAATGTTTTATCATCTTATAAGTGGTGGAGAGGATGCACTAGGAATGATTTAAAAAAGAATGTTTTACACAATTTTTACACATTCCAAACAGTTCTAAAATCTCTCATTACTAACCATATATAATATATAGTACAATTATATCTATAAAATGTGATTTTAACATGTTTTCGGTTCATTTTATCCCTTATCATTATAGTTTAACTGCTGAAAAAAATGTTTAAAAAATAACCCCAGTAAATAATTTTTTTCCTTACACATAAAAATGAAAAATAATTTTATTTGGGAATATTATATAATATTAATTATAATGATTTAAAATATATTATCAATTTTTTAAAAATAAAATTCATAGAATTCGTAGAATTTAATTTAATATTGATACCAATATAAGTGTCAAAAACAATGGTTTTCAAATGAAAACGATTTATAATGTATAAAATGTTTTTATATCAATAGTCTACATGAAATTGATTTCAATGGCAAAACTAGTTAAAAAATAAAATTGTTGGACAAATTTTTTATTTAATCCTTTTAAAAATAATAAATTTTAATTGAGTTAAATGAAAATGTAGTTTTAAATAAATACATGTATAATCATTATTAGTTAAAAAATTCAACTTTTTAGAAAAATAAAATAAATACTCCCATATTTAATTTGAAGATGTTGATTGGAATAATGTAGTTAATTTTTTTAAAAATTTAATTTAAATTTTTTAATTTTAATATTTGATCTGAATTATGAATAAGAATAATTTTTTGAGGTAATCATATTTTCAAATTCCAATAAATACATTCCCATGAATTATATAATAATTTATCAATATATTTGATTTATACTTAATATTAATTTTTAAATATATGATTATTAACTATTAAAACCACTGTATTTAATGGATATATAATAATAGTGATGATTAAATAATAATATTAATAGAATATTTGGGTTTTTTAATTCTCAGTGTTTCATGTAACTTATGTTATCACCATAAAATTATTTTTTAAGAAACAATTTTTTACATTTCCCCTTAATAAATTTATCCACTAATGTTTCATATTATGAATAAATGTGAAAATATTTTGGGGGGACATCTGCCTCATTTATTCGTATGGTTCATAGGATTCAATTTTTTATTTATGGTACAACCATTAATCTTTAACTAGTTGAGCCATATTTTTGAAATTGAATTTATCTCTTCTATATAGGGTATTTACTGAATTCTTATCATAAGAGAGTTCATTTTATAAATATACACCCTTTGAATTTAGTACATGTGAGGGATATGGTATGTTCTTCTTCAAGAGGGATGTAAAGAATATGTCATGTAATTTAGAAATGGTTTGGGGAGTTCTAGTATATAAGACATAGTTCCCATGCGATTGAAATTCTAAAAGGGACTATTTACTTTTGGAATATCATTCCCTTCGCCCAAAATCTCATGATCATATTCCATGAAGACATGTGGAGAACAAATTCATACCCAACCTCAAAACCTAAGTCTCTTTGATGATTTTTATCATATTTCATTTATCAACATAGATTTTTCAAGATGTTTTTCTAAATTGTCGTGAATTGTTAAATAATTGTGTAGCCATTTCTTGACCCAAAAACATTGATTCAATGAGATCATCCCAAAATAACAGTTTTATACATATCATCCCATAATGTCCATCAAATGGATCAAATTAGATTCTATATTGGAATATATTATTTTATGTCCACATGAATAGAGGATGATATTGATCACATTGTCATTAAATCGATATCAAACACTCTATCAACATGTATTTATTTTCTAAATAGTCTGATCATATTGGATATCCATTTGTGGGCGATAATCTACAAAAAAGTTTAACTCAGTGTTTAGAGAGTATTGGAGGTTCTTCCAGAATATGAATTTGGGTCTCCGATCTTTTTCAAATATAATAGATAGTGGTTTCCCTTGATGAGTTCCCACCTCTCAAATATAAATGAATTTCATATGATTGAGTGAGAATTCATCTCTAATTGAAATGATATGACTAGTGTTAGTATGAAAATCCACTACAAACCCATACAATATAAGTTTCTCTTTAATACAATGGATGAATAATGACTATGTTAAGTATAATTTTATCCCATTTAAATATAGGTATGAGTAATAGGGGAATAACCATATGAGACATTATCCATTTATCATTCATTAATCGATATACCAGACAAGTTGATTTATATTTTGAGATCTACATATTCATATTGTCCCATAAATTGTTATCTCATAGATCTTGATACATAATAATTATCCCTTTGTGGATAATGATGGTTGATCTATGTGCATTATTCAACATCACCATATTTATCTCAATATATTATGGTACACATAGTCATTTCCAAAATATTAAAAATATTTATTCATGAATTTTGATCTTAGAGTATTTCCCTTTTCTTACAGCTTCCACCTTATTACAAATTCATAATGATCTCTATGTGATTTCGAAAACATTTATATTAGTGTTGGTTTATCATTAATATGATAAATTATTGATGTTTCTACTTCCTTAGAGATTCATTTATCCATTTTTCTCATGCCTCAAGATATTGGATCAGTCCCAATTGGAAGAACTCATGAAGTCTCTATATCCTTTATACTTATAGAACCATCAACTTTGTTTTCATTAACATGATGGTAATGTATTGACCATTCATTGTACATTTTCATCTATAACCATCAACATAGGTTTATATTATGCTAATTTTATGTGAATATATAGTAGAGGATCTAATATTATGAATATATTTCCCCCTTCTCCCCATAGAGAGTGTTTGGACTGATTATTCTATTAAAATATCATATTATCAAAATAAATATAATTCATCAAATATTTTTACTCTTGAACATAAAACTTCCTTGAGTAATAGGGTATACCATAATCATTATACATTTGAAAACCCCCTACATCCTTATTTGAATAATCACAATACAATACAAATTTTTACCCAAATTAGATACTTTTAAGGCCTGGTGGAGTGGTAATTCACTTTTATAACTCCATAAATATCTAATTGCAATTACTGGACCCGAAAATTATTACTCTCATTTATGTTATCGTAGTTATTGGGGTTGAAAAGCATGAGAGGTTTCTCATAAATCATCGATAATACCAAGATATTCCATGGAAATTATGAATCTCTATTGTAGAAGATATAATAGCCTAGTAATCAATTTACTTTATTGTATAATGGTCCATATATATCCCTTTATTGGTGAAAATATTCCCCATTAATGACAATCCCCATACAAAACTCACACTTAATATAACTCTCATAAAACTTCTCTATTATCAATGATTTTAGCATTGTATTATAATTCACATTACTCTCCTCCTAGAGATTGGAATTAATAACTATATCATCAATATATACTACAATAAATTATTCAATGTAATATCTAAATATTATATTCATTATGTCCACAATGATTTTGGGATCATTAGTGAGTCTGAAAGGAATCACTGTGAACTCACAGTGTCTAATCATTTTTCGAAAAACTGTTTTTTGAATATCTTTCTTCTTCAACACTAATTGTCGATATATTGATCAATGGTCTGTAGTAGAGAAATAGTAGAATACAAATAGTTGTTTAGAGAAAACCACCAATCATGGAATGTGGTACTTGTTTTTTATAATGATTTTTATAATATTAGTATAATCCATATAGATGTGTGTTGAACAATCATTCTTCGTGATTTAGAGTACTTGAACACCCCATAATGATTAACATGAGAACATAATATCATTTTATATAATATAATATAATTTATTCCTTAGTTTATCTCACTATAAAATGGATATAATATAATTTTTTCCTTAGTTCATCTCACTATAAAATGGATATTATATATGGTGTATTTTATATTTGTAGGCATCTAATTATAATTTCAATTGGCAACTCAACCTGTTGGTTATGTTGAAGATAAAGAAACTATTTGTGGAATAAATCATTATTATCTCTCACAATTGGAATGTATTAACATCTGATTATCTCATTTTCCTCAATTTTTTGGTATATATATTCTTTCTATTATGATTATAATATCCATTTATGAATAGAATATTTTATGGAAGATTCATCCTCCTCTTTATACTTGTAAATAATTAGAGGACAACATTGGAAGTGAAGATTGATCTCACTATCGTGAAAGTTAATGTTTGGTATATATAATGATATACAATCCATTCCAAATATAGAAAATGTTATCTCACATATGGAAGATGATATTTTCTAGATAATTCCTTCACCAAAAAATGGTTGTAGAGGTGTTATATACATGGGATTTAACCATTTTACTTTTTGTATTCTCATAGAAATCTCAAGACCAATGTTTTGATGTTATTCAATAATAGTTATAATAAACAAGAAATATATAAATTATTTATAATAAGTATAATAAATAGTAAATTGTTTTTCTAGAATTAATAACTAGAATATTTGTCACCACATCTTCATCAAGATCAACCTCAATAGTAGTGATATCATACACTCCTACTTGCTCTCTAGGAAGTATTGGTTGTTATCCTTGATGGTATCCAAAAAACCCATGGATTTGGAAATTTTCTATCATAATTCTCATGTTCCTTATTGAATAAACACAAAACCAGAGGATGAATGTTAATTTGAGACACCTTTATTCTTATTCAATAGTGGGATTATTTATTTCCCCTAGGAACTAGTAATCATAATATCCCTTTTTTAAATTTAATATATCACACGATTCAGAAAAATATAGTTTAATAGACTATACATCCAACAATTTTGAAAGTTTGTATTTCGGGTGGTATTTCATCATTTGTATGTATATTTTTTACCATGAAATAAAAATTCATTTTACATTTAATCTCCAGTCCAATAAAAATAATGAGAGTCACTGATCTTCAACTCAAAGTTTGGGGAAAAAACTAGAAATTTTATAAAATCATCCAGTATCTCAAATCACCAACGATAACTATATACTTATTTTAAATACACTAATAATCAAGTTGACCGTACTGTCGGTGTTGTTTAAAAATTTAGAGGTAAACCATGCTGACCTTGTGAGTTATCCTAATATTCCATGATAGAGATTTTTTTGTTTCAGAACACGGAACTCACACTCTATTTTATTATAGTGATTACGGGGAAAATATTTTTTTTAAATAAATTATTTATGTCTCAAATTGATGGAATAAATATCATATTTATAATATTTTCTCTTAACTATTTTCTTCAACTGACCTTATTCGACCTCAAAGAAAAAATTACCACCATAAATTTCTATTTATTTGTGCATTAAGGGACATATAATATCTCCTCAACATAGTTAATCATTTTTTCAATGATAATGGGATCATAGTATACATTATAGTTATGTTACATTTATCACATAATAAAATTGACTACAAATTGATTTTTCTTTCAATGAGTAGGGTGTTCAACATGATTCATATTATTATTCATAATAGAAGTTAGATGATCTCATACATCAATAAAGATCTCATGTCACACTACCATACCATTAGGAATTTCATTGCGAGGAATTATTGAATTTACTTAAGTGTTGGTATTTAGAATTGTTTTTGATATTTCATTTCATTATCTAAAAAATTAAATAAATAATATGAGAATACATTTAGCTAGTTGAAAATAGAAAAATACAAACTTGGGAGGAAGAACATACAAAATTATAAGTATATTATTACATATGAGTGTCTAGGAATCAATATAGTTTATCCATAGTAATTTATCCATATAGTTTTCTATCAAAATAATTTTTTAATTTTATTTTTAAGGGTTTATAGGTATTATTTCGAATTTACAATGAATATCCATCGAGTGTGTGAAACATTGTGTGTATAATGTCCTAATGTCATTCTCCAGGTGTTTATGGAGTTCATATTAATGAAATATTTTCAAGAATATTATCAATAAGTACAAATTCCCTAGAGGTATATAAAGATATATTTTATAGATAGATATGTAATTTATTAAAATCCAATGTTTCTATAATTCAACAAAATTTATATATATTATACTATATTTATTATTATCCTTGTACTTGTCTTGAGGGATGTTGCAATATTTTCTTAGTCTAATTCACCTAAAACAACTGAACGATTATATAATTCTAACTTTAGATACCATATCCATTTGACAATATAATTACATGATTTTAAAAAATAAAATCTATTAATTTAAAACATGATGATCATGAGGCCTACTATCTTTGGAAGACTATGTACCGAATAAATCAAAATAAACTAAAATGTGTACTATTTATTTTTATTCTCATTAGTGATATCATAGAACCATTTGGATCGTATATATAAATTTGATAACCTATATAAATACATAATATAATGTGTCAAAATAAAAATCCTATTACAGAAATTAACATGATAATGAATCATAACTTTTGAGTCAAGGTAATAGCATGATATCATAAAAGAGAAAAATCCAGTGTAACCTCATGTTGCAATTACATAAGCTTCATGGTATCATAATATCATGAAATGATAATAAATATCATATGAAAATATAACATGACATAAACATGTCTTGTGCCTTTTTGTATAGACGATATCACATGGTGAACAATTTACCATAATTGGTTAGGTTTTCTCCCTAATCTAATACATGGAATCTCATGGGACTAATGCATTACCAAATGAGTTTGAAAACTACATGGGAATAAAAATTATAACATGTTAATGACTACTGTGTTCCAAAAAAGGAAATCATTCCTAATTAATAACATAATAATTACCCATGTAAATAATATAGATTTCATAATCTTTTCTCATATCATAATCAAATGAAATTTTACAATAAATCCCTTTATGAAACAAAATAAATGTTTCAACCCATAAAATTAGGCACAATAATATTTTTATTTATGATTGGAACATTTATAAATAATGTTTGAGAATTTTAGAACATTAAAGAGAGATATAAAGTGAGTTAGAGTGAAATTTAACATTGCATTAAGAGGAGAGTGGTTTAGAGTGACCCCTTATCTTCAGGTAATTTCATAATTTCTTTTATTTATATTATAAAATAATAACATTATTTTATTTATTTAACTTATTGATATATGTTTTCATATTAATTGTTCATTTTATTTTATTCATTATCATGTTTTGTTCAATCACTTTAACATTTATGTTCATGGTTGGCCTTATGATGATGTTCAACTAATGTGTCCAAAATCACATTATAATGGATAATAATGACAAATAGAATAATATTTATTCATATATAGAATAATAATTCTGAAATAATTTATATTTTTATACTTTATTGTAAATATTAATAATAACCCTGAGTCATTGTTATGAAAAATGAAATGTGTTACCATCATCGAAAAGGATGGCCATACGTACACATGTGAAGAATTTCCATGTTTCAATGTTCATAACAAAAAGAAGATAGGTTTTATATTATATTTATAGATTTATATTTATATCATAAATATTATACTAATTAAATAAATAAATTTATATATATGATAAATGTTTTGTGATTATAACAATGAAATCATGTTTCTTCGCAAGGAGGTAGTATGTTGTACATATGAATGAAGTTATAATTCTAAAACGAGTGGTATGTTAAGAAGATATATGAAATTTTTATTTTAAAAAAATATTAAAATTTCATACATATAATAAAATTAAATAAACTTCTAGAAAATCAATGAGAGTTGATGATGTAAAATGAATCGAATCAGTTTTTGAGGTTTTTGTCATCCTTACACAAGAATAATGGGTTAGTTTACAATTCTACTGAAGTAGAGATTTATTTAGGCTATGGAATTCACATAATAAAATACAATAAATTGTATATAATTATTTTATTATTTAACCATGATTTCGTTTTATTGAAAAATGGTGTAAAAATAATGAAACCAATTATGTATAGTTTACAACACTGCCTCTTTTTGGCTCCAACTCTTAATGATTATACCTAAATACACAATAACTGTATTTTTGATCAGAAAATGAATCTACGATTTATAAATGGAATAAATGATGTATTTTTAAGATATATTATCGAAAAAAGTATTTAGAAGTGTAAAAATGATCATAGTAGGTTTTCCCATTTATAAGTCATGGAAATGAAACACTGGGAATTTTTTAATAGAAGAAAGAATAACCATGATTTACAGATGAAAAAATGCACCAAAATAGATCATTATCGAAAACTATATGGTATATTTTATAAATAAAAATATAATACAGGGTTTCTAAAACATTATAGTTCATTATAATTGAAATTGTTTTAGCTTAACCCCCGTTATTCCTATCATAATCTTAACCGCAATGGTAAACAACAATATTGTTTTTTAATATTAATACTGACCAAAAATAAAAGATAACATTTTATATAATATAAATTATAATGAATCCCAATATGTAATATAGAATAAAAAATTTAATTCATATTTAATACAGAATTTAATTTAAAATTTACCCAACAGAAATGTTGAAATAATGTTTTGCAACAAAAAATTATTTGTAAGTATTGTTTGTATTTATATCAATATTCAACATTATGTTGATTAATATTTAATAAATTGGATTAATAATAACATTATGTGACTAATTTTAATTTTTAAACATTTTTATACAGCGGTTAAAATTTCGAATGATTTCATTGGAAAATAATTTTTCACACAAAACATATTATTCACTTTTCATTAAAAAATTTATCATCATAGAAAAATCCAAAAAAGTAACACAAAGATAATTTTGATATGTAGAATTAAAAATAAGTGCTAATTTTTTTTAAATAATTTTTTAAATTTATAAAAAAATTAATGTAACATTTTTTTTCACAATATTAATTCAAAAGTGTTTTTTGAAAAAGTTATTTTCAAATCAATTGAAAAATATAATTAAAATTATGTAGTTATTTATCAATATATTTTCTTGATAATTCTTATTTAATTTTGAAAATGTTTATATACATACTCATATCAACAAATTTATGGATAAGATTAATGATCATGTTTAAATAACAATATTAACATTGTATTGATCTTAGTTAAAACTCATTATTACCTATCACACATGCTATCGACATAACATTCTACCATCTTTAAAAAATTGCGGTGTTGAAAATGGGAAAAACACACATTCCGAATTATTATACATCTATATGGATGTGATAGTTGGCATCACATTTGTATTTATTAGTCTACTTCACCCATACCCTTTTAATATACAATTGTGTAAGATGACCCAAAAAGGATACAATGCACCATTCCATGCACCATAGTCGGGCTAGGTCCCCTACCCAGAGTCCAAATATTATTCTAATAGACAATATAATTTTTTGAACACTTTTGTTGGCCCATTATTCTTCATATAAAAAAATATTGAATTTAATTTCCTAAAAACTATTTATATTGTATCCATAGGTGTCTCAATCATAGAATATAATGCGGAAATCGATGTGTAATAAAATAAATCGTAAACTAATTACCATGATTCAATATAATCCAAATATTTTTGAATATTCACAATTTATAATAGTATTTAAACTTTATTCATGTAAGTTATATACAAATATGAATAAAATATATCATTTTTCCAATATCAATGAGTTTTTATCTAGTGTGATGGAGCTATATTTTTTATTCATCTTATTTTTGACTCACACACCAATATTATGTTCCTTATATTATATATTCTTGACAAAAATGGAAATGTATCCATTTATTTTGAAGAAAGAGTGAAAATATATTACAAAATATAAAAATAACATAAATATTGTGATCTAAATAAATGGAAACTATTAAAATACCCTATTGTATTTTCCCATTATAATATAAAAATGAAACAATTACTAAATTATTTAATAAAAAAATAAATAATATCCAATGATTACTAATATTTAATATATTAATTCAATAAAAATTAGTTAATAAATATATTAAATAAAATCCTCAGATGATAAAATAATTAAACAATTAAATAATCACATCGAACTGGACCATTAACATGATTTTAATTATCCTTCATATATAATCATTTATCACTAAACCTTAATAAGATTAAAAAATTAATGAATATATTTCTAATATCTAAAACTATCCAAGAAGTGGTTAGGATTTAGAAATTATTAACATGAATAAAATGGAAATCTATCCCAAAAATTTTGTTGATTTCATTTTAATTAATTGATTCTAATAAATCTAATTAGATTCTAGATCAATATAGTTTGTTGCCCAATAAGTCACATTCAAACCCATAGCATATCCTACCTATAAAACTTGAGATCTATATAGAGACGCATCATTTTCCGTAACGATAATGTGAGTATTTAGAAAATGGAAAACTATTTTAAATATTGTTATGTAATATAATCCATTATTCAACTAATATAAAATCATGTGAGACATATACACATGTATTTTCCCAATAATTCTTGATATATCTTTTTTTACATATAAAAAAACCTACCCTTTCAATATCATGCCCACAAATTTAACTAGTGAAAAAATATTAGTCAATGTTCAAGAAATAACTTCCTCGATTTCTCATAAGGTATGAATCATATCTTGATAATTTGAACAATCATTATTCCATTCACAATGTTCCCAATGTAAGCTAATTTTCATAGAGCATAGAAAACAAAGCTTCTATCTTGCATCAATGTATTCCCACAAGGCTATACATTCTTAATGAAATCTGGTGAATGGAAATAATCAATGAGTAGAATATAGAAATATACAATGAGACTCATGATTCATGAAATTTTAATGACACGTATATCTTCATGACCAATTAATATAGAGATCACTAGTGAGAATATCATGAGAATAATTCTCAATGTTTATGATTCCTCAATACATGATAATCAAATAAAATTTGTGATTTTTCTGAATAATGATTCCATAAAATATATCGTACATTTATGATTATATTAATATCATATCAAAGTTATTATCATGGCTGGAAAATTCCATGACGAATTGATGAGACACATATTAGAAGGATATGATCAATAAAGTAATAATTATTTATTAAAAACATGTGATATGAAAAATTATCATATATATATATAACTATATTCAAGGAATGATAATAAAGTTTTCCTCAGATTATATTAGTTCTATTTAACTAACTCTAACAAATCATAACTTAAATTGATTAAGGAAGTGTCAAAGATATAGTTTAAACTATTGTGATTTAATTATGAATCCTTCACACTAACGTTTTCGGGTGAGAAATTTTTTTGAATTTTATTAGAGATAGTTATTTATATTTAATTAAAATATTTGAAGACATTATTGGATAATAAATCAATATTGTATAAATATTTTTCAATCTAGATAAATATGAAAATCTGTTATGTTTTTCAATCATATAAAATAGAACTTAAGAACATAAAATTAATAAAATCAATTTTTGAGAACAATAATGTTTTCAACATTATATATTTCTGAAGTGGGTCATGAAATTTTAGATCATACTATAAAATGAGATGAAATTTTATGTGTTGGTTTCCCCTTTACACGATTTGGAGTATCTAGAATAATGTGATGGTGATAAGTATTTCTATAAAAGGCACATATACTTTTGGATGAAATCATTACATTTAATGAATTATGAGGACACACCTATCAGGTATTTTTTAAGTTGTTCACGAGTATCTTTTACAATACCAATATAATACCTTAAATGGACACTTCTTGAAATATATATTATATATAACTGTAATGAATTGTGAAACAGAAGTAGAAAATATTATATGAACTTTATAGGATACCTTAATATATCAATTTAGGAATCAAATCATTGGCTACATTTTTGTCAACAATAATGTCGTGTGTCTTTGGGAGGTTATATGATGTTCTAGGCGTTTCACAATTATATATATATTAAACAAAAATTAACAAATATTACCATTTATGTTATGTAATACATGATAATAAATATTTTTCCCTGAAAGAATTAGTATATTAACTCATGTTAAATGAAACATTATCTACCTTGGTTGATAAATGTATTCTATGGAATAATTCCAACTATATAATAGGAAATTCATTAAAAATAATAAATTTCATAATAATGATGTGAAATTATTTCCCTCTATTTCATAGAATAAAACCATCCATGTTGATTTACTAATGACACCAGAATATATTAATAAGACACATCGAATTATATAGGATTCAAAATTTTAATCTATAATATATAACCATGTTATATACTAGATCCATTTTCCCTTATTAAAAAAAATTCATAGAAACATATAAAACAGGCATAAGAGAGTTTCATTGGATATTTGTTGAAGCTATAAAAAATTAATGATAACTACAAGAGATTTTTTCATGGAACAAGTAGTAGAAGAAGAGATATTTATCACAAGAATGAAAAAATCATCATTGAGTATATTAAATTATATTAAAAACCACAATATGTTTTGATTGTGAAATGGTATATAATATCACATGCATTTATAATGGTATAAAATTATTTAACGATTAAGATATGATTTTGTCCTGAAATGTATCAGAATAAAATATTAATTCCCCACTCAAATGGATACTATAATCACTACAAATGAATTTTTATGTTTGATGATTAAAATGATATATTTTACAACACGCGAAACTATATATAAATCATTAATGGATAATGAAATGATATATTAATTCTATTTTATGGAATATTTTTAAAAAAAATTGAGTATATAACTTTTTTATTGTTCTTAAAAAAATTCTTTGAAAAATCATACCAATATGTCCTTACGGGACATAACTTGTTGATATATTTCACCCTTATTATGTAAGTAAAACACAATAATTTTGAGAAATATTTCAAGAGGGTCACGATGGAATTATATCAAAATGTTAAAATAATTTTGATGATGTATAATATAGGATTAATTTTTTCATCAGATTCATCGATCACTGAAAATAAATTTTGAAAAATCACATATATATAAGAATTCATTTCAATAAAAATGCATTCATGTTTACAATAATATTAATTTAATTCTATTGTATTGAAGATTTTTTTTCAAAGGAATACTAATTATTAAACCAATGATAGATATAATAACAATTAATGAGATATATTAATAGATTTTATTTAATAATGTAACAAGTAATAGTCTTTGAGTGACAGAGAAAATGTTGAAGACACTTCAATTGATTAAACTATTAATAAAAAATGATTTTTTTTATTTGAAGTGTTTATATTTATATAGTAAAATAAATGTAGTTGATGGAAAATTAAACCAAAAATAGATATATATTTGATAAAAATTTTAAAATAACAATCCCACAAAAATATTTATCTCTCCTCTTTATTATTATATTATTTTTTGGTGGGATAAATAACTCGAAACTACATGAGTGATTTTATTTTTAATTCATTGGTAATTTTCGTTGCATTCTAGTGATTAAATTGTAAAAAACATTCATTTTATTCATTATTGGTCATCAAGATCATATATTAACAGACTATTACACTTAATATAATATATAAAATATCTATAATTAATATAACTTCAATACATTGGGCTATAAGGATATTGAATCAAGAATATAATATCATGATCATTCTAACAAATGATATATTGTTTGATTTATTTTATTAAAACAAATTCTATAATAAATGACCCATTATAAAATTTTATGCAAAATAAAATATATATAATTTTTCAATGTATATATGGTTTAAAAAAATATAGGAAATTTTAAAACTGAGCACTTTCATTGTGGAAAAATTAGTTTAATTAATGTTATTTGTTATATTCCAAACACATTGGAAATACAATTTTATACCCTAATACGTGGTAGGAAGATAATAAAAAAATATATAGTGATGTAATCTATGATTTTATTAGAAATTATGAAAAAGTATCAAGTTATAATAATTTATCTAATATTGTATTAATATCAGATTTAATGAAGATATTAATGAATGATAAATTTAAAAAAAATCAGGGCCTACGATGAGGTCAAATAAGATGTCACTATATTGTTTTGATATTTAAAATCGTAAATTGGTTTCATAGATATATAATTGATGGGAGATGAATGAAATAGGATGAAATTGTAGGGATAAAATACTTTAGGATAGCAAAGATGTTGTGAGGAAATGATGTTTCAATTTACATCACATTAGAATCGGCTATTTATTGGATCATTAACACATGTTCGACATATCATATGAATTATCATGTTATCTATGTAATTATTTTTTTATTTTATGAAGAGTGTAATATTTTTGGATGATAGTAAGATTTTATTCAAGTAAAGTGGATATATATATATATATATATATGAATGTACGATTATGTGCACAGATCATTTGATGTTTGGTCAAAACCCCCATAACAATTTTGGGGTATGAATTTTAAAAAGTATTGGATTATTTTTGTTTTAAGGTCTATGCATATTTTTAGATCCGTGATTCGTATTTTAATTGTGATAGTTTTAGATCCTCAAGGATAATATATATATATATATATTCAGTTCCAATCGGTGTTTCGAATTAATGAGTCAGAACATGAAACATCATGTTTATTTTTTGAAAATTTTTAATTTGATTTTCAATAATAATTGATTATTAGATGGTTTGGAGAATATATGTGAGTAAAATATACCAAATGGTTTTTTCATTGTATGTTTACCTATGATTGGTGATCTGTCTTAGAGAAACCATAAAAACATCTAGAATTAGAGTTTTATTTGGATATTCATCGTTGATGAATGGTTTGGAAAACAATATGGGAATACCATAAATTGTATTGTGTTGAGTTCAAGGATATTCTCATGGTTATCTCATGGTTGTAAAACCATGCGGTCAAACTATATGGCGTGGTGTGCCTTATTATAGGTCCAACCACATGGTTGGTGCACAATTTTGAAACTCATGTGGTAACAATTTGGCCTCTGTTATTTCATTTAAATTTTAGAAAATACATTTCCCCCATCAATAAATTTAAAATAACTCCCTATATATACCCTATATTATTCACTCTATATGATTATACCATCATACTTACATTAGATTTTGATTATCCTCTAAATAGGGGGTTTTGGTGGGATTCTATTAGTGTCCATGGTAAATATCCCTTTTTCCTCCCTTTTTATCATGTAATTATTTCAATAATTTTTAATTTTTTGGATTAATGATTTATTTAAAATTAAACTATGGAATGGTGGAATCATTATGAAAATATTTATATGGTTTATAATACATCTAGTGGATAAAAAAACAATAACCATTAGATTTTTTAATTTTTTTACTGAAGATATTTCACCAGATGATGTTTTTAAGGATTTCATTCATAATAGATAATATAGAGCATGAATTTGATAATGGGTGTTCAAAACATTGTGTGGCATATTATTGGGTGCATGTTAGGGGTGGAATAAACAGAATTTCTTTAGGTTTTCTTTAGATGATGTGTATTAATAATATATTATGCATATTGAATACATAAAAATAATTTTAAAATTTTTTATATTTTTTATATTAAATGAATTTAATTTATTTCCACAGAAAGGGTCCCTTGATGATGGTATAAAAATGGATGAGGCTTGGAAAAGCTCCGGTGAGAGTAGAAAGAATATATTTTAATGAAAATTTATTTAGATGAGGTAGGTCATCACAAAATATTCCATTTGGTAAAATTAATTTAATTCATATGAATCTGATATGAATACTACCCCCAGATAGTGATTGAACTTTTCATAGATCATTTGTCTCATTAATATAAAAGAAATCATTTATATTGATTCATAATATAATTCAACTATTAGGGAACCCTACAGACATATAAAATATATTTAATGCCTCAAAAACCGAAATCCAATGGATTACATATAAAATAAATTACATAAAAATTACATATACTATGTGTACTAGTTAAATGGAACACACGGTCACTTTTGACCTATTATAGGTTACATTAGACACCTTCATGTAGTCAAGAGTTTTTTACTTCAATTGTTGTTCTGATAATTTCATGATACAATCTATGATATAACTTATAGCCATTACTCTTGTTGATTATGTGGTAGTGTGTGTGTTAATTTCCCTCTAGTATATGATCTCATTAGTGGGTATAAATTTTTTTATTATATTATTATATACATGAGATGATTGATTTTCAGTGATTTAAGAAGTGGTATAATAATTATGAAACCCCTCTGGGGTGGTGCCAGAATGGAATTCAATGATTTTCAATTATCAATTAACATGATGATGAAAATTCTTTGGATGTTATTACCCTTTATAAGATGCATGAGAGACTTCCTAATATTTAGTGCCCCTGAAAAATGGTATATTTATTTCCTATGATACTACACAAAATTTGGAACTAATCATAATTTGGAAGGCCTATAATACTACATTTGATTTTGAATTTCCTTAATCGGAATTCTTGAGATACATCCTTGTATGTGATTCTTATATATACTACTAAATTGGATTAGCTAAAATCATATTTATTCTTTATGGAATGATATTCATGGGGTTACATGATAGGTTATTGATTTAATCTTGATGAAATGTGGGAGACATGAGATATTTCCATGGATATTGATTTATTATTTATGACATTGTATGCATAGTTGTACATCCTATGATTTAGTTTTATGTATTATGTCATATAGAATACTTATGACACATCATTAGATCTAGACTTATGTGTTATAAAATCTAATTTTTTGGTCTTATTCCTAGAATCCATCATTATACATGATGACTTAAATGATTCCTCTGACACATCTTAGGAAATGAAATAATTCATGATGACATTTGAGATTATGAGGATATTTCTGAGGATCTGAATTTATGATTATTTTCATTTTATTCATTATATAACATTCTTATATTAGATTTTATGCATAAGGATATATAATTCTAAGGGATAAGTAGTATAGAATGAATTGTTTATGGTCAATATAGATTTTAACCATCGAACTAGAGGATCAACAATGGTAATTGTGTTATATTTTAATTAGTTTTATTTTATTCTAATAATTTAACATATCCATACTCTGTATATAACAGTTATATTTGGGATCCCATTGCTTGTTCCCTACTATGTTTTACTGAATCCATTTTCAAAGATCCAAAATACATTAGAACCCATTAATAACTCACTATTATTATTTTTATGATGTGTAGATTCCATGTATTGTATTATTGAGCTAGATCAGTGCAAAGTTGAATTAGATACGGGGACACTAATTGGTTGAGAGATGGTATCTAGAAAATAATTATATAAATATTATTTATTTATTTTCTATATGTGGTTGTCCCAGTGGGAAACCATCTAGGATTTTGAATTTATGGTTCATCATTTCAATTAATTTATATTGTGGGTTTATGTATACTTTTTGGTTTTAAAATTAATTATGGGTGGTGATTTTTTATTTATTATATGTTTTCTATTCATTAATGTGAAGTTAGAGACTACACATAGTAACACATTATTCCCTTTCAAGTAAAATTATGTCTATAGAATATAGCGAGGAGTCCCTATGAGAACAAGGAGAATCCTCCCGATTAAAATAGAGTTAATTGGGATTGTAAATTAAAATGTCTTGCATAATATATTTTATCTTTTTATTACTTTTTATGATTTTGAATAAGTTGATTAGGGATGTGTTAGATCCTGTTGTGGTCCCCAAAATTATAAATTTCAATCACCTTTTATTAAGGAAATTATAGCTTATTTGAGATATTATATTATATTTTTTTGATGTTATGTTTTATATAATTTTTAAAAAATACATGAGTATTTATAATTTATATATATGGATTTTTAATATTTCTCATTAGATAGAGGAATGTGTAATTAAAATAATGTTGGACTTGTAGTAATCACATGATATTTTTTTTATTTTTTGTAATATATATTATTGATAATAGGGGTTCAACTATTTAATCTACCAATTACAACTAATACAGTGGTTTCCCATATAACATGTTGGAAGAAATAAAGATAGAAGAACCAATATAAATTTTACTTCGATGATAAGTCATGTGGATCTAATTATTTAATGTTCATAAAACAGGACAATGAGATCCATACTTATATTGATCTTATAGTGACTCGTAGTAGGTCAGTAAAAGAATTATTTCCAATAAAAATAAAACCAAAATGGTTATGTCTGATGATTGTTTAAAAAATTGAGTTTTCATTCTAAAAGTACAAAAAACCAATATTTCAAATTTATTCTTGATGGAATTCTGCTCCATTAGACTCTATAATAATGGTATTAATTGAAATATATATTATTAAGGATATTCCATTAAATATATAACAATGGGATCATAATCATTAATAGGTATAACTCATATTAGATGCCTAGTGTGGATTTGTTCACTTGATATGGTGGTGGATTCAGTAAAATTAACTTGATATATATATAGATATATGAGATCACTATGCTGTATTTTAGGAATTTTAGTTTCCAGGTGATATTTTAGGATAGGGTAGTGTTGTTTACAAAGAACAATAACATATTTGAGATTTTATTTATGTTTTATAATGGATTTCCATGTTCTTTTTTATGAAACTTATGGAATCAGAGAGGGAAGTGATGCGGCAAATTAATCAGGTGTTTTTCTTAATTATTTTCATATTGCTTTTAAATTGAGTTGGTCTGAAGAGAGGATTTAATGCATAATTGTAATTTTATTTAGAGATGGTTTTCATGGGTAGATAGTAACAGCCCATGCTATATGAATATATTTCCCATTAAAATAAATTTGATGAATTTGATGGCCTTCCTTAAATGGAACACGGTTCTTAAAAAAATCTTGTATTTTATTATTAATATTTTTCTTTATAATCAAGTGATTACTTTTTCTATAATAATACGAATAATCTAATTGAAAAATATATGATTGATGGTTTTTTATAATGAAAGATTTCTGATAAATTATTTGGATATAATCTTTCAAATTTTAATGATAAGACTAATATAGAATTTAATATTTCAAGAAGTATATATTGTAAAATTAAAACAATGATGAAATATGTTAATGTTTTATATAAAAAATTAATAATCATCTAGATATAGATTATTAATTGTTTATAAATGAATGTAAAATCAATTTATTAGAAAGAGAAATATTATATTTGTTAATTTTTATTTTTCATAATTTATATTATCATATATAATTATCTTAATTAATATTGGTTAAAAAATTGAAGGATTTCGTAGATAATATATTGATTAAATTATATTTATATTCATTTAGTGGTTTTATGAGTCATGGAAGTAAAATAAAATATTTTTATTTGTCCAAAACACTATTTTTCAACAAATAATTTTATTTTTTTTACCAGATAATAGATTTAATTTCTAACATGTAATATAACTGAATATTTTAAAGTATATTCAATATTTATTTTTATATTAATTTTTATTTAGTACTATTTCCAAACTAATTTTTATTCACAATTAATACTTATAATGTTAAACATTAGGCCACTATGGTTATGGTCTTAATGATATAAAAGGGATAAGACATCAAATATCACAAAAAGCATCCTTATCTTATTTTTATGTGAATATATTACACCCATCACCATTAATTTGAAATTGGAGTAAAGTGGAGAAATAAATCATGAGAGAAATATTTATTATTATTTATATGTTCTTAATATATACAGGGGTTTCACACCACTCACTTATAAAAGGGTATCTCCTATTCTCTCTTATAGACACCTTATGGGTACCAATTCGCAGAAAGTGCCCAAAAAAATATATTACCAACTATATTTCCACTTCATATAGCTTCTTCTCATCCCATAATACCATTCAAGAATATGTAGGGTTTTTTTCAAAACATATTATCCTTCGATGAGGTACAAATTCTTTCGGACATTTTTATAGATTATTTGTTCCTAAAAATCCTCTAAATCATATATATCCATATTAAAATAATTGAAAATTAATATTAATTAAACCAAAAAAATTTCTTGATGTTATAAAAATTTTATGTCTTGTTTCCTTCAAACTGTAAATTGGATGTTTTTATCAGGAGTACACACATACTACTATCTACATGAAGAGGCATGTTTTATTTTTCATAGTGACCTTAAATGCATTGTCATTTTGTCAGACTTAATCAATGCATATGACTTCGATAATTATATTTATATTAATTAGTGATACATTTTTATTTACCTTCTTTTTATTCAATTAAATGAAAACTGAAATTATGAAACATTTATACGTACAAACTAACCCCACCATGAAGTTTTGTAATTCAGTTTTCAAAGATTCCTTCGATGGAATTTTAAAATTATCAATATAATGGACAATTCTTTTTGAAATAATTTAGATTATTGATATTATGAACCCATGACCAGGTGTAAGGACCGTTAACACAAAATAGAAATATTAATGGAAAACAGAAATTGTTTACACCTAAAATATTGACATTAGTTTAGATTTATTATTAAATGGGTAGTTAGAAAATATTTATGTATTTTATCTTATATGAAATTTGAAAATATACTATATTTATATTTATTTATAATTAATATAAATTTACTATATTTTTTTATATAATGTTTGAAATACATCGAGGCTTTATGTAAAAGTTTTTTTATAAAATATCACTTGGTATCCATATTTTTTATATTTTTATTTCCATTATAATAAATTTTTTATACTTACTATAATATATATCATATTTTTTTTCAATATAGTAATTGTTGGCTATAAAAATTACCAATTTAATTATTTATTACTTTGGTACAAAAAACCCAAAGAATGATTCTACGAAAAACATAATTTTTTTTCCATTTAAGTTTCATATAGTTTTCCTCGATATCCATGTTATTCAAATTATCTTTTACATTATGTAACTATTAGAAAATTGTATACGAATTTTTTAAAACTTTTTTATTTTAATATAAATGATCATAATTAGTTTTCTAAAATATATCCATTAAGACGGACTATTGACTTTTTTCAAAATAGTGAACAAAATATTATCTATTTAATGTTTATTATATGAATTTATTTTCTAGTCATCATTTAAACTATTCATGAGGAAGATTATATTAAAATATTCATTTATTTTTTCTATGAAAAATATATTCCGATTATTTTTTTATTTTTTATTTTTCAAATTTTACAAAGGGGAAAAGATATTTTTCCCTTATTTAAAAAGTATATTTGAAATTATTTTAGAATCGTATTTTTTTTACTTGTAAACATTATTTAAGATTTTGTATACTTATTTTGAGATAGAATCTAAGGAATCCATCCACCTTATTTATAAATATTTCAAATAATGAATCACAATGAAGTATCCCATGAAACTAGTTTATTTCCCCGGTTAATTATGTTATAATAGAATTATAAAAGTAATTTTTCATCACAAATATATATGGTTCATATTTCTAGATTCGGGGGTTACATTATATCTAGAAAATAAATGGGGTAAATGTTTTTTCTAATGATATTACTATGATATTTTCGTAATAATTCATTATCCAATATGAAAACATGTTCTTTTAGTATTGGATGATCCAATATAGTTAGTGATGTTGGTAATAATGCATGATCCATTACACTAAGGAATTTTTGATATTATTTCTAATTCATTAAGATATGAGAGTCTTTTTACCATTCAAGATACATGATTTTATGGGATTCTAAAATTGATACATTATCCCAATAATATACTATCTTATTATGTTGTTTATTCAACATTCATATGTTATGAAACACGTTGATATTATAATTTTCATTGTTAATGATAATGGATTTCTTTCAATAACCATGGAACTTATTATGAAATAATGTTATTCAATATCCCTTATGTTTTAAGATATATTATATTTTGTATGAATTTATAATTCTATTAAATTTTTTATATTCTAATACCCATATGAACATCTCATTCAAACTTATGATCATTGGTTGATATATTTGATTTCAACCTTACTGAGAATATAGGAACAACCGTTAATATGTTTAATTTTCCCAATTTGATAGATAATGTTTTTATATTTATTAAGTAATAGAATAATATTATTGAAGATGATAAATGTGGAGAAATTTCATGATAATTCTTTATGTTTTTTATTTTTTTTATCTTATTTCCATATACACTAAAAATATACCATTCTCAAGATGGTAATATTATGAGAAATATTTATTATTATTATAAAATTATCTAATTATTATGTTGGTAATTTTTAAACCTCCTGAGGCGGTTTCAAATATGTATTTAGTTATTTTAAGAAATTTGGCATCAAATAATCTGATTATAGAACCAACTATATCATTTTTTGACCCAATATTTATATAAGATATATCTTACATATCATTGGTTTTACTAAAGGTGTCATAAATTTGGACATCTTGTGATTCATTTTCATACTATATTAATAGACACTCTAATTATTGTTTCTTAGGAAATTATGTTTTATGTTTTTTCCTAATTGATTGTTTGTAAGAGTTATCATGATATTAATGAATGTGAAGGGTAATTGAATATCTTTCCTCATGTGAATCCAAGTAGAATTAAAGATACAATGGAAATCCTAATTGAAAGGAATTCAAAACTCTCTCGTGTAATTTAAAATAACAGTAAATATATTAATACATAAAACAATATGAGGATGAAGAGACCATCCATTAAATATTTTATGGGGACATATTCTTTAGTTTTGGTGGGTACCCATATCCCCTAGTATTTGAATAATGGATTATTATGATGGTATATTGATTTTACATTATTCAAATCTTGATCCATGTAAATTTAGTTTTTTTCATCTATCACTTAAATGGTGAGGATGATCATTGGAGGACCATGATTAAAAACATTACACATGAGGTTTAAATAAATTCTATGGAATATAAAATTTTATAAACACATTATTCTAAAATATAGAGGAATATTCAAGACCTGATAAAGATGGATAATTAATCCATTATTACATATATTGAAATCATTAAATGATTCACAAGGTATGGATCTGGTCATATCATATACACTAAAATAATAGTATATCATTTCATTAGTTCCTTAAAAATTTTATTTGAATAATTTAACAATATGATACATTAGTTTTTATTAATCAATCAATCTATGTTTTCTCATGTTTGAAATATACACTAGAAGCACATATTTTTTCACATTTATTTGTTTATATGTAAAAAAGGATAATGTTCCATGGAAACCTAAATAAAGAAACACAGGATGGAATGAAATCCAAACAACAAATATTATAAATGTATTGAAAGAACAATATTAGGATATTACATAAAATTGTTGGCCGATGCTTTTTATATAGGATGTCTAACAATCATGCATTAAATTATTGAATAAATGTGAAAATTATAATTAGAACATTAGAAGATATGAAGGAACCAAGTAATGATATTCCAATCCTCATATTCAAGATGATTGAGAATTATGTAAATAAATTCCTCAATAAATGTATCAATGAAGAAATTAATACTTACTAGACACCAAATCCAAAAAATAGATATAAATATTATTCAATCACATCTACTAACATTGGACAAAATAATATTCTTGGGAAATGTATGGTCGTAAAAAACACAAGAAATAAAAATTTATTATTTGATTTTGTTTCTAAATAATACATTCTATTGGATTTTTATATGGGTATTAAATCACCACTATACTGATTAGATATTGATTTATATTGACAATTTAAATTTTTGTGTGATTTTATATCATTGATATTATTTTAATCTAATATATGTGTGTGGGAATCATATACATTAAAATACTTTTAGTCACTCTATAATTTAATGGGAGGTTAATTTTTCACCGATTCACTCGCTATAAATATATCATATATCGATTTAGGAGGATGAAAATTAACCTTTTACATTCTCAATCAATCAATTTCCATCTATCTATGCGAGATAAACATTTTGTTCAAATATAAATTATATATCGGTCAACAAATCTATAAATGATTTTTTATCTTAAATTGATATGGAGAAACTCAACACTGATAATAAACATATTATTTAGGAATATGATGTTGTATTTCGTGATGATTTTCCTACTATTCCAATGAATCATAAAGACGAGATTATAATAATATGAAAACCCGGTGATACAACAATATCAATGATTTATAAAAAAATTAAATTCTTGAGATGTATGAATTGAATTAAAAAAATTATAATGGATTCATGTTATTCAGTTCATCACCATTGGGTTGGTAATTATTTTAATAATTAGTATTCATAGATATAAATATAAATTTAATATCAAGAACATCAGAAGATTATGTTCATGAATATGTATCTTATTCATCATATTGATGATCATCTAGATCAATTATGAAGATATCATAACATTTATATGATTAAAAATCATTATTGCTATTGTTAATTTAAAATGTAAAGGTAGTACAATCCAAATGAAACAATACATAAAAATTATTGACACAATGAATTTATAAGGATTCGATGTGAAATTACAAGTAACCCCTCTATCATCATTTATTCCTTGAAAAAGTACTTATTCTATTTCCATGATCAATTTTTAGTAGACTTAATATATAATATTAATATTTATTCCAGGAGTATGGAAGATTGTGATGGTCATTTATGAATAGTTTTGAATATAATGAGGAAAGATAATTTTTATTCGAAATTAAATGGGTGTGATTTTTGACTTCAAAATGTAAAATTTTAGTGTCATGTTATTTTAATATAGTGTAGTCCAAAAATTATAATATAGGGTATATCAATGGATCCTTCAGAGATATCAGTTTTTGAGAATATTCATAAACTAAATACTATGATCAATATTTATGGTTTTATAGGGGTGGATAGTTATTATTGATGCATAATGATAAATTTCTCAGGTTTATCAAACATATAAAACAAACTGACAATGAAATTAGTGATGTTATTTTTGAAAATTTAATGTGATGTTAATTTCATGGATCAAAAGGGACTGTTGGACAAAGGACATTCATTCCCAATACCTTGAAATTTATATGTGATTTTTATATATAGTAATGCTTAAATGAAGGTACTATGATGTGTTTTATTTCATAATATCAATGTCATATTGTATGAAAAACAATAATTTATGGTGTTGAAGAAATATATCCCAACTATTGATTTGGATCTCGTAGTGATAATTATTTATACAAATATATGGTTGAATAATTGGTTTAGTGAAAAGTTAGAGAGATATATATATATGTCAATAATAATATTTTTAAACATATATTCAGGCTGAAATAGTTTAGTATTCATAAAATGATATGGTTTGAATGGATTAAATATTATGATTACCCAATAAATAACCACCCTAACATGGTGAATAAGGTCACTGATTCTAAAGCACCATTCTCTCTTTTTGATGGATAGTATTGAATGATATCCAACATTTATTAATTTATCATGTTTGAATCATGAATTAATGGTAGGAGGTGAGATATTCTATATTTTTCAAATAAGTGAAAAACCATCCATTTATGAGAAGGAAAAAATAATTCAAAAAGATTATTTTTTAATACATTTTAATAATTTATTAAATGATAACCCTTAACTATAATAGAATGATAATATTTTGAAACCTAATACGTATCTCTCCCATAAAATTATAGAAGAACATGATTTGAGTCAATAAAATCTCCCATGATCCTATTTTCCTCCAAGAATCATAATTATTTACGGAAATCTAGTTGAGTATTTTTTGTGGGGTAACATGAAAAGGGATATAACGGAGTATGTGTCTTGTTTGATAGTATGTCAAGAATTTATGGTCGATAATTGACTTATAAAGATATGATGAAACCATTTCTTATTCCATAATGGGAATTAGAAATCATCACAATTGATTTCAGCATCAAACTCCCCATGACATTTAATATTAATTACACAATTTGTGTTTTAGCTGACCACATTACAATGTCACCTAACTAAATTTCTGTAGTAGAACATTACATTCCTATCGAAAATTTTAGGATATACATGAAGTATGTTGTATGGTTATATGAAGTAAAATAATCCATTTGAAACTCTTTGGGAACCGATGATTACATTAATTTTCTTGATAATTATTCAGTAGGGAATTAATATGTTTTTGAGGTTTATAACTATATATCATTCTCAAAATAATTATTATTCGGATATATGAGTTATAACTTTGTTATATATATAAAAAACACACTCTATGTAATTCAATGTTTTTTTGGATGAACCTCATCCTCTAGTTTTATTTTTTTAACTATTTTTTATTAGAGAGATGATGTTACCTTTTCAAAATCAATGTACTGAATAAAATGTAGAAATAAAATATTTTCGGATAAATTTAGAGAGCATGTTCTATTTGTACTCAAATAGTTGAAGAAATAGTCGTTAATTATAAATCCATTCAGAATCAAATCAGCGCTGCTTAGAGTACGTAGAAAATTTATGTTATTAATCATCATTTAAATAAGGATTCTGAAGTTGGTGAAAAGGTATTAATAAAAATATATCCTTTGGAAAAAGTTATATGGTTTGGTAAATAGTGAATTTTGATCCCAAGATATATTACTCCCTTTGAGATAAAATATTCTATTGATATGGTTGTGTATAACATTCTACATCCACCAAATCATTCAATCCTATAATATATGTTCGATGAATTACTTTTTAGGATGTATATACTAGATATTTTACATATATGAAACAAAGAGGTATCATAGATAGATCATGGAATTTCATATGAGAAATAATGGGTAGTGATTTTGGATTGATGAGATATAGTTCTATTGAAGAAGATTTCTCACCTTATCATTATTTTATGGAGGAACCCCATGGTTGAGGAAGACATGTGGGAACCTTACGATATTATGAGGAATCATTACATTATTTTTTTAATAAAACTATCTCAATTTCATTGGAAAATTCATTTTATGGGATATTAATGTTAAGAACGCATTTATTTGAATATATATCCCTTGTTATAAATTTGATATATTTTAAAGAAATATTTTCATGCAACAGTATGCTTATACTAAATGTGATATATATATTTTTTTGAATAGACCAATATGACATTTAAATTATATTCGTGACTGTGAATAATAGTAATCACATTACACAATTTATTTATTGTTGTATTAGTAAATGAAAATGTATTAATTATTTATTAGAAATTATGTACTCGCATTTTAATGATAAAAATAATATTTTATAATAACTAAATTTTTAATTATTAAATATTTATCACAATAAATAAATTATGAAAATGATTTAGAACTAATTAATAAAAATAAATATCCATGAATTTGTTAATTACAATGATATTATAAATGATGATAAAACAAATTTGAAGGTGACATTTTGTTTTCATTAGGAAACCTTTTCTTTGGGGGAAATGGTTTTTTCTTAATAAAATCAATTAGCCAGTATTGATGAATTATTATAATTAAAATTTTAAATTATAATTTCATTAAAATATAGTAACATTCCAAAAATTGTTTTTACAATTAATGTGATGATAATGAAGACATTTTTATGACAAAAATTACATATTTCGTAAAATGAGTTATATGTATTGTCCCTCTGGATATAAGAATAAATTTATTCTTTAGTTAGTAATTAAATAATGTAAAATGGATTCAATATTTTGAATCCAAGATAAACATTCTATTTAATCAGTTCGACCTAAATTTTATTCTTAATGAATAATTACCATGTGATATATAATGCAACATTGGTTAATGTTAAAATTATATTAAAAGTGATTAAACTAAGTTATATTCCCTAAAACATCATAGAAAGCATATATTTAACTAAATTTGTGACTTTAATTAATATTAATCTAACATTATATTAATTATTTTATGAAATTGATGAAACATTCCAAGATAAATTTAGTAATTTTTTTGATTTTTTTATATTTACAATTGTGATACTCCCCTCACGTATAAAAGGGATCCATATCTTTACACCTTCCCATGCCACATAAGACCTTATCTTAGCCTTTCATGAATAAAATAATGTTACATATATCCTCTAAATTACCTAGAGTTTTACATCATCCCAAAAGTCCAATTTATGATTCCTTTAGGTTTTTTCAAAATTATAATGTCCAGGGAATATATATATATGCTCTCAATGACCACAATTATTTTACATTAATAATAAAAATACAGAAAATATTTTATAATCATCATAAAATAACAAAATAAGTAAATATACTAAAATACTTATTTTTTATATTTATGTTACAACCATTTTCTATGGAATTTACAACTAATTAAAAATGAATGTGTTTCTGATGGGCACAAACAGACTATTATAACTATTAAGTGAGCTGAATTATATTTCATCACATCCTCACATCGATGCTTATATAAATGGATTAAATAAATAAATATGATATTAATTATATATATAAATGTTGAGAAGTTTAAATTATATTTTACCTTCATTTTATTCCATCCATTAGAAAATTAAAACATCAAATGTATGAACTTACATACTATCAACTCCACAAAGTGATTATTTTCATTCTTCATCAATTACTCAAGTTTATTTGTATAAAATTTTATCTAATGTGTAATTATGATATTTATTACATCATGAATACTTTTTATTTGATTAAAACATTAAAAAGGGGAAAGGACTAGAATTTACAAACTAAAACTTGCATAAAAAATTAGTTAAAAACACGAATGTTTATAGTAGTGGAGAAATATTAAAAAGTGGGATACTATAAGTAATAAATTAATCATAACATATAACATAATTTTTGTTTTCAATATTATATATATTTGTAAAACATATACATTTATTATAAATGATGTGAGAGTGTGGGTATATATAAATTCATAACACGAGTTATGTGTTAATGTTATAATATATTTTTATCAAGATATTTTATGTCTAAATATCATTTTTAAGAAATTATATATTAATTAAATATTAAAAAATATATATAATTTAAATTTGTTCCTATATTGTAATGACCCAAAATTTTATAGATTATGTTCACCTGTCATTTTAATAAAATTTATATTTATATATTATGGATATCAGAAATAGAATCACTTCATTGGATGAATTATATCCTATCAGATTAAAAACAAAATTAAAATCCATTAACATAGATTATATAGTCATTGAAAAATGATCCTATGATTGCTATAAATATAGGGTTTTAAAAAATAATTTGGAACATACAATGTATGTGATGACCTCATATTTAGGATCATACATCATATATCCCATTTATCATAGATTAAGAGGGAGATAACATCTTTGGGATTTTTCCTAGATCAAGAACCATATGAAATCCAAATATATAAGCAATATAGATTCCACTTACGAGAGATCTCCAAGCTCATCAAGACCCTGACTAAAACCATGTATGACAAAACACCCGAATAATGATTCATTGTCGCACACCATACCCTAACATCACTTTATAGGTTATTAAATAGATATTTATCATGACCATATTAATTTTAATATGTATATTTGATTTTTCAGTAGAATAATGCCTATATATAGTTCTTATGAATACATTAAACATAATTTTTATTTTGGAACAATAAAAGGAAAATTGTATATTTAATTCCATTGTAATTAATATTTTCAATTTTATTAATTAATTTAATATTTAAATAGATAATATTTTTGTATTATAGTATTATTAAATAATTTTTATGATATATAAATAGTCAGATTATTTTTATGAATCCTACATTAATTTTTTTAAGGGTTCGAAAACATTTATTATAAAAAAATAAAAATTTCTCAATAAATATATATAATTATTTTAACATAAAATGTACACGGATTTCTAAAATAAATTTTAAAAAATTGATAATATTTTTGGAATCTGAATTTCGAAATTATCTAATAGTTATTTTTTCATTATTCTATGAGATAATCCAAATATTGGATAGAGATTAAATACCATATAAATATACGATATGTAATATTAAATCATAATGACCCAAAAGTGATGTACTAAATTCTAAAAAGGGTATACAAAACCAAATATATGTTTTATATTTGAAATAATGTGATTAAAAATATATTATAATTAATATAAATTATATATGAATCCTTTAAAGTCATTAATATATTTAATGTTTTTAAAATAATTTCTTTAAGAGAATCACTCACTTCGACATAAAAAATGGTATTGAGTAATTATGTTCAAACCATTTCCTTATAAAATAATGGAAGTAACTCCACATTGGAAGAAACCATGTGAATAACCATGGGATGTTTTGGGATTTTGGTTATATTTTTATGTAGAGTCCAAAATATATATGTGTGAAATATTAAAAAGAATTCCCCATAAATTTCCCATATAAACCCACATATTATCCCACTTTTCATGACTCAAAATCATTGTATCATCCCCTTAATCGGCCCTCCCCTCCGTAGACACCTCCCATGGTTCCCACAAGCTCTAACGAATCTCCTACCATGAATATGATTTAAACTCTCTAGGTAAGATATTTTTATTATCCTTTTGATTCATGTTTATTCAATATCATATGCCTTCTATTTCCAATTCCATTTTTTGGGATATTATTCTCCATTAACCTATTATATTCAAATTTATTTTAAAATACATGAGTGCCCATTAAATTTCTTCACCCAAATTTTTTTAATTCTTATTCGATGTCTTTATGGTGATGAAATTTCACCATGATTTTACATGCTAAAAAATTGTGTGGTGAATATCCATACCCATTTCATATCTACTATATTGGCCTTTATGGAAATATAATTAATAATTGGGGATATGCATTTATATTTCCACCACTCCCTAATCATGGAATAAAATGTGATGATTAATTATTCCATTTTTATGATCTATGTGAAACACCTAATCATGAGAATGAAATGAATCTGATGGGGGAGCACAAAATTATATAGAGGTCCGATGTGTTGGGTAATATTTAGTATCCTAAGTATTCAAGTTGGGAGAGGGAGCAATCCATTTACCTTTTTGGGAATTTTCTATTATTATTTTTGGGTAGTTATCCTTAACATTTATTTATGATGTAGTGTTTAAATTTGATTCCACAATTCCCTTGTTTCCTATATGTTATAATGATATATCATTCCTCAATGATTATGTTTATAGTTAAAAACCTTTTTAAAACTCAATGATATTTTCATTATGAAACATGTATTACTTTTTATCATGTTATTCCATTATAATTTTCTTACTAGGCATTCTAGTTCACCCCTTCCTTTTGTATTCCCCCTGGTTAACCTATGATGTTTTAAGTACGAGTATGTCAATAAAAGTTTCAATAATAAATATATATTTTTTCTGTTTTATTTTTATATGAAATGTACCAAATTAATTAAGAGACTAGACTTATAGATCTTCAAGATTCATAGAATTGTAATCTTATGTAATGAATCATGAATTATTAGTCAATGAACAGAAGGGTTTTTATAGTTGGAATCAATGAAAAGTTTTAATTATTTTTTGATTATGATTAGAAAACTCTATAAAAATAAAATAAGATTAATAATTTTTATATGAAAAAATCAATAAATTATGTTTTATTTAGATTATGTGGTTTATTATAAAAAAAAATACATGTTTCGATACTTATGATTATGTAGATTAGGAAGTGATGTATATCAAGGTAATACATAAAAACACCTTTTATAGATAGTCTAAAATAGGATCTAGTTCACGAATATCGGTGTAGTACCCCCTGTTTTTGGTATGTAAACCTTACTTGTTTCTTTTCTTATTGTAAAAGATTAGAGTGTCATTTGGGAGAGTCGGGAGATCCTTGATTAATGTTTGAAGTAAAGGGGATGGTGCATGGGTAGCACATAGTTAGTCTAAACCGTGCATCCAAACCGTGAATGGATGGCTAAGGAGCCAGTGGCTTCCGCATGGTTGGCGCATATTTAAGGGAAACCGTGCGATGAGGACATGCGTGAAGGATGGATGAGGCAGAAGCTAAAGCACAGTTAACGCATTGTTTGTCAAACTGTGCAGACTAACGATGTTGTCACTTAAAGTTATATCCTAAAATTTTGGATCTAACTCCTTTTGACATTAATTTCGTTTTTTAAACCTTCTAATAGGACCTAACTCAGGATTAGTCTCACTTGATTGTTGGAAGACTTCTCCTAGGCATTCTGGAGGTGATCTGAGTGCTTCTCTTGGAGAATCAATGTCAGATTCTCAAGGTATGTAATCGTTCTTGATCAGTTTCTTAGATCTACTTAGATATACTTCTCTTATTCTCTCGTTTTCTTAGATCTACGCCCATTATGGGTAGATCTATGGGTGTGGATTCAAAATATGACAATATTTGGTCTTGGTTGTGTTAGGAGAAGAGATCTAAGGAGGGTTTTGGAGTTTTGACAAGGTGTTCTTGGTGTTCTACGTCCGTCGGATGTATCCCCCAATTTGTTGATGTAGTTGGCTTCACACTTGATTCCTCATTCTTATAACTTGCTTTATTAGTTCAAATTGATATATTTTCTTGGTTTTGATTGTGAAATTTTGGTGCAAACATGTTGTAAATCTTATTTACTGTTGATTTATGGGTTTCGATGAAATTGTGAAAATTGAATGAATGGTTTGTACAATGTGTTTTGGTCTCTTGATATTAAAATAGTGATTTTAAAATACTGAATTATTGGATTTGGAAAATGGTTTGTGGGGAAAAGGTTTTCAATAAAAGGTCTATTTTATTGAAATGGTTTTGGAATGGTTGAAATGGTGTGGTTTTTTGGCATACTTGGTGTGTGTGTTCATATTGCATTTACGAGGCCTAGTTGAAATATGACCTTGTTCTCGGTGCCAAATGTTTAATGTCACATGGGGAATAATTACATTGTGATGACGTGATAGATCGACAAGAGACCACTCATGAGCATGGAATTATCATAACGAAGCATGCAGAGTAGATTTTCACGGGTTGTGAAATGGTTGGTTGTGTGGATTTGTGAACTGGAATGAATGTGCCAAAATGGAAATGTGAATTTGATTGGAAACGTTTCTTGGTTTCTTTTCTTTGGAATGATGGTTTTGTTTGGAAAATTGTTTTTGGTTGGAAATGTATTTGATATGGAACTCGTTATATTGTGAACTGTTTTGGAATTGTTGTATATAATTTGTTTTATATAAATGTGCTAACATGTATTATCTTAGAGGCATGCGTTGGGAAGTCATCGGGGAATACATACTTTGTTTCATTACTCACCCCCTACTTTGGCATGATGGTGCTTTTGCAGATTTCAAATACCGGGATGTTGGAAAAGGTAAAGTGTCACACATTTATAGCACTACTTCGTAACTCTTGGGCTAGTTCGTGAAGTTGGAGTTTGGAGATTGTGGAGCATGGAGTTGGGATGTCATCTTGAAGTCTTGTAATTTCCTTTCAGCAGTTTACTCTGATATGGTTTTTTATTATGTTGTTGCACGTGGTTGGGTTATTATGAAAATAATGGTTGAGTTGTTTCGGTTTTAAATCATGCATCAAAAAGTGGTTTCTTGGAGATGATTATCTAGTTTTTATTGTCTGTTGTTTGTTCTAAAAGTGTAAATCATCCCTCACATGTCTTGAAACCCTTCGGCATTTATTTCCAGCCTTTGGAGCCTTGGGGATGCCTCTTAGGCCATGTAATGACTCGTTGAGCTCTCATGCCAATGTGAATTGGGGGGTCATTGCAAATGGTATCAGTTTGGTCCATCCTTTGAGGTAAAAATGGTATCATCTTATTTGGTCCTTGCCTAGAAAGTGGTCATCAATTTTCTTGGTCTTGGAGTTGAAATTCCTTCTTTTCTATTCCTTGGTTTGTCATCTTAGACAGTAGTAGGATTGTCAGAACATGAAATGTATAGCATAAAAAGATATAGATAACCCGTTTATGTTGAACTTCATGTTACCAGGGTGTTGGGTACATAAGTGTTTTGGATACACTTCTAGAATGTTGGAAATCTCATTTTCATGGGTTTATCCAATGATATGAGCATGCCATGAATTATAGAGGAACAACTTCCCACTAGGATTTCATAAATAATTTTGAGAAATGGATTATGGTTTGATGCAAAAGCGTGTTTTCTAAAAATTTTAATCACATATTCAAATGAACGATTTTGAAAAGGTAATGGTTGATGTATTTTGAAAATAGTTTTATTTTCAAAAGAAAGAAAATATATATTTTAATAATTGTTGTAAATCGATGTTGTGATAGTGGTGTAACAGAGATTGAAATGCTAAGCCTTCTGTTGCTAGGAAGTGAGACTAACAGCGTATGTTGTTTGTATAGAAAATGGTACCCGTTATACATTGTAGAAACCAAACAGAAGAAGCTGCGGAGAATGTGGTCGCACCTGAACCATGTGTGAACCAAGAGCTGGTTCATAGTATCATTCAAAAGTTTGAGGCGGTGGACACGGGAAATCGGAGGGATGAGTCGAGGAATGTCGACCATTCCATTCAGTTCCAGAAGCAGAACCCACTTATTTTTCATGGTGATTCTGAACAAGAAAAGTTGGAGGTGTGGCTAAGCAGTATGAATTGGATCATCTATTTCATCGGCACACCAGAATAGTTGAATGTAAAGTTGGCTACGTATATGCTGGAGGATCATTCATAACAGTGGTGGGAGATGGTGGTGCAGGCTAAGGTGGAACAAGGCCTGAGCTAGGAAGAATTTGAGGAATTTTTTAATAAACTTTTCTATTCCCATACGTTCATTATCTAGAGGGAAACTAACATTTTCAGCATGAAGCAGGAGAATCTCTGTATCACGGAGTATGCAAGTAAATTAATGAATTTTGTACGCTTTTCACCGGAGGTTACTATAAGTGCATCGCTGAAGGCACAAATTTTTGAACCAGGGTTGTGATTGTAGATTCACTCGAAGGTAGTTGTACTTTCTATTACAGTATATACAGAGATGGAAAACAGGGAAACATTAGCTGAAAGAGACATATCAGGAATTATCGGAGGAGGAAGTATGATGATACCCACGAGAATGGGTGGGAACTCTAATGCTGGGAAAAAGTGGAAGAGGGACACCTACTTCCAAGGTGGGAGTGAAAATCAAAATTCGATGGTTGGATCAGTGAATCACCCCCAACGACCCATTATGAATGCTTGTTGTTTTCAATGTGGCGCGATTGACCACATGAAACAAGAATGTACAGAACCACCGAAATCATGTCACAATTGCTACAAAATTGGGCATCTTCGGCGATATTGTCTTAGTGCTCTGAGGTCGGGTGCGCGTGACACTACCCCGACATCGCAAGCATCCTATGCTTTGATAGGGAGAGGGTATAAAAATCAGTCTCGCCAATAGAACAGAGCTAGTTACGGTGATTCTAGGAATACCAAGACTCCTCAGGCAGATCAATCTCGACAAGGGAATAAAGAGAAAAGTGCATCTACAAAGCAATTGTATGGAGTGGAAAATGTGATTGTGGATGACCATTCTAGACTGTCTAGGGTGAGAGGTACGATTCTTTTGAATTATACCCTCCTAAAATTTGTGTTCGAGTATGGTGCATCACATTCTTTTCTTACGTTTCATATTGCGTATTTTCTAATCATAAAAGTTGAAATGATCCCTTCTATGATAAAACTTGAAACACCTCTCAGTGAAAGAGAATGTAGAGCCTTCATGTGTATAGTATGTTCTATAAATGTTGATGGAGCCGAACTGAAATGGGATTTCTCTATGCTGTATATGGTTGTCTATGATATAATACTTGTTATTGATTGGTTGAAAACGTTTAAGGATCACATATACTATTATGGGAGAACATATAGTTTCACGACTAAGGACGTAATCGACAATCTCTTCAGAGGAGAGAGGATGGTAAAGAAAGGTGAAAAGAGAATGTTGGAACCAATGGTGGGAACGATCGCTTAACAATTGGAAGTGTTGACTTTGGCATCATTGTAAGATATCAAGGAAAATAGTTTTCCAGCTGTGGTGTATCAATTTCTTGATGTTTTTCCTGAAAACTTCTCAGGGTTACCCCTTTTAAGAGAAGTGGAGTTTACGATTGATCTCCATCCGGGGACTAGTCCAATCTCACTTACATCTTATAGGATGGCCCCAATAGTGTTAAATTAATTGAAGGTGCAGTTAGAGGAGTTGGAAAGCAATGGTTTTATTCGGAAAATCGTGTCTCTGTGGGTAGCACCAGTTTTGTTTGTAAAGAAAGCAGATGGAAATCTGAGGATATGTGTGGATTATAGTTAATTTAACCAAGATACGATGAAGAATAGATATCCACTTCCACACATTAATGACATATTTGATCATGTGAGGGGATCTCAGTGGTTATCCAAGATTGAATTGCGGTTAGGATATCACCAGTTGTGAGTTTTTAAGGGGGATATTCCAAAGACAATCTTCAGAAGCAGATATAGACACTACGAATATGTAGTCATTCCTTTCGATCTAACGAATTCACTAGCAGTCTTCATGGCTTTGATGAATTAGTTATTTCAACAATATCTGGATTCATTTGTAGTGGTTTTTGTGGATGACATATTGGTGTATTCATGAAAAGGGCTGAGCATGAGAAACACATGGAGATAGTGTTGGAAATCTTGAGAGACCATCAGTTATATTCCAAATTATCAAAGTGTGATTTTTGGATACAAGAGTTACTCTTTCTAGGTCATGTTTTTTCTGAGAAAGGTGTTTCTGTGGATCTAGAAAATATAAAAGCTGTTATTTCATGGAAACCGCCGACAAATGTATTTATGATACTCAGTTTTATTTGTCTAGAAAGTTATTATCGACGCATTATGCATGAACTCTCAGGAATAGCTTTTCCCAGGACAGCATTGACAAAGAAGAACAGTGAATTTCAATGGATTGAGGAATGGCAAAGATCATTTCAAGATTTCAAATTCCTCCTTACATCAGCACCCATCTTGATCTTTCCAGAATCAGGATAGGGCAATGTGGTATATTGTGATGCTTCAGGATCTGGTTTGGGTTGTGTTCTCATCCAAGGAGACCATGTTTTTTCTTATGGGTCAAGGCAGTTGAGGTTGCATGAGAAGAATTACTCAAAGCATGACTTGGAATTGGCTGTAGTTGTCCATGATTTGAAAACATGGAGACATTACCTCTTTCGTGAGAATTTTTGTGTGTTTATGTATCAAAAAAGCATAAAACACATTTTCTTACAATGATATTTTAATCTGAGGCAGAGGATATGGATGTAGTATCTTCAAATGTTCAACATAGACATGATATATACACCGGGTAAGGGAAATTTAGTGGCCGATTCATTAATCAGGACGTCATATGCTCAGTTGGAAATGGAAACTTCAGACCAATGGCAATTGATGTCGGTCGTAGCCAACATGCCTGTGGAATGTGAAAACTGAGGTTATTTTGCTGTTTTCTTTTTAGCTACACATGTTCTTCATCTGGTAAATGTGGTCAAAGAGGCACGAACATCTGATGTGGAATATCTGGTAATGAGTTCAAAACACAATGGTGGGGAGACCATTGATTGCTGGAAACTGAAAGCATTTTCAGTTTTGTGTTTCAGAGATCGGTCTGTTGTACCTATAGTGTGTTAGGAACAACTCCTTCATGCTTACCACCATTCAATATGGGCGGTACATCCAGGTACACAAATGATGTATAAGGCGTTGAGGGTGTAGTTTTGGTGGAGCGGCATGAAATGAATGGTGGTCGAGTTCGTCTCATAGTGCTTAACTTGTCAGAATGTTAACGCAGAGCATCAGAGACCAGCTGGTATGTTATAGTCTTTACCTATCCCAATGTGGAAATGATATCAGATTGCTATGGATTTTGTTACAGGTGTTCCATGAATGGTCCATAAACACGATTATATTTGGGTGATAGTGGATCGTCTGACCAAGTCGGCCCATTTCTTCCCTATTCGTGAAATCCATACGGTGGAAGATCATTCAAAAATCAATATCCCAGAAGTAGTAAAGAGCCATGGTGTACCAGTTTCAATCATGTCAGACAGAGATCTGAGGTTCATAGCTCGTTTCTGGAAATCCTTACAACATTCCCTGAGGACTAAGTTGACGATGAGTACAATGTATCATCCTCGGATGGATGGGCAATCCGAGCGGATTATACAAACGTTGGAAGACGTGTTGAGGGCTTGTGTAATGGATTTTTGTGGCTATTGGAAAGATCATGTTCCTTTAATGGAGATCTCATATAAAATAGTAATCAGACCTCAATACAATGGTTCCCTTTGAAGCATTGTATGGGAGTCCTTGTTGTTCTCCACTTAGTTGGGTGGAAACATGTGAGATATCACTAGTTGGGCCGAACCATGTCCAAGAAACAACAGAGAATATTCAGTTGATAAAGTAGAGGATGGAGACGACACACAGTCGTCAAAAATCCTATGTGGATCGTCGCCGAAGATCCTTGTTTTTCCAGTGAGTGATCATGTCTTTTTGAGAATCTCTCCAAGGCTTGGACATCGTCGTTTTGGGAAGAAGGTAAAATTAGCTACTCAATATCTAGGCCCTTTTGAGATACTTAAACAAGTTGACTAGGTGTATTATCGGTTGGAAATACCACCCCAGTTCAGTTCGGTGCATAATGTGTTCAATGTATCTTAGTTGAAGAATTATAAGCCTGATCCTGACCATGTGATTAGATGGGATCACGTTGACCTAGAGCTGGATACTTCGTTGGTACATATCCTGGTGCAGATTGTGGATAGGCAGGATAATCTCTTGTGTGGAAAAAGTGTCGGTCTAGTGCGAGTTTTATGGAAGCATGGTCAGATTCAGGAAGAGACTTGGGAATGTGAGAAAGAATTTAAAGAGTAGTGGCAAGAACAATTTCAGGAAACCCATGGGTTTCTACATTCCGGGGACGGAAAGGGCAATGGTGGGGAAAATTTAGTACCCCTGGTTTCTGGTATATAACCCTTACTTGTTTCTTTTCTTGTTGTTAATGTTATGGGTGCTGATTGGGAGAGTCAGGAGATCCTGGATTGAAGTTTGAATTAAAGGGGAAGGCGCACGGGTAGTGCACAGTTAGATTACACTATATGGCCAAACCATGCATGGATGACTGGGGAGGTAGTGGCTTCTGCATGGTTGGTTCATAGTTAAGGGTAACCATGTGATGATACCATGAGTGAAGGATGGCTGAGGTAGAAGCTAACGCATGGTTAGCGAGCGGTTTTTCAAACTGTGCGGACTAACCGTGTGGTCAGATAAAGTTATATCTTAAAATTGTGGATCTACCTCGTTTTGCCTTCAATTGCCTTGATTAATCCTCCTCAACGACCCTGACTCGGGAATACTCGCCCTTAAAGGTTGGAAGACTTCTCCCAGGCGTTCTGGAGGCGATCTGAAGTCTTCTCTTCACGAATCAAAGTTGGATTCATAAGGTATGTGATTATTCGTGATCGGTTTCTTAGATCTACTTAGATCTACATTACCTCTTCTCTCGTTTTCTTAGATCTACACCCGTTATGTGTAGATCTAAGGGTCTAGATTCTAAATATGACAATATTTGGTCTTGGTTGTGTTAGCAAAGGGATCTAAGTAGGGGTTTTAGAGTTCTGACTCTGTGTTCTTGGTTTTCTTTTTCCGTGTGTTGGTTTCTCCTGATTTGTTGATTTAGGTGGATTCACTCTTGATTCCTCTTTCTTAGAACATGCAGGCTTAGTTAACATTGATTTAATTACTTGGTTTTGATTGTGCAAAGTAAGTTATAAATCGTCTTTAGTGTTGATTTATGGGTTTTGATGAAATTATGGAAATTGAATGAATGATTTGTACAGAGTGTTTTGGTTTCATGATTTTAAAATGGTTATTTTAAAATATGTATTTGATGGATTTTCAAAATGGGTTGTGGGGAAAATGTTTTCAATAAAATGGCTATTTTATTGAAATGGTTTTTCCCTGGTTGAAATGGTGTGGTTTTTGGGAATACATGGTCTGTGTGTGTTCATATTGCATTTACGAGGATTGGATGAAATATGACCTTGTGCTCGGTGCCAGAATTGTAATGGAACATGGGGAATAATTACCTTGTGATGACATGATAGATCGATGTGAGACCACTCATGAGTAAGGAACTGTCATAACGATGCATTCATAGTGGATTTTCAGAGGTTATGAAATGGTTGGTTGTGTGGATTTGTGAAATGGAATTAATGTGCCAAAATGGAAATTTGAATTTGATTGTAATCTTTTATTGGTTGCTTTTCTTGAGAAAGATTATTTTTGGTGGAAAATGATTTTAGGTTGGAAATGGATTTGACATGGAAGTTGTTATTGTAATGGCTCGGACCCTCCTAGCCCATTACTTTGCCAAAAGTGAGGTTCCACCAAAACAGTGGCACCGTGAAGGTCACACCGTGACGGTGGAACCGTGACGGTGGCACCATGACGGTGGCACCGTGAGGGTGGCACGGTGACGGTGGCACCGTGAGGGTGACACTGTGTCCCCTCGCCGAGCCTTTCATTCTTCTCCCAGTACCTGACTTTTCCACTCCCGCAATGTACGATTTGACATAAATTAATTCTTTTACTCATTTTAATACCATTTAAAGCCCATAATTAATTCCTAAAAATCCTGAGAGACCTCCGTGTGTAACTGCCCAACCACATGGTCAACCCACGACCCCTGAGCCTTACGCGGTTACGCGTTCTCACCTCAACCGTCCGCAGCTCTTATAAAATAATGATTAGTCGTGGTTTCTCCATTCCTTGATCGTGGATTTTCACAAACATCTTCTGGTGCATCGGGCGCGCCGCATCGTTATCTATAATGTTCCGCGCCCGGCCTAAGCTTCGATCATCTATCAATAAGTAGGGAATTTCTCCTTAGCCTCTCTCTTTTGTGTATCATGCGGGGTGGGCGTGCTTCTATTCTGTAGAATTGGACAAACAAAACCTAAATGAAGATAATGAAATGGATTTTTTTTATATATAAAGGGGGGACTGTGATCGTTGATGTTTTTTATATTACGACCATCTTGTTAAGTCGTGCTGGCTTATGCCTTCTGAAAATCGAGGTCGTTGGTGGTCGTTGTTTGTGCTCTAATGAACCCCTGATGATGTTTTAAATGGCTTGTTGTGGTTGTAAACTCCTACTGTGAAAAGTAAATTGGTTAATCACGTATATCTGGCCAAATAAATTGAGGCACAGGATCAATACTTCTGTGATGACCCCGGTTAAAACACACAAAAATTGAAATCATGGAGTGTGTTGAGTCGTTTAAATCTGAAAATACTGGAATGGCCCTGACTTGTGTTGGTGGTGGTGGTCGGTTGTATTCTTATTCGTGCTGATTTCTAGATATGTGGTAGGGGATGGGATCCCCTGTCTTTATACTCTAGGGGTTGTGTGAATTTGGGGATTGGATCCCCTGTTGGTATGGATTCGGTGGTTGTGAGTTTTACGACCAGGTGGGTACATGTTTATATCACGAATTGGGGTGGAATCCTCTGTTGTTGAGAACCAGGTGTGGGCGTTACAGTTGATGTTTGACTATTTACTTTCCCTCTTATGCCTATGCCTACTAGTTGCCCAGTAGTGCTTGAAATTAATTAAACATTATTACTGAACATGAAACAAGAATGGGAAAAATGGGTTTTGTTGGCGAGAGTCGTGACTTGTGACTTGGACGCATTGGTGTTGTTTTCTGTAGGCTGGGTATGAAAACGTAAGCTTTGGGTGAGTGTTTGTTACCTATATCTTTACTGTAGATTTGTGTTTCTTATTCGCACCCCGCCCAAGTTGATAACTTAGTGATGAACACCCCCATTTCATGGGGGAGGGTGTTTTCCCAACACTATTCTTAGTGGCTGGTTATTAGCTTCTTTTCTGCTCCCTTTCCCAGATAGCCCAAGTATCTTCTGGCAGGCTATGATGGCATGAGGTCCATTATTAGCCCAATAACCTTCGGGCGGGGTAGTGTGGTGGTTGTCCAAGTGTGTGCGGTAGGTGGTTTCCCAAGTATCTTCGGGATGAGGCCCAGGTGTCTTCGGGTGTGGCAGTGGATTTTCTAGACCATGTATCTTCGGGAGTGGTGGTGATTGTTCTGGCCTAGGTGTTTGAGGGCGGGATTTGGCAGTGGTACTGTGTGTGGTGGTTGTGGCCTAGGTGTGTACGAGCGGGTGTTGCAGTGGGACTGCGGTGAGAATGGAAGGATTGGTCCGATGCGTAGGATGTCTCAATAACTAGTGGGAAAGTGGCGCGGGGTACCCAAATTTCAATGTTCTATTACTATACATTACTTGACTTGCGTTATTTGGGTAGTGTTTCTTGGTGAGGCCTAGGGTGTATATTTTACCTTGATAGGTGTTTGTTTTACACTTTTTTTTCCTCACGGGACTTTAGTACGTCCCCCCACTTGTGCACGAGAGTATTTGTTTTTCCTTAATAAGTGTAATTGTATGCTCACCATATGTATATAAAACTACTTTCAGGTTTCTAGGAGGACTTAAGGGATCACACAGGACCATACTAGCTTAGACCATTAGGGCAGTTGTAGTTGGTTCATTTCCTCTTTGGTACTTACCTTTGTAGTCACCTTTTATACCTTGTGGCTTTACTTTTGGAACATGCATGTGGGAATGGTTTAGTCTTTTATTTAATTTTATTTTACCTTGGTGTTGTTGAGTTTCATCATCATATCTATCAATATTATAAAACAAAAAGGGGTAATGCCTTCCATTTGTGAGAAATTTGTATACCCTTGGTGCTAGTCTCCACTCCGGGACCTATTGAAGGTGGGTCTCGTGGGTCATTATCTCTCCTTAAACTTAAAGAAGCAAGGGTCTGGCAATCTGCTAACCCTTCCCTTCTTTTGGTGAAGGCGGGTCGTGACAGAATGGCATCAAAGGTGATGGTTGAGAGATAGGATGGAGGCTGGAGTAAGGCACAGTGAGTATTTCATGGGATGGTAAGGCAACATTGCTGGGTGACCTTGGCACGTGAATTAGGCCAGGGAAGACCGGCTAGGACACGAGATTTTAGGGGCCCCCGTGATCCTATGCAAGGACTCTGGACCTACCGAACGACTAAGTGAGGCCACATTGATTGCAGGGTAGAGACTCTTGGAAAGATACATGCATCATAATGACTTGTGTTCTTGTGTTTCTGGGATGTCTTGGGAATTAAGAATAAATTAAATTTTTATGAAGTTTTAAGAACGATATTATTCACTACTTGGGATTAGGCATCCCTTGTTTACCTTGCAGCTATGGCACCTGGAAGGTGACCACATGTGGTACAGGCGATCGAGGCCCCAGAGCCTACTTTGGCCGATCGATAGAGAGCTGATTGAGAGGAAGAGGACGACCAGTGGCAGAAGACTCTTCAGGCCTTCCAACGTTAGGCCCTCGAGAAGTATGAGGGAAGCACCTCCGACATGAAGACAGAAGGCTTGCTAGAGGATATAGTTATAGCTTTCGGCCTTATTCGGCCCCCAGCCGAGTACTGGGTTCCTCTGACCTTCAGCCAGATGCGGGGAGCGGTGCATCATTGGTGGATGCTTTACCTGGGGGAGAGGAGAGAGTCTGAGGTGGCTTGGGCGGATTTCAATATGGAGTTCCGGGCGGAATTCCTCTCCTCGACGACGAAGGAAGAAAAGAGACAGGAGCTACTCTCCCTCCAGCAGGGGAGTATGTCTGTGAGGGCGCTAGTGATCAAGTTCAAGGACCTCCTACGTTTTTCTTTGGACCTCTTTCCCAATGAGGAGTCTCAGGCAAGACGTTTAGAGGAGGCGCTCCGACCCTCCCTCCAGTATGCTGTTACCCCCTTTACCCTGCTGACGTACCTGGAGGTCTAGAAGAAGGCCGAAGTGGTGGAGAGGATGCATGCTCTAGGAGGAGTGTCACGATAGGGGATCCAGCTGGGACCATCGAAGGGAAAGGCCATCAGCACTAGGCCTCTAGCGTCAGGACCCTATAGGTTCCGAACAGAAGGGAGCAGACCGTAGCAGTTTCAGTTTTGATCCCCCAGCCCTCACCCTTTCCCTTCGGGCTCGGGACTGCGGTGCTTCGTACGTGGGAGCCCCAGGCATCTCTGGAGTCAGTGCCCATACCGGGTACAGTACGGTGTTGGAGGACACCTCATGCACCCACCCCAGCAGCAGCTTCCATCCAGACCTTTCCAGTAGTAGCAGCAGGGACAGCGAGGTCCTGATCCTCTGAGGGCAGATGTAGGAGGAGGAGGCGAACCTCAGGGCGCTCCTTAGGGACCTCGACCGGGGCGTGGTCGGGGAGCTGGCCGGCAGCCGAGGGGCAGAGGAGTTGAGAGTGGACAGTTGCACGCCGCAGAGGGAGCAGTTCTAGCAGGGCCAAAGGTTGTTCTAGGTATGATCAATCTGTTTATCACTCTTGCTTCTGCCTTGTTCGATACCGGAGCTTCGCACTCCTTTTTTGCACCCAGTCTAGCTCGTGCCTTGGGTTTATATGTAGAGAGACTTCCAGTGCCCCTGGTGTTGAGCACACTAGTCGGAGGTCAGAACAACATGTTGTTTGTATGTCGGGGATGTAGACTGATGATAGGGACACATCAGTCGGTTATGGATCTTCTTCTGCTACAGATTCATCCATACGATGTAATCCTAAGCATCGACTTGTTATTTTCTATGTGTTCCATAATCGAATGTTTCAGAAGAAGGGTTGTGTTCTCGTACTTAGACGGTCGGTGTGTTACCTTCACCGGTGAGCGGAGCTGTCAGAAGGGAAACAGGCGAGAGGAACCCCTCCTCTCCTTGTTGGCCGAGCTGAAAGTGGAATCAGTAGATGCTGAAATGGTGGAAGTGCCAGAGATCGTCCATGAGTTTATGGATTTCTTCCCTGAGGAGGTGATGACTCAACCCCCTTGGTGTGATATCGAGTTTGGGATAGACCTATAGCACGGCGTTCGACCGATCTCGATGGCTCCTTACTGGATGGCACGTTCAGAGCTACGGGAGCTGCGGATCTAGATTGATGATCTGATGAAGAGGGGTTATGTTCACCCTAGTGCATCACCATGGGGCGCCCCAATATTGTTCACAAAGAAGGAAGATGGTGGTCTCAGGTTGATCATCGACTACAAGAGGCTGAATCAGGTGACGATCAAGAATCGCTACCCTCTTCCGAGGATAGACGATCTGTTCGACCAGCTGAAAGGGGCAGGGTGGTTCTCAAAGATCAACCTATGGTCTGGGTATCACCAGCTAAGAGTTAAGGAGTCTGACATCCCGAAGACGGCGTTCAGATGCAGGTATGGACACTTTGAGTTCGTAGTCATTCCCTTCACTGTTACGAACACCCTAGCTGTGTTCATGAGGCTTATGAACTCCATCTTTTGGGAGTACCTGGATCGGTTCGTGGTCGTATTCAACGATGACATCCTGGACTACTCAAGATCAGAGGAGGACCATGCGGAGCACCTGAGGACAATTTTGGAGGTCCTCTGACATCATCATCTCTATGGGAAGTTGTCTAAGTGCAAGTTCTAGACACGGGAAGTGCACTTCCTCAGGAACGTGGTGTCCGAGCAGGGGGGTAGTGGTGGACCCATCAAAAGATAAGGCAATTGTTTCTTGGGAAGCACCCAAGAATGTGGAATAGGTCTGTAGTTTCCTTGGGCTGGCAGGTTACTATCGGAGGTTCGTACCCAACTTCTCCCGAGTTGTGGCCCCTCTCACAACCCTGACCAAGAAAGACCAGGTTTTCGTGTGGAGCGAGCTGTGCGAGTCAGCCTTCAGCTATCTAAAAGAATAGTTGGTTAGTTACCCAGTGCTGAGATTACCAGAAGAAGGGGTGGCCTATGAGTTGTTCTGTGATGATTCAGGACAGGGCCTGGGATGTGTGTTGATGCAGCGACAATGGGGGGATCTCTTATGGGTCTAGGAAGCTACGCCCCCATGAGCATAATTACGCCACCCATGACCTGGAGATTGCAGCGGTCGTTTTTTGTGCTAAAGTTATGGCGGCACTACTTTATCGAGGAACGCTTTGTGGTCTTCACAGATTACAAAATATTGAGGTATATCTTCTCCCAGCAGGACATAAACTTGTGACAGCGTGGATGGCTGGAGTTCCTCCAGGATTACGACTTCGATATCTCTTATACTGAGGGAATGGGCAATGTGGTGGCCGATTCCGTGAGCAGGAGGATGTAGAAGGATGTGGTCCGAGAGTTGGTGGATTCTTGGAAGGCAATGGAGGAGTTTGCTTCCTTACACAAGGATGCAAATATGGATAGCGGTAGCGGTTTTCTATATCAGATGATAGTGCAGTCATCTCTGTTTCGACAAGTGGAGGATTCTCAGTGGGGAGACCCAGAGTCCGCAATGATGTGTGACCGGGTTGACTAGGGCAATCCTCCGGAAGGATGGACATAGGATGATCAGAATCAGATGATTTTCCAGAAAAGGATGTTTGTTCCAGGAGTGATGTGCGACAAGGTTCTCAATGAGTTTCAGAACACACCCCTGGCGGTACACCAAGGAGTTTCCATGATGTACCAGGGACTGAAAGGACAGTTTTGGTGGCCCGGAGTGAAGCGAGCAGTGGCAGAGTTTGTGGCCAAGTGCTTAGTGTGTCAGCAAGTGAAGGCTGAACACCGAGTTCCAGGCGGCCTACTGTAGTCTCTAGATGTCCCCGAGTGGCAGTGGGACGACATCTCGATGGATTTTTTCATGGGACTACCAAAGGTCCAAGGGGGATACGACACCATCTGGGTGGTAGTGGATAGAGTGAAGAAATAGGATCACTTTCTGGAAATTAGGGAGTGGAGTACTGTGGATGCTTTGGCATGAATGTACCTTGATGAGGTGGTGCGGTTGCATGGAGTTCTGAGGTCTATAGTCTCAGATAGGGATGCACAGTTTACCTTGCGATTTTGGAGAGGATTGCAGCATGCGTTTGGCACCCTTTTACGCCTTATCACTTCTTTCCATCCCCAGACAGATGGAAAAAAAGAGTGCACCATCCAGACCTTGGAGGATATGCTACGAGCATGTGTTCTGGACTCAGGAGGATCATGGGTGCGACACCTGCCCCTGGTAGAGTTCTATTGCAATAATAGCTATCACTCTACCATATGTATGGCCCCGTTTGAAGCCTTGTACGGGAGGCCATGTCGTTCACCTATGTGTTGGGACGACGTAGGAGAGGCAGGAATCCTTGGCCCGGAGGTGTTGCAGGACATGACAGAAAAGGTTCAACTCATACGGGAAAGGATGAAGGCGGCCTAGGACCGACAGAAGTCATATGATGATACCAGGAGAAGGCCCTTGGAGTTTGAGGATGGGGACCACGTGTTCTTGAAGGTCTCCCCTCGGCGTGGGTAGCAGAGGATAGGCAAGGGGAGTAAGCTTTCTCCCAGGTTAATCGGACCATTCAAAGTGTTGTGGCGGGTTGGCGAGGTGGCTTATCGGCTAGCATTGCCACCGCCACTACTGGGGATACATGGTGTCTTCCATGTGTCATAGCTCTGTCGGTATCTGCACGATGATTCACACATCTTTGATTGGGGTGAGCTGGACATCGAGGATGACATGAACTTTATGGAGAGACCAGTGTTGATCGAGGATCGCAAGGATAAGGTGCTTTGTGGGCGAACCATCCCATTGGTTCGTGTGTTGTGGAGACATGGTGGGCTTGAGGAGAGTACGTGGGAGAGGGAAGCACAGATGTGTACCCAGTACCCAGAGTTGTTTTGAGTTTTGTTCCTTGTTGTACCTGTTGTGGTAGAACATTTTTTCTTTTGTCTATGAAATGTACTAGTTTTTCTTCCCCTGGATGTGTGTGAAAAGCCCTGGATATGGGGGAGGAGAGAACCCGACCCATAATAAAGACGCATTAAGGTGGATTCGATTAAACCCGTGCGGGAGAGTCAATGCCGCCCAAAGCGGATAATATCTTGACATGGGGGGAGGAGACTCCCCAACCCATATGCCTGAGTAGTTTGGCATGGTATGTTGCTTGGTTCTTGATAGAGAAGTGTTTTTGGTTAGCATGGGTTCACTTATAAGAGGTATATATCGAAGTGGTTGTTCGGACCCTCTATTTCGTTCTTGGTTTGTTTTGATTCTCGAGGACAAGAATCGTTTAAAAGGTATCTAATGTAATGCCTTGGACCCTCCTGGACCATTACTTTTCCAAAAGTGAGGTTCCACCAAAATAGTGGCACCGTGATGGTGACACCGTGACGGTGGAACCGTGACGGTGGCACCGTGAGAGTGGCACCGTGAGGGTGACATTGTGACGGTGGCACTGTGAGGGTACATCGTGACAGTGGCACCATGAGGGTGACACCATGACGGTGGCACCGTGAGGGTGGCACCGTGACTGTGGCACCATGAGGGTGACACCGTGTCCCCTCGCTGAGCCATTCGTTCTTCTTCTAGTACATGACTTATCCACAGTCGCAACATAAGTTTCGACATAAATGAATTCATTTACTCCTATTAAAACCATTAAAATCCCATAATTAATTCATAAATATCCAGAGAGACCTCCTTGTGTAACTTCCCATCTGCGTGGTCAACCCACGACCCCCGCGCCTTACGCGGTTACGCGTTCTCACCTCAACCGTCTGCGACTATTATAATCTAAAGGTCAGTTGTGGTTTCTCCTTTCCCCGATCGTGGATTTTCACAAACAGCTTCTGGTTCATTGGGCGTGCCACATCGTTATCCGTATTGTTCCGTGCCTGGCCTAAGCTTCGATCATCTATAAACATATTGGGAATTTCTCATTCATCTATCTCTTTTGTGTATCATGCGGGGTGGGCCTGCTTCTGTTCTGTAAAATTGGACAAACCAGACCTAAATGAAGATAATGAACTGGATTTTTTTATAAATAAGGGGGGGTTGTGATCGTTGATGTTGTTTATATTATGACTATCTTGTTGAGTCATATTGTCTTACGCCATATGAAAATAAAGGTCGTTGGTGGTCGTTGTTTGTGCACTAATGAACACTTGCTGATGTTTTAAATGGATTTTTGTGGTTGTAAACTCCTTCTGTGAAAAGTAAATTGGTTAATCACGTATATCTGGCAAAATAAATTGAGGCACCAGGATCAATCCTTTTATGATAACCCCAGTTAAGACACAAGAAAATTGAAATCATGGAGTGTGTTAAGTCGTTTAAATATGAAAATACCAGCATGGCCCTGACTTGTGTTAGTGGTGGTAGTTGGTTGTTTTCTTTTTCGGGCCGATTGCTGGAGATGTGGGAGGGGATGGGATCCCCTGTATTTATACTCTTTGGGTTGTGTGAATTTGGGGATGGGATCCCCTGTTGGTATGGATTCGGTGGTTGTGAGTTTTAAGACCAGGTGGGTACTTGTTTATATCACGAATTGGTGTGGAATCCTATGTTGTTGAGAACCGTGTGTGGGAATTACGGTTTATGTTTGACTGTTTACATTCCTAGACTTGTGCCTATGCCTACTAGTTGCCCAGTAGTTCTTGAAATTAATTAACCATTATTACTGAACATGAAACAAGAATGGGACAAATGGGTTTTGTTGGCGAGAGTCGTGACTTGTGACTTGGATGCAGTGGTATTGTGTTCTGTAGGTTGGTTAGGAAAACCTATGATTTGGGTGAGTGTGTGTTACCTATATCTATATTGTATATTTGTGTTTCTTATTCACACCCCACCCAAGTTGAGCACTTAGTGTTGAACACCCCCATTTCACGGGGGAGGGTGTTTTTCCCAACACTCTTCTTAGTGGCTGGTTATTAGCTCCTTTTCTGCTCCCTTTCCCGGATATCCCAATTATCTTCGGGCAGGATGTGATGGCTTGAGGTCCATTATTATCCCAAGAACCTTCAAGCGGGGTAGTGTGGTGGTTGGCCAGCTGTGTGCGGTAGGTGGTTTCCCAAGTGTCTTCCTGATGAGGCACAATTGTCTTCGGGCGTGTCCGTGGATTTTCTAGCCCAGCTGTCTACGGGCGTGGTGGTGATTGTTCTGGCCTAGGTGTTTACGGGAAGGATTTGGCAGTGGGACAGCGTGTGGTGGTTGTGGCCCAGGTGTGTGCGGGCGGGTGTGGCAGTGGGACTGCTGTGAGAATGGCGGGATTTGTCTGATGCGTAGGATGTCTCAATAACCAGTGGAAAAGTGGCGCGGGGGACCCAAATGTCGATTTTCTATTACTATACATTACATGACTTGTGTTATTTGGGGAGTGTTCCTTGGTGAGGCCTGGGGTGGATAGTTTACCTTGATAGGTGTTTGGTTTACTCTTTTTTTTTTCTCACGGGACTTTAGTACGTTCCCCCACTTGTGCACGAGAGTCTTTGGTTTTCCCTACTGAGTGTACTTGTATGCTCACCCTACGTATATAAAACTACTTTCAGGTTTAAAGGAGGACTTTAGGTATCACACATGACCATACTAGCTCGGACCATTGGGGCAGTTGCAGTTGATTCTTTTCCTCTTTTGTACTTACCTTTGTAGTCACCTTTTGCACCTTGTGGCTTTACTTTTGGAACATGCATGTGGGAATGGTTTATTTTTTTATTTACTTTTCTTTTACCTTGGTGCTTTTGAGTTTCATCATCTTATCTCTCGATCTTATAAAACAAAAAGGGGTAATTCCTATCATTTGTGAGAAATTTCTATACCCTTAGTGATAGTAACCACTCTGAGACCTATTGAAGGTGGGTCTCGGGGGTCATTATCTATCCCTCAACTTAATGAAGGAAGGTCCAGGCAATCTGGTGACCCTTCCCTCCTTTTGGTGAAGGTGGGACATGACAGTTATATTGTGAAATGTTTTTGGAGTTTTTTTATATAAATTGTTTTATATAAATGTGCAAACATGTTTTATCCGAGAGGCATGTGTTGGGAAGTCATCGGGGAAAACCTATTAATTATCATTACTCACCCCCTGATTTGGAACGATGGTTCTTTTTAATATGAAATATATCAGGATTTTGGCCAAGGTGGAGTGTCACAAATTTATAGCACTACTTCGTGACTCTTGGGATAGTTCGTGAAGTTAGAGTTTGGAGTATGTGGAGCATAGATTTGGGTTATCGTCTTAAAGTCTTGTAATTGTCTTTCAGTTGTTTACTCTGATTTGGTTTTTTATTCCGTTGTTTCACGTGGTTGGGTTATTATGAAAATGATTGTTGAGTTGTTTCGATTTTACATTATGCATCATATAGTGGTTTATTGGAGATGATTATCTAGTTTTCATTGTTTTTTGTTTGTTCTAAAAGGGTAAATCATCCCCCACTTTTCTTGAAACCCTTAAACATTTATTATCAGCCTTTGGCACCTTGGGGATGTCTCTTAAGGCCATGTAATCACTCGTTGAGCTCTCAAGACAATGAGAATTGGTTGGACATTACAATTAGATATGATACACACCCTGTTTGACACTCCTAATGGAAATTAATTGCTAAAATTCAAAATTTCATTATGAAATATTATTATGTGAACAAAAAATACCCTTAAGAATATATGTTATTAAATAAAACATAGATAACAGAGGCAGAATCATATAAATTTACATGTTAAAGAAATACAAGTAATTTATATGTTATAAATTTAATGTTATTGGATCCATATTTATGAGTTTAATATCTCAAAGATAATCAACACTATTTTTCCACATATTCTTTCCAATGGATGTAATTTAAACGAATCAAATAAACAATCGATGTGACTAGAAATTTCTTGAGGGTCCCAATCAAATTTAAACCCAAAACGAGATTCAATCATGAAATTTTGGTTGATAATATCTCCGGTGAATCATGATCTATATAGAAATATAGATCATGAGGAGTTCTGAAGTCTCCCAATGAAAGAACACTCTTCAATCGAAAATTTTATATGAAAAAGGCCTATAACATTGGATGGATAATCTCATACTATATTTAGGGGACAATGGTAAACTAAATTGAGGAGATCATATCAGTTATTTAATTCTTTGAGAAAGAGAAGTTTAAACTATATTTTATTGTATGAAGGGATAAAATTATCTGTGGTGGAAATCGATGATGTGCATCCAACATGAGTAAGAGATCAAATTGATGGGTCATAAGGGATTATGTAAAATGTTTTTTGATAAAACATTCCTTGGGACTCTTGGACATAAATTGGAAATGGATTTCATTACACTACATAAATAAGATGTTGAATATATTGGGAATATGAGACAAACATCATAGTACATTCACAATACACATGAGTCATTTTCATTACCCCTGAATTCAAGGTTGACCACTTCTTGGGTGGGATAAAACCTATTCTATGAAGATACTAGGGGATCAAAGACCTTGACAGTTATGAATAAATTTTACAATGATCCAAAAATGTCAAAATAGAGATTGAAGAATCTCAAGGTTATTACGGGGATCCGAAGTGGAATGTGGAGTTTAATTGTTTTCTATTTTTTGGAGAAATATGACTGTGCTATGGACATTAAACAAATAAGTTTTCAAAGGTTTAGAATGTAGAACACCAGAAATTTACATATGTGGATGAGGAAATTATTTATGCCTAGGAATTAAGGGTACCTAGATAGTGATATTCGATAAGAGAAACACACCATTTTGTTGAAGAAAATGAATTCTTTAATCAATGATCAGTTCATTTTTCCTTTTATTTAAATCATGGATATAGGGAATCATTCAATTCAATGAACTAAGAGAGCGGTTTTTATAGACAACTATCACACTCTAACGAATCAAGGTACTACATCATTCATTAGAACCATTGAGGTGAGTGTTGACATAAAATAGGTGACATGTGTGTTGGTAATTATTTAAAGAATGGAAAACATAATTTTTTATTCAGGTTCTATGAATTTATTAATATCATGAATGTGTAATAAAACAATTCAAATACCACACTAATGGATGGAAGTAGTTATGTCAGAGAAAATGGGAAATAAGGCAATTATTGCATCCCCTGAATGTAAATTATACACTATTAAAATTGTTGTGATTATCTTCTAGGAGTAAAATTTGATACTATTTTTTTGGAATTTGAGGAAATTATGTGTAGGGATTGGATTTCCCGTTATAGATCCAACATAAATTTCTGTGATAAAGAAATCACTCTCCGTATCATGAATCATCCTCAGATTCAATAAAAATTTATGGATATGGATATATGGTATTTAGATCCAACATTTTAAATATGATATTATTTCAATGTGGATGATAATATATAGAGTAAATGATTGAGAATATAGAAATAATTATCCTTGACGACATTAACATTATGATGGAATATGATGATATGTTTCCCAAAGTATTGGCATGTTTTCCGTTTAACAGAGTGGTTGGATTTTTAATCCAGTATAAAAATTGGGGGATTAAATTATCTAAGAATATATATATAATGACTTGTGTGGAACTACAAGAGATAACTAAACAACTACTGGAAAATATGGATATATTGTTTAAATTCCCATCCACTTCACCATTAAGTTCACAAGTCCTCATAGTGATGAAAAAGGGTGGGTGAATGATCCAATTCATTATTTATTATTAACTCAACATGATCATGATAATGAATAAATCTAATATAACATTGATTGATGTCTTATAGGATCATGTATGTGGATCACAATAAATATCTATGGTTGATCTACAAATGGGATATTACCATTTTTTGGTGAATATAGATGATGTCCCCGTGACTGCTTTTCAACTATGGTTTTAGAACAGAGTTCATAATAATTCCATTTTGAGTAAATAATTCTCTATAAATATTCACACATGTGATAAATTTATTCTTTATAGATTACCTCCAATTAAATGTTCATCTTTATAGATGATGTTATAATTTTCTCTATAAAGAAAGGAAGAGCATGAAGTGAATCTAGGAACTATGCAGAAAGCCTTATGAAAAGAGAATATTTATTTGAAGATATAAATTGTGATTTCTAGAGTAAGGAAGTATCATTATTGGGGGATAACATTATATGAAATGGGATATCTATGGAACTATAAAGAATATAAGAAATTGTGGATGCATGAGGCCAACATCTATGATAGATATTTGTAGATTCATATGACTACATGGTTACTTTCATCGACTTTAGTGAAATTTATCATGATTGTAAAAACCATAATATAAGATAACATTAAATGAATTTATGATTTCATGGAATGATGAATTTTAAGAAAGAATCACAACATTGAAATGTGGTTTATCACGGCACATATACTAAATCAATCCACGTGTTTAGAACTTTTGGAACTATTTGGTGCTTCTTTGAAAGAATGTATTGAGATGTATGTTAATGAAAAATGAAAAAGTGATAAATTGTGCTTCTAAAAAAATTATGGATCATGAATAGGAGAACCCAATCCATTATATGCAGTAGGCTGTAGTGATCATCCCTTAAAAAATATTAAGTAATTATCTCTTTGGGAGATGTCTAAAATATATAAAAATCAAAAGAATTTCATGTACAAATTCAGATAGAAAGAGATGAATATAAAACAACGAAGACTATTAGAGATGATCAAAGATAGTAACTTCTCAATTCACGACAATCATTAAAAAGTGAATTAATTAGAAACTCTTTATTTGGAAATGAAACATTAACTCTTGGATGTATATGAATATAGAGGGGTTTGATCTTCATAGATTAGAAAAGTATGGTTATCAGAATAATAATGAAAGGAACATTATCAATCCATCTTAAAATGATTATTCAATCATCCTTTCATGAAAGCGTTAAGGATGCTCAAATAAATGCTTTAAGAATTCATAAAAAAGTGTATGCTCTAATATAATGTAAATCCTAACAGTTCAATTATAAAGAAAAAGGAGTTGTAAATCATGTTTCAAGAATACATACTCCATAAAATCCAAAATTAATTAAGCATATGTTGGATAATGCACATAGAATAACCTAATACATTACTCTTAGAAGCACAATGATGTTTTAAGATCTCTAAGAGAAATATTGGTGGGACAATATTAATAATAATATCAAAAAATATAAAAAATTATGTATTTTATGTTAGTATGTTAAGCTGGAAAGAAAAAAATACAAGGGGATGAAGAAATCATTACCCATACATATATGGGAATGGGAAAACATAACCATTTAATTTATTACATTCCTTCCAAAAACATGAAGAATAAATAATTTTATCTAGGTTATTATAGATCTTATAATGAATATTCTACACTTCATTATGATTTTAGAGGATTTTTCAAGCATTCAACTTTCAATGATATACATTTGAGATGTAAAGAGGCTACAAAGAACACCATTGTCAATTGTATCTGATCCATATCCAAGATCTACCTATAATTTCTAAAAAATCCTCAAATATTCTCTGAATAATGAGATGAAATTCATCATAACATATCACCCCCAAAAAGTGTATCCAATCGGAGTAGACTATCTGGAAACATGAGTGCTTGTTGAGAGAATTCCCAGTTTAATTCAAAGGTGGATGGGATCAAGATCGTCTTCTAGTAAATTTATCATATAATTATGGTTTCCAATCAAGAATCCAAATAGATCCCTATGAATCCCTTTATGGGAAGTGCAGCATAACACCTATAATTTGGGATGAAGTTGAGTAACATGAACTGAAAGGTCACGAAATGGTCCAAAAATGTGGAAAATATACAAGACCATTCCACATCATATCATGGAATCTCAGTGTCAAGAACAAAAATATTCGTGCAATCATCGAAGAGAACTAGATTTTGATGTTGTAATAATGGTATTATTCCAATATATCAATGAAATTATTTCTTGTGATTTTTAATTAAATGAAATCTTATTCCAAGATATATCCATCCCTTTGAGATCCTTGAATTCATTGGAGTTGTGTCTTGTTGTCTAGCACTCCCACCAATCCCATCTCACATTATTTATTTACTCCATGTCTCCCACTTGATTGTGTATATACTAGACCCCTCACATGTATTCACTCTAAAGTGGTACCATTGGAGAATTATCTTTCATATAAAGAGAATCTGGTCAAAATAATTGATAATAGAGGCTACATTCTATGGAAGAAGATAATGAATCTTATCAATGTGATGTGAAAAAACACATGTTTATAAAAGTAAGGTTGGATCTAGATGAAGTGAGGATAAATATTTACCCTAATAAATTATATTGTGTGATATGAAAATTTAAAGGGGGAAATTTTTGATGGGGGATATTTTAATGTCTTGATCATTTATAAGTAAAATTCCCATTTAATTTTATTCAAATTTCTTATTACACATTGTGTATATATACAAAACATTAACATATTTGTTTTTGTAATTCCTATAATATTTATATGACCATTTAGAGTAATTAACATTTATAATATATTGGTTGAATTGTTATCACATGATTAGTATAAATATAGGGTATTAAAATATCCAATTGTCACATGAAAAGGAAGTGATATACTAAAGAACTAAGGGCATACCCAATGAAGATCATTGATAGGTACAACACCACATGATTTTATTGAATATATTATTTTTCTTTTCATTGATGTCTTGTGTTGTATGCTACACAATTATTAGCTTGATCTATATGAAACAATGTATTAGCATGCAGTATACGCAACACTCTTATTGGGTTGTTTTGTATGTAATTTCAAGTTATTTTGATAGAATTCATTTCACACAATACTATGTGTAGATTTTGTTCTATGTATAAATGAACAATTTTTGTATTATGTTATCCAAAACACCAATGGATGCATTGACTATATGTAACTTTGACATGGTTTGTGTTACACGCAAGAGCGACCTTCCTGGATTTCTTGTATTGTATTCAATACCAAGTTTCACTAAAAACGATATATTATGAAAATATTATATAAACTATCTTTTATGAATAGTATTAATTTTTTTTGAATTGTATATAACATTGTCATACATCATTTACATGATGTGAGAACAATGACATTTTTTCAGAAAAAATAGTATTTTTCAAAACATGGAGTTTTACCACCATTTGATGGAGCACAAATTTTAAATATAGTTTTTGAAAAATTAATTAGTTAAATTTGAAAAACAACTTTTTTTAGGAATGATATAATAATTTACTTTTGATATTTTTTTATTTTTCTGATAAATTTTATATTTTGATGAATAGTGAAAATACATGAAAGTTTTATTAAAAAACATTTTCATCGAGATAATTTATATGGTATAATTATAATATTGAATGGTTTTAATATATATATATATATATAAAATATTTTTACCATTTAATATAATTTATTTCATTTGAATTAATTATACATGAAATTCATCGATAAAAACATTTCAATCTTTTGCAATGTTTTATCATTTCAAACCCGCTTTCTCAAAAATAGGAATATCTATAAATTTATTACTACAAATTCAGTGTTTTGAATTTTGAAAAATTGTTTCCATAGTTGGAATCATTAGGAATAAATTATGTTAATGTTCTAATTTTAGTTTTGGTCATTATGAATCGTAATATTGGTTATTATTTTCATTACCAAGGTTAAGTATAAATAATGTAATTAAGGGTAAGATTAATATTTAAAAATTATATCATATCCGGTAATAATCTTAATGTATGAATGAATTCAACCCTTTATCATTTATTTTTTGAAATTGTATCACTATATATTAATATATGGATAACTGGGAGGTTAGATGACATTTTATAGTCTATGGAAAGCATAAATAATTTCCTAAATCATTGACATTTTCTATAATTTTTAGATATTAAATAATTAAAATTTATGATGACACAATAGTGATTTAGGAATTGTTTTATTAATATAAATATCAAATAAATGTAGTTAAAAATATTAAATAAAATAATATATGAACTAATTAATTTTCTCCATGAATTTCATATGTCGATATGACATATTAAGACTGTATTAAATATTATGGTAAGAATGTTTCTACTCTATGAATTTAATTAAATGTCTAATAATTAAATAGTGTAAATATGGACACTATTGATATTTTATATACATAACATTGTATACATTTTATAAAAAATATAAAATTGATAAATAGAAGGTTGAAAATGAAATAAATTATATATTTATGGTAAATTAAGACCACATATTTAAATATTCATTAACATTAAATATATTGAATGTTTTTCCCATAATTAAAATTTAATAGAATAATTATGCGTCAATTAAAAAGATAAGGTTCAAATTGACAAAATAAGTAGATGAAAATTTATTTGTTGATGATATTAATACCTTATCTTATATCATATTATAATTTGGGACGCTTTGGTGATTTATGGGTGGGGTTTTATTTTATTTTAAATTAATAATTTTCAGAGATACTAATAGTCCCCCTCTCCACTTTTATAGATGGGAACCTCTTCCTGCCCTCTTCCATCAATTTTGAGTATTCATTCTCAGAAAAACCCTTTAAATTTATTTTTTGAACTTCCCATGTTACATTTTAGAGGTTCTGGTCTTCTCGAAAGTCCAATTATAGTTCCCTAATAAGAAATTTAATGGACGCATGTCAAGGAAGAGGTAATCTCTTCAACCGATTCATTCAAATTTCATTCTTCTCAAACATACTCTTATTTTTTTCATTATTATGTATTAAAATATATATAAATCATATAATCATATTTTATTATTAATATTAAATATCCCTATTTCACCTTCTTTCCATCCTATAAGATACGAAATCACTACTCCAGCGTACGTTCGACTTAACGTCACCACATTGTGGGGTAATCTATTTTTCACCACCACCATACATGGATGTGAATAATGGTAGAAATAATAATTATATATGATTATTATAATAGGATAATAATTATGAATTATTATACTCCATTAACTTCAATACCATTCATCAATTATGGGAATTATATTGTCGCTCATGCATACGTATGATTATCCATCATCACGACGCGATGAGATTAATTCTCCACGTAAACCATTCATGAATAATTATAAACTTTATGTAAAAAAGAATCATTAAATATATGAAATAATAATTCTACTTAATTAATGTGTATATATATGTCATTTACTTACTTCCATTCATTTTTATAAGGAAACACAAACAGTGTTCAAGCGTACGTTCGACCTACCGTCTCCATGAACTATGTATTCCATTTTATTTATCTATATAATATATATATATATTTATATAATAAATATATGTGATATATAAAGAATATTTTACATTATGAAAGTATGTATATCATGAGATATGTAATATTATCATTAATAACAATTCAAAACACGTACGATAAATAAAACGATTATTACCAAAAATGTTGCTTTAACATGGAATTAACAAATGATTAGGTAATATAATGTCATAAGTGAATCATATATAATATCATAAATATTATTATAGTTCTATTACAAGTTAATAATATGTTAAAACCCACTATAGTGTAGTTTTAAATACATACATAAGAAATGAAACCTATGGTAAGGGATAACTATGCAATCTCATTTTTATCCAAGATTGCTTATACGTAAATATTTACTAGGGTTATATTTATCAACAATGTCCATGTTATATAAAATTGTTTTTGTAAAATGTTCACTATTATTTCATGTATTTTTAAACTCATATTTACATATTTTTTAATTTTACTATGTTCTATAGATGTAATAATTATTTTGTTTTTCATACGAGGTACTATTTGACATTTTTGGTAAAATTACACGGAGAATGTATTTTTAAATTATATGGAATGCATGTATTTTAACATAATCATAATGCCTTTTTTAAATGATGATTATAGTATATTTATTCAAGTTTATTTTCAAATAAAATTTTTTCTTTTTAATTATTCATGACATTTTGAGAAAAAAAATGTGTTTGATGAAGAATCGATATTTTTCCCAAGAATTAATCTCAAGTGTTTTATGAAAATTATTTTCCATCTAAAATTACGTAGTTTTATGGTTTTATACCTATTTTTAATATGATATTATTGTGTTTATGATATAATTTTGTTTAGGAAATTCATTTGCGTTATATCATTTATGATAGAATTATGTTTATGAAACCCATTTGATTTCATGGGATGTGCTATGATGAATGTTTTTATGTTTTAGTAAAACATGTAAGAATGATTTAATTGTGAGATAGGTGGTAACTTTATCTACATTAAAACCATTGGGTAATGATTTATATCTCATGAGATAGACATAACTGAAATATAATGTAAATGTAGTTCAGTAATGAGGTGCTGGAATGACACGAAAATATGGTTCAACAATACATGGCAAGAACAATAAGTAAACTCAGTATAGTAATGGACTATGACCATTATGATGGTTTTAGCAGAAATTTCTCAAAAACAATGGAAATAATATTATGAACTTCAATGTTTTCATCAATTATATGTTTTATTTCAATGCAATTATATCATGTTCAATGTTCTTTTATAATTTATCCCTTACGTACTTCCTTTATTTGTGTCATTTCTCGAGATTTTGATCATTAAAATTTTCATTAATGTTTTATTAACGTTCAAATGTTTATGATTTGTTTAATGTTCTCCATTTTTACCCTTACTAAGAATTTGAGCTAGCCCTTTTTATGTTTTTTCCCCATGATATAATGAAATGTTTTAGAAATGAACACAAAAAAGGAAAATCTTTGTGGGAGATGTTGAAGATATTTCCCCTTGATTAGAAGATTTCGTTATATGTTTCCAAAGACACTATAATAATATGGTCTCTAAGAAAATATTTGTGTCTTGTATTATGTATTCTGAAAAAGTTATTTAATGTCCATGTATGTAATGTTTGGGTCACAACAGTTGGAATCAGAGGGGAAGTTTTGTTAACCTTTGGAAACTAGGGTGCGACAACTTTAGTGAGTTCCCTAGATATATTTCTATGGATACGTCTATAAATGACCCCATAGATAAGTATAAATATGTTCTATTATCCTATAATTATGATAACAATAATAAATAACCTAGTATTATACATAAGATTTTAGATATTGAAAGTACTCTCCCTTGATTGTTTTCTTCATAGAGTGATTTTTGTTCTCACACTATTCTTTTTTGGTTGTAGAAAATTGCTTGAAACTAGATCATTGATATTAATGGAGAATATGATGGACAATGGAATGATATTCTTCATAAACAATCAAATGAAATTGGAGTTGTAAGGAGAAACAAAAATATTATTCCTAATCAAAATTCTCATAATATGATCAACAATCTCAACCATGATGAATTACATGAAGTTGCTATTAAGGGAAAGATGGAGTTTCGTGGTGATCATAGAGGAATGAAAGTTCAATTTATCTCATGTAAATCACTGTGCATAGAAATCATAAAGAATTTTTCAATGGAAATTGAAGATTCTATGGGTGTGGAAAATAAGGACACAAATATTAAAATTTTATAGGAAATGGATCAGTTAACTCATTGGAAAAGGATAATGGTATTGCTAAGACATCAACAATAGTTAATTTTATTAAATTTTGAATGTATGAGATTTATGAAAATCTATCCCCAAAGGGAAATTATCATGAAGATAATCATCATGGTCGTATTGTTAGTACGTTTGTTTATGATGATGTAGATAATACAAATGATATATGAGATGAAATAAGTGTTGAGGAATAAAATGATGAAGCTTAGTCAATGGTTTAAGAAGATAATGGAATGATTGCATGTTTATCAAGAATAATGCATGGTACAAAGTAATAAGGAAACATCTATGGATTATTAAACAATTGCTTTTCAATACATATATGAAAGTATATGTTGAATGGTACCGGTAGCCATGAATGGTAATTGAAATATTTTTGGACAGAACATGACATGCACATAATGAGGGGATAAAGAGATAATGAGATGTTTGATAATATAAATGAGCTCATGATGGATAAAAGGATAAAGTGATATCATGGATTAATTATATATAATTTTTTTGTATTTTTAGTGTGTTTATATAGTTAATTTTGATATGAAGCATTTTTTAGTGAGGTTCCACGGAAATTCATGTTATTATCATGCTTCAATGAGAATAATGTTTTATTGAGATTGATGTAATGACATACCATTCTATCTCATACTCTTATAACACTTCAATAATGACAAATTCATATTCATTTCATTAACTAAGAGACAGAGTAGAAATTGTTCAAGTCTCGGAAAATGGTGAGATTGTACTATATCAAGATAGTATTTATTCTAATGGAAAATTATTCAAATTTTGGGAAAGGATATTGAAAACAAAAATATTTATCCTAGTACCTTTTTATCTGATGATTCATATGGTCCCTTAAATCATCGAATATTTATGGAAATCTAGTATATAACATTCTCCAAACTATGTTCTCTATCACAATCCATCAGAACATGATTCTTATATTTAACTTTTGTATCCATGTTTTCACTTCCCACCTATGTTATGCTATGTGGAAACCCAGTTATGAGTTACTTTGGGTAACTATTATGTCTCTATATTTTCTTTCAAAAATTTAGTTTTTTTATTCAATTTTACGATGTGGTTTCCATGATTGAATCCTTCAAGTAGTAAAACATTTCGAACACCAATGAATTTAATGGGAGAAATTAATTTTTCGGGAGGTAGAATCTAACACCATGAGATTTTATGGGATATATTATTTTTTATTTTCATTTATGTCTTGTGTAGTATTATACACTAATATTATCATGTGATATACGCCACACCGTATAATCTGGAAGTATAGGCAACACTATTCTTGGCATGTGTTGCACACAATGTCATGTTCTTTTGATAAAATTTATTTAAATAAACACTAAGTATTGATTTTGTTCAATTTATAAATAAACAATGTTTGGATTATGTAATACGCAACACCAAAGGAATCATAGTCTACATGAAACACTGATATTGCTTGTGTTACACGCATGAATGACCATCCTCGATAGTTTGTGTTGTTTGCAATACCATGTTTTACTAAACAATGATACATATTTAAAATATTATATACACTAGCCCTTATGAATTTTTTAAACCAAATTTTGAATTTTATATAAAATTAGAAAACATATTACACATGATATTGGAACAAAATCAATTTTTTTGGGAAAAAAAGTAATTTTTAAAACATGAAATTTTTCCACCTTTTTATGGGGAAACCATTTTAAATATATTTTTAACACTTTTATAAGTAATATATGACAAAATAAACAGCTTATTTGGAACAGGGACATAAAAATTTACTATGGATAAAATTTTGATATTTTTATGATAACATTCATATTTTTATGAATAGTATGAATAAGAAAAATTTTAATTAAAAAATATTTTTCATTGAGATAACATATATAGATAAATTATAATATTTAATGGTTTTAATGTAAAAATATAATAAAATTTTACAATTTAATATTATGTATTGAATTATAAATATGTTTACATTAAATTCATAGGTAATTATATTTCAACCTTTTGCAATGTTTTATGTTTTAAAACATGTTTTCTTAACAACGGGAATAATTTTAAATTAATTACTAAAACGTTTATGTTTTTAAATTTGAAAAATAGATTCAATATTTTGAATAATTTGGACCAAATTATGTAAATATCCTACTTTTATTTTTGGGCATTATGAATAGTATCGTTGGTAATTATTTTTATTACCATGGTTAATTGTAAATTGTTTAATTTAGGGTAAAAATAATATCATAAAATTACCTTAACAGATGTAAAAATTATATTGGATGAATAAATTCAACACTTATCATTGATATTTCTAAATTAAATCAATTTATGGCCACTTACCAATTAAAATGACATGAATGTAATAAAAACTAATGAAATTGACAAAATGTCAGAATCTCATTTTATATACGTATATTAATATTAATATATGGATAACTAAGTGATAAAATAGACAATATATAGTCTATGGAATTCTAATAGAGTTACCAAAATCGTATAAGTTTATTAATAATATTTAGATATAAAATAATTACAAATAATAATGACACAATAGTGATGTAGATATTTTTTTATTAATAGAAATATAAAATAATTGATTTTAATATATTAAAATAAATAACATATAAACTAATTAATGTGATCCACAAATTTTATAGTTGACTGTGACAAATTTTGAATGTATTAAAAGGATTCCAAATTTATCTAATGTGATATGTTTAATTAATGACTAATAAATGAATAGTTTCAAAATGAAACTATTGATATTTTATAAACATAACATTATATTAAATTATATAAAAATCATTATAGAATTTAAAAATTACAAACTTATAATTATAAGGATTAAAATGGAATAAAGTATCCATATATTTTTTATTAACTCCACATAAGTAAATATTCATTAACATTAAATTTCGAGAATATAATTACCAAAATTTAAATGACATAGAATAATTAAGTGTCAATTTGAATGATAAGGTTCAAATTGACAATAAAAATTGTAAAAAATTTATTAGATTATGATATTGAAAGCCCATATAATCTAATATAATAATTTGGGAAACATTGGAGGTTTTTGTGTAGGGCATGATTCTATTTTAAAATACTATTTTTGAGAGTTTCTTAAAGTACCCTATCCACTTTTATAAAATGACACATCCTCCCTCCCATCTTCAATCCATTTTGAGCATTCATGCTCATCCAAAACCTTCCCATTTCCCTTATAAACATCAATATTAACATTCCATAAGTTATGGATATATAAAAAAGACAATCTCTTTTACATTTAGAGGAAATTGAATGGAGACATGTCAAGGTATAAATAATCTCTTCAGCTGATTCATTCAAATTTCAATCTTCTTATACTTCCTATTAAATAGTTGTTTCACTATAACGTAATATCATAAGTATCATCAACATAATTATATGTTGTTATAAATATGAAACAACACTATTTCACCATCTAACCATCAAATGAAAAATTAAATCACCGCTTTTACGTACCTATGGCTTACCGTCTCCTCGACGTGGTGTAATATGTTTTTCACCACCCCCTTACATGGATGTGTATAATGGAATAAATAATAACTATATAGTATTATTATAACATTATTCTAATTCTGATATATTATAAAAAATCCACTTTAATACCATTAATCAATTATGGAAATGATATCATCTCTCGTGTGTACGTACGTCTTACCAACTCCACGATTTGATGAGATTAATTCTCCATGTTAACCATTAAATAATGATTATAATGTATATATAATTAATAGTAATTAAATATATTAAAAAATAATGTTCCTTAATTTATGTGTATATATATTTATTTCATTTATTTGCTTCCATTCAATTTAATAAGGAAACTAAAATAGCGTTCATGCGTATGTATGTCCTACTGTCTCCATGAATGGTGTATTCCATTTCAATTATCTCTATTATATATATATATATATAGACTGAATATATGTGATATATAAATCATGTTTTAAATTTTTGATGTAATTTAATCGTGAAATAAGCAATAAAATGAAGAATAAAAATTCAGAATACATTCGATAAATAAATATATTAATACCCAAAACGTTTCATTAATATGGAATTGACAAATGAACGTGTAATATAAATTCATACATGAATCATATATGATATCTTAAATATTATTATTGTTATATTTCAAGCTAAGATTATGTTTAACCCCGCTATAAATGAGATTCAGACACATATTGATGAAATCAGACCTATAGTAAAGGATAATCTCACATTCTCATTTTCATCAATGATTACTTTTACGTAAGTATTTAATGGGGTTATATTTACCTACCATGTACATGTTATCAAAAAATTATTTCATAAAATGTTTATTGTTAGTCCATTTTTCTTTATATTCATTTTATACATTTTCGGAATTTTACTACAAGGTATGGAAGGAATCATTCTTTTGATTGCCATATAGGTACTTTTTTGACATTTATAGTAAAAGTATGAGAAGAATATTTATGAAATTATATGGAATAAATGAGTTTTTACATTTTCATAACACCTTATATAAATAAACATTACTCTAAATAATTTCAAGTATATTTTAACATAATTTATTTTCTTCTTAAAATTACATGACATTCTGATAAAAAGAAAATATTTTTTAGAAGAATAGATATTTTCCTCAAAAATGAGTCTCATTTGTTTTATAAAAATTATTTTCCATCTTAGATCACATAGGTTTATGTTTTTATCCCTGTAATTTTAATGATTTTATTGTGTTTATTATATATTTTTATTTAGGAAATCCATTAATTTGATATCAATTATGATGGAATGATGTGCAGGAACCCCATTTGATTTCTTGGGTAATGTTATCGTAAATGGTTTTATGTTTTTGTGTCACATGTAAGAATGATTTAATTATTAGATATGTGGGACCTATATCTCCCTCTAATTCATTGGGTAAATATTTATCTCTCTAGAGATATAAAATATTGGAACATAATTTAAATCCATTCCAGTAATGAATGGATTGAAGGACTATTAAATCTGATTCAGTAATTAATTGTTGGAATGACATGAAATCTCGGTTTAGTAATGAACTATATCCACTATGATTGACTTGGAAGTAATTCCTTGGATACTATGGAAGTCATATTATGTTCTTATTATTTTACCATAATTTCAAGTTTTATAAAAATGTGATTCTATGATGCTTAATGTTATTTTCTAATTTATGTATTACGAACTTCCATGATTTATTTCATCTCTCAATATTTTCATGATTAAAATTATTATTCATGTTTTTTTTGCATTCAAATGATTATAGACTGTTTTATGATTTCCATGATACCTTTAGAAAGAATTACAAATCACAATTTTTATGTTTTCGTTTCCCTAGGATATAATGAAATGTTTTATGTAGGAAAACAAAAGGGGAACATCTTAATGGGAGATGTTAAAGATCATTCTCCAGGATTAGAATATTTCATTCGGATTTTCCAAAGGAATTAAGATAATACGGTCTTTGGGAGATTTTTTTTGTCATTAATGAGGTATTCCACAAAATTAATGTAATATATATGTTATTCAAGATTGGGTCTCTAAAATAGGATGTTGCAATTAAGACAACATCATTGGGATTTTCACTTCATCAAACATAAGATGATATCTAACAAATCAAGCAAAAGAAAAATTGGTTACAGGAGAAAATCAAGTGCATCAAGATCAGAACCTAGTTGAACCACCCCCAAGAAATCATCACAATCATTCAACATCCATTTGGAAATTGTTGGTTAATTAAGGGGATATGTATCAAGATGATAAAAATATTAACATGTATATTGTATTCCAAATAGAATAATTTTCTTATTTTTCTTCTTATTATTACATTATAAATGATTTTATTTTTGGAAGTATTAAAAAATTGAATTATTAATTCAATTGGAATTAAGATGTTTATTTTTCTAAAATACTGTATTTTTTAAGTAAGTAATATTGTAATTAAATATTATTATTAAATAAAATTAACTAAATAAAAATTAACATATAGTATTTTTTATGTCAAATGTCATTTTTATAAGGGTTTTGGAGCCTGTTATTATAAAAAACATTGTATTTCTCAATACATATCAATTCTTATTTTAAAAATGAAATTAGAAAATTTAAAAATTATTTTGGTAAAATAAATAATATTTATTGAATAAGACCTTGAAATTTTCTAATAGTGAATATTTAGATTTTTTTATATTCTAATTTTCAGGTGAAAAGTAAATTCAATTTATATATAATGTGTGAATTATCTCCACATAATAACCTAAAATTGATGTAATAAATACAATAAAAAGGATCCATCACCAAATTTTAATTTTCCCTTTAAGATAATATTAATTTATGTTAATTTTTATATCATTATAAATCCTTACTAAATCATCAAGAACCATTAATATATTTTTATGGTTTCAAAATCATTTCATTAATTGTATGACTCGCTTTTATATAAGAAATAATATTATATTATTTATGTCAGACCATTTACATATAAAATATTTAAAATAACAATCCTTTTTTTAGAAACCATTGAAAAAAACCATGGCATGGTTTGTATTTTTTTTGGTTTACTATATAGAGATCAAAACCATTTTTTTGAAATAATAAAAAAAGTCCCCCATCATTTCCAATATAAACATTCCCATGATCCAACATTTGTTCATTAGAAATCATTGTAAAATGTTTTTAAACTAGACTACCCTATATAGATCCCTATTAAGGTTCCATTATGATATCAGTAATCTCATACCTTGAATTTTAGATCACACAATTAAGGTAAGGGATCTTTTCGTTATCCTCTTTATTAATGTTTCATAACTCTCTTATCATGTATGATTACAATTACTTTGGATGGGATATGATTTTACTTTCCTATATTATCACCATTTTATATCCAAATGATTAAATAACAATATCTCCCTTATAATACTATTTTATTTATTTTTAATTGACCCCATAATGGTATTCAAATTCCGCCATGATTTTCCAAGACTAACTATTTCATTGTGAATACTCATACACATTTCCTATCAATGATGTTCTCCATTTTGAAATTATACTTATTGATTGGGGACCTATAAGTTTTTATTCAACATTTCATTATTTATTAATAAAATGTGATAATAAATGATTTATTTATGTTATGGTCTGTGTAGAACTCTGAAGCATGAGAATGAATTGAATGTGATGGGTTCCCTCAAAATTATATAGCACTCCAATGTCTCCGGTAATGTTTTGCCTCATGAGACTTCTTGTTGGGTAATGAAGTAAGAATTATTCCTATATAAATCCCTTTACATCAAGAGGAATAGAAAGTTATCCTTGAAATATGATCATGATGCAATGTTTATGTTGTTACTATACTTTCCATGTTTACTTTATGTCATGTTGATATATCATTCCTTATTGTTCATATTTATGATTATCATCCCTTTTTATGCCCCATTATTATGAGTAATATCAAACATGTATTACATTATTCATGTTATTCTATGTTTATTCACTCACTATTCTTTATATCTCACACCTTTATTATATATCTCCCTAGGTCACCCATGTTGCTTTCTATACGAGCATATTAAGGACATTTTCAATAATAATCATGTATTTATTATTTTAATTTGTTATGTAATGTAACTAATTGACAATGAATCAATATGTATTGGTCTTTTAGATTTTATTATGTGTTATCTTATGTAATAAAGAATTAATTAATGTGTATTAAATTGATGTGTTTTAATATATATAGTGTTTTTATATATGATTAACATTCTTAATTCTTTGGTACTCAAATAGTCCTAAAAAAAATTTATTATGAAAAACATAATATATTTTTCATTTTAGATCAAGAATATTTATCCTCTTTATTAATGTTCATAAAATGGTTTAACAGAAGATTTTTACCTATACATTAATGTTTTATAAATCACATTTATACTACCATTTAAATTTTATATGATATTAAGGTTATATTTTTAAATATTTTTTGTACGCCTCACTTTTGACTATTTACAAAAGATTGAATGGAATGTTATATTTTTAATTTATATGTTAGTAATTAATTTTGAAACTATTATGTTGTTTCATAATTATAAATATTCATTTAATATATTCATTTTGTTTTTAATGAAAATTTTATTTTAATTTTATTTTCTTTTTTGGTTTTTAGATGTTAACTGAAGAAAATATATTTTTACTATAGTTTTCAAATTATTCATCAATTTTATTTAAAATATATTTTTTATATATATGAAAAATATAAAAAAAATATTATTAATTTATGATATGATATATTGATATGATAATCCTTATTCCAATGATTTTACTATATTGAATCATTTTTATACATATCATTAAACTAGTATAATTTCATGTTTTAATAAATTTATAATGGAATCATGAATTCTATTTTATTTTTTAGCCTATATATAAAGTCTAAAAAAATTTATTTGGGGGATTTATTATATATATTCCTTAGATTTGGTGGATTTTTTATATCTCAAGAATGTAATAATGGATTTCGGTAATATTTCATGAATTATTATTTTATGTATGTTGGTAATAATGAAAAGTCTATTTCAAAATATTGATTTTTTTTAGGATTCTAACCAATTAAAATATGGGATTCTATAGATGATGAATGATTAATTATTTTATTGGATTATATTAGTTATTTTTTAACAAAAATTTTTTGACTACCAATGATTATGTTGATTCCACATTTTTATTTTGTACAAAATTTTGGGTATTTTTATTTTGGTAAATGATAAAAATGATTGATCCATTAAACCATGAGAGAAAATTAATGTTTTATAACATATTTTGTTTCTTTAATGGAGAATTCCTAGTGACATAAGTTATTTTCATGTTTTATTTTCACAAAAAACTATTATTCTAGCAAATTATTTGTCCGTTATTCCAAAATAGTGTCTGAAGAATGTTATGGTCCCATGATATTGTTTTTGTATGTGGAAATAATTTTAGGAATATTTCATTGTAAATTACCATAAATTGAAATATAAAAATATGTGAATTTTTCTATGGTGTTGTTGTTTAAAAATTGATGTGCTTGTTGTGTTTGTTGAAATTCGACAAATGAAATGTCCGTAAATGAAATGATTATAGAATAGGGGAATCATAGATATTTTCTAGTAAGGATAGGACATGATTTATTGAATGGTTTTGGGTTACACAGTAATGTATTTTTTCTACAAAATTAACTTTATATTTTAAAGGCATGTTGGGGAGTCTCCGGTCCAATCGTTATCATTTACTAGGATATGAGGTCACACACCCATAGGGGTTTTCAGAATCACTTAATATGTCACTGATCACTATTATATTGGGATCCTTGATCATGACATAACTAATATAAGGTTATTAAACTATAGTACTCAATTGAGTAAATAATTATCTATTTATTTTATTAAAAACTATTTCGGGATACCCTTATTGAATTGGAGGCCACATACATATTCATCAAAGTATTTTTTTCATTAAATGTTTTTGAATTCATTCACTGATACAAATTACCATAAAATATATGAATGTTATATCTCTATCCCTTTTGTAGAAAAATGAAATTTTTTGTTTCTTGGTATTTATATCATTAAAATGTTAAATTGACTTGTATTTATTAAATTGTACTTATGGAACACTATGTCGGACCATATTGGGATGATCATGCTCACACACTATATAATCATTTCGGTATATGAAAAAAAAATTATGTAATATAAGGGTTCCTTTAGTTGATAGTGGGTACGTGGGCTAGTGGTTGTAGGGTGTTGGAAGTTATTTATTTGGAAAGAGACCCTCATGTCCCATTAATACAGGTTGTATTGTCTCCCCCGTAGAAATTTTTAATTGGATCAGCTTCTGTGTTGGATCTTGATATCTATCAAAAATTTTGTTTCTGTACAAATAGTTTTCATTTCATTGTAGTTATGTTATATTTTTCTTGGATTTTTGATAATTTTTTTATTAATTTGTAATGTCATGGAAAAGGGATTATTTCTTTGCCTCAGAACGAGTTACTAGTCTCTGGGGCTTTAAAAATTCCTTTCAAACCTGTTAATAATCAAAAAACGAGGCACTATTGATGGTTGATCCATGTTTCTTCATGAAAACATATTATTCAAAAACATATTTCATGTGAAAATAATATTAATAGTATTTTTGTTATGCTACTATATTCTTTATGATTTTAAAAATTAAATTTTGATCATAATTTAATGGATATTTAACATTTCTTTTCTCATGATTATAGAATTGGATTTCTATGAATTTATTTAGAGGGAGTTTATCTAAAGTATAATGTTATCTATTTTAAATTTTATTTAATTTTTATGAATTTATTTTATAAAAATAATAAAATGAGAGTGAATTGTGTAAATTATTGTTTTGTTTTATTTTTTTTAAAATGGGGTAGCCTATTAGTGATTAGTATTTGTTAGAAATGAGTATGTAGATGGTTTTATTTTTATTATTGAATTTGGATTATATTTTTTTTCAATAAAAAAATAAATAAATTTATTATTATTAAAAAATTTCAATTAATAATTAATTTTTCATTTACTCATTTTTTATCCATATTATTAATTATATTTATTTTGGTTAAATTGTATTAAAATTCAATTATCTATGTATTTATTATACCCTTATATAACCAATTGATATTTTGTTTTCCATTAACAATGTTTCCTTCAACCTTTACATATATAGTTTAAATTTATTTCTTTACATTAATATTATGAAATCCTTTAAATATCCAAAATATTGTAAACCAAAATTTTACACAACTTATAATAGTTAAGAACTACCATTACACAAATTTCATGTCACCCATACAACGACAATAAAAAATATAGATTACATATATACAACATATATATAATATGACATAACCTTATATAGTTTAATTTATGTTACCAATAAAGATAATATATGTTTCTATATTAACCATATGAAACCTAAATTCTTTTTTGGATACCTTCAAGAACATTAATATAATTATTGTACAATTAAACAACTTGCGCCATTTTCCTTCCAGCATTATGCAAGAGTGAAGACTCCTAGTGTAATACCCCACAATTTTCCAAATGAATTTAATATTCAATACCTGAAACATTAAGTGTTTAAAAAACAAAATTTTATTATAACATATCAAGGAAGCCTAATTTGTTCACCTCTATTATTTGAATTTCCAAAAACTGACATACACGGTTGTGATCAGTAAGATATTTAGTGTATGATAAGACAAACATAATTTTTGCTGAATAGTTACATACCCTTATGAATAGTAATATGTAATGTAATTTGACCCTTATAAATAGTAAATATTAATATTATGTAATTGTATTAAGGTTATAAGATAATGAGACCTTGATTAATTTTTTAATGTGATATAAAATAAACTGTAGTTTAATAATTGTTATTTTTCGAATATATTATGATTTTATTTAAAAATTATATTATTCACATTTTGAATTTTTTTTAAAAAAACGGAGTTCATTTTTTATTTTTAAATGTCAAAAAATGTATGGAGATATTTTTGGGGGATTTTTCTGAAACACTCAAATTTTTTAGGAATATTAAAATACATCAATTTACCATATAGACACATTATCAAATAAATTAACTATTCCTAGCATCATGTCTGGTGTAAGACCAATTTCTTTGAACTCACATGCACTTATTTCTGTTATGGGTCACATAAATCAACACTTTTGGTTTTCATGAGGGCAATATGAAAATAATGAATAAGATATTCACAAATCAACCATCTTCTGCAATATCAACGCACAATCCCCCGTATCTTCACTCATCCAAAGCCTTGTTACATGGATAAATTGTGATGAAATATCATCTCATGGTTCTATATCAAGTCCATCAGCTGCAGGTCTCATAAAAAGGAAAAATCCTCAACCTAAAGAGGCTCTAAATGACGAAAACTCCAATAGGAAAATTAATTTTCATTTCATTTATTTCGATTACCCTTTTTTTCATCCATCACCTCTAATCATGATGATGTAATGAAAAATTATATACTTTATATTTAAAGGAATGTTTTTATGAAAATGGAATTATTAATCATCATCTCTCCTTTCCCATTATTTTATACTGGAAATGAAAATACTATCTGAGATTTGGCAATTTATCACATTCAAGAACAACGAGTTTTCAATATATATTAACATCTTAAATTATAGTCATGAAACCGTTTTTATGTTTTATATAAATTATAATATAGGAAATATATCCTATTTGTGGATCTCTAATGTTTTCATACAAATAGAATTAATGCATTGTTCCAAATGTTTTTGTTTTGATTAAAACGCCCCAAATAACCCAAACAATTATCATTGATTCCTTATATAATGATTAATCTTCTATATTAATAACCATATAAAATTTATAACAATTTAATCTTCCATATGATCACTAATCATTGATATATTCAATTCTAGACAACAATTCTCATTCTACATTTTTATCCATATGTGAATATTCGTAAAACAATCCTATATACCATGTAAGAAAACGCTCCAAAATAATTAAATAAAAAATATTAACTCATCAAAAGGAAATGAATGAACCAAATAAGGTTACACTAAATAAATTAAATCTATAGTAGGTTATTTATTTATTAATTTATGAAATTAAATTTTTTGTTCAGGCCACTGAGATTAGGAGTGGAACACCATCAGACTTAAGTTAATAATTTTTTACCTGAACCACTATTTTCAATCAAGTTACTCTTATTCTCTATTAACTATAATTAAGTTATTATCTATTCATATGAAATCCGAATATATTCTATGATAATTTTATATATTTTTGTACCAACTATAATCCAAATTTCATTTATGGGGAGTTATATGTTTTAAAAGGATCTTTCATAAATTCCTCATCAAATGCAAGCTAGATTCAAGGGAATTTCTAAAATTCACACCTATTTTCATGGAAGAAATATAATCGGTTTCTAGTGGCCAATATATTTAAAAAAACTCAATTTATTTTTAAAAATCTATCTTACATAAAATCATGTTTTATACAAATACTTATTCCAAAAAACTCTTCTTTTTAATGTAAAACATCATTTATCTTAAGAATTGCCCAATGATTTTATAAGTGTATTTTAATCAATTTCAACACACTTTTTTATTATTATGTATTATTTGGATAAATATATTACGATTTCATCTAACATATTTAATTTAGTATTTTATGATTCGTTTGACTTTGTAGGTTCTATCTTAAAACCATTCCCCAATTTTCACATAAATGTTAGTGTTTATGATTAATGTTTGTGGAATGTTAATTTCATTTCATATATTCGTTTTAATAAGAATTCATTTTTTTAGGATTAAATACATTAATATTTGGAATGAATTGGACTTAGTAAGTGTCAGTTGGGACCCACTATTGTCTATCAGTGCATCGGTATGTATCATTAGGAAAACTACAGCTTTGGCACAAGGCCTTGAAAAAATTATTACTTATGGTTTTTTTTATTCCTTGATATTATGGTTATGATGTCCCATATTATACATTACCTAATTATGAAAATAGTAATTTATAGTTAATGCGGTTATTCGACTAGTATAATACCCATGATTATGTTTTATTATGACATTATTTATTCATCTCTTATTAATGCCAAAATGTGTCCATGTTCCTTATGAAAGGCGTGTTTTTTTGTTATTCACCATGCCTAATGTTTATCTTTATCATATCATATGCAACATTTCTTACCCAAACTGATCATTTATGATCACCCCATTCTTATGTATCGTATTCATAGGAAATAAAGAGGTATATTATAAATGACATAGAAATAACCACAGAGTTGTGGATGTAGTCCACTAAATTTCAATTTTGTATTTCCTTTCATGTTGTATTGTTCAACATATATATGTATATGTTATTAAAAAGAAACTAAAATATTCCTTCCAATTGGATGAATTTTTAATATAATCAGGAAAATTAAATTAATTAAGGCACTAGCTCCATGCTATTGGGGTCAGTTAATTAAAGCTGGTATCAGAAAAATATAATTAGAAAACCTGAAAAATATATTTAGAAAATGTGAATTAGGGAAAAAAACCCAAATATAGTCATTGAGGACAAATATAAAACATCATCCTTGAATTTTTGTAAGTAATTGATTATGTGTATCTTTCTAGAAAATATATCCATGTTTAGATACAATAAATTGATGTGGTTTTGTCTTAGATGTACATGGGAGTGAAAACTCTAACAAGGAGTTTCGAAAATGACTCAGGCTATTTAGGTACATGACAAAAGGCCTTACTACGCAAATGGTTTGAAAATCCTGTGGGGATATTCTTAATATTATTCAATATATCTTCTCAATCCATTATAAAGGATTAAAATTTAAATTTTTCTTCAAATAACCCATGTTTATGATTATGGGATTAGACATGAATAGTATTTCAATTTAAGTTAGGTTGAGATTATTCATTATGATTTACAACCTAATATAGTGTATTCCATTTTTTAGAAATGGATTATAGAGGATGGAATGGAAACCGCATGAACACACGCATCCCATGTAGTGATTTCTCTCCGATGCAAGATAATGATGTTGGCTCTGGAGCTATGACTAGTGCAGAGAAACATATAACTATAATAGGAAAACTGACTCATGTTGTCAATAATATCCATACTTTTATAAGGAATCTTGATCCACAATGTGGAGGATCTATGTTAGATCACTTTTTGATACAACAACCTCCATCAATAAATGGAAATAAAAACCAATTTGCAGAAAAGTAGTGGATATGTTCTGTAGAGAAGATATTTCTCAGTTTGCGATGTAATGAAAGTGAGAAGGTTATCATGGAAGTTTATCATATATGAATAGATGCGGATAAGTGGGGTCATTAATCCAAATCATAATGGATGGGGAAGAAATAGAAGAGATGGTATTGTGATGTTTTAAGGGAATTACCCAAGAAATGTATTTCCCTCATAAAAACGAGAAGTTATAGAATGGTAGTTTTTAAATATTATTAAAAAATAGGATGAGAATTTTTGAAAAGTATGAAGCTTACTCCAAAAGGATAGAAAATAATTCTGCTGACTATATATATAATCCATGTAGCAAGATTTATTGATTTTTTTATTTTATAAAACCATTCTTCCAAAGGGCACTATTCTCCAAGAATTTTTCATCATATAAAGACATAGTCTCATTTGATATCAAGGGTAAAAATAAATTTCTAAGTCTTATTAATTTAATGGAAATAAAGATAATAAGATATATTCTAAAATCTATGGAAAAGTAAATAAATAAATGGGGAAGAAGGCAAGTGTTAACCTTTAAACCTGTAGTAATTTTAGGAAGAATCACCCTTACCCCTTCTTGAATGGAATTGAAGTATGTTAAAAGTGCATAGAAAAATGCCATGAATCTATTTATTGTTAGGGAATGAAATAAAAAAAATGTTCAATGATATCTTTTTAATGATATGAGATATTATTCACATTAATTTCCTTATCCTCAATGAAACATTCCCCAAAGAAGGCCAAGGGAGCAAGGCAAAGCATATTCAGTCACAACTACTGAGGTGGATGTTCCTAACAATGTGGTGGAAGATGATTTTATCATTTTCTAGAACATATACAATGAATTATTTTATTTTGGATCATTTAATTGTTTTACATGATCCCATTATTTTAATAAAATTAAACGTTTCCCATATGATTTAATAATGGAGTTAGTAAAAACTCATGCGTGATGTATCATTGAAATATAGATGTGTCAACCAGTCCCCTCATGACATATGAATGATCTTTAAATTCTATCCTTATCATAAAAACAATTATTTACATTGATATAATCCTAGGTATGAGTTACTTTTCATGTTATGATGCAATGATATTTTGAAAGAAGAGGGAAGTTAAAATTTTTGAGATTCGTATTGAACCCTTATCTATAGAGCTGAAACCTCACCAAATGATTCTTATCAAGATCCACCCATAAGAGCTCAACTAAGTTCAATTATTATGAAGGAATGGAATTCAATAACCATGGGTGATGAAAGAAATGTTCCAAAAGATATCGTACCTATTTTGAAAGAATATGTTGATGTGATTCTAGAGTATTTCTCTAGACACCCTCTACAGTAGGAAATAGAGTTTTCCACTGAATTAATTCACATTTCAAGGTCCATATCAAATACCCCATATAGAATGGCCACTAAATAATTATTATAATTGAATAAAAAATGGAGGAATTGAGTGATGAATGATTTATTCTCTCTTGTGTTTCTCTATGGGTAGACACTATCGTTTTCTTGAAGTAGAAAGATGGATCTATGAGGCTGTGCATTGATTATAGGTAGATCAATAGAATAAAAACAAAAAACAAGTATCGACTACCTCACATTGATGATTTATTTGATCGAATTCATGGAGAACCTCTCTCAATTTTTTCTTATCATGATCCAGTATTTAAATCAAAATTATGGAAAGTATTTGGAAATCCTTGGACATGGATCATAATTTTTGTACTTCTTACACCCTTAAACTGACAGACAATCATAAATGATGATCCAACCCATTGAAGACTTGTTGAGATAATGTTCACTTGACGTTCAAGGTATGTGGGATCAATATTTATCTATTTAAGGGTATTCCTACAAAAATTGTTTCCATTAATGAATTTAAATAGAACCAAATGAAGCATTGTATAGAAACAGGTGTCATATATCAACATGTTGGGGTGAATTTGGAGAAAGGATGATTGTGGTCCAAGAGATCATGGAGGAATCAAAACCAAAGGTATATACTATTCAAACCCATAGAAAAGAATCGTAGATCTAAAAATGAGGTATAACAATAATCGAACGATGAATTTTGAATTTATTGGGGCAGATCATGTTTTCTTGAAATTATCTCCATGGAAGGGAATTGTACGATTTTGATAGAAGGGGAATATGAGCCTTAAGTACATTGGGTAATTGGAAATCATTGTGAGAATTGAAGTATTTTCATATCAACTGGAAATTCCACATAGCCTATCTAATGTACATAATGTGTTCGGTGTCTCATTGTTGAGAAAGTACATGCCAGACCAACTATTTATCCTCACTAATGATGGACAATAATTGGAACATGAACAATCATTCTGTGAAGAGCCATTCCTAATTCTGTGTACTAATGGACATGTGTTGAGTAATACAAAAAATATAATGGTAAATATTGTTTCGAAAAGTCATAAAATCGAATAGGAAACATCAGAGCCTACTGATAATTTAATGAAAATCTACCCTAATTTTTTTATGTTAGATTATGTGAATTTCATGGACAATTGATTCTATGGAGGATAGATTGTAACATCCCAATAGTTTTCAAATAAATGTAATGTTGAATGCATGAAACAATGAGTATATAAAATACACTGCTTTGTTATAACCAAGCCAGTAAACATAATTTTACCACCAATGTGACTGAAATTTAGATAATATAATATACACGATTGCGTTCAGCAAGATATAAAGAGTCTAATAAGACAAACATAATTTTTGTTGAGTAGTTACATACACCTATTAATAGTGATATGTATAGTAATGTGAGACTTATGGATAGTAAATAATATTACTATGTCATTGTCTTATGGTTATAAGACAATGAGATATTGACTAAATTTTTTAGTGTGATATAAAATGATTTATAGTGTTAAAATTGATATTTTTAGAATAAATTATAAATTTATTTAAAAATTAAATTAATCATATTTAGAAAATTATTTTCAAAAAATGGATTTCATTTTTGAGTTGTAAACATTGAATAATTTTGAGGGTGAAGTATTGGTATTTTTTTAATATTTAAATTTTATATTAATTGTAAAATATGGTAATTTATAATAAATGTACATGTCCACCAAAATTAACTATTCCTAGCATCATGGCTAATGTAAGAACACATTTTTAGAACACAAATGAACTTATTACTATTATGGGATACATGAATTAACAATAATTTTTTCCTTGAAAGAAATAATAAAATAATGAATAAGATATTCACAAATCACCTCTCTCCTGCACTATAACCATTCCGCACCAATCCCTATTCCCTTCATTCATCTCAACACGTTTTCCTTGTCTAAATTAAATTAAAATACCCACCCAATCTCCACCCCCACGTAAAAAATTCCTTATTTCTCATAAAAAGTCCAAAATCACAACCCTATAGAGGCTCTCAAGGAAGATAACCTCAAGAAGTAAATTCCTCTCAACATTTATTTTAGTTCATGTTTCTTTATACCATTTTCTTTCCTCACCTCTCCTCATCCAGATGTTACGATAACTCCAGTACCAACCATGTACTTTAATTTTTTAAATATAATTGTACAATTTATCATTATATGTCATTTTCCCTTCTTTTATACTATAAATGAAGACACCATCTGAGATTTGGTGATTTATCACATTCTAGGAAAACAGGTTTTCAATTTATATTAAAATCATAAATTCTAGTCATCAAACCAATTTTATTGCAAAACCAGATTATTATATAGGTATTATATCCAATGTAAGTTTCTATAATATTTTTTTAAAAATGGGATTAATTTATAGATCAAAATGAGTTTTTTGTGATCATAAACAGCCAAATAACCCAAACAATTATCATTAATGTTTAATTTAAAATTCATTTTTACTCCAAATAACCAAATGAATTTAAAAACTACGTAATATTATGGATTTTCACTAATCACATATATTTTCAATTATTAACAACCATTATAATTATACATTTTAATCCATACATGAATATAATTAAACGAATCATGAAAATCGTGGATGAAAACCCACCGAAACAATGAAATTAGATCTCTTATCCAATCAAAAGGACATGAATAAACCTGATATGATTATAATAAATCAATTAAATGTTTAAAAAATTGAGAAATAATTATTTTAGGATCCTAAATATTATTATTTCATTCATAAAGATCAAATGTGGAACACCCTCAGACATAAAGTAAGGGTTTTTTACCTAAACGCCCATTTTTACCCTGGTTGATCTTATTCTGTACTTACTTCAATAAAATTATTATTTAGTAAATATTTACTCCTCATATATTCTGTGAGAATGATCTACATATGATTACCAACAAAAATACTAGATTCATTTTTATGGAATTATATGTTTTAAAATGTGTCATTCAAAAATTCTTCTTGAAATACATGCTACATTCAAGAGAATTTCACAAATTCTTATGTATTAATAAGGGAACCCTATAATCTCATTTTATAGAAAACTATATTTCAAAAAACAATATTTTTATTATGAAAATAATATCTTACATCACTTATATTTCTATAAAAATCCTTTCCAAAAGGGATCTTCTTTTCAAAGTATATGAGTATTTATCTCAAAAATTACTCGATGACTTTATAAGAGTATATTCACATGTTTCAACAATATTACTAATTTTTATCTATTATTATGATTCATTTTTTATGATATCATCTAAAATATTAAATTTAATGGTTTATGATTAGTCTGAATGCGGATGTTCTATCTTAAAATCATTCATCAAATTAGCCTGAATGGTTAGAGTTTAGGCATAGTGATAATAAAAATCTATTTGCATTTCCTATTATAGTTTCAAAATGAATTTATATGTTCTTTATGTTTATATCTATTCAAATAAGGAATTCAATCGAATTTTTAATTGTCATGTGGGGATATCTATATCCCCTTAGTGCATCGGTAGGTCTCATTAGACAAACAAGAGTCTTCGCACAAGGCCTTGACAAAATGATTATTTACGGTTTGGAATGATGCCTTGATAGTATGGTTATAATTTCCCGAATTATTCATTCCCTCATTATGAAACTAGTAATAAATAGTTCATGTGGTTATTTTAGTAGTAGAATACGCATTAATATTTTGTATTATGGAATTATTTATTCCCGATTTATTCATTCCATAATAGGATCAAATTCATTACTAAAGCCATGCATTTTTAGTTATTAACCATGCTAAATGTTTATGTCTTTTACATATTCTACTTTATTTCTTACCCTTACTATGAATTTGAGCTCACCCCTTTATTATGTTTTATTTTACAAGGACATGTTGACATATATTATGAATAACATACAAAAATAACATAGGTATTATGGATGTTGTCAAAGGAATATTTATTTTTAATTTTATCATGTTTTAATGATGAACATATGAATGTATCTAGTTTTCCTAAACAACTAATTTTTTTGATCCTTCTAGATATGACATTATTGTAATCATTCCAATGTAATGAATTAATTAATCAGCACCGATCAACTCGGGTTGGGACATTGCGCTGAGTTTATTTTTACCAAACATATGATTTTTCTACCTCGTTATATATTTATTCTTGTAGTCACATGACATAAAAAATTTCCATTACATTACATGGTCAGTTGAATTTTTTTATTAAGAATTCTCCACATTACTAATAGTATTTTTCAGGTTGTCAATCAGTTACTTCATATGGTTGAGAAGCACAGTTTTTTGATTTCACAGGTAGTCAATCCATTACAAGCTGAGTCATGGGATTTCAAGTTGAATTTTCACCATCACGGAATGAAATCACGGTAATTCAATCAAATTCATTATTTATGTCTCTGAAATTTGGATCTCATGGTGGATTGACAGACCAAGTGAGTAACATGTGTCTATTTTTTTTAATTTGTAATTTTTTTATATTATCATTATATATTGATTTTTTACACACATATATTAATGTATTTACTTTTTTCATTACATAAATATAAATATAATATGTAGAAATCATTTGATATATTTTTTATTATATTTAATATATTTTAAGGAATATTAAAATTTTCTTTTTATCATGCATGAACGTCTAGCAGGTACTATCATATTTTGAATTTATTTATTTTGAGTTATTTTCATTCGTGGATTGACTGTAAATATATTTTTTTTAAAAATACAGAAAATAATAGTAATTTATAAATTTTTAACAATGTATCATTCATTATATATTAATTTTTAGTTATCAACATTCATGGTTATAGAATTTACAAAAAAATTTCTCACAAAAATATATATATTTACAGATTATTGTATTTCTTTTGATAGTTTAATAATAAAAACTGTAAGCTCTAAAATGATGAAATCAAATTGATTTTTATTATTCATTAGTTTTTAATATAAAAAATATAATTATATAATAAGAAATTATCTATCTATTAAATTATTTTGTTCTATTTTTATAATTTGAATCACCTAACAGATTAGTTGTTAAGGTGTTACCGAGTGTTACATAAAAGAAGATGACATTCATTACTATGTTATAAACACTATGACAAATAACACTAAACATCTAAAAATAACCACTTTACATGAAATTTTCAATATTTTAAATGTTTTCAAAAACTATATGCATATAAACATCCAATCAATCCTATTCATATAAATTTTGATCTTATGGTTGATATCTCAAAGGGAAATAAATTATTCAACTAATAAAATTTCCATATTGGGAAAAACTAATCTGTTACTCACTCAACCAGATTATGTTCAAAAATATGACTTAAAAAATATATAATTCTAGGTCCTTAACTGAGTTTTTATTAAGTATTATTAAGCCTCAAATCTATTCATATTTTTCAGTTTAATATTTTACAAAAAAATTCTTTATATTTGTTATATGCGTCTTAGATTATAAATTTTTGCCTGGTCATTTAAGATCCCTACCATGAGATAAGGAAAATCCACATTAATTTTTCTGTGGACATTTTTTCAAGGAGTAGGAAATGTATCATTAGGTTTTTGGGGGTTCGAGACATACAAAGATGATAAAGAGGCCATTATTTTTGAAAAGAATGCTTGGTGCCCGGTTGAAAGTACTTTGTGACATAACTACACAGCATGAAAATGTGTGTGCATGGATTAGTTAAATGATGAATGTGGCCCAAGAGACCGCATAACATGAGTTATACATTGAAAATTTAGAACAAATGGTTGTCCCACAAGTTATCAAACCATATGGATGGCAAGATAATTCATGTGGATTGGTTTATTCTTGGATTGATGGAACTGAATGACTGTCAAAAGGTATTGAAAAAATTGAATGCCAAATTGTGAACCTCATTAAAAGTGGCGTTTTTTATTTTTTTATACCAATATAATTTCATTTCCCACAAAAAGTATCCCTCTTTCATTAACCTATAACTATGGTGATGATCTAACAACCTCCTCGTCCCTTATGGGAATTTCGGCTTTAATAATTTTCCATTTTGAGTGTTGTTGATTGTGTATCAATACTCGATTTATGTCTTCAACTCAGTTTTCATACATTTTTTCTGATATGAACGGTTTAATGTGTTAAATTATTTTGAATCCAAAAAAATACTTCTCTAGTAGAATATTTTTTTTAATTCTTTTATTTTTGAATTAAGGGCCATATTTGGAAAAGCATTTAACTAATAGTGTAATGTATGTGGTCTAGATGATTTTCTGCATATAACTAATGTTTAATATCTTTCTATAGTTGTTCTATGTATGTTCCTTATTAAATTTGAATGTCATTGGATAAGGAATTTAAATTGGTAATAATTTTAGGTGAAAGACACCTCACTGACCTTGTTGGATCCATTGAGGATTTGACCCAAGACATCTTGATTCTCATGGTGTAAGCCAAACCCATTATAGAGGTGAAAATAAATAATAAAATAATAAATAGGGTAATTAATAATTTTAATGGGGTTTGATTGTTTATTTGGTATAACAAAATGGTTGATGTGATAATAGAAAATGAGTTTAAGATTTTGTGAATTTATTAAGTAGATTTGAAATAGGTTAAATGATGACATTTTGATTTTGATATATTCTTGTATTTAATGATATTAATATTGAATTATAATTGGTTAATTTTTTTTAAAAAAGAGTTCTTGACCATAATGTTTTTGAAAAGGGATTCCATTTGGATTTTAAATGGTGCTCTGAATTTTGTGTGTGGTTACTAACTTTGGAAAATAATATTTTGGTTTATATTAATGAATTGAATGGAAGTTTTTCCCTCAATCTATGTTATGATGTTTAAATATAAATACCCTTGTTGAATGGTAGTGTTTAAAAATATAAATCATGATAGTGGTATTGTTAATGATATGAAAATATTTTATGTGGTGTTTTGTGAAATTATAAAATGGAGGTCGGGCCACATTGAGATATTTTTGTTTTAGTGGTCCATTAAAGAATTTGAAAATGATAAATGGTCATAGGTTATGGGTTTATGATAAATAAAGAGATAATAATATAAATTATTAATAATAAAAATGATGTGGATTTAGAGAAATGACGTTTTGAATAACAAATGGATTCATATAATGAGGTTCCATGTTTTAAAATATTTCATGGTTTTGGGAGGTTGTAATGAAACTTCAATCCCCAATTTTGGGTAGGCTAGACTAATGTAGCAGGCACCATGGAAAAAAAATTTTTTTGGGTGTAAGGACTAATTTTATTGATACCAATGAAATAGAAATGGGATTCCATATCATGGATGGTATTTTCAGACATGGTTTTTCGAGTCCCAGTTGGATTCATGTACTGATGAAACAAATTTTGTTTAAGGGGGATTTTGATTTTTTTGTGGGTCTATGTTTTTTTATTTTGGAAAATGGGGCTGATCAGTGCCACGTCTAGTGGTGCTTATCGCAAAAATCCCTACTACATCACTTGATGTGGTGTTGTATATTTTTGGAAAAAAACAAGTGCAGCAGCCCTTCAGTTGGAACTGCACTTTAGACCTTATGTCTATCAGCACCAAATAAAGTGGCACATATAATATCCCACTATGGGGATTGGTGCCAATTCTTGTGGCGCCCAAATAAATCCTCCCCTCTATAAGGGGGATTTCCACCCCCTCCACTCTTTATTATCACATCCTAAATCCTTGTCCCGTCCTCACTCTCTCATCTAGATCTATCCCAACTCTCCTTACTCTCCCTTCAAGATCTATCACAATGTTATCGTCTCTTTGACCACATAGTTGTTCAAAGGATCAAGTCCTTTCCAACGATTTGAGGAAACTCAAATTATAAATTTGTTTAAAATATTGATTTATTTTTTTCTATGTTTATTTCATAGAAATAATTCATAATTAATGTAATATAATTTGAATTAGAAATTGTTAATTTGTAGTAGTTGTAATTAATTAATTTTAATTAGGTTATTAAGTAACACTATATACTTCATTAATTTTTAAATAGTTAAATAAGTAATCATAATTAGGTAATTAAATTGTAATTAGTTAATTAACTATTTGTAATTAGGTAATTAATTAATTATAATTATCTAATTAATGAATTCAGAAATTAATGATTTATAATTATTTAATTAATAAATTATATTTTGTAAGTCAATTAAAGGTAATTAGGTGATTAATGTAATTAGATAGTTAATGAATGATAATTATGTAGTTAGTTAAAGGTAATTAGTTAAAGGTAAATAGGTGACTAAGTAATTCTAATTAGATGATCAATTAATTCTAATTATGTGATTAATTAATTATAAATAGGTGAATAATTAATTATAATTAGGCTATTAATTAATTATAATTAGATTAATAATTAATAATAACAAGTTGATTAGTTAATTGTCACTAAGTGATTAATTAATTGCAATTCAGTTTAAATTACTTGAAATTAAGTTATTAATTAATTGTAATTAGGTGAGTAATTAATTTTAATTAGGTGATTAATAAATTATAATTAAGTTATTAATTATTTGTAATTAAGTGATTAGTTCATTAAAAATAGGAGACAAGTTAATTATAATTATGTGATATATTAAGTATATGTAGGTCACTAGTTAATTATAATTTGTTGATTATGTAATTGTATGTAGGTGACTAATTAGTTACAAGTATGCGAGTAATTAATTGTATTTAGGTGATTAATTAATAATAATTTGGTAATTAATTTATGGTAATTAGGTAATTAATTAATTCTAATTATGTGATTACTAAATTCTAAATAGGTGATTTTGTAATGGTAATAAGGTTATTAATTAATTATAATTAGGTAAATAATTACTTTTAAATTTTTATTTAAATAAAGGTAATTATATTATTTATTTATTCTAATTAGGGGATTAATTATTGGTAATAGCTTATTAATAAATTAAAAATTAGGTGATTAATAAATTTTATTTACGTTATTAAAAAATTTTATATAGGTGATTACTTAATGGTAATTATGTGGTTAATTATTTCAAATTAGACGGGTAATTAATTATAATTATGCGATCAACTTAATATTATTAGGTTATTAATTAATTGTATTTAGGTGATTAATTACTCATATTTAGGTGTTTGATTAATTGTATTTATGTGATTAATTAATTATATTTAACTTGATAATTATTGGTAATTAGTTGATTAATTAATTCTAATTAGGTGACTAATTAATTCTTATTAGGTGATTAATTAATGCTGACTAGGTAATTAATAAATTCTAATTAGGTAACTATTTAATTCTAATTTGGTAATTAATTAAACATAATTGGGTGAATTGATAATTCTAATTAAGGTATTAATTATTTCTAATTAGGTTATTAATTAATGGTAATTAGATGATTAATTAATTTTAATATGGTGATTAATTAATTGTAATTAGCCGATTAATTTATTCTAAATAAGTAATTAACTAATTATAAATAGGTGATTAAGTAATTCTAAATAGTTTATTAATTAATTCTATTTATGTAACTAATTAATGGTAATTTTAAAATTATTTAACTCTAATTAGGCAATTAATTCTATCTAATTAGTTGATAAATTAATTATAATTTGGTGATTATTTTATTATTATTAGGTGATAAATTAATTGTATTTTGGTGATTAATTAAAAGTATTTATATTAATGATTAATGGTAATTAAGTGAGTAATTAATTGTAATTAAGTGAGTAATTAATATTATTTAGGCAATTAATTAACTGTAACTAGGTAGTTAGTTAATAAACCAAGCAGTTTTATAAATTAGTGAAGCATTTGTATAAATTAGTGATGTAGTTGTATAAATTATTGAAGCAGTTGTGTAAATTAGTGTACCACTTGTATAAATTAGTGAAACTGTTGTATAAATTAGTGAATCCGTTTTATAAATTAGCAATGTAGTTATATTAATTATTGAAGTAGTTATATTAATTTACAAAGAAATTATATTAATTAGAAAATTAGTTATACAATTTACTGAAGTAGTTACAATAATTAGTTAAGCATTTATATTAATTAGGAAAATAATGATTAACTAATTGTTACGAAACAATTATGTTACGGTTAAGAAATTATTAACTAATAACTAATGGATATGTAGTTAGGAAATAATTGTTATGTAAATAGTAACTAATTTTCATGTAATGAGTAACTAATGATTATGTATAGAGTCACTAATGGATAAGTGATTATTAGTGTCATCTTTTAGGATATAAGAAAACATTCAAAAAATTTGGTATCATAATGAATATGTGGTTGTCTAGGTAATAAAATCTCTTCCATGATAAAAACAATTGGATGTCGCTCTATCAAAGATGTACCTGGGAGTGAAAACTATGACATGGAGTTTCGGGTTTGACATAGGGTTTCCTAGTACACGACAATGGGACTTGTTGCATCCTAGTTTGACACTCCTAGGGGATATGAATTAGATGATTCATTTTTTCATTATAAATAATTAAAATACATTTAGTTTTGTCATTCTTTAGGATTTAAGAAACATTCTAAAATTAGGGTAGCATAATTATTATGTTGTTCCTAAGCAATCAAACATCTGTCTGGATAAAAACAAGTCAATGTGGCTTTGGAACAGATCTACCACAGATTAATAACTCCGAAAATGTGTTTCAGGTTTGACTCGGGGTAACCTCGTACACGACAACGGTCCTTGCTACATTCTGGTTATACACTATTAGGGAATTTTCTTTAGATGATTCATATTTTATTAATAAACTACTAAAATATATTTAAAAGGTTAAATATTATACTAAGAACATTATTATATTAGTCTACGGTATATTAAGATGTTGAAAATTTTAGAATCATAAATATTAATAACATATTTTAAAGGTATGCACATAACTTTTGAATTATTAAAATCGTTCGACATTCTAATATTGAGGATTTTTTTTAGATAAATAAATAAGGATCCCTATATTTATTGAAATGGACAAATAATTGATACAAAACAATGATTTAGTTATAGTATATGTACAGAAGGTATTGTGATGCTTTTAGGTTGTACAACATTGGATTCTCTTCAAAGGAAAATTGATCAAATGTTAAAACTTCTGAGTAATCAAGTGATAGAATAAATCAACACATACATCAAAAATATGTAGATAGTTTTTTTAATGTTTTTTATCCAGTAACTGATGATGAAGATTGGAAACATGAACCTTCATTGGTTAAGTATCATCATGAGAATCAAATTATGTGGTTTTATTTTACTATAGCTGCAATGGATGTTCCATTGACATTGGAAGCTGGTCCATCACAACTTTATGTGACAATGTAATATGGTACTACTATAAAACATCAGGAATAAACATCAACAATGGCAGTTGTTACATCAATTCCTTCAACCACAGTTGTAATGGATAGTCTTCTACGTACTGTGGATGAATTGGTCGATGAAATTGAGGATGATGGAATTTTAGAATAAGTATATGAAGATGAAGTTCAAGAAGAAGAAGAAGACCATCAAGAAGAAAAATCTATTAGCACTCATGGGAGGTTCATCCGCCCATCAAAGGATCCTACACCATTGGATTTATGGTGGACTGATGGAATGAATCACATTCCAGAATTTGAGTGGTCAGTTATTATTCCTAGTACAGAATTAGTAGGAATAATTTGCGGCACAGATCGAGTGTTAGATAAAGGTGTTCTTTATATTGTACTAGAGTTTGAGAGAAAATATGCAATCATAAATCTAATAAAACAATATCACATAGAATGATAATACTCTTATGATTTATAAGAGTAAAAAAGGTGTTATTATTTGATCTATTGTGACAAATATGTATGGAACTGTCAAATTCATATGTGAGCTATCACTGATAACACATTTCAAAAATGTCACATTACTAAATTTACTCCACAAACTCATGTAAACTCATGCTTGTCACATGACCCATTTCATTAGATGTTGAATTTGTTTCAACAATGCTTTATGAAAAGATTATATCATTTCAAGAGGTTCCTATTTTTTTGGTTGTGGAGTGAATCAAAATTCATTTTATGTATCAAATATCTTTCTGGAATATATGGGAGGCACGAAAAAGTCTATTTTCAATGTGTATGGTGGTTGAGATGACTCTTAATGAGTTTTAACACAACTTATAGAGATTTTAGGCCACAAAAATCATTTGATTTATTGGTCACATACTACTGAATATGTTAACCAACATAACCATGTTGATCAGTCAATGGTTGTGTTTGACATATTTTTTTTACATTTTAACCATGTTTGTAAGATTTTAGTCGTTTCATTAATTTTTTAAATATTTATGGAATATTATTGTGTGAAATGTATATAGTAAATTTATTTATTTCCACCACACTAGTGGGAAATATAGCCCCTCTGCCTTTGGCTTTTGTAATTTTAGAGAAGGAGAACTTATCATCATAAAGCTGGTTCCTAGAATGCCTTCATGAATCTGTCACTAAAATAAGTTGTATTTGTCTACATTCAAATCGCCATTCGGAAATCAAGGATGAATTACACAATGAGGTTATTTTATGGAGACCACCCTATGACCATCATCGATACTATATTCGACACATCACAAGCAATTTGCGAAAGAAGTGCAAGAATGAGTTGATGAATAAAACGATCATAAAAATTGATATGAATTTTATTTCTCGTTTTACCAACCAATTTCATAGTTAATGTCATATGTGTTCATTTTAGTTGTTGTTTTATAGCAAACACGCCTCATGATAAAAGGATGGAGGATCGTCTTGAAGATATTCATTAAGAGAATCTGGAATTGTAAGATTACATGAGGAAAATACCAAAGCATGAATGGTTGTTTCCATATGATGATGGGAGGAGACACAGACATGTGATGAACCACAACATATAATGTATAAATTGAGTTTTAAAGGGAGTTCAGAAATTACCTATCACAGGTAAATAAGAATATTTGACTAAATCTTATTCTGGTGGGCTACATTTATAATATAAAATTAGTATAATGTTTTAAATATAAGTTATAGGTTTGGGTCAAGAGAACTTCTATCGTAGTGTATTGTATTTTATGGAACGAGGAATGTAGGCAGAAGATGGCATGAACAAAGGGATATGATATGTAGACCATTTTGACCTTGAGCTCGATAGTTTTTTAAGGAGGCTTCAACTTATCATGTAACTGCTTCTAATCATCAAGAGAATCGATTTGAGGTCATTGAGCCTCATGATATTGTGGAATTTAGAAATGTTCATTTGCGAGTTGTGTTATTGGATAAACATTCTTGTGAATACGGGAACATTCAAGCACTGAGATATCCTTGCGGCCATTTGATTGCATCATGTGCTTACATTGACGTATCATGGGAGCAGTTTTTCGATATAGTTTGTCAAATAGAGAGTATCAAAAACTTCTATAGAACTCACGAGATGCCAATCGAGGAATATGATAATTTTCAGCTTTCTGATGGCACACCAACGCTTTTAAAGAACAAGACTATTCTTCAACCTAAAGTGATGACAAATTCGACTAGTATTCAGAATGAGATGGATTGTCCCAATGAACGAGATCCTAGATGAAGGTGCATCATCTTCCACGATCAAGGTAATACAAATACAGGTTTCTCTAGACACCATATAATGCTTAAAATCAATCACGTATTATATCAATTACTATAAAATTGTGTACATTAAATAATTTTCATCATTACCATCATTTTAATCATATCTGTCTTATTTGAATATAGTGTTTGTTATAAAAAATGAAATAATATGTTTATATTTGTATATAGTGTAACTTTTATAACATGTACCTATATATATTAAACATTACAAACATTTGTTTATACAATTTCATAAATACAATTTATTACGGACATTAAAAAACAATCGTAGCTGCCAGTTTTACCATAATTTCCATTTATTTTCTTTACTATGGACAATGATTTTACTGTGAAAATATCAAGATTACCTTTACATATTTCAAATTATTTTCTTTGGTCCATATGTATGATAATAAAAAAACTACTGATTCCTTGCATAGTTTACTACTATTGGTTAACTGCTGCATAGCATAGAATGTGATCTGAACTTCCTTATCAGCATCTCGTGATTCTCCCATCACACACATGCTCTCAACCATCTATATTATATCATCCTTTAGATGGTGTTGAGAATGTGTGTGATGAGGGAATCATGGGGACACCGAGTATGATGTTCAGATCACATGTTATGATATGCGATAGTTAACCAATATTAGTGATGTGCACAAAGAATCCTTATTTTTTGTTATTAAATTTGTGAGAAATGTACAACCATTACTTGTTTCGTCTTTAAAGATTAATGGACCCAAATAGACATAAATATTCATAAAACACACTGCATCAATAGAAACACCATCAGAAATGGCCAAAATACAGAATATAAATGAACCCACACACATGGTACAAAAATAGAATTCCATAAAAATTAACATATCCAAACAAGAATGATAGAAATAGGAAACATATTCATGAAAGGATAACCATTTAAAGTTTTACAGTAAAAACCCAATTGAACTGCCAAAGGATAATTTCGTCATACTTTTTTATAATGACATATAATCCTTCAACGAACAAAAAACAAAAAACAAGGAATCTTTGAGCATGTTCACAACAACACAAGAGACAACAACCAAGCCAATGTGTTAATCATTATTTCATGCATTAGATGTTAAATTTCTATCATACATGATAAATATCATATCATACATGAAAATAATGTTTTACTATTCATACAATCATATAGTCCAACCTCTGTTATCTATTCAAAATATTAACATGTTCCATGATGTGTTGGCACGATGTCCTATTAGACTTCCAACTATTCGGAGAGCACACCGTTTTCATCATGATGCACCCCAAAAACTATTTTTCCATACATCAGATGTGCTGGATGTTATGGATTCTCCATGTGTGACATCAAGACAATTGATCACCATTTGATTACTGGAATGGTTGATAGATAGTGGCCATAGACAAACACAATTCAAAACCTAAAGGGAGATATGACAACTACATTAGTGGAAGTCACATACATTATTGGTTTACCCCATCCAATGACATGTAGTTACAGGTGGAACTAGTGGATACTGGATTGAAATCATATTGCTTCTATTAGGAATTGACATCATTGGCATTCCAGGTGTCCTCTCAGGTTTGTGCTTCTGCATGATGTGGCTTCATGAGAATTGCGCCGTCATTCTTGATGATAAAGATGAGGAGATGCTTATTTAGTACACATGTGAATTTATTTTATGACTGACTGGAAGCACGTAGTTCTTTGACTAATCCACCACATTGGTAAACACGATGTACCTCCCATCACTCAATGATCTCAATCAAATGGATACCCTTAGTTGGGGGTCTGTTTTTTTGTCACATCTGTATAGATCACTCTTTACCAGTTGACATGTCATTGCACAATAGATAGCAGGATGTATGGTTTTTGTATTGATGTGGGCCTATGAGTGTTTTCTACCCTTCACTCCTCATGTTATTACACTACTTGCCCAGGAGCTATTTCAGGACTGTCCTCGAGGACTTTGGTAGGTTTAAATACTTACTTTCAATTATTTACTATGACTATTAGTGTTTTTAATAAATTTACAATATAATACTCTTCTTTAACTAGTAGGAGTTAGTCTCAAAAGTACTCACATACTCCAAGACATATTTTTCATAGTTTATTACAGATATTTGACACCATGGTGGCAGTTGATGTTTGTTAAACATTATTTTTTTGTAGAAAAAATATGTTTTTAATATCTTTTTATATAATTTAATCTAATCATAGTAACATTTTGAAGCTAATATATGACTTATTTTTTGATTTTACATTTCAGGATTCATATACTATGTATATAGGTTTTTCTGATCACTACCACCATACTTCACATATATGATTGGAGATTGTGCTGTAGTGGTGCCACTCATCAACTTCAACATCATTGAGTGGAATCAGGCGGACAAAGTCATGCACCAGTATTGTTATATACAAAATATCCCCATGGCACCATGACAGGATGATTATTTAGATTCTATTATGCTTATAGGTAGACATACAATGGACATGAGGTTGTATCCTTCAGCTTATATCGAGATTTGGGACAAACGTGACCAATATGGAATCTCTCCATATAGATATCCCACAACACACTATTAGTAATCTGATCAGGGGGATTATGCATACAGGTACCGACGACACACCTTCATCAACCTTACATGTCAGGGGATTCACATTTAGAAGATTGTATGTTTAATATAATTTATTATATTTTTTTAACTAACTATTTCTATTAATTTGAATCTTATTTCATTTGCGATTAGACGGTATTGGTTTTATTGCACTTGTCACACATCCTAGTAGGAGGAATATATTAGGTGGGATATAGTTCACTAATATTTGTTGGATCTCAAAGATCCCCTCTTATTCATATGTGATATTTTCTATGATGAGGTGCCACAGGTATATCTAGATCTATATCCTTTGAATGAAGATCATGTGCATGATTATATCATTACTATGTATGCTGAGGATGATGCACCACCGCCGCCACCACCAGCTGGAAGACAGAGACGACTATATCATGAGGGGAAGGGGAGATGACATAAACATCCAAGAGTAGCTCTCGATGATGCTGATTCACTGTAGATAGATGATCCTACCGAGCTAACTAATGATCATGCACAGAAGGGAGATGTTTATATGTCACACGTGTCATCTCTGATGACTACGTTGGACTACAAGGTGGGTGTGGTAATAGATCTTGTTGTGTCCCCCTCTCAAACTAATGAGGACTTCTTTAATGTCCCATTTTTGTCATTTTAGGAGATTCGGGGTCATATGGATCTATTAATTATTTTGGGTAATACTCTACACGTGATATTGGCCAGTCCTCTACAAAGCCCCATGAGGAGGAACCAGAAGTACCAGAAGTTGTGGAACCCACAACTAGGACACCAATGTGATGCAGACATCGAATGTTGATTGCGTGTGAGGTTCAGACACCATGTTGTGGTACCAAAGGCATCAACGTTGTTTTAGTCATATCACATGTTGTATATATATTAAAAACTGTATTTAATGTGATATGTAAATTTAGTTTTAGACAACTAAAAAAAATCAATGTCTCATAATTGTAACATTAATATATTCAAAGTGTGTGACATTTTAATTGTATAAATTATATCGTACAAATACAATCTAAATGAGATTTTTGACATTCATAATAAATGCAGATTTAAAATTATATATTTAATGAATATTTTTATTATTATATAATTATACATGTTTCTATATAAACAAATACTTGTAATTAGATGTATATAAATATACTTAAAATCATATAATTATTAATAAATATTTATAATTATATAAATATAAATAGTTTTATAAATATATAATTATAAATCTATATTTAAAAATATTTAATTATTTATAAATAAATTTTTATTTTTTATAAACATATAATGATTTTTAATTATATATTTATAAACATTATTATATTTATATTAAATATATTAAATTGAAAATATTTATTTATTTATAAAGAAATATAAAATATTAATTAACATATATTAATTTTTTAATATATCGTAAATAACTAAATAATTTTAATTTATCTACTTAATTATTAAAAATATTTCAAATTAATATATAAATAAAAACCTACAACTATTTAAATATATATTTATAATTATATAATTACAAATACATTTGTAAATAAAATTATATTTATAAATTTCTTATAAATAATAATAAATATATATTTGTTATAAATATTTATAATTATATTTTTATTATAAATAGATATTTACTTACTTAAAAATTAATTTTTAATATATATGTATCCATATTTTAATAATTATATATATATTTATATATTTACATTCATCTTGTTATAAATATTTATATGTTGATAATTCTAAATAATTATAATTATGTATTTATTTTACATATTTATTATATTTATTAATATTATATTTTGATTATAATTGTATAATTTCTAAAATATAATTATATTTTTATTATATTTATTTTAGTAATTATAGTTATTATAAATGTATTTATATCATAATTATATTTTTATTTTAAATATTTATAATTATATATATATTATAAATATATATTTACTTATTGGTAAAGAAATTTTAAATATATATGTAACCATATTATAATAATTTTATATTTATAAATATATATACAATTATATTATTGTAAATATTTATATATTAATAATTCTAAAGAATTGTAATTATGTATTTATTTTATATATTTAATATAATTATATAATTATTATATTTATAATTATATATTTTCTATCATTATATAATTATATAATAATGATAATAATTATTATTATTTTTAGTATATTGATTATAATTATATAATAGTTATAAATATAATTGTTGAATTGTTATATTTATTTTAGTAATTATATTAATTATAAATATATTCATTATAAATACAATTATTATTATATAAATATATATAAGATACATATTGTATATAAAATGGTGGTTAAGGAGGGGTGTCCCCAAAAAATCCATTCGGCGCCACATGAAGTGGTGCTGATGGAACCTACTTTCCCAATTAATAAAACATATACTACTTAAACAAAAAAAACCCTTCTAGTATATTTTTCCGACCGATGCTCTTTATTTTCTGGCCTCTGACCTAGTGTTTGGGATAGCCGGACATGACGTACTGGATTTAGATTAGATAACCAGACTGAGGCTTCATAATTTCCAATACAATACCACTATGATATTTAATATGGGTATGTAGACTGCTTTTTTGAGATTCACATCATAAAATAAATGGATTGATGGATTCCCATGTGATATAAAATGGTAAATCTTCCTATTTTGATATTATAATTGATGATAAAGATGTTGGTGGATAATTAATAAATTCTTAATTATAAACATATTTTCCTCTACTAATTATTTATTTACTAGGCCTTTTTATCTATTTAAACAATTTTACATACTTGAAATTTCTGTAAACACAATTGTTGTTGGCCTAAGTAGTTTTACTCACTCCCTACTCAGGTTACCATAGAACATTGGAACCCAAGAAGATGCTTCTTGTTTTTTCATTGGATCAACAAAATTATCCAATGATTGGTTTATTCACCAGTTGATGGGTTGAATCATGGTTTTATAGACTAGGTTGGGACTTGGGACTATGTTTTGTGATATTTTTATGGATTTTATTTGGTATTTTCTGTGTATGTATTCCTGACTTGTAGGGTATTCATCATATTATTAATTAATTTTTTTCTTAGTTACCTATTGGTTTTGTCTAATGTTGTAAAATTATTATTTATAATGGTTATTAATGTGTTTTAAATTATTTCAAGAACTTTTTTTATTTTAATAATTTTCTATAATATCCCTAATGCATATATATAGACCTGCGTGGCTAGTTAGAATCCCATGGCATATGAGGAGTCTCGCTTGAGTTCATGTCTTGACATAGCTCGAGGCACTGATTATAGTGGCCCCTTGCGTAGTATGATATAGAGTGGTACATATTTATTTGTATTATTTTTTTCTATTTTTCGGATGGTAGAGAAGAGAATAGTATCTTGTCGGTTCATTGTAATGATCTCATACCTAGGATCTTATAGCCCCACGTATGAGGGAAACGATAACACTCTATGAAATTGTTATATAATGTTTTTTGTTAAGTTAATTTTCAATATGGAATTTTATTTAACTACGAAAATCATTCCATTCCCATGAAACCAAATTGGCATGCTCCACACGATACAAACTTTTCTTCCCATACACACAACACGGACATGGCGTTCACTACATTAAACACTAAGGTTCAAATGGAATATAATAACCCAATATATTACGATATATTTATTATATTAAATAATTATACTATATTATATGGATTTTAATTAATACCACAACTAGTTATATTAATTTACATGCTTGAGATACATTCTTCGATAACATACAATACACCTGAGTCTAATTATTAGAAGACAATTATATACTATTAAAACATAATTTTTTAATATAATAAGATGTAACCAATCTATTAAATCAGTAGTGATGAATATTATTAACTGTATTAGGAAAATATAATATTTATTTGACGATAAAATTAATTCATTGGTTACTAATTATTTATAAACTAAATTAAGAACCAAATGAATATAAAAATAAATTTGATTATCATTTTTAAGATTCCATAATGGTTTTTAATTCATAAATTAAAGTAATAAAAATTCATTAGTTTTTATAAAAAAATATAATATTTTATATAATCAATAGAATATTTTTTATATATATGTATTTGGTTTTATATGCATAAGATAAGAACATAATCAATTTTGCACCTGAAAACGAATATTTTTATATTGGAAGATTTACATTATATTAAAGGAGATCCTTTTTTAAATTAAACTTTAGACTTTGTAATATATTTAATATTTAAAAATTAACTTCAAATTTTTATGAGAAACCTAAAAATAATCATAGGGTGAATTTTTACTAAGTTTACCTAAAGAATCAATTTTTAATGAATTGTGAAAATTACTTAATTATAGTTTGATACTAATGTTTCATTTAATATAATTATAATACAAAAATATAGTTAATATTGGTTTTAATGCTTAAATAGATGAAATTTTTATAGATTAATATAATTTATGACATTTTAATCAATTTACATTTGAAATTGTGTATAAAAAAAGCAATCGTTAGGATGTTTTCACTTTAAAAACCGGCATTGTTGTCCCACCCACTAGATGAATTTTAAATTAATTTTTTCCAGTTATGTGTTAGGATTGTAAAAAATAGGAATCAATATATGGAATAAGAATAATTTATAATTTAAAGTAAGACAAAATTATTTTTTCCCAAAAATATTATTGAATGTGATTAAAATTAATCACAATGATTATTTTTAAATTAAGCATAATAATGGACAAAAAATTAATAATGAGGACAAAAACAACGTATAAACATTTCCAAGATATATCTTATTGATATATATCTAAAATAGCATTAAATGAATCCTATATTGTTAATTATTGGATACAATTGAAATCCCAAAAAACGTTGATGGAAATCCTTTGTGAAAATATTACAGGAGATTCACTCCCCTTCTACTATAAAAGGCAGCCACTTCACCCACTTTTTAACACCTATTGAATGCCTTATGTTTTTTAAATAACTACCCAATAGATTCCAAAAATACCTTCCCTCAATAAATATTACCTCTTTTGGGTAGAAATATTTCGAATAAATTCCTTTGGTATAAACCAAATAGAGTTACCCCGATTGAAGGTAACTTTTTCCAATGATCTAATTTAATTCGTTTTTTTCTACTCACTAAACTATTATTTTTCCATTATTATAAAAAAACACTAGAATACTCAGTATAATACGAATTATTTATCATATTATTATACCTTCAATTACAAACACCTCTATCTAATGGGTAATGGAGAAAATATTTTTGTGTTTGATGAACTATTATCTCACAAAATGATGGTTGTTCATTTTTCCTTTACTACCTATAATGGTGGTCATTTTTCTAGAAAATATGTTTATATATGATACATCTGATATTTAAAATATATTTATGTTTCTTTAATGTTTATTTATAACATAACATTATACTTCCCAACTTGTGTAAATATAATAATTTTGTTTGAGAATTCTGGATTACCACCCCTTCAAAGCAATGTAACTCATTCATTACTAACATGAAATTTAAAAATTATGCTCTTAATAAACCAATAAAAAATATATAAATTATTCCTGAAACTTCAATTATAATATACACATTTTATTTAGATTTTATTCTTTTTGTACAATAGTAAAATGAATGTAGTGTTTATGCATACGTACGACCCATCATCTATATTTACATTGCATTTCCGTTCTTTTCTGAAAAAATTATAAATTACTATAAATATATATGTACTGAATATATAAAAAATAAATCCATTTTATTTATTACATATATGATGAAACAATGATTTAACTAAAATTATATGCAATTAATAATTGAAAACATACATCAGAAAAATAGGAAAATAACACCGAAAATAGTAAAAAATAATGAAGGGTTGTTAACAAACATGTAATATGACTTTAAAAAAATGAGATATATAATATTATAGACATTATTATGGTTATTTTATAAGTTAGTGAAATATTTTAAACCACTGTAAATGAGTAAAATTTCCACACACAAAATGGATAGTTATGGTAAGAGAATTTCATCTCACAATTTTATTACCATGACATACATGCCTTATTCATTTGTCAGTTTTCTTGTGTGGTATATAAAATACCACTTTAAATTTTATATCAATTATCATATTGTTTTCATGATATTATAATCTTCATGAAATTTTACATTCTTAAATTAGGCGTATGATTCTATGTTACAATATGTTATGTATATATTGAAATAATCTCATTGTTTATCATGATTGTTTTCAATTATGATTCAAATGATTATATATCATAATAAATATCCTAGGAAGAAACATGATTTATCTTTTAATAGGTGTTTCAAGGATATATAAATTTATTAATTCCATTTTTACACTCTTTTTACTTAAGAAATCTAATAAAATGTTTTATTGAAAATAAAATTTATATATCCTATTGGTTAGAAATCTATGATATTTTAAAACCCTAATTTCTAAAAATTATTTCATAAATGTTTTAATTTTATAATATTTTGTTCAAGGAAAATTGTTTTCTTGTTTTACCATCTATTTAATTAAAATTAATATTCTTATAATTTCCATATGAAGACACTTTTTGCATATTTTAAGGTAAATAAAATAATAATCGGCATGTATGGACTTAACACCATTACAACTATCATTTACTTGAGGCTTAAATTATACATGTACATGTTTAATTTATTGTCAAATTGATTAGGTTATAAAATGGAAATTTATTGTATTAATTTTTTTTCATTTAAAATATTTTTGAAAAATGTTTTATGGGGTTTTTCAATACATCCTTTAAAATATTTCTTCAGTATTTTCAATGAAAATGGGTATGAAAATATTTTCGTGTTTATTATAGATGGTTTCATTTAAAGGATTTAAAATAATTTTTACCCTTTTATTAGTTTATTTATGTATTGTCAAATAAATGGTTTTCAAAATGTTTTCAGGATTATTTTATAATTTTTAATAGGTAATTGTTTTTAAAAGAAATTATGTCTTTTAAAAATAATGTTTCATCATGAAATGTCATCTTCCTTAAGAATGGTTTTTAATAGATCTATCAAAATTATTTCACATATAATATAACATATTTTAGTTTCACACATTCAATTTTTGGAAAGTATTCATGTTTTCCATTAATAATATGTCTATGTATTGGTAATTATTTTAAGGAATAATGTTTAGGAAATATGTTTCCCTTTCATGGGTTATGTAATATTGAATCCTTCATTTTTTCACAGGTGGTGATTGTGAGAACTACCTCCTTTTCATAGGTGGTAATATTATTAACTATTCGAGATGACTATAACATTTCATGGTATATGATATGATTAGTTTTTATAAACTTATGGAACTCATATGATTGAATTTTTATGTCATGGATTGGATCTGTATCTACCTCAAATGTATTGGGTAATGATATATGAAACATTAGTTTATATGTTCTGTGTAAACATGATTTCATTTTCACGGTGTTATGTGTGAACCTGATTACATGTCCAATATGTTATAAATGGACTTGTTTTCATGTTCATACATTTAGGCATAAAACTATTTACATGTTTATAAGGTTATGAGTGAACCTTATTACATGTTCAAAATGTTATTCATGGACATGGATTCATATTCATAATAATATATGTGAACTTGAGTACATGTTCAAGATGTTATGTGTGAATCTGATTACATGTTCACAACGTTATTTATGGTCTTAATTTTATTTCCATTGGTTATGTGTAAACCCTATTACCCATTCAGAATTATATACATGGACCTAGTTTCTGGTTCATAAAATGATTTTGGGGCGTTATTTCATATCAATAAATTACTGATTTAATATTTTTTTAATTATACATGATAACATCATTATAAAATAATGTTAATTCCATAAATTCAATTTCTAATTCTTATGGTATTATTTCATGAAAAATGATCATAGTTCCATTACGATCTATTTCATAAGAATTGGAAATATCTATTATGATATCTAATATATAGATTATGATCTTAAAATAATAGTCTCAAGTTCCATAACCATTGTTCTTGTCAGGATTCCTCATTTCATTTTTTTACCCTTAGTGAGCATATATGGTCTCCCCTTTTAGATTTTTTCTTTCCGGTGGTTATGAATAATGTTTTTAGATAGAAGTACTAAAGTTGAATATCTTTTATATAAATTATGACTATCATTCAAAATGATTGATGGTTTTTTTCTATGTTTTAAACGACAAAAAACTATTACATTCATCGGGAATGTATTTTTGTAATATATAGAATATTCATCTAAATTTATATAGAATCCATATATGTTATGCCAGGATCACTATATCTACTATCATATGAATGGTTATTTCATTATTTGGAAACGAATATTATAAAACCTCAGTTATAACCCTATAGGTATTACTAAGAATATGTTTAGTGATGACTTTATAGATATGTCATAAGATAAGAAAAATTATTGGAAAATGTCACCAAATTTTGGTAAAGGATATAACGAGTTGTTTCATAGAAATGCATCCATGTATGGATACTATAAGTGGATATGGATCTATAATATATTTTGTTAGGTGTAAGATTATATAATAGATTTTATGGTCCTAACACATGGTAATATTGTACGTGAAAATGGGCCTAGATGCAAACCTATTTTGAAACTCTTGGGGGACATGCATTGGAAATTTAAAAAATCTTCATGAACCAATATAAAGGATTTTAATAGAATAATACTATGAATTTCCAAGGATAAAACTAAGTATATATATATTAAGTAAGGTGTAATAATTTATACATCTTATTTGTATGTTTTTCTTGTTAGGTTGTATTATTCTATCATATGTTCTTATCACCCTATGCATTCATGTTTAGTTAATTTAGAGGACTAGAAGGATCATTGTTAAAATTAAGTGTTTCACATGTGTAAATTATGACCATTATGATAATCAATATACTATATTTAAATCTAATAAAGAGATTAAGAAATGTGGTATCAGTATTGGTAATACTTCTGAAGATAAAGAGACTACAAAAGATTTGTGAAGGGAATATTTTCCTCGTCCAATATTATTTACATTAATCATAAGTATAATGATTAGATTCATGTTAGGGAACATTGACATATGATTCATACATTATAAGAAAGAGGTATTGAGGAATATGTATATGAAGCATGAGTAATGGATTAATAATAATATAGGATGAATAAATAACTTATGTTTTGGAATTCAAGGATAATGTAATATGATTAATTAAATATATAATTATCATCTATATATGTTTACTATATGTATTGAAAATTATATTTTTAATGTTAATGAAGACATAGAAATGAGATATTTTAATTAAGGGAAGATAAAACATATTTTGATCATTATGTTGTGAAAATTTTGTTTCTCATGGATAAAGGGATGATTGATTTGGATAAAATAAATTATATTACAATGACTACCTCAGAACGGATGAAGGATATTTCAAAAAATACATCTATGTTATAATGGATTATTTTTATACATCCTCGATTTATAGAATATATCTATTATCCTTTTGAATAAGTAATAATTCAATTTTTCAAATATTGTTTATTGTAATTTCGGTCATTACCAAGTTTGAGTATAATATAAGGGGAGTATTTTCAGGTAGTTGGAATGTAACACCCAATAGATACTTTGTTATACATGGGTATCAATACCGAAATAATTTAATGTAATTATTTAAAATGATTCACATTTTAATCATTTAGAATGTTTATAAAGTTATCTTTTTATGGGATGTCTATGTAAACAATTAGACGAAGATTGTTAGATTAATTTTGTATCATGACACCTATGGATTTATTGATATTGGATAACATACCCTAAAAATTTTTTGTTGATGGTAAAAGACAAGAGATGTGATGAACTCTCATAGATATCAAGATATATTAGTGCTCCCTGAATGAAAAATTAAACTTCCCTTTTTGAGAAATTGGTAATGTATAAATTGGTCAAGACCTGAAAAAATCATGAGCTTTTACATATGAAAGCGAATGAAATCAAGTAAGTATAATTTCTCCTGAAAATTTTTCAACAATAGGGAAAGATTTTTAAACAAAATAGATTATCCATGTACCTTATATTACAATTAATTAAATGGTCCCTTAGATAATCATAGGTTTATGTATTTTTGATTGTTAACGTTCTCTTGACCATGTTCTCTATCACTCTCCATTAGAAAATGGAAATTATATTTCTCTTCCATATACATGTTTTCACATCCCACCTATGTTCATCAATGTGGAAACATATTTTTATGATACAACAGGTAGATGAAATGTTTACCGCTTTTACAATTAAATTTCTTTTTTAGTATTTATTTTTATAATTGGGGATTCTGTGGATGAAACATTAAAATATAAAATGATTGATAATGCGCATAAATTTTGAGGGAAAAAATCATTTTAAAGGGGGTAGAATGTGACAAGATGCGTTTTTATAATTTTTTTTCAAATAATGTAATTTAAATATACGAATTTTATTTCACTATGTGAAACATTCCATTCATATGTAACATACATAGCATGTTCTATGTTGCACCAATGGCTTGTGTTACTCACAAAACCTTACTTAAATTCCATTACACGCAGCACCAAGTATGAAAGTGAATATTATAATATGATAACATAAAATATAGTTACTATATCGAATAAATAAAATATATTAAATGTCATCTAATGAATACCACACCTATTTCACTTCTGTTAATTGAATGAGAGACATTATTAGATAACATGCACTGCACTTAATTCTGAATATTACATGACAATGTTATATTATTTAAACACAATATTTTATTAAAATAAGATATAACAGAGCCATTTAATAAGATTTTATGAAAATTATTAACTAAATTATTAAAATTTATGGTTTATATAAATATAAAATTAATTCATTTTTAGTAGTTAATTATTAATCAAACTATGAACCAAATGAATATAAAATAAAATTTTATTATAAATTACATTTTCCAAAAAGAGTTTTTTCTTGATAAATTATTTTAATCAGAATTACTGAGTGATTTTAGTGAAATATATATTTTAAATATTAAATAATAAATTTTTTATGTTCATCCATTATATTTGTTAACCTTAGGTAAAGAAGAAGCCAAATTTCACACAGAAAAACCTATATTTTTTTAAGGTAAAATGTACTTAATTTAAATGGATAACCCATTTTAAAAAAATTTCATCCTTTAGTAAATTTACATTTTTAAAATAAAATTTATCATTAGAATATTAATAGAACAATTATATTAGGGTTAATTATTTTTATTTTCTATGATGATTTATTTCTTAATGATTAGTGTGAAATACTAATATTTAGTTCGAAACATCTTTTTCATATAATTTTTTTATAAGAATGTATTATGATTTAGATTGGATTTCATGTTTAATAAGATCATATATTTTTAATTTTTTCTTATTTATTTTATTTTAATATATTTTATTTTGAAAATCCTTATAAAACATTGATATCATTCAATGGTTTTTACTTTAAAAATATGCCTTCTCATTCCTGAAATGGATTGAATTTTAATTTAATTTATTCAACATATGTAATTGGAATTTCGAAAAATGAAATACATAATTTAAATCATAATAATTTCTAATTTATAATATTAAAAAAATATTTAACCAATATTATTAATGAATGTGATTGAGATTAATTACAATGATTAAGGGTAAATTAAGCCCAATAAAATACTAAGCCATAACATTAATGCCCAAAATTAACAATAAAATATTAAAAGAGCTATTTGATTGATATATGAAACCCTATGGTCCCTTTTATAGAATTTTTTCCATTATTTGAGGAAATTTAATTTAAAAACTCTTATATAACTCCATTTTCAAAATATTACACTAGTGCCACTCATCCTCCATTATAAAAGGCCAATAATTGTCCCCCTTCCATACACATCTCAAACCACATATGTTCGACCTGTGTATACCCAACATAATTCCTAAAATCACACCCATTTTCCTTAAATCCTCAATTTGGGAAAAATCATTCTAAGAAATCCCTTTTGTTATAATCTATAAGGAGTTTACCGATTTTAAGGTATCATTTTCCAATGAACTCTTTTCATTTATTTTCTTCTCCACTCTCTAGAGTATTATTAGTCCATTGTTATATAAAATAATAATAATTAAAAATGTTATAGTATTTTTATGTCATTATTTATAACTAAACAAAAAGAAACCTCCATCTAATGGGTAACAAACTTATTGTTTATGTCTACCACTAAATACTAGCTAACAAAATGATGATTTTTCATTTTTCCATTATCACATCTCATGGATTCCATTATGATTGAATCTCGATATATATATGATATATGTGATATATGTAATGTCTTTATGTTTTTGTAAATTTTATTTATACCATATCATTATGCTTTCCATGTTGTGTAAATACTATAATTTCATTTATGTGTGGACTTCCACCCCCTCAATGGGATGTGAAACACTCAATCCATACATGAAATGTAGAAAGTATGATCATAATAGAAATATGTAAAATATATAACAGTGATTTTATTGATTAATTATAAAATAAATATATCATATAATTTTAATTTTCTTTAATATTAAAAATAAATGAATGTTGTGTTTAGGCATACATACTACATATTTTATCCATGAATGGTAAATTTCTTTTTTTACCTCCAAATATTATAGATTATTATAATTAAATATGTACAAAATATATAGGAAAATTTAGTCACAGTTTAAATTATGTATATTTTTAAATAACTATCTATGTAATAGGAGAAGAAAATTACATGTCAAAACTTACTTTATAAAAAATTGGCACTTAACACCCGAAATTGTGAAAACATTGAAGGATTATTAAAAAAGGATAATAATATGTTATATATATATATTATATATAATAATATAAATATGAGTATTTTTTTAAATATTTAATTAACATATTTTAAACCACAATATAGTTGGAAAAATATCACCCAACAAATAGATTGATAGGGTAAGTGAATTTCAAATCAACTCGTTATTACAATCAGATACATGCCATATTCATAACTCACTCTTATTGAATAGTTTCTACAATGTCATTTAAAATGTGGTATCCTTAATATTTTTTCTTTATTATTTTAAAATATTCATTAAATGTAATATTTTTTACATGGGGAGTATGATTCTATGTTACCATGGGGTAAGAGTCTATTAAAATAATCTCATCATTTATCGTGATTGTTTAAGATTATGCATAATTTGATGACCACTCTGGATCCTTAACCATGTCATATCTTCTCTTATGGTTTTATAGGATATATTCATATATTAAATCAATTTTTGCACTCTTTGGTACAATGTATTACTAAGAATTGTTTTAATAAAAATCTGACCTTATTTCTCATTTTGGTCATAAATCAGGTTCCTTATAACCCCTTATTTCTAATGTTGATTTCATAAATGTTTTACTTTTAAATGAACTATTTACCCATGTTTTAACTTCTTTTTTATTATGGGTATCTCTCTTCTTGTTTTCCTATAAATTCACTCTTAAAAAAATTTAGTTTACAAAAAAGTAATGCACATCCCATACAATCTTATCACCACTGCATATGTTATTTCCTTGAAGCATCAATTGAATGTTTAATAGATTATTTTAATGGAAAATGTTTTTCTTCATATTATATATATATATTACCTTTAATTTTTTCTTCAATTAAATATGATTTCACAAGTATTTTATTGTCTGTTAAAATATTTCATTACAAACAATAAATGGAATTTTCGAATAAAATTTTTAAAAAAATGTTCTGAAAATTCATTCATAAGTTTTCATGTAAATGTTTTTAAAAAAATAATTCTTTTCTTATATGATTTCATACATTTTTGAAATGAATTGTTTTCATAAGTATATCAATATTATTTTTATATTTTTAAGGAAAATTGTTTTCAAAATATTTTATTTTATAAAAAATCATTTTTCTTGAAGACATGATTTTTTCTTTATGAAATTACATTTAAAGACAATCACAATTATTTCCCAAATAATTTAACATACATTGGTGTCACTCAATAGTTTCTATAGGAATTATTAAATTCATTAATTCATATTATTTCTTTAATTGGTCAATTTTTGTATGGCATGATTTTGCTGATACATGTTTCTATTTAATAGGTTATATGCTTTTGAATCCCACAACATTTCACTGATGGTTATTATGAGACGTAATTATTTTCTATAGGTTAATATATGATTAAATTTTCTTGATGCTTATCTCATTTCATATTATTTGATACAAATATTTTTTATAATATTATGGCACTCATATGAAGAATATTTTTATGTCTTGGGATGTATCTATATATGCCTCCAATACACTATGTACGGATTGATGAAACATGAGTATATATTTTATGAACTAACCTTATTGAATGTTAAAAATGTTATGAGTGAACCTAATTTGATGTTCACAATTTTATTAGTTGACACATTTTCATTTCCATATGTTTATTAAAAAAATCATATTTCATGTTGACAATGTCCTGAGGGAACCCTATTACATGTTCACAAGGTTATTCATGGACCTAGTTTCATTTTCATATGTTTATATGTGAACCAGATTTAATTTTCTCAATGTCATGTGTGTACCTAAAAACATGTTCATAACATTATCTATGGATATGGATTCAAAATTATAATTTTATACGTGAACCATATTATACGGTCATAATGTCATGCATGGACCTGGTTTCATGTCAATAAGTTGACGTAGAGGCATCATTTCATGTCCTCGAAGTAAAGAGTAAATTTTTTTTAACTTATACTTGTTTTCAATGTTAAAAAAAATTCATTCCACAATTTCCTTGTCAAATTAATTTGTTATGATTTCATGATTTATGCTATTAATTGGATTAGGTTAATTTTCATATGAATAACCAATCTTTCTTATGATCTCTAATAAGAAGGGTATGATCATTAAATATCATTCTCATGTGACATACCTTTTTTCATGTTCTTCTAACACACTTCCTTTATATAACCTTATTTAGAATATGAGATCTCCCATTTCTTATGATTCATATCCCCAGGTAATAATGAATTGTTATTTGTTGAATTCATAATTGTGGGAATCATTATTGGAAATGATTAAAATTTTTAACTAGAATAAAAGATTTTTTCCCATGTTTCAATATAAATTAAACTTTTATGTTCCTTCTGAATTTATTATTATAATGTATAGAATATAAATCTTAAATTATTTAATATATATGTATTTTAATCCTGGGTCACAATATAAATTCTATGTTTCTTGTGGTGAAAAGAGATTTAATGTTTTCTATTTATATATTTGATCAATATTTATAACCTATATAGTGTACATGGATGTTATTTTATTGGATTATGTGGTTTTTTTCCTTGGCCCATTTATAGAAAGTGAGGGTGTGTTGGCCCATATAGCATGTTAGGCACATATAATTTCTATATAATCCATATATTTCTTATGACTATATTGTAAATGTCAAGATGGTTAACCAAATGGGTTTAATAGGAGGAATTAAATAAAGATATAAATATTCAAATATGGGTTAGAAAGGTTTGGTAATGTGTAAAATGATGGTTTTTAGAAGTGGATTGTTTGAAAATTTAAATTCATGGGTTTTAAATTGGTATCATTAATTAAAGAACAAAGTGTAATTATAGAAATTTAGAGGCACTGATAGTGAGTATCCATTGTGTTTTTTGCGACCTATGTAAGTTTTTTATGAAATAAGGGATCCCTACTATTAGGCCATGGTCATAGGTGTTGTTGGTGTTTTGTGTTTATCTATGGTTAATGGGGTGTTATCATTATTCCTTCAGTTAGGTTGTGACCATGAGGTTTTAAAATATCATCGGTTCGAAAGAATGTGGTGACCCTTATTGGTTGAGACCTTTTGAGTTCTGTTTTCACAAAAAGATAAGTGTTTGGTCTATGGTGAAGATGTGTTTGGGTGAGAATCATGGTGTGACACCATTACTGAATGGTCTTACTATCCATTTGGTGTAATGTGTTTCGGAATGGGGGATGGTGTTCCTCCAATTACTAGAAAGTAATTCAGGTTAAATGTGTCTATATTAGAGGGATATCCAATATCATATTCAAGAGACAACTCTATATTAGTGAGATGATATAATGTGATCTTATGTGTTGACCAGTTAGAGAGTCTGGTATAGTTGATACTGATTTTGGGTGCGTATATAATAATATTATTTTTTTGGCATTTATTTTAGTGATTATAGAGCATTGTCTAGTGCATGTTTTTCAAAATAGATAAGTGGGAATGTTAATGGTTTTGGAGATTATACTTAACGTAGTTTTCACATGCTAGTGGATTTTAGAAATAAAATTTATCCTAGAGGATGTTTAGAACAATATGTTGTGTACCATATATTCTAAATAAAAGGTGGGTTATTCAGGGATGGAATTGTTGCATGATAGGTGTCATCGATTATTTGGTATCGTGAACATATATTCCCTTATTTCTATCATAGGGAAGCACGTGAGATGTTGTGATTAGTGATAAGGTTATTTTCAGAAGGGATTAATTGTTCTAGAATCTAACTAACCTATTTTATAAATGGTTGATGTGAGGATCAATGTTAACTCTGGATAGATGATTTGAAATTATAGTATCCTTAGGTGAAGGTTTGTTCATGTGGCCGGTCTTGCTGTGAAGAAGATGGTATATTGTATGAAAACATCATGAATTCATTGATTCTGATGAGGCTAATAGACTAGTAGGCATGGTTTGTCATGTGTGAATAAATTGAGTCTATTTCTAGTAATTTTACAAATCATGGGCCTTTTATTTGGGTTCAGGGAATGGTTGTTGAAAATTGGATGACCACTAGGGTTTTTATGAGATATATATGTTGGTATGTGTGAGGAGAGAATGCTTTCCTTTTTTTTGTGTGAACAGGTGGATAAGGAATAAAAACCTATTATATTTTTATCACAATATCGTAATTTTTGGTTATGAGATAGAACAGTTAGTTTTGACTTGGATGGTGTGGAATTCGTAAATTACATTTGGTGTAACTATAGATTTGAAACATTCATTACCAATATCTTGAGATCATATTATGTACACAGATATATAGCTAGATAAACTCTAAGCTATGTAATTTTTTTCCTTTTTTGTATATATAACCTCACGTAGGATTATGTCTTGGATTAGACTGAAATGAAACTGCATTGCTGGAGGATCACCATCTCCAGTTGTTATATGGGTCATCATGAAAGATACTTTGTTGGATAAAGACATGGATTACATTCCTTGATGTTGGGGAAATGCATGGGGTTAAATTTGTTTCACTCAGGTTATGTGGGGTGTCCATGTCTAGTTTTTGGGTTTATAACATTATAGCATGGACCATTGGGGGTTGGAATTTCCTATGGAATGTGGGGAAAATGCAATTCCAAATGTGTGGAATGATTTGTTAATTCATTATGTGTTGTGAAAAATGTGTATTGGATGTGGTGGGAAACAAGTTCCAATGAAAATCTTATGGATTTCATTCCTTGATGTTGGGGGAATCCATGGGGTTAAATTTGTTTCACTCAGCGTATGTGGGATGTCCATGTCTAGTTTTTGTGTTTATAACATTATAGCATGGACATTGGAGGTTGGAATTTCCTTAGGAATGTGGGGAAAATGAAATTCCAAAAGTGTGGAATGATATGTTAATAAATTATGTGTAGTGAAAAATGTGGATTGGATGTGGTGGTAAACAACTTCCAATGAAAATCATATGAGGAAGATTTTTGGGATCCCTTGAGAAGGGTATGTGGCATCTTATGTGGTTGTTGATATATTTAAGCATCATTTTTGGGATCTAGGTGGATTAAAATTAATTAGAAATGATGTTATTTTGTCTGAAGTTTTGATAGTTCAATAAGACCCAAAAACTACTCACGGGTATCCTAGGTTGATTCTAGGGCCCCAATGAGAGTTGTGAATGGAAAATAGTAACTGTTTTTGGATTATCTATCGATTACCTTATTTATAATGACATTAATAGCATTTAAGATGGGGAAATAAAAACATTAATTGATGTCTATTGTTCGGATGAGTCGGTTCGAGATATCTCAACTCAATATAGAATAAGTAGCGGATGAGTTGAGTAGTGATCCACCTCTATTTTTTATTTTGAAATGGTAATTGTGTTTTGGTAATTGATATAGGTTTGAGGAGGAACCACGATTCTTTTTTTGGATTTATGGATGTTGGGTTTGTGTCCATTTTATGTGATTTTCATTGAATTGTTTGACATTAAATATTTATGGTGTCTTCATTAATATTTTAGTACGGTGAGTTAGAAGAAACGTAAGGGGTTTTATGGAATATTTTTTTGTTATTATATGGGTCCATATTTGATGATGGTCGTGAAAAACCATAGAAGGTTCTGATTTTGAGTTAAAGCATATAGTGGGGAACATAATAGGTTGTAAGTGGTCGAGTGATGATGTTACTAGCTTTTTAGGTTGTACATGACACTATAAAGGAAACCGTGGTGTTTGGTTTTAGAAAAAGGTGTTGTATTGGGAAATGAATTGTTAAACGCATGAGATTTAGGTTTTTCATTGGTTTGGTTGTTGTCTTGAAATGTGAAATGTTGTTGGTGGGACTTATGTTGGGGACCAATATAGGTTGTGGGATGTGTCTGAAGAATTTTTTGTTCTTTTAGTCAATGTGGAATGTGTTTGGATATTTCAAAATTTTGGGGATATTCAATTTTGTTTTGTACGAATTGGCCATCACATGTTTTTTTAGTGATCACTCTTGGTCTTATTCTATAATACATTCAAATATATTTTATGTGTTTCTTTCATCGATATCATATAGTTATTATTAATTTTATAGAGTTGATATTGATGAATACTTTTAGGAGAATCATGTTCTAATTGTGGATCCAAATGGGAAAATAATTATGCTTTTCCATCATCTTTTTTGTAATCATTATAATGGAATGACCATTTTTGAGAGGAAACATGGGGGATGAGAGATGATAAGTGGGATTTTGGCCCATCCACTTTTCCTAAGGGATTGGTGATAATGGGGAATGCATATCAAATATGAAATATTATAAGGTTTGGATGATGTAAGATCCCAAACATGAGATAGGGTACTTACAAGATTCAATTTTTGATTTATGGAATGTTTCCAAGATGTAGGGTAGGTCCCATATGTGTTCGATGGGTTCAAGAAACAAAAATATCAAATACATGACAATGTGTGATGATTGAATAGTTGGTGCACTATTAGTAGTAATTGTGAACTGAAACCATGAAGCCTACATTAGGGTGTTCATAAATTATGGAAATAATTTAGGGTTTCCATGTATACCATATGACTTGATGTCCCCTTGGATAGTGGTTAATGTAGGGACACCACATGGGTTATCAAATTGTGAGTGTATCATGGAAAACCATGCTAGATGTTATAAACATTGATTGATGGAACCACACATTTTTGATAACATTGTAGCCAAACCATGATCCTCATTAAAATTGGGTGTTTAATTAATTTCCACTCATGAACCTATTTCTTTATCCCCTCCAATTTATCCCACATTTTCCACCACATATCTAGTGTGATGAACTAGATGTTGCATCCTCCCCCTTCGGTTCCTCTCCTTCAATTCATTAGTGTTTGGTGTGTTTTTGGTTGTGAATTGAATATAAAGGAAAATATTTGACTATATTTTATTCCACAATCTGGGATTGGAATAATTTAATGTTTTCTATCCTTCTAAAATTATAAAACCATTTTTCTAGAAAATTCCATGTTTTAATATTGAAAGTAGTTTGAGCTATGTTATAAGGCCTAGGATGGAAGGAATATTGTCTATAATAACGTGGTATGTGGTCTATACACTTTCTCTATTACTCTTGATGTTTAATATTTGTATGTAGTTGTTACATGTTGATTCATTACTGTGTTATTATTTATTTGGATGAAGAATGTAATTTTATCAATAATATGGGGTTTGAGACTCTTCAAAGACACTATGGGATTTATTGATGATCTGATGCTAAACATTTGTCTAAAAATGGTTTTTTCCATATCCATTATAGTGTAGAAATTATTTTTTAAAATTTAATGTAGGGTAATTATGAAATTCAATATTTGGTAATTGTTTATTTTTTATATGGGCACTGTTAAAGGGATAATTGAAAAGTTATATGTTACCTTTTTTGAAATGTCAGTGTTTTTGAAATGGTTTAAATGATTTGAATTGGATTTTGATCAATATTGGTTTTAAATGAATTAAATTGTGTTTTAATATTGGGTAGTGATTTATAAATGTAGTTTTCTTCTCAATGTGATTGAAATGGGTTTCCTCGTGGATTTGAAATGGTTTTGTGAATTATGTGGGTGTATTTCACTTGAGAATATATAATTAGGACTTATATTATTGAATTTGAGGGAATGGTTGTCCTCATGTCATGTTTTAATGTTAAAAGAGAAAGAACATTGATGAAGGCTTCTGTTGATTCTTTAATAAATTTAGTGGTTTTCTTAAGACTATAAAATCATTTTATGTGGTGGTTTTTGTATTAATAAAAAAGTGGTGACGTCAAATTGGGATGTGTTGGTTTTAAATGATTGTTTGGACTATGTTAAATGATTAATTTTTAAGGGTATTTCAATTATGATAATTAATATAAAAATTGAAATGATTTATATGGAAATTATTGTGGATTCTATGACATGATGTGATGAATCCCAACATGATTGACTATCTATCTCTCAATGTTTTAAAACTTATAACTAATGTTTTTGATATTCTAGATTGATTAAAACTCCTTGGTTTTTGGGTGGGTTAGACTATTGCTATAGGTTACATGATTGGAAATTGTTTTTTCAGAGGAGATTTGAGGCTCCAAAACCCAAGGGTATGGAAAAATAATTTTATATCATGTTTGGGATGGGTGAATATAGATTTTTGAGTTTCAATTGGGTTCATAAAACCATGGAATATATTCTTTGACTAGTGACCTACGGGTTATAATGTCCAAACATGATATTCTAGACTCCAGTTGAATTCATGGATTGAGGCTCCTTTATTACATACATGTGACACTAGTTATATATGGTTTGGGTACACAAATTGATGCTTTAAGGTACACTAGAATAAAGTACTGGATATATGCATTCACTTGTGGAATAAAATGACATATTTTCACATGTTGGTATTATGACATAACTGAAGGGTGTAAATGAATAATTAATAAATATTTAAGTGCAATCAATGTTCCAATACTATATATTTATTTAATACACCATTATTTACTTTCATATACTTTTTTTCATAATATATTTCATTGTAAATTATTTGTGGCGACCTACTATGTTTTACTCAAACCCTACATGGGCCACCATGGCACTTGGGTAGCTAAGACTATCCTATATGTTTTCTATCATATGTTCAAGACATGAAAATGGTGTGTAGTTTATGCATTGGAAGACGAGTTGGATCATGGGATGTCAATACATAGTTGGCACATAGGACCATATTCAGGATATTATTATGTTTTTAATATTGGTAATTTTTTTATTATGACTTCCTAACCTATAGTGTATGGATCATATTATTATCACATGTTTTTCATTGTTACCTATTAGTTATTTCATATTATATTCATTTATTGTCCGGAGTGATTATTAAATCTCATTGTATAATGTCTTCTATGGTTTTAATCTGATAAGAGCTGATAGTCCACCCAATGCATCTCTATAGACATGTTCTATTAGTATGTAACCTCTAGCATACGTGGAGGCATGCTTGAGGTCATGTGTCAACCTATTTTGGGTCATTAGTTATAGTTTCCACCAGGTCGGGATATTATAGAACATGTTATGACTCACTATATCTAATATCTAAATTTAATGTGTTTTTTCTTCCCAGAAAACTGATAGGTTTAATGGTTATACATACACTATAAAAATTATTTTCTAACTAGGTTTGTATTCACTTTACAAAAATTTATACTGTGTAATGTTTCTCAAATAGAGTATAGATGTGTTAAACTATATTAGGTCCACATCTGGCCAATATACTATAAAAATAAATATATTATTTTCCTTTTTTAGAAATAATCCCTTATTTTCCAAGATAAATACCATTTATAATTATCATTTATAATTTATTTGTATATAATTTTATGTTCATTAAAATTTTCATTAGGTATCTTCGCCCAACTTCAAGACCACATGTTAACACAATCTAAAGCATATGAAATCAAAAAGGGTCTTATTACATATTTTGAATATTCTAATACAAAATAATATGACAATTTTAGATGATTAAATTACTATAGGTGGAAAAACTAATCATAATCAATGTACATCAAACAAAATGAATGTAAATTAGGAAAAAAATTATGATTAAAATACATTTTCAAATAAATCATGTATATAGTTATTTTCCATAAAATTTATTTATTTATTATAATAATATGATATTTATGTGACTATAAATCCCATTCAAAAGTTACTGATAAAATCTTATTTAAGAATGAACAAAATAAAAAATCCAATTTTTTATAAATAACATCAGCTAGGATTTTAAATGACAGACATGGGTTTCTAGATTAAAAAATATTTTTTAAAACATTTTTATTAGAATTTATAAAAATCATCATAGTCTATTGAAAATAATTAATCATCATAGATGTGACTATTATACTAAAAATAATTCTTAAATGTTATATTATTAAAAAAAATATAATTTCATTATTCCCCAAAAAATATATCATTCCAAAATATAACAAAAATTCTTCGTAATATAATTTGGGATTGATCAAAAAATAGAGTTAATTTTTTCATATTTAATTTTTTGTTTTCTTGAATTGTTATTTTAAATTAGAAAATTAATTTTTATGAATATTATCTTTTTGAGAAATATAGAAACATTCAAATTATACAGTTCTTATAATCCAGTGACATACATTTAAAATTAATTGAGAGTTAGTTATTAGTTTTTATGTTTGTATGCTTTAGAAGATATCACTTTAGAAAAAAATTAAATAATACATCATTGAAAAATACCTTTATTAATATTAAATAATTTTAATAATTTTAGAATATTCAATTATTTTCAATTTATCAAAGTTCTATTGAAATTTTTTCAATTTTGAAGGTAGTGTGCTCCCTATGATTTTAGGTCTGTCAGATGCAGGTTCCACATTGTGGCTAGTGGGGCCCATAGTGTTGTGTTGGAATCCAATCCACACATTATTCATAGGGTTTCGTAAATATTTGATTATTATTAATATAATTTCCACCATCAATCATAAGGCCTTTTAAGAGTGTGGTATTATTGAGCCCCTTAGTTGGAATGAAGCCCTAATGAAGAATAGTCCCATAAGCCAGTTATAAGGACCCGCCCTTAAAATATACATAATCATGAATTAATTTAATAATTAAAATTGAGGATATTTTCATGTTATGTTTTTTATAGAATTATTTCATAAATATTACATTTATTTTAAAAAATTAAAAAGTAGAAACTTCTACAGAGTTTCCATTTATTTCACAAAACAAAAACTCCTGAAAAAAAGAGTCATGTCTAGTTCCATGTTTAAGATATCATGACTTTTCTATGATCCCATCCATGACCCTAATCGTCTTTATGTTATGTGAAAAAAATTTCAAAATCTTGGGATGAGCATAAAAATATCAATAAGGGATACACAATGAAGGAAAACTCTTATTTTCTTTTCAAAACAACAAGTAAACCAAGAATACTTTAACATAAGTAATAATTTTCCCCTTTATGAAGTAGTAAATGATCTTCACTGAATAAAAGATCACAACATACCCTTTTTTTACAAAAAATACTACCAAAAACCCCATATGAATAATACATGACATATGAAGGTAACATGGGACATAAACATACATAAATGGAATAACCTTATGTTCGACTTCCACACATATCACTAAATGTAATAGACGTACGGCCGACTTACATACCCAATGTATTGGAAGTTATAACGTAATCACCCATCCTGGTTTATCATGGCACCACCCATCATTTGGTTTATCACATAACCACCCATCAAATGGCCAAATACCATTATAAAATCATAACACAAAAAACTAATATAAAACAAAAGAAAAAAAATTTACATTTCAATCACAATATATCACATAAATATATTGAAATAACAAATCCATTATCAAAACCATTTTCAATACCAAAAATCATAAATGTGTATATGATATTTATTTTCCTTTTAAAAAAATTACGAGTGGTTAAGTAATCCAAAGAACAAATAATACATGTGGTGGCGGAAAGGTTGTTGTCACCACATACATTAAGAGAAACATTCATTTTCTCATTTAGTAAAATTATTATTATAAAAGTATTCCCATTGAAAATTCTAGGGAGTTTATACAGCGTATAATAAAAAATCGAGTATTAAAAGAAAATATGCCTCAATGAATGGAGATTGAGGCAAAGTCCCTTACCTCTTGTCTGACTTGACTCGATCTTTCATTAATCTCCTGAATAATAAACTAATGTTAATTTATACTTGCTTAAGAACCATTTTCATGTTTATTATTCCTTTTATATTACTTATTACCATCTTATAAACATTATGTAATCATTCAAGTAAATAATGGTTTTTTTAGATATTTGATACTTAATTTCAAAATGAACACCATATATTTACAAGTTGTCCACATGGCCAATAATCCATTTTTTCCAGAATGATATTCATGATTTATATATCACATATATCATATATATCCAGTATATATATGTTTTCATAATAGTACATAACATTTGGAGGTATGAAATGAAATGCACCGTTCATGTAGATGGTAAGTCGTACATATGCATGAACACTACTTTCATTTCTATTTGTTATTATAATGGAATTAAGACATAATGATACATAATTATATTATAATTCCAGTATAATATCATATATAATATCATTAAATCAATCCTTTATACGTACTATATATGGAATTAATGACTCATATCACTTTCAGGGGTCAGTAGTATGCACTTCCTCAAATGAAATTATCTCATTTACCCTTAATGCAAACCATAATGGTATGATAAAAATAGAAATTACAGAAGAATAATGTAAACATAAACATAATATATATCATATATAAATACAGTTCCATCATTACAGCCACCATTAGAGGCTGTAGGAGGTAATTGAACAATCATCGTTTCGTGAGGCATTAAGTTGACATCCAGAGAAACATTATATTCTTAACCCATTAGATGGAGTTGTGTGTATGTTTAGTTCGAATCCTTCACATAACAACATCATAGTATATTGATGATATTTTTGATTCTATTAAAAAAGGAATAAAAATAGTAAAGAGTATAGGGTTGTAGGGAGATTAATTGGGATGAGGTTGGATGGTCTAAAGGGCTTCAGTGGTGTGAGGAATTGGTTCGAAGTGGTCTCCTTTTATAAGGGGGAGGAGGGGCTCTTTCGGAAAGTGTTAAAATATTATATTATTATATAATTATATTCAGTTTCTAAAAGACCAAAAATCATTAGAGCCGAAGATAATAATATTCACGGTCAAAGTAAAATCATCATATAGGAATTGGACAGGTTTTGGATGATATTGTAATCATTAAAATCTTTTTATTTAAATCATTTATTAGTTAGGTAAATATTGCATCATTATTGTATCATAAATAATTTACTTTATTTTATGTCTAAAAATAATAAGAAAACTACTAACATATAGGAAATATTTTTATCATTCTAAATAATACTTATAATCGAAAATATGACTTATATAACACCACATAAAAATTAATTTACTAAAAGATTTTTGTTTTTGTCATATTTGTCTTTACTTTAAATTAATTAATCTAAAGTGTCATTATCAATCATAAGTCGCTCCATGGGTTCCCAAAATCTAACCATGGATTCCCTTGGTGGTCCATTACTCATAAAATATTGTTAGGACAAGTGTTATGGTAATTTTAAATTATTATAATATTCTTTTTACCCTGAAATACTATATTTACATTAAACCAAGGTAAAAAAAGTCAGAAGTTACAATTCACCAAAAAATATTTTATTCTTATTGAACCACATTTTACTTACTAATAACAACCATGTATGTCTTATTTTCTAAATTCAATTCATAGAAGTGGTAAAATTTCTTTAAAATGAAAAAGTTAGTTTTTTTAAATACTACTTAGTGGTTTCACTATTCATCAAAAATTTAAGATATTCAGAAAAATACAAAAAATTCAGCCTAAGCTATTTTTGATATTAAAAATTAAAAAATTATGTTTATTTTTTCAAATTCAAAAAATAAAAGTTTCATTAGTTAATTTTAAAATTATTTCCCGTTGTCAAAACAAATAGCTTGTTTTTATGAAACAATAACTATCAAAAGATTGACACTTGTTTATGTCCAAATTCAAAGTGAAATTAATTACAATGACCAATATTGGATTAAATGGTAAAAATATATTCTAATTAAACATTAGAACCCATTAAAATGGTAATCAAACCATATAAATATATAATATTAGAAAGGACTTTTGATTTAAAATATAGTATTTTTAACTATTCATTAAAAATTTAATTTTATCACAAAAATACCACAAAATTACCCAGAGTAAATGTTTATATCCCAAATCTAAAGAAGAATGTTTTTTTGCCAAAAATATCATATAAAAATGACCAAAACTAGATTTAAAGAGTGTTCTCCATTAAAATGTATTAAATCGAACTTTTAATATAAATTATGCTTAAAATTAGATTCATTCACAATTTAAGCATCTACCTTTTATTGGATAAATGAAAATACATTTAACAAAAATATATAATCATATTGTTGTTCGTTTTGTTCATTCCTACCAATACAACAGCTAAGAGATAACAACAATTTAATATAATAATATCATATTATTAGTGTACAATGTAATATTTCAAAAAAACTTGTTGTTGCATATCGGGTACGCTATCGAACATAGAAACCCTTTTAAAATAAAATTAATATTTAAATCACAAATATTAATGAATATAAAAATTTATTATTCTTCGTTTACCTAGGAGGTTACATCCTTCCCACCATTTGGAAATTGCATCTTTGCAATTTTTATTCACATTTCAAAATAAGTCAGGTTATTTATCCCATATAGAATTTTCAGATTCACACATTTCCACTTCAATAAAATGGTTTTTTCACAAAACCTTTACATGGTGAATTACAATATTCCGCAATACATGCTCTCTACAGTCAAGAATCTGGAGTGGTTGTTCTTCATAAGAGTGATTATCTTCCAAATGAACTACCCCTAGACTCAAAACATGAGATGGATATAGAATATACTTTCTCAACATTGAAACATGAAAAAATATTGTGTACCTCGGATGAACATGGAGGTAAAGCCACTCTGTAGGAAACTGATCCAACATTCTCCATGATTTTATATGGTTCTATGAACCTCGGACTCACCATTCCATTCATACCAAAACACATCACACTTTTCCAAGGAGAAAATTTGATAATGACATGATCACCTAACTCATAAGAAATATCCTTCTTCTAGTTATCCGCATAACTTTTCTGTCAGCTCTAAGTTATTCTCATGTTCTTCTGAATCAACTGAACTTTCTCTGCCATCTCTTCTACTAATTCAGGTCCCATCAGCTTCCTTTCACCTACTTCATCCCCAAAAGCTGGAGTTCAACAACACTTTCCATATAATGCCTCAAATGGAACCATATGTATAATTGAATGAAATATGTAACTATAAGAATATTCAACCAACGAAATATGTTGGTCCCAACTTCCATAGTAATCTAGTGAACATGCACGTAGCTTATCCTCCAAGGTCTGAATTTTTCGTTCTAACTGTATATCTTATTGAGGATGAGAAACTGTACTAAAATTAAACTCAGTACCCAATGACTTCTGAAGTCCATTCCAATATTTAGAAATAAACATAGGATCATGATCAGATACAATGAAGTGGGGAAAACTATGCAACCTGACTATCTCGTTAATATACAATCAAGCATGTTGATCTTGAAACAATGTATCTAGAATAGGAATGATATGAGAATAATTAGTAAATTGATCAACTATAACCCATATTGCATTATTAACTCAAGATTTTTTCGGTAATCCCACAACAAATTCTATGGATATATATTCCCATTTCCACTATGGAACTGGTAAATATTGAAGAATCCTTTCGGAAACTGTTGCACTGCTTTAACCTGCTGACAAGTCAAACACTTCACAGTAAAAACAATAATATCTATTTTCATTCCATCCCACCAGTAATACTCTCGATGATTTCTGTACATCTTATTACTACCAGGATGAACTGAAAATGGAGAACTATGAGCTTCACATTACGACTCATTCTTCAACTGTGAATTACAAGGCACACATAATCTCTTCCCAAACATAAAAACACAATCATTATCAACGTTAAAATACGGAAACATACACTTTGGAATCAACCCTACTTTTTATTGAAACTCACTGTCTTGTTTCCGCACTTTCTTTATTCTGTCTGATAAAGATGATTTCAATAACACCTGAAACAAAACAGAAGAGTTTTTTACACCAACAACTTCTATTCCAAAGTTCATGAAATCAAAAACCAATGGATCCTGTTCCAAACATAACATGGTTAATCGAGCATATATTTTTTGACTCAAAGCATCATCCACATTATTCACTTTTCCCGTATGGTAATGGATTATGCAATCATTATCCATGATTAATTACATCCATCTCCTCTATCTCATGTTGAATTCTTTCTGAGTGAATATATACATTAAATATTCATGGTTTGTATATATTTAACATTTTACTCCATAAAATTATGCCTCTAAATGATTAAAGAAAAAACAAAAAATAGATAATTCCAAATCATGTGTAGGGTAATTTATCTCAGGAGGTTTCAACTGACATGAAGCATAAGAAATTACTTCATCATTCTTTATAAGGACACATCCAAGTCCTTTCAATGATGCATCACTATAAATAACAAAGGCACCATTTCTGGAAGGCAGTTCCAAAACTAGAATATTCACCAATATTATTTTCAATTTCTAAAAACAACCATAACATTATTTTTCTAAATGAACTTAACACCTTTTTAGTTAACTTATTCATTGTACTAGATAATTGTGAAAAATTCTCAACACAACTCTAGTCATAACCCGCCAAAACAAGAAAATTGTGGATGTCGTTCATATTAGTGGGTCTTTTCCATTCTTCATCATCTTTTGTTTTATCAGGATCTTCAGTTATGCCATTTTTGGAAACAATGTGACCAAGGAAGTATATTTTCTATCACCAAAACTCACAATTTCTGAAGATCCCAATCAATTAATTTTCTAAAAAGTTCTGAAAGACAACTATTAAATGAATTTCATGCTCTTATTTACTTTTAGAATAAACCATAATATCATCAATGAACACAACCAGAAACTTATGCAAGAACTCATGGGAAATTCTATTCATAAGTTCCATGAATACAACAGGTGCATAGTTAACCCAAAAGGAATAACTACAAATTCATAATGGCTATATCTAGTACGAAACGTGGTCTTCGTAATGTATGATTCTTTTACTTTCATCTGAAGGTACACCGATCTCAAGTCAATCTTCGAAAAATACTATGCTCCCTAGAGCTGATTAAATAAATCATTAATATAAGGAAAATGATACTTGTTCTTAATAGTGATGTTATTCAATGATCTATAATCAATAAAAAGTCTCATTGAACCATATTTCTTTTTAAAAAATAAGACAGGATCACCCCACATCGATGAGATATGTCGAATGAAACCTTTATCTTATAACTCATGCAATTAATTCTTTAACACTAAAAGTTCAATTGGAACCATTCGATATGGGGGTTTTGAAATTGTATTAGCATCACAAACTAATTCAACAGAAAATTAAAAATCCTGATCATGTATTATACGAGGCAACTCATCAGGGAAAACATCACGGTAATCATTTATCATTTGCACATCATTAATATGAAAAGTTTCTTTATTTTCAACAATATGTGCAAGGTACCATTCAATTACATGTTTTACTAGTTTATCACCTTCCTGATATGTTATCAAAAGAACAGGTTCAAAATTGTACACAAAATGTAAATCATTCTGAAATGAAACCTCTTTAGCTCTGCAGTCAATCTTATCATGATAAACAGGAATCCAATCCATGCCCAAAATAAAATCAAACTCTACTAGAGGAAAAAAATAAGGTTTTTAGGTAGATTCTTCCCGCACACAATTACTGTAAGGTTCTTACGTTTAATTGTTTTCTCAAAATTTCCTCCAACTATTTTTACCATATGTTCTGTATTCATATCTAGAGATGGAATTCTCAATTTATTAGAATAATTCTCTGAAATGAACGATTATTTAGACAATGAATCAAAAAACACATTGGCATAATCTGAACAAAAAAACATTATACCTGATACTAATTCATTTGATGGCACAACATCTGCTGAAGTATTTGGAACGGATTTCACTACCCCTTTCTACTTGTTGTCTGGATGGTTTCCCTCAGTTGAGTTCTTTGATGGACACTCATTTTCATAATGACCCATTTCATTACACTTAATACATCTTTCTGATGGATTTTCATTGCCTGGTTGATCAGCTTCTTTATAGTTACGACCAGTATGACTAGACTTACCACTCCGGAAGAACCATCCAGACATTGATAAACCTTCTCCATGATTCATTAAATGACACTTCTCACATGTTGGATATTTAATTTTCATACCTCCAGCCTTATTTGATTAATTATTACCCTTTTCATTCCAACTGGACCCCTCATTATATTGTTTTTCAACGGAAACTTGATCATCAACAAACTCAATTTCCACCATCTCCACACATCAAACAAGTTTTTCATAACTTTTGAATTCACGATAGGATAATTCTCTTCGATATCTTGGCTTCAGTCCTGAGTAAAATCGATTTATCTTACTATCATGTTCTCGGATTAAATTGGGTGCATACCTTGCCAGTTGAGTGAACATTGCTACATAAGGAGCCACTGAGTCATCCTCCATCCTCAATTCCAATAATTGTTTATCCATCCTAACACGAACCACCTTAGGAAAATATTTCTAACGAAACATATATTTGAATTCATCCCAATAAAGAGCATCAAAATCCTCACTATCCCTGATATTTTTAACCATATACCACCACTGATCAGATTCACCTTCAAAATGGTAAACAGTGAGACTACCCTTTTGATTTTCTGAACAACCCATGACATCAAAAAAAATTTCCAGTGCTTTAATCCACCCTTCTGCTAGCACCAGTCTATATTTTCATTTGAATGATGGGGGATGCTGCCTCTTGAAATTTTCCACAACTAACATGTTCCTCTACGGTAAATATGGATAATCTCTTGGATGGAAAGCACCATCATTTATAGTTTGAGTGAACTATTCCATCACTACCAAAAACTATTCAGTTTTGATTCTGAAAATCTCTGGTTGCTGTTTTGGAAGGTTTTCTTCCTCCTGATGTCCCCCCCAACATAGTTTCCATGATTCCTCTGCGGAACACCATTATGAACATAGAAATATTTTAGGCGAAGCAACATGGTAATCTATAAATGCTATATCATTTCACTATTACCACGAATTAATTTAGGGACATTAATTTAAAATACCATAACTCCTGACGATTTCTAATCCAAACTCTGATACAAACTATAAGGACCCAAACTTAAAAAATACATAATCTTGAATTATGTTCATAATTCACGTTGAGGATATTTTCAGGTTTAGTGTTTTAGAGAATTAGGTTATAACTATTACATTTTTTTTCAAAAATTACAATGTAGAAACATCTACTCAATTTTCATTTTCATCACAAAACAAAAACTCTTGAAAAAAAGATTCATTTCTATTTCCATGTTTAAGATAGAATGACTTTTCCTTGATCTCATCCTTGAACCTAATCTTCTTTATGTAATGTGAAATTCATTTCAAAAAAAATCGGATGAGCATAAAAATCTCAGTAAGGGATACTTCTTGAATGGCTTGAAGGCCTTCATTTTTATTGATTTTTGATAACCCCCCTTTCAAGTGGTGAGGGGGAAACCTTACAAGGCCCATAAGATCAGAGATTAAATTTCACATTGGCATAGGAGATTACATGACCCAATGGTCTTAGGGAATTCAATCATAATATCTATAAGGAACTGCCCCTCCCCGAAATTTGCATCATGATAATATCTTTCCACCTTTGAATGACCATCTGGCTAGCCTTCATATGCAATCAAAGGCTGGTACAGATGTCATATCCATACCATCTCATTCTGAAAATCCATTTGGCTCTACTCTGGAGAGTGCAACTGCTCTGAATCCTCTTCTACGGCTGCTCCATTTATGTAGTGTGTCTGGGGCTTACATTCATGTGGCTCGAAGGCCTTGGGGTGGCCCTAAGGCCTTAAGGTGGCTTGAAGGCCTTGATAATCAACTGTCCTGAAGGCCTTGGGTGGCCCTAAAGATGTGTAGGACCCGAAAACCAAACCGGTGGCCCGAAGGCCTATATGGATGAATAGATCTGGCTACTACAGTACCGAAGAGTTCCAACTACAGTTTATTCTACAGTACAACTACAGTACCACTACAGTACTCGGAAATATGCCTCCACCCATATTTCATCTTTTGTCTCTTTAATGCACCTAGTGAGTCCTCAGCAACTAGACTGAGGCTCTTGTGCTAATAGGGGATTCTCAAAGAAGGAAAACTATTTTTTTAAACAACAAGTAAACCATGAAAACTTTAAAATAATTAATACTTTTACCCTTTATGAAGTAGTAAATACTCTTCACTGAATAAAATATCACTACTTACCCTTTTGTAAAAAAAATATTACCAAAAAATCCAAATGAAGAACACATATCATAAAACATTAACATGAGACATAAACATAATTAAATGGAATAACCCTATGGTCGACTTCCACACATATCACTAATTGGAATAGCCATATGGCCGAATTCCATACCCAATGAATTGTAGGTTATAACATAACCACCCGCCCTGGTTTATCACTGCACCACCCGTCATTTCGTTTATCACGTAACCACCCTTCAAATGTCCAAGTACAATTATAAAATCACAACACATAAAATAAATATAAAATAATTAAAAGATATGCACATTTAAATCACAATATATGTCTTAAACATATCGACATATCAAATCCATTATCAAACCCATTTTCAATACCATATTACATAAAAGAGTATATGGAATTTATTCTCTTTGAAAAAAACATTATGTCTTGTTAAGGAACCCAAAAAAATATAATACTTGTGGTGGTGGAAAGTATGTTTTCATTGGTTACGTTAAATGAAACATTCATTTTTGACTCTTAGTAAAACACTTCATAGAAAAATATTCCCATTAAAAATTCAAGGGTGTTTATACATCATATAAAAGAAATTCGAGTATAAAAACAAAATATGCGTCAATTAAATGATATTGAGACGAAGTCCCTTACCTCGTGTCTGACTAGACTCGATCGTTCTTTAATCTCCTGAATAATAAAATAAATATAATTTCTACTAGATTAAAAACCTTTATCAAGTTTATTATTCTTTTTATATCACTTATTACCATGTTATAAACATTATGTAATTATTCAAGTTAATCATGGTCGTATTTTCGATATTTGGTACATGAGTAAAAAATGAACACCTTATATTTACATGTTGTCCATGAGGTAAATAGTCCATTATATCCTGAATTATATTAATTATTTAGGTATCATATATATCATATATATCCAGTATATAAATTTTTTTATAGTACTACATAACATTTGGAGGTAAGAAATGAAATGCAACGTTCATGGAGACGGTAAGCCGTACGTACGCATGAATGCTACATTCATTTCTATTTCTTATTTTAAAGTAATTACAACATAATGATACATAGGTATATTATAATTACAGTATAATATCACATATAATATCATTAAGTCCATCTTTTATACGTCCCACATATTCCATGAACGATTCATATCACTTTGAGGTGTTAGTAGTCAACATTTTCTCAAATAAAAGTATCGTGTTTACCCATAATGAAAAAACATAAGGGTATGATATTAATTGAAATCTCAAAGGAATAAAGAGAACATAAAAATAATATACATCATATATAAATACAGTTCCATCATAATGGCCACCTTGAGAGGTGGTAGAAGATAATTGAACAATCATCGTTTTGTGAGGTGTCATTTCTCCATCCACAGAAACATTATGTTCATGACCCATTATATAGTGGTATGTGTAAAATTAGATTAAATCCTTCTCATAACAACATCCTAGTAAATTTAGGATACTTTTTTTTCTATAAAATAAAGTAATAAAACGATTTTAGGTGTTGGAGATGTAAAATAAAAGAAAAGAAGTTAAGATAAACCATTACATTTAATTTGGGTAACTCCCTTTGGTTTGATCCAAAATGGTTTGTTGAAGTCCCTACTACTTAAGGTAAGGCTTCTAGGTGGAAGATAGGGATGTAAAGAGTTTAATTGGTGGAGGTTGGACGAGCCAAAAGGCTTGAGTGGTGTGAGGAATTGGTTATAAGTGGCCTATTTTTATAATGGAGAGGAGGGGCTCTTTAGGAATGTGTGAAAATATTATTTTATTATATGATGATATTCGGTTTCTAAAGGTCCAAAAAACATTAGAGTCAAATATAAGATGAAACATGGTCTAAATAATATCATCCAATAGTAATTGGACAGGTTTTGGTTAATATTGTAATCATTATAATACTATTTATTTAAATTATTTAATAATGAGGTAAATATTGCAGAATTATTGTGTCAAAAATAATTTAATTTATTTGATGTCTAAAAAGTATAAAAAAAAATTCTATCATGTAGGAAATAGTTTTATCTTTATATATAATATTTATAGTCCAAAATATGATGTATATAACACTATATAAAAATTAATTTACTAAAATATTTTTTTTATGTCATTTTTTCCTTTACTTTAAATTAATTAATCTAAAGTGTCATTATCATTCATAAGTGGCACCATGGGGTCTCAAAATTGACCCAAGGGTTCCCATGGTCTAAAATTAATCATCTAATAATGTTTGGACAAGTTTTAAGGTAATTTGGAATTATTATAATATTATTTTTTACTTGAATTACCGTATTTAACTTTAACCGCGGTAAAAAAATTCAAAAGTTACTATTCACCAAAAATTATTTTAATCTTATTGGATCAAATTCTACTTACTAATAACAACCATATATGTCAGATTTTTGAAATTCATTTCATAGAAGTGGTAAAATTTTAATTAAAAAGAAAATTTTAGTTTTGTAACTCCTACTAAGTGGTTTCAGTATACATAAAAAATTTAAGTTCTTCAGAAAAATAAAAAATATTCAGCCTAATCTATATTTGATATTAAAATTTCAAAAATAATGATTAGTTTTCCATATTCAAAAAAAAGTATCATTTATTAAATTTAAAATTAATTCTCGTTGTTAAAAAAATATCGTGTTTTTACGAAACAATAACTATCAAAAGATTGACACTTGTTTATGTCCAAATTCAATGTGAAATTAATTTCCTTGACAAATATTGAACTTTATCAGAAAAATACCATAAAAAATTCCAAGTAAATTTTGATGTCCCAAATATAAAGAAGACTTTTATTTGGTCAAATAGAACATATAAAAATGACCAAAACTATATTTCAATAGGGTTCTTCATTAAAAGGTGGTAAATCTACCTTTTAATGTAAATTCTTCTTAAAATTCGATTCATTCGCATTTTAAGACTCTAACTTTTATTGGATAAATGTAAATACATTTAATAAAACATGTATAATAATATTTTTGTTAGTTTTGTTCATTACCACCAGTACAATGGCCAAGAATTAACTTCCATTTAAAATAATAATATTATATTATTAGTGGGTGACATAACATTTCAAAGAAACTAGTTATTGCATATTGGGTACGCAATTGAACATAGAAACCCTTTTAAAATAAAATTTATATTTAATTCATAAATATTAATAAATATGAATATATATTATTATTCATTTACCTGGGATGTTACATCCTTCCCCCTTTTTGGAAATTATTTCCTAATAACTTTTTTTCACTTATCAAAATAAGTGGGGGTATTTATCCCTCATAGAATATTCAGATTCCCACATTGCCTCTTCAATAATATGGTTTTTCAACAAAACCATTACCGGGTGAATTATTTTATTCCATAAAACATCTTCTATATGGTCAAGAATCTCGACTGGTTGTTCTTCACAAGAAAGGTTCTCTTCCAATTGAACTACCTATGAACTCAAAACATGGGATTGATCTGAAATATACCTTTCTCAACATCGAAACATGAAAAAAATTGTGTACCTAGGATAAATGTGGAGGTAAATCCACTCTGTACGCAACTGGTCCAAATTTCTCCAGGATTTAATATGGTCCAATGAACCTCAGACACTACTTTCCATTCACACCAGAACACATCACACATTTCTATGGAGAAACATTGAAAAGACATGATCACATAACTCAAATGAAATATCCTTCCTCCAGTTATCCGCATAAATTTTCTGTCTGCTCTAAACTGTTCTCTTGTGCTTCTGAATCAAGTCAACTTTCTCTGCTATCTCTTATACCAATTCTGGTCCCATCAGCTTCCATTCACATACTTAATCCCAAAATTCTATAGTTCGATAATGCTTTCCATATAATGACTCTAATGGATCCATCTATATACTATAATGAAAACTGTTATTATATAAAAATTCAACCAATGAAATATGTTTTTCCCAACTTCCATTTTAATCTAGTGAAAATGTACATAGCATATACACCAATCCTGAATTTTTCATCATAACTATCCATCGGTTTGAGGATGAAAAACTATTCTAAAATTTAATTCAGAACCCAAAGACTTCTGATGAACTTTTCAAAAGATAGAAATAACCCTGGGATCACGATCAGATACAATGGAGAGGGGAACACCATGAAACCTGACTATCACATTAACATACAATAGAAAAATTTTATTTAGAGACAAAGTATGTTGAATTGGAAGAAAATGAGAATATTTAGTCAATTGATAAACTATAACCCAGATAGAATTATTACCTCGATATGTCTTCAGTAATCCCACAACAAAGTCCACATATATATTTTCTAATTTCCACTCTGGCACCGGTTAAGATTGAGGAATACCTTTCAGTAACTGCTGCTCTGCTTTAACATGCTGACAAGTCAAACATTTCACAGTAAAATCAGAAATATCTCATTTCATTTTATCCCACAAGTATTACTCTTGAAGATCTTTGTATATCGTAGTACTACAAGGATGAATAAAAATGGAGAACTATGTGCTTCACATAACAACACATTCTTCAACTGTGAAGCAAAAGGCATGAATAATATCTTCCCAAACCTCAGAACACAATCATTATCAACATTAAAATCTGGAAACATGCCTTTCAGAATCAACTCTACTTTTTTCTAAAACTCACTATCTTGTTTCTGCGCTTGATTTATTCTGTCTAATAGAGATGATTTCGCTGACACATAAATCAAAATAGAAGAATTTACTGCACTAACAACTTCTATGCCAAAGTTCATAAAATCAAAACCCAAAGTATATTGATCCAAACGTAACATGGTTAATAAAGAATTAATTTTTCGACTCAAAGCATCATCCACTTTATTTTCTTTTCCCTGATGGTAAGGGATCGTGAAATCATAATCCTTGATTAATTCTATCCATCTCCTCTAACTCATGTTCAATTTTTCTATGTGAATATATACTTTAAACATTTTTATTATTATATATTTCACATTTTACTCCATACAAATGTTGCCTGAAGAATTTTAGATCCAAAGCAACAGTAGTTAATTCCAAATCTTGTGCAAGGTAATTTAACTCATTAGGTTTCAACTGATGTGAAGAATATGTGATTACCTGATCGTTCTTCCCAAGGAAACATCCAATTCCCTTTAATGAAGCATAAATATAAATAAAAAACTCACCATTTCGAGAAGGAAATGAAAAAATAGGACCATTCACAAACCTTCTTTTCAATTCATGAAAACAATCATCACATTCTTTCGTCCAAATGAACATAACTCCTTTTCGAATTTACTTAGACATTGGAATAGATAACCGTGAAAAATTCTCAACAAACCTCTGTTAATAACCATACAAACCAAGAAAACTGTGGATCATGGTTATATTTGTGGGTCTTGGCCATTATTAAACATCTTTTTTTTAGTAGGATAGACTGTTATGCCATTTTTTGAAACAATGTGACAAAGGAATGAAATATGTTATAACCAAAACTCACACTTGTTGAATTTCCTAAACAATTTCATTTCTTCTCAGGTTTTCAAGAAAACCCTTAAATGAATTTCATGCTCCTCTTTACTTTTGGAATAAAACAAAATATCATCAATGAACACAACCACACACTTATCAAAGAACACATGGAAAATAATATTCATAAGATCCATGAATACAGCAGGTGAATTGGTTAACCCAAAAGTCATAACTACACATTTATAATGGCCATATCTAGTAAAAAACACCATTTTCAGAATGTATTTTTCCTTTACTTTCAACTGATGGTACCCCAATCTCAAGTCAATCATTGATAAATACTGAGCTCCCTGGAGCTGATCAAACAAATAATCTATATGAGGCAAACGAGACTTGTTATTAATAGTGATGTTACTCAATGCTCTATAATCAATTCAATGTATCATTAAACCATATTTATTTTTAATAATCAAGACATGAGCACCCCATGGTAATGAGCTAAGTCAAATGAAACAATTATCTAATAACTCATGCAATTTCTTCTTTAACACTAAAAATTCAATTTGAGCCATTCGATAAGGGGTTTTGAAATTGGCATAGCAATATGAACTAAGTCAACAGTAAATTCAACTATACGATCTTGTATTATATCTGGGAAATCATCAGGAAAAACATCTAGGTACTTATTTACCACGGGCACATCATTAATATGAACAATTCCATTATTTTCAACACTATATGCAAGGTATCATTCATTTACATCTTTTACGATCTTCTCATCTTCCTGATATGTTATCAGAAACACAGGTTCATTCATGTACACAAACTGTAAATCATTCTCAAATGAAAGCTCTTTCGCTCTACTTTCAAACATATCATGATCAATAAACAGCTGATCCACTTCCAAAATAACATCAAACTCTACTATAGTCAAAACAATAAGGGTTTCAGGTAGATTCTTACCGCTTACAAGGACAGGGAGGTTCTTATGTTTTTTTTTTCAAAACATTTCTTCCATGTGTTTCTACCATAAGTTATGTATTCATATCTTGATAGGGATTTCACAATTTATTATAATACTTCTCAGAAATGAAAGTGTTCGTAGACCTTGAATCTAACAACACATTGGCCTAATATGAACAAACAAACAGTGTACCTGATAATAATTTGTTTGATGGCCCAATATCTTCTGAAGTAGTTGCAAAATATTTCACCACCCCTTTGTTCTTGTATTCAAGCTGATTTTCCTTAGTTGAGTTCTTTTCCAGACACTCATTTTCATAATGAACCATTTCATTACACTGAAAAATTCTTATCGATGTCTTTTTATTGCGTTTGTGATCATCTTTTTTACAGTTATGAGCTATATGACTAGACATACCACACCGGAAGCACATTGCAGACATTGATAAAAATTCTCCATTATGCTTTTGACCACATTTTTGACAAGTTTGATAGTTAATTTTCTTACCTCCAGGATTCTTTGAGTAATTTTTTCCCTTCGCCTACCAACTGGACCTCTTATTCTGTTGTTTCTCAACAGACACCTGATCATCGGAAAACTTCATTTCCACCTTCTCTGTACATCGAATAAATTTTTCATAACATTTGAACTCATGAGAGGCTAATGATATTTGATATCATTGATTCAGTACTGAGTAAAATAGATTTATCATACTATCATGATCTCGGATGAAATTTGGTGCATACCTTGCCACTCGAGTTAACTTTTATTCATAAGAAGCCACTGATTCATCCTCCTGCCTCAATTCTAGGAATTAATTTCCCATTATAAGACAAACCACATTAGGAAAATATTTATACAGAAACATATATTTGAATTCAACCCAATGAAGAGAAACAATCTCCTCACAATCCCTAATATTTTACAACATCGACCACCACTGATCATTTTCACCTTCAAAACAGTAAACATCGAGACTAGCATTTTGATGTTCTGAACAACCCATGACATCAAACATATTTTCTCGTGCTTTAATACACCCTTCTGCTAGCACTGGGTCACATGATCCTCTGAATGATGGGGTATGTGGCCTCATGAAATGCTTCAATACTGATATGTTCCAAGATGGTTGATCTGAAGGATCTCGTGCATGGATACCAACAACATTTATAGCTTGAGTCAACTGTGTTATCACTATAGGAAACTATTCAGTTCCAATTCCTACAATCTCAGGTTAATAATTTGGAAGGTTGTATTCCTCATGATGTCCCCCCAACATAGCTTCCCTATTTCCTCTATAGAAAACCATTCTGAACACAAAATTATTTTAGGTGAAGCAACATGGTAATTTTCGAAAGATATATAATTTCAATATTACCATAAATTATTTTAGGGACATTATTTTACCAATACCCTAACTCTTAATGTTTTATAAACCAACCTTTGATACAAACTATAAGGACCTGGCCTTAAAACATACATAACCTTTAATTATGATCATAATTCACATTGAGGATATTTTCTAGTTTAGAGTTTTATTGAATTAGGTCATAAAAATTTCATTTCTTATCAAAAATTACAAAATAGAAACTTCTACACATTTTCCATTTTATTTACAAAAAAAACTCTTGAAAAAAGAGTCATGTCTATTTCCATGTTTAAGATAGCATGACTTTTCCCTGATCACATCCATGACCCAAATATTTATTAAGTACTATGAAAAACATTTCTAAAACTTATTATGAGTATAAAAAGATCAGTAAGGGATACACAAAGAAGGAAAACTATTAGTGTTATTTCAATACAACATGTAAACCATGAATACATTAACATAAGTAATACTTTTCCCATTTATGACGTAGTAAATACTCTTCACTGAATAAAAGATCATTACATACCCTTTTGTAACCAAAAGATTACCATAAAACCCATATGAAGAACACATAACATTTAAAGGTAACTTGGGACATATACATACTCAAATAGAATAACCATACGGTATATTTCCACACATATCACTAAATAGAAAAGCCATACGTCCGTCTTCCATACCCAATGCATTGGAGGTCATAATGTAAACACCCGTCCTAGTTTATCAAAACACCACCCATCATTTGTTTATTCCCATAACGACCCGTCAAATGTCCATGTACCATTATAAAATCATAACACATAAAACAAATATAAAATAAAGAAAACATACGCACATTTCAATAACAATATATCTGTTAAATATATTGACATAAAAAATCCATAATCAAACACATTTTCTATACAAAAATACATAAAATAGAATATGGTATTTATTTTCGTTGAAAAAAAACATTACGTCTTGTTAAGGAAGCCAAAGAACAAATAATACCCGTGGTGGATGAAAGGTCGTTGTCACGGATTACATTAAAAGAAATGTTCCTTTTTGTTATTTAGTAACATGATTTGTAGATAAATATTCCCTTTGATAATTAGTAGGTGTTTATACATCTAATAAATGAATTTCCAGTATTAAAACAAAATATGTCCCAATGAAAGGATATTGAGACGAAGTCCCTTACCTCGTGTCCGACATGACATGATAGTTCTTTAATCTCCTAAATAATAAACTAAACATAATTTCTACTTTCTTAAAAATATTTTCATGTTTATTATTCCTTTTATATCACTTATTACCATTATATAAACATTATATAATCATTCAAGTTAATAATGGTCGTTTTGTCGATATTTGGTATTTGAGTCTAAAATTAACACCTTATATTTACAAGTTGTCCATGTTTTCAATGGTCCATTATATCCAAAATGATATTAATGATTTAGATAAAATATATGCTGTATATATCATGTATATACTTGTTTTTATAATACTACATACTAATTGGACTTAAGAAATGAAATGCACCATTCATGGAGATGGTAAGCTGTGCGTACGCATAAACAATACTTTCATTTATATTTCTTATTTTAATGGAATTAAAACATAATGATACATTGGTATATTATAATTACAATATAATATCATATATAATATCATTAAATTCATCCTTTATACGTCCCACATATGTCATTAACATGTCATATCACTTTGTGGGGGCTGTAGTCCGCACTTCCCCAAATGAAATTATCACGTTTACCCATAATGGAAACCCTGAGCGTATGATATAAAGAGAAAATTAAGAAGAATAACTAAAACATAAATATAATATATATCATATATAAATACAGTTCCACCATAATTCCCACCATGAGAGGTGATAGTATATAATTGAACAATCATCATTTCGTGAGGCATTAGTTTTCCATCCACAGAAACAATATGTTATTCACCCATTAGATGGAGGTGTGAGTATGTGTAGTTAGAATCCATCTCATAACAAAATACTAGTACATTGAGGATACTGGTGTTGCAATAAAATAAAGGAATAAAAAGAGTTTAGGGGTTGGAGTAGTAAAATAAAAGATAAGAAGGTAAGATAAAATGTTACCTTTAATATGTGTAACTCCCTTTGGTTTGAACCAAAATGGATTGTTGAAGTTCCTTATTATAAAAAAAGTCTTCCAGATGGAAGGCAGGGATGTAGGGAGATTAATTTGGTAGAGTTTGGGCTAGCCAAACGGTTTGAGAGGTGTGAAAAATTGGTTAGAAGTGGTCTCATTTTATATGGGAGAGGAGGGGCTCTTTAGGAAGGTGTGAAAATATTATTTTATTATATAATGATATTCAGTTTCTAAAGGTCCAAAAATCATTAGAGTCAAATCTAAGATGACTCATGGTCGAAATAAAATCATCCAATAGGAACTGGACAGGTTTTGGATAATATTGTAATAATTAAAATCTTATTTATTTAAATCATTTATTAATGAGGTAAATATTGCAACATAATTGTGTCATAAATAATATAATTTATTCGATGTTTAAAAATTATACAAATTTAATATCATATAGGAACTATTTTTAGCTTTATAATAAATATTTATAGTTTATATATGACTTATATAACACCATATAAATATTAATTTACTAAAAGATTTTTTTTATGTCATTTTTTCCTTAACATTAAATTATTTAATCTAAAAAGTCATTATCATTCATATATGGATCTTTGGGGTCCCAAAAGCAACCCAAGAATTCCCATTCTTGGCCAATACTGATCTAATAAGGTTTGGACAAGTGTGAAGATAATTTTGATTTATTATAATATTATTTTTACCTTGAATTACCTTATTTACCTTTAACCGCTTTAAAAAAAGTCAAAAGTTACTATTCAGAAAAAATTATATTCATTATATTGAAGCATATTTTTCTTAATAATAACAACAATGTAAATTGTATTTCGAAAATTTAATTCACAGAAGTGGTAAAATTTCAGTTAAATGAAAACATCAATTTTTTAAGTACTACTAAGTGGTTTCACTATTCATCAAAACTCGAAGTTCATCAGAAAAATTACAAAAAATCAGCCTAATATATATTTGATATTCCAATTTCAAAAATGATGTTTATTTTTCAAAATTATAATTTTAAATATGGAATTAATTAATTTTACAATTAATTCTCGTTGTTAAAACAAATAGCGTGTTTTTAAGAAACAATAACTTTCAAAAGATTGATATTTGTTTATGTCCAAATTCAAAGTGAAATTAATTCCAAGGACCAAAATTAGATAAAATGGTAAAAATATATTCTAATTAAACCTTTAAACCAATTAAAAAGACAATCTAACTAGATAAGTAAATTATATGAATAGGCACTTTTGAATTAAAATACAGTATTTTTCACTATTCATTTGAAATTGAACTTGATCAGAAAAATACCAAAAAATTTACGCAAAGTAAATTTTGATATCCAAAATATAAAAAAGAATTTTATTTGGTAAAATAAAACATATAAAAATGTACAAAACTATATTGAAAGAGGTTTCTCCATTAAACGGTGATAAATCGACATTTTAATGTAAATTATGCTTAAAATTATATTCATTCACATTTTAAGCCTCTAAATGTTATTAGATAAATGTAAATACATTTTAAAAATATTTATAATCATATTGTAGTTATATTTTTTCATTACCGCCAATAAAACGGCTTGGAGTTAACTACCATTTTTAATAATAATCTGATATTATTAGTGTGCAATGTAAGATTCCAAAGAAACTTGTTGTTGCGTATCAGGTACACTATCGAACATAGAAACACATTAAAAGTAATATCAATATTTAATTAACAAATATTAAGAAATATGAAAATCTATTATTTTTCATTTACTTGGGATGTTACAATAGTGATCTAAATAAAATAAAATTATGACAGAGTGGATTCATAAATGATATTTGATTGTAGTATTAAAGGATAATATGGGATAGGCTCGACACTATTTAATTATCTAATTAGAATTGTGATACTCAAAAATTTTAAAATGTGTTGTCTCAATGTGTAACATCCCATGTAAGTAATGAATAATAGATATTTTTATTTATGCCTATTAATGAATTAGATAGTGTTTTAGAGGCTTAAAATTAAAATAAATCCAATCTTAAGCAAGGAATACACTAATATTTTTTAAAGGATTGTTTTACTGCCTTTTGATGGAAAACGATTTTTAAATCTATATTTTGACAATTTTATAAGCTATGTATGTCAAAATAAACTTATTCATTATGATTGGGACATCAAAATTTTCTTTGTGTGAATTTTTGGTATTTTTCTGACAATGTTCATTTTTTTTATGAATAGTGAAAAATACTGTATTTTACATCAAAACTTCTTTTTAATATACTTCATTTATATGATTAGATTATCATTTGAATTGGTTTTAAAGTTAAATTAGATTATATTTTTACCATTTAATACAATGGTGGTCATTATGATTAATTTCACTTTGGAATTGGGCATAAACTAATGCCAAACTTTTCATAGATATTGTTTCAAAAAAACCTGCTATTTGTTTTGACAACGAGAATTATTTTTAAAACAATTATTGAAATTTCTGTGTTTGTAATTAGGTAAAATGTATTACATATATGTAATCAGAAGTTTCAAATTATGTAATCAAGAGTCTTTTGTTTTTGGACATTGTAAATAGTAACGACAGTAATTAGCTTTAATTATCTTGATTAATGAGTAATCAGGTAGTTAAGGATAATAAAATGATATCATAATAATACAAAAAGAGCACAACATGTGTCCTAAGGCTACTTGTTGTCTCATGGCCGACCATGGGATTCCTTGTGCCAAACATGGGGGCCCCATGGAATCACTTTTGTGAGAAAGTGACTTTTTTTCTTTTTATTTTTAAAGAATGTTAAATGTGACAAAGAATGTATCATCTAAGTAAAATATTTTTAATTTTGTCTACATAAATGATCTTTTGAACTATAAATATTTATTATAAATTTAAAAAGATTTCCTATATCATGATATTTTTTTTATAATTTTTAGACATTAAATTTATTAAATTATTTATGACATCATGATGATGCAGCAATTACCTCATTAATAAAGGATTTAAATAAAATGAAATGATAATGTGAAATATATGACCTAAACATGTCCAAAACCTATTGGATGGGTGGATTTAGAACCCTTATAACCTTATCCTCGAATTATATCAATGTGGGACGTTTTGAATTCGAAAATCATTTTCAAATAAAGTAACATTTTTTACTTTCCAAGAGTGCCCCTCCTCTCCTATTATAAAAGGCCCCCACCTCTACCTCTTTACCCACACTTCCAAAGCCTTTGGCTCGGCCAAACCCTACCCATTTTTTCTCTCCACATCCCTCTATTACTCCTTGAAGGCTCACTTTGGGCAGAAGTTTTCCCAAGGATGCCTTTGAGCTCAAACCAAAGGGAGTTACCCGATTTTAAGGTAATGTCTTCACTTGAGTCCTTTTGTTTTATTTTGCTTCTCCAACCCCCTAAACTCTTTTTATTTATTTATTTTGTAACATCTCCAGTATCTTAAAGATACTCGGATGTTGTTATAATAAGTATTCGAGAAACACTTACACACACCTACATCTAATGGTTAAAGGACCTACTGTTTCCGTGGATGGTGAATTTATGCCTCCCGAAACGATGATTGTTCAAAATTATTTTAACACCTTCAAAAGTGGAAATTAATATGTCACTATATTTACATATGATATATAATATGTTTATTTTTTCCTTAATCTTCTGTATTTTTCATTTTGGGCATACCTTTATGGTTTCCATTATGGGTAAATGTGATATCTTCATTTAAGGATGTGCGGACTACCGCCCCCTCAAAGTGATTTGATTTGTTAAATACCATATGTGGGACGTATAAATGATGTAACTATGATATTATATATGATATTATACTGGAATTATAATATAACTTTATATCATTATGATTCCATTCTATAAAATATGAAATATAAATGAAAGTAGTGTCCATGCGTACGTACGGCTTACCGTCTTCACGAACTGTGCATTTCATTTCTTACCTCTAAATGATTATGTAATATTATAAATGCATGTATATAATGGATATATATGATATATACATAATTATTATAATTATGGATATAATGGATACATGAACAACTTGTAATTATAAAGGGTTTCTTTTTTTACTCAAGTACCAATGATCGTTAAAATGACCGTTATTAAATTAAATAATTACGTAGTCTTCATGACATGGAAATAAGCGATATAAAAGGAATAATGAACTTGAAAAAGGTTCTTAAGAAATTAGAAATTAACTCAAGTTTATTATTCAGGACATTAAAGAACGATCGAGTCAAGTCAGACCTGAGGTATGGGACTTCGTCTCAATCTCCTTTCATTGAGGCATATTTTGTTTTATACACAACCTTCTTTTATAAGGTGTATAAACCCCTTTGACTTTTACGTTTATTCAAAAGTAATCTTTTTTATACGAATCATTTAATAAACGAAAAAAGGGAATGTTTTTGTCATACGTATGCGGCGACAACGACTTCTCCACCACCGTGACCATTATTTGAGTTTCGGCTTCCACTACAAGGCATATTTTTTTTAAGAAAAATAAATACCATGTTTTTATTTCCTTTTATTTTGGTATTGAAAATGGGTTTCATAATGTTTTTATTATATCAATGTGTTTTATTGATATCATGTGATTTAAATGTGGAAATGTTATGTTTCCTTTACGTATGTTTTATGTGATATGATTATGTTATGGTTCTTGGGCATTAATATGAAGACTGGTGGTTCCGTGATAAACTAAGGGTGGGTGAGACCGATATAGCTCTCTAATGAATTGGGTAATGCGAAGGAGTGAAACATTAAGGTTTCTCTAAAGAGATTTAGGGAATATACTATTATTGGTTTTCCAAATGTAACCAAGAGGGTTACTCCCTACGTAAGAATGTTATGAATGCCTCAAGTTACCTTTATGTCTTATGATTTCTATGATTTATTCATGATTTTATGAGGTATGTTAAAGTGATTTTGTTTTATGGGTAATGTATGATTTCATTCTTATGTATATATGTACCCATGTTTCCTTTCCATATTTTTATATTCCTTACTTTTCTTTTTATGCTCATCCCATGTTTCTTGAAATGTTTTTCACAGGTCAAGGGAATGGTACATGATATTATGATAGTGTCAAGGAAGTGTCAAGAATGAATCCATGTTTTATTTTAAATATGTTTCCATTAATGGGAAAGAAGAATAATATCTTTATGTAACCACTTTGTTTTTATGTGGAATGTAATGCATGTTTTATGATCTAATTCTCTAAAACTCTAAACCCGAAAATATCCTTAATGTGTAATCTTGTAATAACTCAAGATTAAGTAAGGTTTAAGGCTGGGCCTTATTGTTTGTATCAATGGTCGGTTTAGATAACTTTCGGAGTTAGAATTATATTAAATTATTATCCAAAAATATTTTTTTATGGTCAAATAGAAGTCATATAGTGTTTGAAGATTACCATGTTGCTTCATCTAAGACATGTTTGTTCAGAATGGTTTTCCACAGAGGAAACATGGAAGCAGTGCTAGGAAGGCATGCAGAAGGAAATAACCTTCAGAATCAGCATCCTGAGATGGTTGGAATTGGAACAGAACATTTTGTTGCTGTAATGGCATAGTTGACTCAAGCGATAAATGGTGGTGGTATCCATGCACGAGATCAGCAAGATCAACCACAGAGGAAAATGTCAGTGGTGGAACATTTCATGAGGAAACATCCTCCATCATTCAGAGGATTATCTGACCATGTGCTAGCTGAAGGCTGGATTAAAGCACTGGAGAAGATTTTCGATGTCATGGGGTGTTCAGAAAATCAAAAGGTTAGTCTTGCTATTTACCATTTGGAGGGTGAAGCGGATCAATGGTGGTCGATGGTTAAAAATATCAGGGACGCAGATGAGATTAGTGCTCTCGACTGGGATGAATTCAAAGGTATGTTTCTTGAAAAGTATTTTCATAAGGCTATTCAACTTAGGATGGAAAAATAATCCTTGGAATTGAGGCAAGTGGAAGAATCAGCGGCTACCTATGAAGAAAGGTTTACTCGACTGGCAAGGTATGGTCCAAATTTTATCTGAGACCTTGATAGTAAAATCAATCATTTTTACTCAGGATTAAAGACAAAATATCGAAGGGAATAAGATTCTCGTGAGTTTAAAAGTTATGAAAAGCTTGTTCGATGTGCTGAGAAGGTGGAAATGGAGTTTGCCTAGGATCAAGTGTTCTATAACAACCAGCAGAAGAAGAGACCAAGGTGCCAGAAGAAAGGGAAGAATTCTTCAAAAAATTCTGATGGTAAGAAATCTAAGTTTCCAGTTTGTGATAAATATGGCAAAAGGCATGCTGAGGAATGTCTTCTGAATTCTGGAAAGTGCTACCGATGAGGTAATATGGGACATAAGGCTCATAATTGCACTGAAAAATATCAAGGTGAAGGTAAGACCAAATTTGATTTACAGTTAGTGAAATGTTTTAAGTGCAATGAGATGGGTCACTATGCAAACGAGTGTCCGACAAAGAGCTTGAGTGATGGGAAGCAGTTAGACTACAAGCAGAAAGGGGTGGTGAAATCCTTTGAAACTACTTCAGCAGATGTCGGGCCATCAAATGAAGTTGTATCAGGTACTTTGTTAGTTTTTTCAGATTATGCCAGTGTGTTTTTTGATTCGGGGTCCACACATTCCTTCATCTCTGAAACCTTTTCTAGTATAATGGGAATACCTTCTCAAGAAATGACTCCTGAAATTTTGGTAAAAATACCTGGGGGAAATGTTGAGGAAAAAAGAATTTATAAGAATCTTCATATCTTTATATGTGGAAAGAACCTACTTGCAAACATTATTGTTCTGCCTCTAGTAGAGTTTGATGTTATCCTGGGTATGGCTTGTCTCTCTATTTACCATGCTAAGATTGACTATAGAGATGAAGAAGTTTATTTTCAGAAAGACATTCAGTTTCTATACAAGAATGAACCCTTACTGTTGATAACTTTTCAAGAGTCCACGAAACTTATAAAATATGGAGATGAATGTTACCTTGCACACATTGTTGAAAACAAGGGAACTGTTCGGATTAATGATGTACCAGTGTTAAATGAGTATCCTGATGTTTTTCCGGATGATTTGCCTGGAATAATACCTAATCTGGAAGTTGAGTTTATTGTTGACTAAGTTCCTGATGATAAGCCAATTTCAAAACCCCCTTATTGAATGGATAAAATTGAACTTTTATAGTTGAATAGCAATTGCATGATTTATTAGAGAAAGGTTTCATTCGACCTAGCATATCACCATGGGGTGCTCCTGTTTTATTTGTTAAAAAGAACGATGGTTCAATGATACATTTCATTGATTATTGAGCCTTGAATAACATCACTGTTAAGATCAAATGTCCTTTTCCCATATCAATGATTTGTTTGATCATCTCCAAGGAGCTCAGTTTTTTTCAAAGATTGACTTGAGATCGGGGTACCATCAGCTAAAGGTAAAGGAAGTAGATGTTCTGAAGACCGTGTTCTGTACAAGATATGGCCATTATGAATTTGTAGTAATGCCTTTTGGGCTAACCAATAAACCTTCTGTATTCATGGACTTAATGAATATAATTTTCCATGAGTTCTTGGATAAATTTGTGGTGATTTTCATTGATGATATTTTGGTGTTTTATAAAATAAAGAGGAGCATGAAAGACATTTAAGGGTTATCTTGCAAAACTTAAAAGAAAAAAAATTGTATGGAAAATTCAGAAAGTGTGAGTTTTGGTTGCAAAAATTTCTTTCCTTGGTCACATTGTTTCTAAAGATGGGATAACTGTTGAGTCTACAAAAACAAAAGTTGTGGAAGACTGGCCAAGACCCACAAATGTAACTGAGATTCATAGCTTCCTTGGCATGGTAGGCTATTACCGAAGGTTTGTTAGAAATTTTTCGCGGTTATCTAGTCCAATGACTAAGCTAACTCGGAAGGGTGTTAAGTTTATCTGGACAAAAGAATGTGATGATTGTTTTCAGGAATTGAAAAGAAGATTGGTGAATGCTCCAGTTTTGGAACTACCTTCCAGGAACGGTGAGTTTGTTATATACAGTGATGCTTCATTGAAAGGACGTGGTTGCATCCTACTACCGAATGATCGGGTAATTGCTTATGCTTCACGACAGTTGAAAACTCATGAGGTAAATTACCCTACACATGATTTGGAATTAGCTACTGTTGTTTTCGCTTTAAAAATATGGAGGCATCATTTTTATGGAGTAAGTGTGAAATATACAATGATCACAAAAGTTTAATGTATATATTCACTTAGAAATAGTTACACATGAGACAGAGGAGATGGCTGGAATTAATCAAGGATTATGATTGTACAATTCATTACCATTCGGGAAAAGCAAATAAAGTGGCTGATGCTTTGAGTCGAAAAAGTAATGCTTCATTAGCAATGTTGCATTTGGAACATGATCCTTTGGTTAAGGATTTGATGAACTTTGGCATAGAAGTTGTTGGTGGAGGATGTTTTCTGTTTTGTTTCAGGTATCAGTGAGATCATCTCTTTCATACAGAATCAAGCAAGCACAGAAGCAAGACAGTGAGTTGCAGAAAAAGGTAGAGTTGGTTCAGAAGGGTATGTTGCCTTAATTCCACATTGATAATTATTGCATTTTGAGATTTGGGAAGAGATTGTGTGTGCCTTGTGATTCACAGTTGAAGAGAGAGTTGTTATGTGAATCTCATAGTTCTCCGTTTTCAGTTCATCCTGGCAGTACTAAGATGTACAGAGATCTGCGGGAGTATTACTGGTGGGATGGAATGAAAAGAGATATTGCTAATTTTACTGTGAAATGTTTGACATGTCAACAGGTTAAAGCAGAGCGGCAGTTACCGAAAGGGATGCTTCAGCTTTTACCAGTGCCAGAGTGGAAAAGGGATAATATATCCATGGACTTTGTTGTGGGATTACCGAAGACATCTCGAGGTTCACTTCTAACTTTTGGAAAGGCCTTCAGAAGTCGTTGGGTACTGAATTAAATTTTAGTACAGCATTTCATCCTCAATCAGATGGGAAGTCAGAACGAAAAATTCAGACCTTGGAGGATATGCTACGAGCTTGTTCGATGGATTATCAGGGATGTTGGGACAAACATATTTCTTTGGTTGAATTTTCATATAATAACAGTTTTCATTCCAGTATACAGATGGCACCATTTCAGGCATTATATGGGAAGCGGTGTCGAACTCCAGCTTTCTAGGATGAAGTGGGTAAAAGGAAGTTGGTGGGACCAGAATAGGTATAAGAGATGGCAGAAAAAGTTCAGGTGATTCAGAAACACATGAGAACATCTCAGAGTAGGCAGAAGAGTTATGCAGTCAACAGGAGGAAGGATCTAACTTTTCAGGTAGGTGTTCATGTTTTTTTCAAAGTATCACCATGGAAAAGTGTGATGATATTTGGTAAGAAAGGAAAGTTGAGTCCAAGGTTCAATGGACCATATGAAATTCTGTAGAGATTTGGATCAGTTGCATACCAGGTGGCTTTACCTCCGAGTTTATCTCAGGAACACAATGTTTTTCACGTTTTGATGTTGAGAAAGTATATACCAGATCCATCTCATGTTTTGAGTCCAGAGGTAGTTCAGCTAGAAGAGAACCTATCTTATGAGGAACAACCGGTCTAGATTCTTGACCACAGGGAGCAAGTGTTACGAAATAAGGTTATTAATCAGGTAAAGGTTTTGTGGAAAAACCACATGATGGAAGAGGCAACATGGGAATCTGAAAATGCAATGAAAGATAAGTACCCCAATTTATTCGATAAGTAAATAAATTGAGAGGACAACATTTTCTAAAGGGGGGAAGGATATAAAATACCAAGTAATTAATGAATAATAGATATTTTTATCTATGTCTATTAATGAATTAGATAGTGTTTTAGAGGCCTAAAATCAAAATAAATCCAATCTTAAGCATGTAATACACTA